>CM043018.1:76269841-76869841 GCA_023690525.1 Holotrichia oblita
GGCCTTCTTGACCTTGGAGGGCGATTTGGGTTGCTTGGCGGCCTTGCCGGCGGCGGCCTTCTTCTCGGCGGCCGTCTTCCTCGACTTGCCGCTACGGGACGACTTCTTGTCGGCGGTTGGCCTCCGCCGCCCCGGCGGCCCTCTGGCGACCTTGGCGCCGGCGGCGGCCTCTTCCCTGCCGCTTTGGTCTTGGCGCCGGCGGCGGCCCCTGCGTTTGGCGCCGGCGGAGGACGCCTTGCCCGCGGAAACCGCCCTCCGGACGCGTCGCCGCCTCCGCCGCCCCTGGACGATTTCTTGGCCGCTGCCAACTTCTGAAGGAACCGGACGCTCCTGCGCTGGTCTGGACTAGCGCTCCCGAAGCGACGGCCGCCTTGAGGTATTTCTTGATGAAGGGCGACATCTTCTCCGCGTCCACCTTGTAATTAGCCGCGACGTACTTCTTGATCGCCTGCAAGGAGGAAATCGCCCCGTTCCTTGAGGCTCTTGATGGCGCCGTTGACCATCTCGGACGTGGGCGGGTGCGTGGGTTTCGAGCGGGGATTCTTCGCCTTCTTGGCGGCCTGGCGCCGCCGGCGCCACCTCCCGATCCTTTCTTGGCCGGTACCGCCGCCGTAGGCGAGGCGGCCGTCTGTTGTTGGGCGGCTGCTACTTCTGCCATCTCTTCGTCTTCCGGCGCCGTGATGGAGGATATGATAACGGCAACGACGATGTGTTAACTCACTGCACCAACGTGTGTTAAATGATTGATATACCACTGCCGAAATCGACGACGACGTCGAGCACCAGACGACACTACACAATATGTAATACTATTTACCGCAGCGACAGTAGACGCTACCGGCGT
This sequence comes from Holotrichia oblita, assembly GCA_023690525.1. Taxonomy (NCBI): domain Eukaryota; kingdom Metazoa; phylum Arthropoda; class Insecta; order Coleoptera; family Scarabaeidae; genus Holotrichia; species Holotrichia oblita. Next base: position 76,270,686 of record CM043018.1, read on the forward strand.
TTTATAATTAACGCCGCATGAAACTTTAATAACGACAAAACTACCGATATCTGCTAGGGATGCTGCTGCACGCGAACGAGCGAAGTATGACTGACCGTCGATGTGTGTAGCGTTTAAATGAATTTTGGTCGCGTATGGTCTTCCGCTCCCTTCCGTTGAAGGGCTCTTCTTCTCCAGCTCCACTTCCTGTTGGATGTCCTACTGGCGGTCCTGGTTGGTTTCTTGTGAGTCCTCGGAGTCTTCTAGTGGCTCCTACGCTGTCCTGGTACCTGTAATCACACAGAAAAAGGTGTTAGTATTCGGGTATGTATACTTACACCGGTTCACGCTAGCCGGAGAGTCTCCGTGGTGGTCCGGTGCTTAGTTCTCCCCATGAATTTTCGCGCCTTAGCGTTACTCATTGCTGGGTTGCCGCTAGCCAGGGTCTTCCTGAAGAAATCTCGGTTGAGTTTTTCTCAGGAAGTCTGACAGGTCTGGGACGTGCGCTTCTGTGAGTCGTCGGAGGACTACCAGCGAGGTGCGTCTAGGAAGGCGGAATACAATTCGCATTACACGATTTTGTACTCGCGCCAGGTTGGTAAAATAGGTAGGAGCTGCCGTCGCCCAGGCTGGGCTGGCATAGGTAAGGATTGGGCGGATGTGTGTTTTGTACAGCATCGCGCCCATTTTCGGACTAAGTTTATGGTTACCTAGGAGAGGGAACAACTGGCACATCCGTCCGATGGCTCTGTTCCTGGCTCTACCTAGATGCTCCGAGAAGGTCAGTTTCCTGTCCAGGAGCACTCCCAAGTATTCGATCTTCCCGCTCCAGTCGATCTCCGTCCTTGAGACGGAGATTTTCCTGGGCGGGGGACGTCTTCCCCGAGTAAACGCAATCGCTTGCGTCTTCCTCGGGTTAATAGGGAGGCCACATGTTTCGAAGAACCCTTCTATCCGTTGCAACTGTGCCTGAGCAAGCTGGACGGCGATTTCGGGATTCGACGATGTGGCCACCACAGCGGTGTCGTCAGCGTAAATCGCGTTGAGCACTCGGTGGTCTGTCGGCTTGGGAATGTCCGCGACGTAGATACTGAACAATGCCGGGCCTAGTGCCGAGCCTTGTGGAACTCCAGAACGCATCTGTCTTTCCGAAGATACCGTACCATTCACGATGGTGTGGAATCTCCGGCTATCCAGATATGATCTGATGGTCTTCAGGATACGCGGCTGGAAGCCGGCCCCTTCATTTTCGACAGCAAGCCCTCGTGGCGGATTTTGTCAAACGCCTTCTCCAGGTCCAGGGAAACCATTACGGTCGTCTGGTTCCTGTTAAAGGCAGTAGTGACGTGATCCGTGATCCTAAAGAGCTGTAGCGCTGTCGAATGTGCAGGTCGAAAACCGAACTGGTCGTTATCCATGAGCTGGTTATCTTCCAAATGATCGCAGATCCGGCCGAGGAGCAAGGTCTCTAGGACTTTGCTCATCGTGCGCAGCAGCGATATAGGTCGATAACTCTCAGGAGAGTGAGCGTCCTTTTTAGGTTTTCGGGCGGGAATTATCCTAGCAGATTTCCACACGGTGGGTAATGTGTCAACCGGAGTGTCGCATTAAAGATAGCCGTCAAGTTGACGAGCAACTTGAGCGGCATATTCTTCAGCGCTCCATTGGGGACACCGTCCTCACCGGGGGCTTTTCTGCTAGGTATTCGCTTGATCACCCGGAGAACCTCCTTTGGAGAAACAACGATCGGTGGACCAGGGTCCATATCGTCGATCTCGTTCAAAGTGCTCCGGAATTCTCTCTCCTGCTCGGGATCGTTACGTCCGTTCGGAGTAAAGTGTCCTGCGAAGGTATCGGCCATTGCTTCCTGCCTTCTCCCTGTCGGTGAGGCATCTGATTTGACCATGCTTGATCTCGGGCATGGGCGGTCGGTTTCTTTTCAGTATCCGAGGCACCTATGCGGATCTTCGGATTGACTTCGTTCGATGAAATCTCCCCATCGTCTGATTCGGTACGCTTCGATGTCTCTTTCGATCTCTCTCCTCAGATGGTTGTATTCCATCTTCGTGGGAGGGTATCTGGTGCGCTGGAAATCCTTCCGGAGACGGTTACGCACCTTGATCTTATCCACTATATCCCTTGGGAGGATTTCCTCCTCGGGATGTCGTGGCTGGATTTCCGATCCCGTCAGGGCTTCCTGTATCTGCCGAGTGGTCTGGCAGACGGCCTCTTCTAGGTCATTCTCTGTCTCAATACCGGGATTAGCTGCAATCGTTTCCGATATTAGCCTTCTGTACAGGTCCCAGTTGTGTTTCCTGGTACCTGTACCCGACTTCAGCGTAGGCAGATTCAGGGTCGTCTCCGTGATCACTGGGTAGTGATCGGAGGTTAACTCCTGTTCCGTTCTACACCTTAGAGGGAACATCCAGTTCTTGAGAACAGTAATGTCCAGCACGTCCGGGTCGTAAAGCCCTATGGTGCTATGGTGAGTAGGCTCTGTAGGAGCGGCGACATCGAAGTCGACGTCCTGGTCTAGCCACGCCCGGAGGGTTCCGTTCACGTTGTTCAACCTGGAGTTCCAAGAGCAATGTTTGCTATTGAAATCTCCCGAGATGAACGCGTGGTCGGCTGGTTCTGCGATTCTCCTAATATCGAGGGCGTTGATTGCCCGGCTTGGCGGATTGCCAGCAAGCTACAAATAGCACCAACTTGCCGGCTTTCTCAAGCGCCACGGCAGTTGCCTCCAGACTATTGTCCGGAAGGCAGAAAGCCGAGTGCTTGATGCACCTCTTTACTAGGACGGCAGTTCCGCCTCCTCTGGTGGGCCTGTCAGTTCGATAGACGTCGTAGTTCGATATCCTGAACGGTTTCTCGGGCTTCAGCCAGGTTTCACAGATCAGGGCGATGTCTATGCGGTGAACTTGTAAAAATCGAGTAAGCTCGATTTTCTTGTTCTGGATTCCTTGCGCGTTCCAGGTAGCGATTCTGAGACCTCTAGGCGTCGTACAGTTCATGGTCCAAAGATGTCTTCCGCCAGTTGTATTAGAGCTTGCAGTTTCTCTAATGGACACGTCAGTTTGTTTAGCTCGCGCATCCCGATAGCAGCTTTACGGGCGGCTTCCTGCACAAACTTCAGGCAGGAGATTGTCTCCTGCATTGACACCTCGGTGTCTTCCCCAAAGTAGGGCTTTTCAGCGCAGTGCGCTTTTCGGCCTTGTTCGGGGGAGGCGCGCTGACGGGTTTGGCAGCTTTCTGCGTTGCCTTCGCCTTAGTCTCCGTGTTCTTTGGAGAAGCTTTCTCCTTCTTCTTGGGAGAAGAGGAGTCTGCTTCGCCGCGGACAGGTTTTTCTTCGGCTTGGCCGCTGATACCTGCACCGTCTCTTTCTCCTTCTTGGGGAGGCTGGTGTTCACCTGCTGCTTTTCCCCGGCGGGTTTTGCCGTTGTCTGTATGATTCCAGACGGCTGTCCCTTTGCTACCGCTGAGTAGCTCAGCCCGGGTACTACCGGCTTCGACGCCTTCTTCACTCCAGGGAGTGCAGAAGTCGCCACACCCTTCTCCGCTTGCTTCGGCGCTGCAGGCCTTGCGGTCTGCCTCACCGAAGGCGCGGTCTTCGGGTTCGTCAGCTTCTTGTACACGGGACATCCCCGGTACGACGCTGGGTGGTTGCCGGCGCAGTTAGCGCACCTTCTCTCGGCATTCTTCGCCTGGCAGTCGCGCACAGAATGCTCGCCGCTGCACCTACAACAGCTCACCTTCAGCCTGCAACAAGCCGAAGAGTGGCCGAAACGTTGGCAGCGATGGCACTGCGGCGGGCCATTACGGCTCTTGAAAGGGCTTACGGTGACCCTCATGCCACAGATTTCAACCACCTTGTAGGCAGCTTGTATCTGTGAGCGAGGTACACTCACCATAAACACCGAGCTCGCCTCCTTCGACCGCTTCTTAAGGTTCGTCACGTCTTTCGTCGCGACGCCTTGTCCAGCGAGGTCTCTGGAGATGTCCTCCTTGGCCATTTTAGGCGGCAGATATTTCACGATCACCTTAACAGGGCGGCTGCTCTGTTCAGTGAGGTGTGAAACTGTACACCTTCTTTGGCCAGTTTGGACGTAACCTTTTCCCATTCAGGCGCACTTTTGATCTTTACGACCAAGTGATCGGCCTTAAATTGGAAATCGGGCTTCTCAACATACGGACTTGATGTCCGCAACAGTTTTTACGAAGTCTACGTCGTAAACGTAGACTTTCGGTACGCTGCGCTTCTGCGCCGGCACAGCCGTCGACTGGCTGCCGTTCTTAGACGGCACGTCGTTCGCTGGCGCCGTTGCAGTCCGCGCCTTAGACTTCGGGACCTCCTTCGACGGTCCAACCGTGATCCACGGCTCGTCGATCGGGGTCTCTTCGCCGGGAGTCGATCCCTTCTTTTTAAGTGGCGGCGTTGCCGCTTCTTTGCATCTCGGTCGCTTCCGACATCGTCGTCGGAAGTGCACGAGCTGCTGTCTGCCTCGGGTAGGCGCCTCTTCATTCCCTCCGTGGTCTTCGGGGCGTTGATCATCTCCGTGGTGGTGGTGTCCATGGTCTCCTCCGTTGCTGGCGCGTCCATCGTCGTGTGTCCTAAGAAGGACACACGCTCTGGTCCTGAAAACGGGTCTCACTTACCTAGATCGGTGACCGTCGGCAGGCTCCTCCCCCTTTCAACAACCAGTCCTGGCACACGTACCGCAACGGCAACGCTTGGTCTCACGCACAAGCTGTTAACACAGGAGCACTCAGAAAATACGTCTGCTCGCCACGAATGCGACGAGAGAAGTATTATGTGTGAATTTTGGACTAAGTTCCGACGACCAGTTAGCGTTCGCACGTACCGAATGCTGAACGCCCGGGTTAACATCGGAGGGTCCGTTCTACGGACGACGGACCCGCTCGTGTTCGCATGCACGTCTTCGACGACGCCGCTGACGACGGTTACCGACTCCTCGACGACGGACGCCGGTCGTAACGGACGCTCGAAGGGGCGGCGTCGGCGCCGCGACGTCCGTCCGTCTCATTCGAAGACTCGTACGTGCACATCATCGGACGATTCTGGAGGTTACGAATGCCGTCTACGCAGCGTCGGATTCCGGGGGTTTTTAGGGGCGTCCCGGCGTGGCGAGGACGGCGCGTCGCTTGAGGATATGATCCGTGTATGTTTCGTGATGCCGTAGGCATCCGGCTAGGCGACGTAGTTACGTTACGGGAGACGCAGTAACGTTACGAACGATGATATGTTCCCGGACGAGATCGCGGTATCGCCGTACGACGTCACGGTTTCGACGACTATTCCCGCTTGGGTTATGGAGGTTCCCGAACCTCGCGAGTACCTCTGACGCGCAACGATCTCCGCGGATACGGACACGAGGGATCGCTACGTCGTCGCGGCGGATAATAACTTTATACGAGAAACGGCGGCGGTTCGTTCGAGACCTAACAGTGGAGGACGTCGACGACGATCCGTCAACCGAAGGATCGACCGCGTTAATCTTCCGTTCGACGGAACGTACCTTTACCGTAACCATTCCACCTTCGATTTGTTATATCCTTCGGAGAATATCGCCTCGATAGTCCACCTTAATGGCTCGCATGACGATAGCTACCGCTCCATACGTACGGGTAATCCACGTAGAACGGTATAGCGACGTTGTAGTAGACCATGATGGCGCGCGAGCTCGTCAACCTAAGAAAACCTGCGACGGACGTCACCTCCCTCCTACTACCATCATATCTAACCATCTCTTGTTAGCATTATGGTTATCCAACGTATATCCGCGGGGCCGCAATATCGGCCACCGTACCGTACCGTAACTTTTTATGTACGTTCTACAATCGCCGATGACAAAAATATAGTATACATGTTCAGGATCACGCGGTAGGGCGGTCAAATCGTGTATCACCAACTTAATCGTTGATCACTAATCAACTATCGTACTTACACTGTATACAATATATATGTACGATGCGAACGTAATATCCGTAACGTCGACGTAATAAGGTTAGCAATAAATATATGTCACTTTTAAGTTGCACGTATGCGATATGTTCTGGGGGACTTTAGTCGTTTGACCTATTCCTTCACTTAGTCTGTTTTGTATGTATTTTTTTTGTATTGTATTTTTTTTTTTTTAATTCAGCCAGCGGTCACGTGTCGTCACTGGGTGATACTGTCATTACGGTAATAATATGTATTACATCCCACCTAATTAAACTTCACCCTCAGGACACCACCTCCATTATCCAATCCCGACTTGGGTCGTTGTCCCCCTCCCCACCCCACCCTCTGCACCCACGTACCGCTCGGCTCCCTCCCTACCGTCTACCCCGGTTGCGGGCCTTTGCTCGCCGTAGTATCCTAATTACTCGCTAATATACAATCTCGCGCATACCGGCGCATCCGCCGAAACTGATCCTAACACACACGCCAGGTTATTGTATAACATTCGCCGCTCGGATATGTGGAACTAGATAGATACTAATTTGACCAACTTAGCCGGGACATGGAGCGATATCGCCCGCGGGAGCAGCTCTCTTTGGAAGAGCGGCGAGGGAGGAAGGGGGATTGGTAATCCACACCCCAGTTGAGACAATACATAAATATATAGATCGAGAATCTCGAGGGGGAGTAGCTTGATTTATTAATGAATGGTAACCCTCTCTCTTGAGGGGCGTGATTTGTTTTGATCTATCTCTTGATATATGATGATCGTCGTGGCAGGGAGGATTAGTAATCCCCTCCTGTAATTGGGTCTATATGTACGTATATATATATATATAGGTATGGACATGACCTTAACGGGAAGTAATCTAGTTTACATGTGCAACAGTGCGCGCCGTGATTGACACTTGGTAACTAAGGTTCGATTTTGTTTTTATGTTACTTGTTTTTTTTTTGCGGGTTGTTTTTTCGAGTGTTCTTTTTTTTTTAATTATGCGGTGTGCGATTTCGTTAACGTCCGTACCCGTAGGCCCGAACGACTTTGGCCGGGTATTTGTTTAGCTGTACTAACTAGTTGACGCGGTTCGGTCGCCTCTTAGTTATGACGATCGTCGTTAATCGTGATGTGTTGATGTACGTATCGCCGTACAAGTTCGTACGCCTACGTATGACGATCGCGCATGATCGTCATGCTAGCCATCCTTATCGGCTCCATGGCTACCGCTTATATAGCTATCTCGCTCTAGCTTTGATATGCGTACACATGGAGATGGCCGACGCGTGGCTGTTAGTATCCAAGTCATTTTTAAACATGCGAGACTGTCCAAACTTACGGCAACGGCCATACCACCGTGAAAATGCCAGTTCTCGTCCGATCAGTTCTCGTCCGATCTCCGTTGGAGTAGGACGTGTTTTCGTGAGCCTCCGCGCTAGTTTGTATAAGGTAAACTGTGCAAGTACCGAAAACGAAACGTTCGAGCGTTCTTTGACGGGATTGGTGTTTCCTGCTCTCCGTAGCGTGCGTGCGAGTGAGTAGGCCCCGCCCACAGCGCTCCCGGTGGCGTCTGCCCGGGAGTGCGCGAGTGTTCTCTCCGCGTGTAGTGTATTTCGCTGTTAAGAGATAAACTAAGTGAACTTTTGGACTCATCCTGGACATTGATGCGTATGAGTAATGTCAAGGCAATAACCCGTAAACAGGTGCGTTTCTCCCCCTACAACTCGGAGGATTCTAACTCAAGCGTGGAAAGCTTGAGCTCGCTTGCGAGTAGAATGGGAAAAATCCACGGTGCAGAGGAAAGCAACGTAAGACCCGACGCCAGCTCTGGTGACATAGTAAGCGTAAACCACCAACAATCTGAGCATATGTTGAATATGGACACACAAACCCTGCAGGAGCCACAGGGCTCGAGACAACATGCCTCACAAGAGGAACAACCGACCGTAGAAAGCAAGCGCCGCAAGCTTGGGCTGGCGGACTACTTTAACATAGAAATAACAAATAGATATGGTATCCTAGCGGATAATGTGAGTAATATGGAGCATGAGGACATTGAGCCCGGCCAGGATGATGGGGCAGAGAGCCAGCAATGGGAGGAGCAGACACGAGAAGAGCAGCCGTGTAATAATCAAAAACCTCCGCCGATATGCTTTGTTACGAGACTCAAAAAGTGTTATGGTGAATTTAAATCGAAGTTGGACGCGATTTCCGCCGATTATTATTTACATTTTGCGGGCGATAAAACGCTGATATATTATAAGAACATAAAGGACTATAAAAACTTTATAAAAACTTACACGGGTGCACTCCCCTTTTATACATATACACCGCGCGCGGAAAAAACGTACGCATTCCTCCTAAAGGGACTGCATGATGATGTAGAAGCGGAGGATGTGAAATTAGAACTTTTAGAACTTGAAGTGCCAGTGAAATCTGTCGAGAAGTTCAAGAACACGAAGAACCCCATTTTTATGCTCACAGTGCCAAAAAACGTGGGCATAAAACAACTTAGCACAAAAGCCAGGTACGTGCAGAGAACAAAAGTTTATTACGAGCCGCACATGTCCAAGCGCGAGCTCATACAGTGTAAGAAATGCCAAGAATGGGGCCACGCTACGGCAAATTGTTTCCTAGGTGTCGTAAGATGTGTGAAGTGTGCCGGAAGCCACAGATCTTATGAATGCAGCAAAAGCAGAACAGAGCCTGCCACGTGCTGCAACTGCGGGGGAGACCATCCCGCGTCAAGTCTAGAGTGCGACAGCTACATAAAGGCCGTAGAAGCAAAGAAAAGAAAAAATGACCGGGCAGCGATCACGGAGCAAGCGAGGAAGCCAAAATACCAACCGGCACCACCTCCAAAAACAAATGCATGGCAAAGTCGTGAGAATTTTCCGCCGCTACCAACACCGGGGATGCTGAGGGAGGCGGAGCCTCGAGACGGTGCGGAACTGCAAAGACGTTCCTCATTGGACGACGCTACTACAAGCCAAAGCCAATCGCAGAACACGCAGTCGGGAGGCCACACCCCCTCAAGCGAACGGACAGGTAAACATACTCAGCCGCCAACGAATCGGATGAATCGCACTAAGGAACTACGAAGTACGAGGGAGCATACAGATATCGATGATAACCTAAATTACACCAACCGTATAGCCGATACTTTCAAAGCTATTAATGACATAGTCAATCTGGAATGGCTTGCCGACAGGCTGGACGAGCTTCATGAAAAAATGAAATCCTGCACCACACTCATACAATATGCTAAACTAATCAGCGAATTTAACAACCAACATGCCCCTTAAGCTGCTTAGTTGGAACTGCGACGGCATTGCTGGGAAAATGCTAGAATTAAGCGAAACAATAAAAACATTAGGCATACAGGTGCTGATGCTAAACGAAACGCGAACATCTGCGGCGTACAAAATTAGGCTGCGTGGCTTTCAAACTGAACACTTACGAATAAACGGCGTAAATGGGGGAGTAGCCGTTTTGGTGCGGAATGATGTTCCCTATAACAGAATGCACATTAGAACACCAATACTAAAGCATACGGAGGTGATCGCAATCCAATTTGCCGATGGCACTATACTTGCAGCGGTGTACAACAGCCCACAGAAGAAAATCACATCTGGGGAATTAAATGCGCTGTTCTCACTTGGGCACAAAGTCATCTTGGCAGGTGATTTCAATGCCACCCATGCCAATTGGAATTGTAATAAAAACAACGCAAACGGAAATACACTGTATAAATTCATAAACGATAACAACGTTATGCTGCACACAACTTACGGGCCTACCCACGTGCCGCACAATGGTACTACTCCCAATACGCTAGACTTAATACTTACTAACAATGTGCATAACATCTCTGAAGTTAAGCCGCATACATTACCATCGGACCACGTAGCCCTTGAATTCCATCTAGGGGAGTTGGATGCAAGAGGAATGAGTCGCAGGGTTTACGACTACGGCAGGGCCAATTGGTTATCATTCCGATCGCTCATGAATGATATCCAATTGGTCTCGGAAATACATGACACAATTACCCTGGATAGGATGGTACAAGAATTTACCGATAAAATTCGAGAAGTAGCAGACAGAACCATACCACTGAAGACAGTGAACCCATTTAGGTACAATGAGCTGCCGCTGCAAGTCGCAGAGCTAATAAAGGAACGCAACCGAGTACGAAAGCACTTTCAGCGCACCCGAGACCAGGACACTCGGAGGGAAGCAAACACTCTCACGACTACTATCCGGCAAATGATTTTAAAACACAGGAACGACACATACAACGAAAGGCTACGAAATATAAATCCCCACGACGGATCCATATGGAAGTTAAATCGACATCTACGACTGGAACGTCGACAAATCTCCGTAATTGAGGATGAGAATGACACACCAGCTTTCCGAGACCAAGATATAGCAGAGAGGATCGCCACAGCCTTTGAGCAATATCACAATACACCTGAAACCACCCCACAAACAGAACACCTAGTCAACAATACCATACATAATTATTTCCTTAACAAGCCAATAGATCCAAATACTACTCACGACTTCCTTACATCCCCCGCAGAAATTAAAAGACTCATCAAGCTATCCCCTTCCCTAAAGGCACCTGGTCCTGATGGGATACAAAATATATTACTGAAGAATCTTCCGCGTAAAGCGATAGTCCAGATCACATACCTGTTTAACGCGGCAATTAAACTCCAACACTTTCCGACACCCTGGAAACACGCAGTCCTGATACCGGTCCTTAAACCAAATAAAAACCCGAAGCAAGCTAATAGTTACCGCCCCATATCACTCCTGTCTACCCTGTCAAAAATTCTCGAAAAAATCATCCACAAACACGTCAACAATCATATTAATGAAAACAGCGTATTACCCATCAAACAATTTGGATTCCGGGCCGCACACTCAACGAACCATCAAATCGCCAGAGTAATCACTGACATAACCACCAAACTGAACCAGAGACACCACACAGCGTTCGCTTTAATTGATCTCGAGAAGGCGTTCGACCGAGTATGGACGGAAGGCTTAATATACAAACTAATTAAGCACCTGTTCCCGCAACCGATGATAACCATTCTACGGAGCTACCTTACGGGGAGAACGTTTGCAGTTAAGATCAATCGCAGCTGCTCACGGACCATACGAATACCAGCGGGCGTGCCACAAGGATCGGTCCTGGGGCCGGCGCTCTTTAACGTTTACACCTCTGATGTACCAGAAATGCCAAATAGCAACCTCGCACTATACGCTGACGATACAGCCCTGTATGCCCACTCCCCCATCAGTATACAGCACTCCAGAAACTCCAGAACCACCTACTACAATACCAAAAATTCCTCAAAAACTGGAAACTTACAGCCAATCCGAACAAATCCTCCATAATGGTCCTCACCAAAAGAACAAACCCGGTCCATTTCCCCCGCATCCCTACACTTTGCAACATACCACTGACAGTTACAAATTCGATAAAATATCTGGGAGTACATCTCGACAAACGACTAACGTTCAAGAACGCTATTGAACACAATGTACGGAAAACAGCAGCAGCAGCGCGGAAGCTCAGGTTCCTATTTCTTAATAAACAACTTAGTACGAGCAATAAAATAATATTGTACAAAAGCATTCTACGTCCCATACTCACGTATGCTAGCCCGTGCTGGAGGAAGGCCGCAAAAACACACCTGGACAAAGTTCAAGTAGCACAAAATAAGTGTCTCAGGATGCTACTCGGAGCGGATCCACGAACGCCAGCCCGGCAGATCCACCAGGCGACAGGAATAGAACCTGTCAAGGATTATATTACAAGAGGCGCAGAAAAGTTCTTCGCGGCCACAAGGCAGAGTGACAACCCCTTAATTCGGAGCATCACCCACGCGCCGAGAGGGAAACATCCCCACGTCTTCGAGGACATTGCCGGAGCGGAATGATAGACACCGGAGACGACAACTTTACATCCCCCCCCCAACGCATACGACTGAGGTTTTTGCATGAATTTTTCCTCAAAAAGTGATAAGAAGCGACAGTGAAGCGGGACATCGGAAACGGTTTAGTGGTAGTGCGGTCTTCGTATTGATTGTGGACTGTGCGGGCTAAAGTAATCAGAACTGAAATTTTGAACATTTATTGACAAAATAAAAAATCAAACTAAAATTGTAAATATATCTATATATATATAGGAAAATTTTATAATTGTAAACACATACAAATACCATGATGTTGTTATTTAACTGATGAGAACAATAAACGTCTTTTCTTTCTTTCTTTCTTTCTCGTCCGATCACTGAAGCCAAGCACGGTCGGGCGCGGTCAGTACTTGGATGGGTGACCGCTTGGGAACACCGCGTGCTGTTGCCTCCTTTTTTTTATGATCGGACGAGAACCTGAACGTGGCGACATTATCATTAATTCTTGTTTATCTTTATTTATTTTCAGATTGCGGACGTTGCTGTAAGTCGCGGACTATCGAGGAGCTGTTAACTGTAGGACACAATTAAGCGAAGGATAAAGGTTCGGGATGGATAACCAACCATCGCCTCGCATAGGTATGTCTGCCTGTTTATTTTATACGTTGTACGATTAACAGTTAATGAGCGCGGAGGCCTTTCATAATCATGATGCGATCGGATGTTGTACGAATTGAGGTAGCGTAAACGACGTGTGTCTTTACTTTAGCGTAAGCACAATAAACAGCCCGATTATCGCATACGGTAAACCGAGCTAGGAGCATCTGATACGATCCCGTTGGCAATAGCGCGGGGATTCTTATCCGAACGTAACGGTACTATTAAAGTTATAATAGTCGGTGCGGATATTATTGCCATTACAGTTGTCATTATTACTAATAATGTTTTGGTGGTTATTATAGGTTTTTTTTTAATCTCTTTATGAGTGCGTTTGTGGTTCTGAAAAGAACCGTTAATGGGTGTTCCGTATACTCTCCCCCTCCGACGAGTTAGGGAACGTATACAAACGACGTAGTCGTTTACTTGGAACTTGTGTATTTAGTGACGGCTTTTGTACCTTCACTAACGGCGTGCTTCGCAAGCTCTCCGGGTAACAGGAGGCGAACGGCCGTTTGAATTTCGCGACTCGTAATGGTCGCCCTCTTGTTGTAGTGAGCTAGACGTGATGCTTCGGCCGCGATTCTTTCGAAGATATCGTTGACGAAGCTGTTCATGATGCTCATCGCCTTACTGGAGATACCCGTGTCAGGATGGACTTGCTTCAGCACTTTGTAAATATAAATGGCGTAGCTCTCCTTCCTGCGGCGTTTCTTCCTCTTATCTCCTTTAGAGATATTCTTCTGGGCCTTGCCGGCCTTCTTTGCGGCTTTACCACTAGTTTTTGGTGGCATTATGGCGTTTTAAAGAATACGTTAACACACGTGAAGTCTACGGTAGCTGACGTGAAACTAAAGCCGGCCGGTGGTCTTCTTCTTACTCTTCCCCAAGGCCGAACTGATGTTCATAGGCCCCATTTTCATCTAGGATTGGCTTCGTTCTAGCCTGGTGGGTTGATCCTTAAGCTGGTCCTCCGGAACGGTAAAAGGAGTGAGATGTGTCCATCACGAGTGGTCAGGCGTCCTCCATGGCTAGGGCTCTCCTAATGTGGACCCTAGGCGGCGGTCTGTCCAGGTCCAAGTCAGCAAGCTGGCCAATCAACGGGTTTCCCGATCTTCGGATCCCTTCCAGGGTCTTGCCCGCAAGCTGGAGGACATGGTCCTTGAGCGCTGGGACGGATAAATCATCTCGCAGCTGCCGATTTCTCAGGAACCATGGGGCACCGGTTATAAGGCGGAGGGTGCAGTTCTGTAAAACCTCCAGCCGATTAAAGTTGGTCTTGGCCATGCTGGACCACACAAGAGCCCCATAAGTGATGACCGGTCTCAAAAAAGTATAGTACATCAGTATCTTGATCTTCAGAGATAGAGCTGATTTTGGGCATAGCAGCGGATAAAGGTAGGATCTAGCGGCGTTGAATTTTTCTATGATCTTCTCCGTGTGTTGCTTGAAGGTCAATCGAGAGTCGAGCCTCAACCCCAAGTACGTGACCGAGGGGCTCCACGGCAGTCTGAAATCCCCGACTATGATGTTGTCCGGGGGGGCCGGAGTCTCTTGGTGAATCTAACAGCCACGCACTTGGAGTCATTAATCTTAAGGCGCCATCTTGAGGCCCACTGGAGGATGTCATCCAGCGATCGCTGTAGCCTTCTCCGCATCATGTCTTCGTCTCTCGAGGTTGTGAAGATGGCAGTATCGTCCGCGTAGATAGCAAGATCCGTACCTTGGTGTTTTGGGAGATCACTCATGAAGATCAAGAAGAGGCTCGGTCCCAACAAGGAGCCCTGCGGGACGCCCGCCGCCATCGGATGAGTGGACGAGTTTTCCGAGCCATGGCGAGTAAAAAGGTTCTATTTGTCAGGTAAGATTGTATTAGGCGCACCATATTTGGATTTATTCCCCTGGAGACCATCTTGTAAATTAGGCCTCGGTGCCACACGGTGTCGAACGCTCGCGCAATGTCCAAAAACACTGCGCCCAGACTCTCTCTCGCCTCAAGAGCGTCGCGAATGGCCTCAGTCAGCCTGAAAAGCTGGTGCTCGGTGGAATGAGCCTCTCGGAATCCGAATTGCTCGTCCTGGAGAACTTCCTGGACGAAGATTTCCTCTTTGAGCCGAGTCAGGATGACCGCCTCTACCAGCTTCGCAACGCTTGATATGAGGGAGATAGGTCGATAGTTCTGCGGAAAGAGAGGATCCTTTCCAGGCTTAGGTATGGACACCACGACCGCTTTCTTCCAGGTGTTTGGGAAGTAATTTAGAGTAAGTATGCCATTGGTGATGTGCACAATGCGTTCGACAACCTTTGGGGGCAATTTTTTCAGGGCAACGTTAGAAATGCCATCAGGACCCGGAGCCTTTCCCGGTTTGAGGGACGAGATAAAAGAAGAGATCTCCTCAGGGGTGGTGCGCGCGAGTGACTCGCCCTGGAGGCCTGAAAGGGCCTCGAGGCTGGTTTCGACTTGTTCCTCGAGCTCGTCGTCCGAGTCGTCATCCGATGGAGCCTCGTGAATGGACTGAAGGTGGTCTGCAAGGATTTCAGCTTTCTCACCGGAGCTATAGGTGACGCCTTGAGGGCCCTGCATAGGGCGAATTCCCTCCGGCTTGTCCTTGTTCAACTTAAGTGCTCTCGCCAACTTCCACAGCGAACCGTCGTCAGTTGCGAGGGAGGAGACCTTCTCCCACCATTTCTGCTCTCTATATTCCTTTAGCGCCTGTCTGAGTTTCCTGCCCAGCGCATTTGAGATGGAAATGTCCGCCGGGAAGCCAGTTCTTTGGGCTCGTTTTTAGCGCGCCGCCTGTCCCACAGCAGGAGCCTGAGATGGGAAGGTAACCATCTATCGTCGCTCGGTTTTTTATAAGAAGTCGCCGCCTCAAGACAGTCAGAGATATCCTTGGTGAGGCCGCATGCGGCACTCTCGAGAGAAGCAGGGTCACAGAACTCAGCCACACCCGTCGAGGGTAGGGATTCGATGTTTGATTGGAAATCTTTCCAGCAGACCGAACGCCGAAGGGCACACGAAGAATCCCCGGCCCAGCCCCCAGAGATACCAAAATCGGATCATGATCGGAGGAGAGGTCCGAAATGACCTGTACATCAAGATTTACAGGGATGTTTTTCGACACCGCTATGTCCAGAATGTCCGGCCTGATGCCGGGTCGATAATACGTCGGAGCGTTCGGGGAATGCACGCAGGCAGAGACGGCAGGAAGAAGATTAAACAATTTTCTGCCGTAAACATTCGTGACTCTGCATCCCCACGAGGGATGCTTCGCGTTTAAATCCCCGGCCACCAGGACCGGAACATCCGAGGAGAATAGGATGTCGAAATCGTTCCGATCAAAATCACGCCTCGGAGGAGCATAGACCGAGAAGACGTCGAGAGGGCCAAACTCACGAACAGAAAGCCGGATCCCAATGGCCTCCAGGAAGTGAAGACCATGGACTTGAATCGGGGTGTGACTAAGGTGCTTCTTAACTAGGACGGCAACGCCGCCAGCTCTTCCCGTGAGGCGGTCGGCTCTGTGTAGCAGGTAATTTGGAATTCGAAATTTATCCGCTGGCCTTAGCCAGGTTTCGCTGATGAGCGCAACATCTACGAGGTGTTCTGAGAGAAAGAGGACTAACTCATCTTTTTTGTTTAAAAGACCGCATGCGTTCCAAGCGACAACATTGATGCCAGACATTCTGCATGTTGGTGTGTTCATCATGGTCTGTTAGGTTTTGATTCTCTCGGGAAGACCTGTTGCATAACTTCAGTGACCTTCTGGATCTGAACCAGTAGAACCTGGAGAGCGTCCATAAGTAGTTCTACTTTGGCGTCTCCACCACGCAAGGAAGATCCAGGCTTCTCTTTAGGTGTTTGTGAAGAAGTATCTCCCGAGGAGAATCTGACCCTCGGTGACCTAGAATGCGAGGCCTGCTGCCGCTGATTTTGTGATAAGCCCGAAAGGGCTTGCGAATATGTTTTCCCAGACGTGGAATTACTCACAGAGGAGGTTCTGGTTGTTGGAGTCTGCGGTCTAATTTTGGGAAACCTGGCACAGCCGCGATAGTTGGCCGGATGTTCGTTACCGCAATTGGCACATGTGGCCGGTTCCTGCTTCGGACGAGGGCAGGTGGTAGCCTCGTGCTCTCCCGCACAGGCAACGCACTTTTTAGGAGCGGTGCAGCGAGATTGGGCATGCCCAAACCGCTGGCACCTAAAGCATTGGCCCACAGAGGGGCGGGAATTTAATGTCTCTACGGTGATGTCAAGACGGAGCACTTCCTTCAAATGGTAGATAGACTTCTGCTCTTTACTTAATTTCACCAACACCAAAGGCATTGGGACCTTATTTCCACTCCTGCGCATCCTAACGACGCAATCAGGGTTGAATCCGCGCTCAACTAGATCATCAAAGATCTCCTTTTCCCCAATTTCTACTGGGACTCCTCTGAGGACTACATTGAGAAGCTTCTCAGAGGGGAGCTGGTAGGTATGATATGGGATACTATCAGTAGAGAAAAACTTAGTGAGGGCCCTATAGTCGGAGACGCCGACAGGGAAGATTCTTATACCATCCTGGACATTTTGGGCTTTGGAAAATTGAATGCCGCGACGTTTGATTTCAGAGCTGATTTTAGCCCAGCCGGCCTTCTCTCTCAAAACTACCGGAGGAATTTTTTCCACTTCCCTGGTGACTGTTGTTTTGTCTTCCCTAGATTTTTCGCTGTGTATCCCGACACTAGTCGTAGCGGAGGGCTGCGAGGAGATCGGATTGCGCGTGATCCAGTTTGGATTAGGAGGATACCTTCTAGAAGAGTCAGCGCTCGGAGCACTGTTAATCTTGTGAGAGTTTTTCTGCGAGGGAACGGCCTCGATCTTATCGTAATCTGCTGAGATTTGATTCTGCAGCGGAATTTGTCTACGTGGAGCGAAGTGCTCAGAGGGATTGTGAGAAGGAGGATTTCCCTCGTTCGAGGAGTGGACTTGAGCCGTAACCCTAATTCGCCTGGCTGGAGAAGCAACGGGGGATAGACTCCTTTGCGCTTACGGTTGATTTTAGCTTGTACAGTACTAATCAATGAGGAGGTGGAGCAAAAGGACGTGTCCATGTTTATAGGAGAGGCTCCCGAAGGGGAGCGGTCCTCGTCTGAGGTAAGCTCACTGTATAAGCTCCGGTTCGCAGGCTTTTTAGATTTTTTACTTTTAATTTTTTCCAACAAGATCTGCAGGGATCTTATCTGCTTAAGTATTTCTTCTTCAGAAGGTTCCTCGTTATTCGAAGGCGATGTTGTGTTTTGTGGTGTGGGTGTACCATCATTGGAATTATTTGCCTCCTTCATTTCTGGATTATATTCAGCATTCTCGGATTCACTTTGTCTGTTTGTTGCAGGAGTCTCCGGCAGAGGGAGAGCTGCGTAAGAAGTCGCTACCTTTGGAGGAGTGCGATACATTGCAAGAAAGCAGTCGCCAAAAGTTGGTAAGTCTAAATATAATTTTTGGGCGAGATCCCAAAAGCTCCAGTTGAGCAGCAAATGAGTAGCTGATCAGGTAAAATAGTTCCGAAGGGAACTGTAGCAGCGACGGCCGCAGTAGCTACGTCTCGTTAATTACAAAGTACGTGCCAAAGGCAGAGCAGTCCCACCGCTAATGGAGGGGGATAGAAGTGTCAGAAAGTCGGACGTTAGTCCGATGAATTAAATGAATTCAATTAAAAAACAGGTAAGTATAAATAAAAACCAAACAGCCACAATTTTGATTAAAAACGACTAAAAAGTCGAATAAAAACGGCACAAAACGAGATTAAAAACAAAGAATAAGTCTTCGTAGTACGTGAATAAAAATTAATTTAAGTAAAATCAAAGTGCAAAAGCACTATTTCATTAAAAGAAATCTCCTATCTAACGCAGAAAGCGCAAGTAATTATTTAACAAGACAAAATGAGATAAATAAAATAAAATAGATAGCGGGAGGGGGAAATTAAAATTTTTATCCCGTTAATTACCGTGACAGTCGCAATTTAAATCAAATAAAATATCCGGGAAAGCCGGTTTAAAAAGAAATATCTTTCTCAGGTTTTAAAATATTATTTTATCAATAAATTGTATAAATTGTCGGTCTCTATTCAACACGTATAAATGTGTATATTGCGTATAAAATATGTTCGTATAAAACTACGAGAGGAATGCGAGTAAAAACATGCATAAAAAACGTCGAAGGTGACGCGGTCTCGCTCTTATGGGAAACCAGGTAGCGGGGGCAGGGCCTTGTGCCTGCCCAACGCTAACGCTGGCTTCCAACGTAGCCGACCGACCGACTGTCAGACAAAGATAGAGAGATCTCACTTCTTCTTCCGAGTCCGAATTGTTCCGTGAAAATAATGCAAAACTGAAAAACTAAACCTCACTAGACCCTCAAGCCTTGAGAAAATTGACGGATAATAATATATACGATGATATATTTTGGAAAAAAGCTGAATAGAAGACGTTCAGCTTGTCAATCGGTGATTTAGTTCCAGTTAAAGAAACTGAAACGCGTAATTAAGTAAATTGCAGCGACTTATTTGCCGATAGGCAAGCACTGCGACGTCAGGGATGAAAAAGGGTAAGTTGTGCTTCTTTGTTGGTCGATATAGAGTAAGGAGAGTTGATTTTCTCCGCTGATTGGCTTTGAATACGCCCCTAATTAGGCCCGAAATGGCCTAGGTGGGGCACAGAAATCTTCAATTGGACGAATTAAGATGTTTTTTCGCCGTTAATTATCGTAGTAACCAATTATAATCGTTGTGTAGATGTTAAAAATTTGCTTCGACGCACAGAGGCGTTGAATTTGTCAAAAAATAGCCAATCAGTAGTAGATGAAAAGATAATAGGATAATCGTGTCAGAGCACGAGCGAATGTCGACCAACACGTGCGACGGACGGACTCGGAATGCTACTACTACTCACTAAACTAACTAAAGCCGGCTGCGGTCTTCCTTCTTGTGGCTAGGGCCGAACTATTGTTCCCGAGCCCTTTATTCGTCTTTGAGTGTCCTTTTTAGGACAGAGAATGAAAGAATTTTTTAAGAGAAATATTCGCTGTCTGGTGGCTGAGTTTTGTTGTTGGTGAGTATAATAAGTAAGTAAATGAAATTATTTCGAGTTACTCGTCTATCGCTAGAATTCTGCGAATCATCACTCTAGGAGGCGGCCTATCAGGGTCGAGGTTAGCAAGTTGACTAATGAGCGGGTTCCCAGATCTCTCAACCCTTTGGAGCGTCTTGGTTGCCAGGCCTGTCACGAAACTTTTTAGCGATTGCACTCCAAGGTCATCGCGGAGTTGCTGGTTTCTAATGAACCAAGGCGCCCCAGTGATGAGTCTGAGAACCCTGTTTTGTAAAGTCTCCAGTTTTTTAAAGTGTGACTTAGCCACACTCGACCATGGCAACGCCCCGTAGGTGATGATTGGCCGTAAGAAAGAATAGTAAATTAAGAGCTTCACTCTAAGCGACAGACTGCTTCTCGCACATAACAGGGGGTATACATAACTTCTGGCCGCGCTGAATTTCTCGATCGTCTGGTTAACATGTAGATTGAATGTCAGACGTGAGTCGAGCCTCATTCCCAGATACAGAACAGAGGGGCTCCAAGGGAGCCTGAAGTCGTCGACGATGATATTGTCCGGCGGAAGACGAAGTCTCTTCGTAAACCGGACAGCGACGCACTTGGACTTATTGATCTTCAGCCTCCACTTGGAAGCCCAAGAGAGAATCTCATCTAGATGGTGTTGAAGTCTGTATCTGAGAAGGCCCTCGTCAGTCGACACCGTGTATAGGGCGGTGTCGTCAGCGTAAATCGCCAGATGAACGGCGTCCGCCTTGGGGATGTCTGACATGTATATTATAAACAAAACCGGGGCCAGAAGCGAGCCCTGCGGCACACCAGCAGCGATAGGTCGTTTTGACGAGAGGTGGGAACCATGCCGGGCGGAAAAAGTTCTATCTTTAAGATAGGAGGAAATAATCCTGGTGATGCAGGGGTTGACGCCGTTGGTAATAAGTTTATAAAGTAGGCCCCTGTGCCATACAGTGTCGAAAGCCCTCGCGATGTCTAAAAAGACAGCGCCAAGAGTCTCCTTTCTCTCCAAAGTATCGCGAATAGCTTCCGTTAACCGAAGCAGCTGAAATTCGGTGGAATGGCCTTCCCGGAATCCAAATTGTTCGTCCTGGATTATGTTGTTGACGAACAACTCCTCCTTCAATCTGGCAAGGACGATTGCTTCCACCACCTTCGCCAGGCAGGAAATGAGCGAGATGGGGCGATAGCTCTGTGGAAATAATGGATCTTTGCCTGGTTTGGGGATGGAGACCACGATACTATACTTCCAGACCAGGGGAAAGTGGCCTAGTTTGAGGACCGCATTTATTACTGAGACGAGATCGATCAAGGTGTTGGCGGGTAGCTTCTTCAACGCGGTATTGGTAATACGATCGTATCCGGGGCTTTGCCCGGGTTGAGTGCTTTAATGACTCTCTCGACCTCGTCCATGTTGGCAGGTGGGAGATCTTCTCCCTGTAGTCCAAGGAGAGTCTCACAGGTTGATTCTACCTGGTCTTCGAATTCATCGTCAGAATCGTCCTCCGTGGTGGATTCATGAATAGATTGAAGGTGCTCGGCCAGAATTTCAGCTTTGTCGCTGGAGTCGTAAGTGACACCGTTTGGGCCCTGCATGGGTTTAATTCCCTCACCTTTGCGCTTATTAAGTTTTAGGGCTTTGGCCATCTTCCATAAAGATCCATCTTGGGTGGTAAGCGATGAGACCTTTTCCCACCATCTACTTTCCCTGAAGTCCCTCAATTCTTCTTTTAGCTTGTTGGATAAAGCGTTGGCGGCAGCGACATCAGCCGGATGGGCTGTACGATGAGCCTTCTTTTTTGCTCTTCTCCTGTCTCGCAGAAGTTGTTTGAGCGGAGGAGGAAGCCACTTATCGGGCTTTGGCTCGACCATCGAGGTTGACTTTTCGATGCATTCGGAAATGCCCTTCGTGAGGTTATCAGCCGCCAGATCCAACGAGTGGATGTCGCGAATATCTTCGACCTGGAGCAGTGAGCCGGCTTTAAGCGTTGAGTTGAACTGTTTCCAGTACGTTCTGCGAATGGAGGCCACCTCGGTGTTCTCAGCCGCCGCCCCAAAGGAAACGAGAATCTGGTCATGATCGGAGGAGAGTTCAGAAAGTGCCGCCACGTGAATGTAAAACGGAATATTTCTCGCGATTACAATATCAAGGATGTCCGGCCTGACGCCGGGGCGGAAGAACGTCGGCTCGTTGGGGGGGTGGACAGAAACTGGTATGGAGGAGAGATGGTTGAATAAACCCCTACCATAACTGTTGATAGTTCTGCACCCCCACGAGCCGTGCTTTGAGTTGAAATCTCCGGCTGCCAGGGCCGGAGCATCGTCGGGAAATATGAGATTCAGATCTCCCCAATCGGCGACCCTCCCAGGTGGAGCGTAGACCGAGAACAGCCGCAGAGGGCCAAAGCCACGGATCGATATTTGGATGCCCACTGCTTCCAAGAAATGAAGTCCCGAGATGGGAATGGGATTGTGTGTAAGTTCTTTTTTCACGAGGATGGCGACACCACCGTTTCTACCGGTCAGACGGTCGGCCCGGTAGGTATAATAATTCGGCAGCTGAAACCTATTTCCCGGTCTGAGCCAAGTCTCATTTATAAGCATGATGTTAATACTTTCGTTTTCTAAGAAGGCGATCAGTTCGTCGCGCTTGCCAAGTACGCCACAGGCATTCCAAGCGGAAATCCGAATTTCAGGGGGTGGACAGTTGACGGTTGTGCATTCATGATCTTAGGTCTCTGGTGCTGCTCGGGAAGATTTGCTTGATGACGCTGGTGATGTTTTCAATCTGCGCAAAAAGAGTCTGAAGAGCGTCCAGAAGTAACGCTACTTTGGCGCCTTCAACCCCCCCCGCCGATGAACTGGGATTGTCATTAACGGGGCCTGAGCGGCCCTTGGGTAGAGAAGCAAAATCCTTCGACGCAAATCTTACCCCGGATGAACTTGGGGTTTTCCTAGATTGATCGTCTTGAGAAGGGCCCGAAAGGGCCTGAGAGTACGATCGACCAGAGTTAAACTGCCCCCTCGAGGGATTTGGTGTTCTAGGCGTCTGAGGCCTGAATTTAGGAAATCTAGCACAGCCCCGATAGTTGGCAGGATGCTTGTCTCCGCAGTTGGCGCAAGTGGCCGGCTCCTGCTTCGGGCGCGGACAAGTGTCCGACTCGTGTTCGCCCGCACAGGCGACGCACTTTTTCGGCGCTGTGCATCTAGATTGGGCATGCCCAAATCTTTGGCACCTATAGCATTGCCCTATAGAAGGGCGCGAGTTCAAGGTTTCGACGGTAATGTCTAAAGAGACAATTTCCTTGAGATGGTAAATAGATTTTTGCTCTTTGCCGATTTTTACCAATACGAGAGGCATTGGTGCCCTAGTGCCGCCCTTGCGCATCCTGACCACGCATTCCGGCGTAAAGCCGCGTTCTACGAGATCATCGAAGATCTCCTTTTCGTCAATCTCGACAGGAACATCCCTAAAAACAACGTTCAGAAGTTTCTCTGATGGGAGCTGATAAGTGTGAAAGGGAATCTTATCGTTTGTAAAAAACTTTGTTAGGGCCCTATGATCCGCGACGGTAGTTGGAAGTATGCGGATACCGTCCTGTATATTTTGAGCCTTCGTGAATTGAATACCACGTCTCTTTATCTCCGAGCTGATTTTCGCCCATAAAGATTTATTCCTGAGCACCACTGGAGGGATTTTCTCAGGTTCCGCAGCAGATGTTGGCTGGGTATCCCTTTTCTCGGAAGAAGTAGTAGAGGGGCGCTGCTGACCAGAATTTTCCGCATGACGGCGCGGGAGAGGGGGAAATCTCCGCGAGACAGAGCTCGCTTCATTTCTCCAATTGTCGCTTAAGTTGGAAGGAATGCTGTCGATTTTTTCTAGATCAGCAGCGGATCTAGGAATTTTTGAATTTTCCCGCAAAGAAGGGGTTTTTGTCGGGCGTGTCTTTTGGGGAGATTTTCCCTCGTTGGAGGCGTGGACCTGGGCCTGGACTCTGAATCTCCTAGCTGGCGAGGAAGTGGGCGAGAAACTGCCCTTACGTTTCCTGCCCAGATTTTTATGGACAGTACTTATTAGAGAGGATGTTGAGCAGAAAGATGTGTCCATGTTTATCGGAGACTTATTGGGCTGAGAGCCCTCATCGTCGGAAGAAAATTCGTTATTTAAATTTCGACTAGATGTTTTCAAAGATTTCCTTTTCTCCAGCAAAGCTTGAAGATTCTTAATTTGCATTAGAATCTCATCATCAGAGAGTTCTTCATTCTGAATAACTGCGTTTGAATCCGCAGAGTTATTTTCGTTATTATTTGCTTCTTCATTTATAGGGATTACCGTTCTGTCTAAATCTGTCTGCGTCTCTGTTTCAGGTGAAGCCGGAAGCAGAAGAGAAGTATAAGAATTAGCAGTCTTAGGAGGAGTTCGATACATCCTGCAGAGAAATTTAAAAAGTGACTAGAAAAAAGTGAGAGATAATAAGCGATAATAAGCAATCGGGCGACGGCCCGATGTCTAATAGGGCCAGAAAGTGCCCCAGGGACCTACTTATCAATATACGCTCCAAGATAGGTGCGGCGAAGGCCGCAGCGACCACGTCGTTATATTCAAAAAACAAATAATTTAATTGTAATTCAATTGTCAAAAACGAATAATTAATAGATAAAAACAGACGAGTACAGATTTAATTTAAAAAGACCGAAAAAGTCTGGTAAAAATAATTAAAATGTAAAAGGACAGCGACAAAACAGCTCTAAAAATGAAAAAATATATTTAAAACAGTAGTCTTATTTTTATTATGTCTCCAATCTCTTTTAAAATAATCAAACTAATTTAAACTATAATTTAAAAATAAATCCGACGGGATTTTATATTCTAACGTGCGAGAAAAGATTTTATTTAATATGTTCTAGCGTAAAATATTTTTAAAATCAATAAATAAATGTGTAAAATCGGTCGAAATATCCGGACACAGATGTTTTTCCGCAATGTAAAATCGATAAAAGGAATGCGCGCAAAAAATGGCATAAAAAATGCGACGAGCGGCGCGGATCTTACTTACTGGGGAACACAGGTAGCGCGGCGGGCCTTATGCCGCCGAACGCTAACACTGGTTCCCAGCGATGCCGACCGACCGACTAACAGAGCGAGATGGAGATATATCTTGCAGTTATTCCGAGTCCGTGAAAATGTTTCAAAGTTATCACAAAAGTGAAATATTTACCCCACTTTGAACCTCAAGCCGTGGAAAAATGAACGAAGAACGTACTAATTACGTTGTTGTCTTCTTAGGGATAGCTGAAAGAAGAAGTTTCAGCGCGTTGATAGCTCTTTTTTCTCTAATTAAAGAAATTAGAGTGTCAGAAAATAAGTTTCCAGCGACTTATCAGCCGATTGGCTGGCGCTGGAGCGTCAAAAGAAAGGGCGGATGGGATGGACGTCACTGCTGGTCGGTGTAGAGTAGGGAGAACTGAATGTCTCGACTGATTGGTCTTAATTATGCCCCTAATTAGACCCGACGTGGCCTAGGCGGGGCACAAAAGTGTTCTTAACGATGTAGATGTTTCTAATTTCGTTGTTGTTGATGTTTTACGATGTATATAATCGTTGAAATAAATTCAGTAGTGTTCTTAGAAGCGCACAGAGGCGTTTCTTGATGATTATAATGCCAATCAGGAATAAATAATTGTGAAAATTAATGATAGAATAAGCCGAGGCAGAGCACGGCAAAAATACGACCAGCACGAACGAATGTCGGACTCGGAATAACAACTACTACTAAAGCCGGCCGGTGGTCTTCTTCTTACGCTTTCCCAAGGCCGAACTGATGTTCATAGGCCCCATTTTCCTCTTGGATTGGCTTCGTTCTTGCCTGGTGGGTTGATCTTTAAGCTGATCATCCGGAACGGTGAAAGGAATGAGCTGTGTCCATCACGAGCGGTCATGCGTCCTCTATGGCTAGGGCCCTCCTAATGTGGACCCTAGGCGGCGGTCTGTCCAGGTCCAAGTCAGCAAGCTGGCCAATCAACGGGTTTCCCGATCTTCGGATCCCTTCCAAGGTCTTGTTTGCGAGCTGGAGGACATGGTCCTTGAGCGCTGGGACGGATAGATCTTCTCGCAGCTGCCGATTTCTCAGGAACCATGGGGCACCGGTTATAAGTCGGAGGGTGCAGTTCTGCAAAACCTCCAGCCGATTAAAGTTTGTCTTGGCCATGCTGGACCACACAAGAGCCCCATGCGTGATGACCGGTCTCAAAAAAGCATAGTACATCAATATCTTGATCTTCAGAGATAGAGCTGATTTTGGGCATAGCAGCGGGTAAAGGTAGGATCTAGCGGCGTTGAATTTCTCTATGATCTTCTCCGTGTGTTGCTTGAAGGTTAATCGAGAGTCGAGCCTCAACCCCAAGTACGTGACCGAGGGGCTCCACGGCAGTCTGAAATCCCCGACCATGATGCTGTCCGGGGGGGGCCGGAGTCTCTTGGTGAATCTAACAGCCACGCACTTGGAGTCATTTATCTTAAGGCGCCATCTTGAGGCCCACTGGAGGATGTCATCCAGCGATCGCTGTAACCTTCTCCGCATCATATCTTCGTCTCTCGAGGTTGTGAAGATGGCAGTATCGTCCGCGTAAATAGCAAGATCCGTACCTTGGTGTTTTGGGAGATCGCTCATGAAGATCAAGAAGAGGCTCGGTCCCAACAAGGAGCCCTGCGGGACGCCCGCCGCCATCGGATGAGTGGACGAGTTTTCCGAACCATGGCGAGTGAAGAAGGTTCTGTTTGTCAGGTAAGATTGAATTAGGCGCACCATATTTGGATTTATTCCCCTGGAGATCATCTTGAAAATTAGGCCACGGTGCCACACGGTGTCGAACGCTCGCGCAATGTCCAAAAACACTGCACCCAGACTCTCTCTCACCTCAAAAGCGCCGCGAATAGCCTCAGTGAGCCTGAAAAGCTGGTGCTCGGTGGAATGAGCCTCACGAAAACCGAATTGCTCGTCCTGGAGAACTTCCTGGACGAAGATTTCCTCTTTAAGCCGAGTCAAGATGACTGCCTCTACCAGCTTCGCAACGCTTGAAATGAGGGAGATAGGTCGATAGTTCTGCGGAAAGAGAGGATCCTTTCCAGGCTTAGGTATGGACACCACAACCGCTTTCTTCCAGATGTTTGGGAAGTAATTTAGAGTAAGTATGCCATTGGTGATGTGCACAATGCGTTCGACGACCTTTGGGGGCAATTTTTTCAGGGCAACGTTAGAAATGCCATCAGGACCCGGATACTAAAGCCGCCTATGGTCTTTCTTCTCTCCTCTAGGGCTGAACGATGTTGTTCCTGAGCCCTTTTATCCTCCAAGAAGGCCCTTTTCCGGGCCGGATGTGTTGGAATGTGCAGTTTCGGCGTTTCTCAAAACAGAAGTCGGTGGATAGTTAGATGTAGTCCTTCTCTAATCCTCATCGTGTATCATCTCTAGTGTCCTCCTTACGGCAACCAGGGGTGGCGGCCTGTCCGGGTCCAGAATTGCCAATCTGTTTATTATAGGATTACCAGATCTCTCAATACGATGTTGCGTGTCTTGGGCTAAGCTGATGACGTGCTGCTTCAGTGTTGAAACGCCTAGGTCGTCCCTCAGCTGCTGGTTTCTTACGTACCACGGAGCTCCGGTGATAAGTCTGAGGATCTTATTCTGGACGGTCTCGAGTTTCTTAAAGTGTGTCTTTGCCAGGCTCGACCACACCAGGGCGCCGTAAGTGAGGATCGGTCTTAAAAAGTGAAGTAGATTAGGATCTTAATCCTTAATGACAAAGTGCTCTTGGAGCACAGAAGAGGATAGAGGATGTTTCTAGCTGTGCTGAACTTTTCGATTGACCGGTTGATATGAAGCTGCATGGTGAGCCGCGAGTCCAGCCTCATTCCAAGGTAGACCACCGCTGGACTCCAAGGGAGCCTGAAGTCATCGACAAATAAGTTGTCAGGAGGGGGACGCAATCTCTTGGTGAATCTTACAGCGACGGTTTTTTCCCCATTTATCCTCAGTCTCCACTTGGAGGCCCAGTCCAGAATCTCGTCCAGAGAGTGCTGGAGTCTATGTCGGAGATGGTTTTCGTCAGTGGACGAAGTGAAAATAGCAGTATCATCTGCGTAGATAGCCAATTCAACACCCTCGGACTTTGGGATGTCGGACATATATACCAGGAAGAGGCTGGGGGCTAGAAGTGAGCCCTGAGGGACTCCAGCGGCGATTGGTTTCTCAGAGGAGAGGCTGCTACCACAACGTGCGGAAAAAGTTCGCTCACAGATATATGAATGCAGGATTCGGATCAGATTCGGGTTGATGCCCCCTGAAATCATTTTAAAGATGAGGCCCTCATGCCAAACCGTGTCAAAGGCTCTGGCAATGTCGAGAAATACCGCACCCAGAGTTTCCCTCCTCTCCAAGGTGTTTCGGATTGCTTCCGTCAATCGGAATAGTTGGAAATCCGTCGAAAGACCCTCGCGGAAGCCAAATTGTTCGTCCTGGATGAGGTTATTGACGAAGAGTTCCTCCTTGAGCCGTGACAGGATGACGGCTTCTGCCACTTTGGCTAGGGAGGAAATCAGAGAGATGGGCCTATAACTCTGGGGAAATAAGGGGTCTTTATCAGGTTTGGGTATTGAAACGACAATTGCATGCTTCCAGATTTTAGGGAAGTATCCTAAGCGAAGTATAGCATTGATGATCAGAGCCAAGACCGATATGACACTCGGGGGTAACCTCTTCAAGGCCGCATTGGAAATGGAGTCGGAGCCCGGAGCTTTTCCAAGTTTTAGTTGCGTAATGATTCGCGCAACCTCATCGCTAGTGGTGACAGGTAAAGATTCGCCCTCCATATGCGGAAGGGCCCGGAGAGAGTCTTCAACTTCGGCTTCCAGTTCTTCGTCCGAATCATCATCGAGCTCCGTCTCATGCACCGATTGAAGGTGATTGGCGAGAATTTCCGCCTTCTCAGGTGAAAGATAGGCGATTCCATCTGGGCCCTGCATGGGCCTGATGCCCTCGGATTGGTGTTTTTTCCTTTTCAGGGCTTTCGTGATCTTCCAAATTGATCCGTCCTGCACTGCCAACGTCGACACTTTATCCCACCACTTATTTTCCCTAAATTCCCTGAGGGAGAACTTGAGTTTTTTCGCCAAGATATTAGCGATGTTGATATCGGCTGGATGACCAGTTCTTTGTGCGCGCTTTCTAGCCCTTCTTTTGTCCCACAGTAAAAGTTTCAAAGCGTGTGGGAGCCATCTATCCTGTGTAGGTGTTACGTAAGAGGTTGCACCTTCAATACTATTCGTTATACCCTTCGTCAGTTCCTCAGCTGCCCTTTCAAGCACGTCCGTCCCAAGGATGTCATCATGCGTTGCAGGAAAGGCAGAAGCGAGATTGGTCTCAAAGGCATCCCAGTCGATCTTGCGGCGTGAAGCCCCGTCAGGATCACCGGTCACCGTCCCAAAAGTGATCAAAATGGGATCATGGTCGGAAGAGAGCTCAGATAATGCCTGCACATCTATAGTGGAGGGGATGTTTAAAGATATTGCAATGTCAAGGATGTCCGGCCTGACGCCGGGGCGATAGAACGTCGGCCGACCCGGGAGTGCACAGAAACCGGCATGTCGGAGAGATGATTAAACAGTCTCCTGCCATAGCCGTTAGTGGTTCTGCAACCCCACGAGGCGTGTTTGGCGTTGAAGTCCCCGGCCGCCAAGGCCGGACCGTTGCTAGTAAAAAGCATATTGAGATCATTCCAATCATGATCACGACCGGGAGGGGCGTAGACCGAGTAAACCGTCAGGGGATCCACGCCGCGCAAATATAGCTGTATACCAACTGCCTCCAGAAAGTGGAGGCCAGAAACATAAATGGGAGTGTGCTTGTAATTCTTCTTGACCAAAATCGCCACGCCACCCTGCCTTCCCGTCAACCGGTCAGCCCGGTAAGTGAGGTAATTGGGAAGCCTGAGTTTGTCTCCTGGCCTAAGCCAGGTCTCGCTGATGAGCATTATATCGATTCCTCTCTCCAACAGAAAAAGGGCCAACTCGTCACGCTTGTCCAGGACTCCGCAAGCGTTCCATGCTGCGATGATAGTTTCCGGGATCTGATGTTGTATGGTGTCTATCATAGGCGGTTCGATTTTTGGTTTCTCGGGTAGATTTGTTTAATGACATCAGTGACCTTTTCGATCTGAGAGAAGAGGGTCTGGAGAGCGTCCAAAAGTATTTCTACTTTGGCGTCTCCAGCCCGATCTGACGAAGAATGAGTTTTGTCATACAAGGGGCCGGAATGGTCCCTTGGCGTTGGTGAACGATTACCCGGAGAAAACCTAACCCTTGACGAATTGGGAGTTTTGCCCTTCGAGTTGGGCTGAGAGGAACCAGCTAGGGCATCGGAGTACGATCTTCCGCCAGTTTGAGGCTGCTTGCTCGAGGGAGCAAAGTTCCTGGGCGTTTGAGGTCTGATCTTAGGGTAACGAGAGCAACCCTTATAGTTTGCCGGGTGTTCTTGGCCACAATTGGCACAGGTAGCCCTTTCTGTTTTAGGACGCGGGCATTGCTGGGCCTCATGATCTCCAGCACATGCGACGCATTTCTTAGGGGCCGTACAGCGCGACTGCGCGTGCCCAAATCGCTGGCAGCGGAAACATTGACCCACCGTTGGTCTGGATTTTAACGTTTCGACAGCCGTATCTAAGGATAAAATCTCCTTCAGGTCATAAATGCTTTTTTGATCTTTACTGATTTTTACCAGCACTAGTGGCATTGGATGTTTATCCCTCACTCTGCGCATCCGGATTACACACTCCGGGGAGAATCCGCGCTCGACTAGATCTTTATAAATCTCCTCTTCCCTAATTTCCACCGGAATACTTCTAAAAACCACGTTAAGTAGTTTCTCCGAAGGGAGTTGGAAGGTGTGGTAGGGGATTTTGTCATTGGAGAAGAATTTGGTGATAGACCGGTAATCAGCTTCAGAAGATGGAAAGATTCTGATACCGTCTACGATATTCTGCGCTTTTAGAAATCGGATGCCCCTTCGCTTGATTTCGGAGCTTACTTTTCCCCATTGTGATTTGTCCCGTAGGACTACGGGGGGATCTTATCTGCAGATGGCGCAGAGCTTGCCCCAGGGGGATCATTATTGCCAGAAGTGGGAGCGGTCTGGTTGTTTGTGATTTGTGTTGTGGCCAGAGGGGCCACCGAAGGACGCCGCACGAAAGATGGAGGAGGCGGGTAACGTCTCGAATACTTTCCGAATGGAAAATCATTGCTCTCATTAGGAGGCGGAACCACGTCGATTTTGTCCAGATCGGGCCGGGACGAGCCCTTGTAGGGAGGCACAGAGACCTCACTAGATTTTGTGGGAGGAGGA
Source organism: Holotrichia oblita (assembly GCA_023690525.1). NCBI lineage: Eukaryota > Metazoa > Arthropoda > Insecta > Coleoptera > Scarabaeidae > Holotrichia > Holotrichia oblita. The sequence continues at coordinate 76,301,712 of CM043018.1, forward strand.
TTTTCGAAAGTTGAAGTTTTTCCTCGTTAGAAAGATGAACTTGTGCCGTAACTTTAATTTTTCTGGAGGGCGATGCTTCGGGCGAAGAACTGCCCTTGCGCTTTACCCCAGAATTCACTTGCACCGATCTGACCAATGAAGCGGTCGAACAAAAGGACGTATCCATATCAATAGGCGAGCGCCCAGAAAGCGAGTTCTCGTCATCAGAGTTGAAATCCACAGAGAGATTTCTTTTTAGCTTCTTGCTTCTCTGTCGTTTTTTTAATAATTTTTGTAGATGTTTAATTTGTTTTATGATGTCTTCATCAGAAAGATCATCTGAGTCCAAAGACGGATTGTCTTGGGGTAGTAACGTGGTATCTCCACTATTGCTATCTTCGTCTGCCAGAGAAGAGGCATTATCATTAATTTGTAAAGTTAATTTCTTTACAGGTACGACCACTTGAGGGGTGTCTGCTTTCGGAGGCGTTCGATACATGGTTGACTGGAAAAGAGACGTTACCAGTGCCTGAAGCCCTGAATGGGCCGTTAATAATCGAGTGAGAGCCGCTAAGCGGACAGGGAATTTGTCACCCGAAGAAAGACAACGTTCACGTCGGAATAGAAAAAGAAATTGATACAGAGATCAATATTACAACAGGTAAGTATAGATAAAAAAAAAAGAAAAAAGAAACAGACAAACACGTTAATTTAATTTTAAAAAGACCGAAAAAGTCTAGTGTGTAAATATAAAAATGATAAAAAGCAATATGTGGACAAAACAACAGGTTAAAATTTTTAACAATTAAAATTGAGTAAAATATCTCCACAGAATGAATAAGCGCTTGTAAAAAAAGCGCAATTAAATTTAAAAGATCTTTTCTATGTATATATATCTATATCTTTCAATATGTGGACAAAACAACAGGTTAAAATTTTTAATAATTAAAATTGAGTAAAATATCTCCACAGAATGAATAAGCGCTTGTAAAAAGCGCAATTAAATTTAAAAGATCTTTTCTATGATTTGGAATTTTTATCTAGCTTTATTTAAAATGTTATTTTAATATCAAATATTCGCTGTAAAAGCGAGATATTTATTCATAAAACACGAGCTGTTTTCAATGTAAAATGCTTTATCTTTCTCTGCCGCGTTGAAAAATATATATTTGCTATAAAATTGTTTGTGCAAAACTTCGCAAAGGAATGCGGACAAAAAAGACTATAAAAAATGCGGCGAGTGACACAGGTCGGCGTTTATGGGGAACTCAGGTAGTGGGGCAAGACCTTGTGCTTGCCGGCACTAACGCTGGTTCCCAACGATGCCGACCGACCGCTCGATAGACGAAGATGGAGATATCTCTTTTGCTTCTTCCGAGTCCGTAATATTTTCCAAGTAATTTACAAAAGTAGAATTTTTCCTGTCTTAGACCCTCAAGCCCTTGGATTTATGACTGAAGCGTATTAAATACGTTATAGTCTTCGCGGGAATCGCTGAACGAAGAATTTCAGCTTGTCAGTTAAGCGTTATTCTAATTAAAGAAATTAGAATAGAAAATTTTGTATTACCAGCGACTAATCAGCCGATTGGCCGGCGCTGGAGCGTCACTCAGGATAAAGGGAGTGATGGGCGTCTCGCCTGGTCGGAGTTGAGTGGGGAGAGTTGAAATTCTCCGCAGATTGGCGCTAATTAAGCCCCTAATTAGGCCGGATGTGGCCTGGGCGGGGCACAGAATCGTTCGAATAGATGGTATTCTTTCTTTTACGTCGTTTTTGATATTTTTAATAAAAAAATCGTTGTAGTAGGATGACATATGAACTTCAGAACGCACAGAGGCGTTTCTAATTAATTTTTTCGCCAATCAGGAATGATAATATAGATGAGATTATAGACCGTGTCAGAGCACGGCGAAAACACGACCGACCGGTACGACGTACGGACTCGGAATCCATACTAAAGCCGGACTTGGGTCGTCTTGGTATTTAACATCGTCCGGGCGATCGGCGATGCTCCACCCATCGACCATTCGGTATGCGATGACTGCCGAGCGCTAGGCGATTGGACGCCGCCGTGCGGTATAAAAGTGTAGCTGTATGGCGTTCGCGGATCAGTCGTTAGTAAGAGGTAACAGTTGACGCATCGCTCGCACGCGATTATTTTTTCGTTGTTAGATACGCAATCTTACTATAATCTAAAATGTCCGGACGAGGTAAAGGAGGCAAGGTTAAGGGAAAGGCGAAGTCCCGATCCAGCAGGGCGGGTTTACAATTTCCGGTCGGCCGTATTCATAGACTGTTGCGCAAAGGAAATTACGCCGAACGCGTAGGAGCGGGCGCCCCGGTATATCTAGCCGCCGTGATGGAATACCTGGCCGCCGAAGTCCTAGAGTTGGCCGGAAACGCCGCGAGGGATAACAAGAAAACGCGTATCATCCCGAGACATCTTCAGTTGGCCATCCGGAACGACGAGGAGTTGAACAAACTACTCTCGGGAGTTACCATCGCACAGGGCGGCGTACTACCTAATATTCAGGCGGTACTCCTACCCAAAAAGACCGAGAAGAAACCATAAACGGACAAATACATTGGCACGTTTATCGATTGCGAACGTACGCACGGCCCTTTTCAGGGCCACAAACAAGTCAAGTTAATAATTAAGGGAAAAAATATCTATAACTTAAATCACAGCAGTTAGGATAATAATTACACATTATGTAACGACGGATAATGATACGTCCGGTTAAATATCTTGTATCTTTTTTTGTTTATGTGTTTATTTTCTCCTTGCTCACCTCTCATATAATGATAGGAACGTAAACAAATATGGAGATAATAAGCTTAACGGTGGCACACGTTTATGGGATCATCAACCGCCATAGCATGGCCTTAATATTATAATTGGGAAACGAACGATCTCTTAAACGTAGAAGGGTCCTAATAGATAAAATCAATGCGAGGCTAATCGCTGTAACTTTTAACGGTGGGGACTACCGCCCATATAAGAAAAGGACGTTAGTAGTAATAAATACTACAGAAGAAGAGAAAATGTACGCTGCGGAGAGGATTAACGGACCCGTAACGTAGTTGAACGGATATATGGGGCGCCGATCAGCGATACCAAGGGGTACGGCGAGTGTTAAGGAATATCATAATATATAGCTACTGAGAATTCTTAATGCCGAATCGGCCGTAACTTAACCTAGCAGGTTAATACGCGTATAGGTTCACATCGCCGATCGTGCATGCCTATCGTTAACGTATCGATAACTCTCTTTACTCTTCGGACATGTTATTTTGGTTCTGAAAAGAACCGGTCGTAAGATACATCCGGTCGAAAATTAGTTTCGGCCGGATCAACGGAATACCATTTTAACCGCCGAAGCCGTATAATGTGCGTCCTTGACGCTTCAGGGCGTAAACGACGTCCATGGCGGTAACGGTTTTCCTTTTCGCGTGTTCGGTGTACGTTACCGCATCACGGATAACGTTTTCCAGGAATACCTTCAGGACACCTCGTGTTTCTTCGTATATTAGGCCGGATATACGCTTTACTCCGCCACGACGGGCTAAACGTCTGATGGCCGGCTTGGTGATACCTTGGATATTATCACGCAGAACTTTGCGATGTCGTTTGGCGCCACCTTTTCCCAATCCTTTACCACCTTTACCGCGTCCCGTCATTATGACTGTAGTCGATGTAGTTAAGATATGTAGAAAGTTAGTTACCGGAGCACGAGTTACGTGATCGAATAGAGCGCGTAGTATACTACCGCCGGGTAGAAGCGCGCTCCCTGTTTTATTGACTCTAGCGGGCCACGCCCCGAGCACGAGCGAGTCGACCAATCGCGACGAGACCGGCCGGAGGCGGACGAGGCCGAGGCTTCATAAAGCGCTCGGTAATAAGAAAACCTCACCATTTCTCGTGCTAACATCGTTGCATACGCTACGTTATTTCACGTCAACTACTACTAACCTCTACAATATATATATATTGAAAGATGGCGCGTACGAAACAGACCGCAAGAAAGTCCACCGGTGGTAAAGCCCCGCGTAAGCAGCTGGCTACGAAAGCCGCCCGCAAGAGCGCACCGGCCACGGGAGGCGTCAAGAAACCGCATAGGTACAGGCCGGGAACGGTCGCCCTTAGGGAGATTCGCCGTTACCAGAAGAGTACCGAGTTGCTGATTAGAAAATTACCCTTCCAACGTTTGGTCAGGGAGATCGCGCAAGACTTCAAGACCGATCTGTGCTTCCAAAGTTCAGCCGTCATGGCGCTCCAAGAAGCTAGCGAAGCGTACCTGGTGGGCCTGTTCGAAGATACTAACCTGTGCGCCATCCACGCTAAACGTGTGACCATTATGCCGAAGGATATCCAATTGGCCCGTCGTATTCGAGGGGAGAGAGCGTAAATAAACGTTCACCGTGGCATCCGCCTCCGCCGTAACAATGGAACGGTGATATACAGACCATTTTGTCGACCGGTTCTTTTCAGAACCACAATCGCACGCGTAAAAAGAACGAAAATTATAATACAATATAGACCCGCCGCTTAAGGTCCCCGTGCAAGAGCCGTATATGTACACCTGAAGAGAAACGGATTGGGACAATAACAACACATATCGGTATTGTAAATGTCCCATTTCATTTTTCTTTGAGTGTACATATATAGATATAAGGGTAACATTTTACTATTATAAATATACGCGTACGTAGGAGCTAAATATAAGGCAAGCGGGCTGTTTACGTTAGATATCTAAGTATTTTTAAGGAGCTCGTTCGTCACTAGTACATAAACTCGTCAGATCAACGAGCATCATTAGGTTGATATGAATGGGATTCTGTCAGACTAGCGTTATTATATATACAGATATATCTATATCTAATGATATATGCATATATGAATGTTGTACTTATTAAATCAACAGCGGAAGTAAGCTGTCATCTTGTATTACGGACGGACACCTGTACTTGGGAGGTTTTTTTTTTTTTTTTTTTTTTTTTGTAACTGGCTCAACAAGAGTACGCTAGGGGCGACGGTCACGTTAGTCCTCATAACAGTGCGATTAAGGAGGAGGCGGCGGAGGAAGGGGAAGATGATTAAGAATATGTAGTAGCAATAGTCTCGACAGCGTTACTTTTTCTCTCTTTGTACGTAAATTGTGGCCCTGAAAAGGGCCATTTCGTGTGATCGCGCATTGCGATCGTCGTATACCCCGCCGCGAACGGCGGTGATTGTCCGTGCTCACTTCTTCTTGGGCGAAGCCGCCTTCCTGGATGCGCCGGCGGCGGCGGTCGCCTTGGAGGCGGCGGAGCCCGCCGCGCCGGACGACGTCTTCCTGGCGGTCTTGGGTTTCGGAGCCTTCGGCTTCTTGGTGGGCCCCTTGGTGGCCTTCTTGACCTTGGAGGGCGATTTGGGTTGCTTGGCGGCCTTGGCCGTGGCGGCGGCCTTCTTCTCGGCGGCCGTCTTCCTGGACTTGGCCGCCGCGGACGACTTCTTGTCGGCGGCCTCCCCCGCCGCCCCGGCGGCCCTCTTGGCGACCTTGGCGCCGGCGGCGGCCTTCTTCCCTGCCGCTTTGGTCTTGGCGCCGGCGGCGGCCCCCTTGCGTTTGGCGCCGGCGGAGGACGCCTTGCCCGCGGAACCGCCCTCGGACGCGTCGCCGCCTCCGCCGCCCCCGGACGATTTCTTGGCCGCTGCCAACTTGAAGGAACCGGACGCTCCCTTGCCTTTGGTCTGGACTAGCGCTCCCGAAGCGACGGCCGCCTTGAGGTATTTCTTGATGAAGGGCGACATCTTCTCCGCGTCCACCTTGTAATTAGCCGCGACGTACTTCTTGATCGCCTGCAAGGAGGAACCGCCCCGTTCCTTGAGGCTCTTGATGGCGCCGTTGACCATCTCGGACGTGGGCGGGTGCGTGGGTTTCGAGCGGGGATTCTTCGCCTTCTTGGCGGCCCCGGCGCCGCCGGCGCCACCTCCCGATCCTTTCTTGGCCGGTACCGCCGCCGTAGGCGAGGCGGCCGTCTGTTGTTGGGCTGCTACTTCTGCCATCTCTTCGTCTTCCGGCGCCGTGATGGAGGATATGATAACGGCAACGACGATGTGTTAACTCACTGCAGTTAACGTGTGTTAAATGATTGATATACCACTGCCGAAATCGACGACGACGTCGAGCACCAGACGACACTACACTATATGTAATACTATTTACCGCAGCGACAGTAGACGCTACCGGCGTTTTATAATTAACGCCAAGTATGAAACTTTAATAACGACAAAACTACCGATATCTGCTAGGGATGCTGCTGCACACGCGAACGAGCGAAGTATGACTGACTGTCCTGGGTCCTCTCTCTTTCTATGGGTCGGACTTTTTTGTCCTTGGACCCTCTGTCATTCAAATGAGAAGGCCTTCTATGCCTTGATGTTTGCGGTCTTGGAGATCATCCATGAAGATAAGTTTTCTCAGCATTGGGTGCTTTATGCTGAGAGAGGGGGGGAGGGATGTGGATGAGGACTAGAAATTAATCACAAGGGACATTTTTTAAAAAACACTCAGAAATTTGCAATCGAGCCTAGGCAAAATGTTGTTGAATGACGTCAATTGAGTGTCTGATCCTAACTCGAGGGGGCGGACGATCCTGCGGAATCACCACCTCAGACAAGAGTGGGTTCGTTGTTCTCCTTACCCTATCCAAAGTCGATCTTGCTGTAGATCTTAAATGTTCCTCCAAACTGGGGATCTGGAGGTCTCTGCGCAGCTGGGCATTGCTGATGAAGTCAGGAGAACTGCACAGCATACGCAGCGTCTTGTTTTGCAGAATCTCCAATTGGTTAAGGTTGGTCTTGGAGATGGTGGCCCAGACCAAACAGCCATAGGTTAAAATCGGCCTTAGCATAGACTTGTATATAATCATTTTATTTCGGAGATTTAGCTTGCTTCCCCTTCCGAGGAGTGGGATTAGCATGTTCCTGGCGGTGAAAAAACGTTCTTTCAGGAAATCAGTATGTCGCTTCCAGATGAGTTTCTGGTCGAGAATCAGTCCTAAATATCTCGTATGGGGGCTCCATGGGAGCACAGCCCCCCGACAGAGATTCCATTAGGCGGCGCACCTCGCTTATATGTAAACCTCATGGCTACACACTTGTCCGCGTTAATTTTCAACCGCCAGGAAGCGGCCCACCCCAAAACAGAGTCAACCGCCCTCTGGAGGCGCAATCGGAGAATAGATTCGTTTCTGCACGACGTGTAGATCGTGGTGTCGTCAGCGTAAATGGCAAGATTACATCCCGGCTCAGCCGGCATGTCGGCCACGAAAAGGAGAAAGAGCTCCGGCCCCAGCATCGAACCCTGAGGAACACCCGAACCGATCGGAAGGCGCCGAGAAAGCACACCGGCATCCCTCACCCTGAAGGACCTGCCAAGGAGATATGAGGAGATCAACCTTACGATGGAGCTGTTGATCCCTCTAGCCATCATTTTATACAAGAGGCCTTGATGCCAAACGGCATCAAAGGCTCTCTGTATATCGAGAAATACCGCCCCAGTAACGTCCCTCTGTTCAAAGCCCCGACGAATAGAGTCGGTGAGCCTCAAAAGTTGTAAGTCAGCGGAGAGCTCTGGTCTGAAGCCAAATTGTTCATCGGGTAGACCTTCGTGATCGGAAATCTCCATCCGAAGTCTCCCGAGGATCACCGCTTCCGCTATCTTCGATAGATTTGACAGGAGGCTAATGGGGCGATAACTCTCCGGCAGGGAAGAATCCTTTCCGGGTTTGCAGATAACCACTATCTCAGCGCACTTCCAAACGGAGGGAAAGTGTCCCGTGCTCAGTATCGAATTAATTATATCTACCAGGCAATCCACTGCCTGCAGGGGCAGACACTTGATGGCTTCGTTCGATATGCCATCCTCACCAGGAGCCTTCTTCCTCTTTCTGGTTCTAATTATCTCCGCTACCTCCTCTCTGCTAGTGGGCCTAATCTGTTCGCCCACAGCTCCGGGCAACGTTTGGAGAAGCCTCTCCACCACCTGTTCGTTTAGTGGGTCCTCAATAGGGTTTCCCATAAAGACTTTTGCCAGATGATCGGCGTGCAATTCAACTTTGTCAACAGCTTTATAGACCGGACCGTTGGTCCCATTTAATGGGCGGATAGGACCTTTGGAACCCTTACGTCTGAGGGACTTGGACATTTTCCACAGAGAAAGATCTTCAGTGTCTAGTGACTGCAACTTATCCTGCCACCTCGTCTGTCTATAGTCATCCAATGCTCCCCTGAGTTTTTTGGCTAATTTATTTGCCACGACGTTATCCTCCGGACTCTGAGTTACTTGTGCCCTCTTTTTGGCTCTTCGCCTTTCCTGGATAAGCTGCCTTAGATGGACTGGCAGCGTATGATCTCTGTCGCGCGTCCTCACCGTGGTGGAGTCAGTGAGCGCCCTCGAAACAGCATCAGTGAATTCAGCTGCGATCTTGTCGACCTTCTGAACTGAGTCAGGAATTTCAGAGATTTTTTCCACAGCGGCATTGCACTTGGCCCTAAAAAGGAACCAGTTTACCTTCCTGGAGCCCGGAACAGGAGCCCACAACGCTTCTTCCCCCAAAGTTATTAATATGGGGTTATGATCAGAGGATAACTCTTTCAGAGCTTCGACGCCTATCTCCGCCCGCAGACCCCTAGACATAGCAATGTCCAGGATGTCCGGACGGGACCTCGCCTTAAAATAGGTTGGCTCCTCAGGAGCATGGATGCTGACGTCGTTGTTTGTGATGAATTCCAGCAGCTTTCTCCCGAATCCATTCGTTGAAACACATCCCCAAAAAGGGTGCTTTGCGTTTAGGTCACCAGCTATGAGCGTCGGGCCGGCATTTGAAAAGACCTCGCAGTAGTCACGGTTGTTAAAGACTTTCGTGGGAGAAGCATATATCGAGAGGATCCTGACCAAACCCAATCCCCGCATCTCAACAGCGATTCCCGTGGCCTCAAGAAAAGTTAAGGCCGGGTTCTCCAGATGTGAATGTCTGAGGTGAGATCTTACTGCAGCAAGGGTCCCACCCCCTTTCTGTCCAATCTATCCGACCTGTAGACGAGATAGCCCGGTAGAGAAAACCTGTCGCCAGGCTTCAGGAAAGTCTCGGAGGCCAAAAATATCCCAATGTCGCATCTCTCGAGTAGTTCTAGGACTTCAGATCTTTTATCCTTTATACCGCATGCGTTCCATGCTAAGACTCTCAGTTTGTTGTTTATAGGATTTAAACTTGCGGTGTCAGTCATTTTGAAAAGTTGGAATGTTCACTTTGAGCCGGAAACAAGTTTTTAAATTGTTGCATGGCTGAGTTTATTTGCGTGAAGAGTCTCTGCAAAGTTTCAAGAGATGTCACCAGATCGTTACCTGAGCTATTGATTTTAGTGTCAGGTTTTGGGGATTTAGCTGGTTGGGGTCTTCGAACATGAGGGGCATGAGAAGATGACTTCGTCTCCGATGTTGGAGTGATTGATTTTTTGCCAGCGGCCACCACGTCCGAGAAACGAACACCAGGCCTCACGTCCGACATGACCTGCCGAGGCCTCTGGGGCGCAGCTGGTTGAAGCTGCCTCGGTTTTGGGAATCTTATACATCCTCTATAGTTTGCCGGATGGTCTTCCCTGCAATTGGCACAGGTTGGTGGCTCCGTCTTAGGACGAGGACAGTCCTTAGAAGAATGCTCCTCCCCGCACGCAACACACCTCAAATCGGCGGTGCATCTTGCCTGGGCATGGCCAAATCTCTGGCATCGAAAACACTGCCCAAGGCCAGGCTTAGATTTGAGGGCCTCGACCGAGATGTCAAGTCCTACGAGCTCTTTAATATTGTAGATATGGTTTTGATCTCTGGGGAGCTTTACTAGGATTAGAGGCATGGGCTTCTTACTACCATTCCTCCTCATTCTGACTACCTGATCGACCGAGTAGCCGAGTTCTAAAAGATGTTTGCCGACATCATCCAGAGGGACCTCCAAGGGAATTCCCCTTATAACTATATTTAGGAGTTTCTCGTGAGGGAGTTGAAAGGTATGGTAGGGAGCTCTCTCCGAGTCAAAAGCTTGATTATTCCTCGAAAATCCGGGACGCTCATGGGGTACAACCTAATGCCGTCCGCAATATTCTGCGCTTTGGAGAATTTAAAACCTCGCCGCCTAATTTCGCTGGATAGACCCATCCAAAGGGCTTTATCTCTAAGGACAATGGGGGAATGCGCTCCTTAACTTGTTGGGAGGACACATCATTTCTAACTGTTTTACCCTCCTCCTGAGTGGAGGAGAAACGCTCTGGCGTGCATTTTCGGGGGAATACGACCTTGAATTAGGAAAGGACTGAGAAACGCCTTCCTCCAGAACAGTAATTTCATTTTGCTTCCTTATATCTTCAGTGTTTGGATTTAATTTGGAATGATTTGGTTTAAATATCGTCCTTCGTTTTTTTGACGGAGTGTCGTGGACTAAGGCTTGGACAGTGATTGGCGCATTTAGCTTACGCTTAGAGCCTTGAAAGGCAGAAAAATCCATAGGCACTGGGTCTGACATTATGCTATCCGAGGGACTTTTTGACCCCTCTCCAGCAAATTCTCTAGTCAGATCGCGTGAAACAGAGGTTTGGGAGGTCTCAGTACGAGATTCCCTTCTCCTCTCGAGCTCCTCTTGAATTTGGCTAATTATAGCATACAACTGCTCGTCTGTGAATTTGGTAAACTTCCCCTCAGAGGAGGAAGTGTTTATCGCAGAATTCGCCGGGATGGGCTTTGGAGTCGCCTCATCGGAGTCAGAGTCGGAAGGAACCTTCTCTGCTTTCGATTCTTCATTTGATTGATTTTTCACTCCTGATACATAGGGAGTGACAGGAGGAGAACGTGAAACAGGCATTTTGCCAGAACTGTTTTACATATACTCGTCGGGAAAGAAATTAATTTACGAATCCCAGTCCGTTTCCAGTCAAAATAATAGAAAGTCGGACGAAAGTCCGATGAATTAAATTAATTCAAAAGTAAAAAACACAGGTGGGTATATATAAAAATTGACAATCACAGATTACGATTTAAAATGACTAAAAAGTCAAGTATATGGGACAACACTATATAATTTAAAAATCCAGACAGAGAGAAGTTCTTTGTCTACGTAAATAAAATCAAGAAATGAAAGGTGAGATCAAAGTGCATAAAGCACAATTTTAAAAAATCGCTCGTATAAAATACGGTATAATTTTCTGTGATATAATTCAAAATTTATTAAACTATTTATTTAATAAACACAAGAGAGATATCCTCTTATTTAAATTAAAATAATAGCAGCTGTTTTAAAATATTATTTCTATTCGTTCTCTATCTTATTCTTTCTTATTGATAAGCACGGATAAACCGTAAAAACAGCAGCGATAAAAATACGCTGAGGAATGCGGACAAAAAATTCACGCAACAAGTACGTGTCCGCTTCAAACAGTCCGGGATAGGAGCGGCGCTTATACCGCTCCGCGCCCCCCGGACCGCGCTCCTAACGGAAGACAAACGACCTTTCTCTCAGCTGTGTCCGTGCCGTGTTTGCCTGGAACCTTGAAGATCCTCGATGGTAAAAAGAGAGATAGCACTATTGGTTTTAAAACCAAATGTTGTAGATGTTTTCAACAGAGATATTTCCAGAGTGATGAAATAATATTGTTAATGACTTATCGGCGAAAGACCGAGCATTAACAAGCGTCAAAAATAAAATCTCGATTTTTAAAATCGAGTTTGTCAATTGCTTGGAAAAATTTAATTTGAATAAATTAAAAAAAAAACACCTTTAAATTTGTATTTAGCGACTGATGGGCCGAAAAAACCCGCGCATAGAACACACTAAAAACCTTTGATTTGGTCACTTAATTCTTTTAAATCTAATATTCTCTGACTAAAAAGTCAGTTTTAAGTCGGTGGAGACGTCGTGAGAATGTTGTTGAAAAAGTAACAACTGCACAGAGGCAGTTTTATCGCAGTTTCTTTGTGATCGATGGACCACGGCGAAACTAATGTTGATTTATAATTCGCCACAAAAACGAATCGTCAAAATTTAATTAATTGATCACTCGATTGAATTAAAAATACGCAAAGGTTTGAGGTTTTAGATGACTTTGAAAATATTAATTCGCACGGGAAGAAGAACTTCGACCGTTCGCTACGAAGGCACGGCACGAACTGTATGACTGACTGTCGATGTGTGTAGCGTTTAAATGAATTTTGGAGTACGTGTACGTGTCCATGGCTTTTAATAAGGTCGGAATTAGTTTCCATTGCCTCTTCGTCTTGTGTTTTTCCCATTGTTTTTTTTTTTTTTTTTTTTTCATTTCTTTTTATAGATCTGTCTTATTGTTTTGTGTCAGTTAAGTGTCATTGTTTTGCTTGTTTTATATCATTTAATGATGTCTTTTCTTCTGTTTGTTGCGTAGTCGCGTTACGTCGGGGTTGTCTTCTGCTCTTCTTTTTAGTGCTTTGATTCCTTCTTTTTTAATTGTTCTTCGTTTGGCTGTTAAAACTTTTCTGATCGTTGGGTTCTGGTGCGTTTCCATGTTATTTAGTGTGTTGATTACATTTTTCTGTATAATGGTGTCCAGTGTCTCGATGTTGAGTTCTTGTAGCAGTTGTCTATTTGTCATGTAGTACGGGGCGTCTGCTATCATTCGTATTGTTCTGTTGATTTTTTGTTGGATCTTGTTTTTTATTGTATCGCTGGCCTGGTGCCATATCTCTCCGGCGTATGTTGCAGTGGGTAGTACGATCGCTTTTAATATTTTGATTTTGTTTTCCAGATTTAATTTGCTTCTGTTGTTTATTAACGGATATAGTTGATTTTTTACGGCTGATATTTTCTTCTGAATATTTTTTACGTGTTTTTTGTAGGTCAGGTTTTCGTCGAGTGTTACTCCCAGGTACGTTGCTTCGTTGCTCCATTTTACCTGGGTCCCCATTATTTTGATCTCTTCCGGTTTCTTTCTTCTTTTTGTACGTTGATAGTACACGGCTTTCGTCTTGTCGGCGTTAATATTTATTTTCCAGTTATTAAAATATTGTAGAATTGTGTCTAGGTCGTCTTCTATCCTGTTTTTGATTGTATCTTTGCGTTTATGGCTGTAATATAGGGCTGTGTCGTCTGCGTACTGTGCTATTTTGGTATGTTTTAGTGCTGGGATATCTGCTGTGTAGAGATTGTACAGTACGGGGCCGAGAACCGATCCTTGGGGAACTCCTGCCTCGATGCGTCTCGTTGTGGATGTTTGGTTGTTAATCTTAATATGGAATTTTCGGTTTTGTAGATAGTTTTGAATTAGGTGCGTTAGTTTCGATGAGAGGCCAGTGTTTCTTAATTTGTAAATTAATCCTGCGTGCCATACTCTGTCAAAAGCTTTTTCTATATCGAGGTATATGACAGCTGTAGGTGTGGATATGTTCATGTGGTCGTTTATGTGTTCTGTTATCCGTATAACTTGCTGTGTCGTGGAATGATTGCTTCTGAAGCCGAATTGATGTTGTGGTATTGCGTTGAGTTCGTCTATTTCAGTTTGGATCCTGGTATGTATAATTCTTTCCGTGATTTTGCTGAGTGTGGGTAGTAGGCTGATCGGTCGGTATGATGTTGTGGAGTTTTTAGGTTTCTTCGGTTTTTTAATGACTATTATTTGTGCTTCCTTCCAGACGTCAGGGAAGTGGCTGTAGTATAGGATGTTGTTTATTATGTCCTTGAGTTTGTTGATTCCTTCTTCCGGTAGATATTTGACGGCAGCGTTTGAGATTCTGTCTGCTCCTGGTGCCTTGTGTAGCGGTAGTTTTGTTATTATGTATTTTATTTCTTCTATGGTTGTTTCGGTGATATTATCTGTTGTGTTTGGTACGGTGTTTTTTACTTGTTGTTCTATTTCATTGTGCTCTTGTTGTAACTGTGGATCTGATGCGTTCGGTGTGAATGTTTCTTGAAGGGTGTCGGCAAAGGCCTCAGCTATTTCTTGGTCTGTTGTGGCTAGTCCGGTGGGGGTTTTTATTTGCGGGATTTTTCCATGATTCTTGTTTTTTGTCAGTGATTTGGTTAGTTTCCAAAGTCCGTTGTTTTCTTTGTCGATGTTTTGTAGTTTTGTGTTCCATTCGTCATTGTACACTTCTTTTAGTTGTTCTTTTATTTCACATGTCAATTTATTCAGTATTGTTTTTGTGTTTGGATTTAGCGTCCTTTTATATTGTTTTAGTATTGTTTTTTTATCTGTTATTTTCTTCCGTAGATCGTCAGGGATGTATCTGATTTGATGTTTTCTTGGTTGTTTTTTAATTGTGGCTTGGTGTATGGCTGTTTGGATGTCGGATTGTAGCTGAATAACTGCTTCGTTTATGTCTTCTTTTTTGTTGATTGTTGTGCTTGTGATTGTAATGCGTGTTTTGTAGGTGTCCCAGTTGATAAATGTTCTTTCTTCGTTCTGTGTCATTGGGTCCATTTCTAGGTCGAGTTCTATTGGTAGATGGTCTGATGCTATTTCTTCTAGTGTTGCTATTGTGATGATGGATGTGATGTTTTTTGTGATTGCTATATCGAGTATGTCGGTAGTTCCTGAAGGAGATGAATGTGTGTTGGTTCGTCCGGTCCTGTTATGATGAGGTTGTTGTTTTCTGCTATTGCATATAGTTGATTACCTTTGTAGTTGGTGGTTTTCGAATTCCAGGAGCGGTGTTTGGCGTTCAGATCCCCCATAAGGACGGTGGGGGTTTGTCCGTGGAATATATTCTTAATGTCGTTTTCATCTATTGTGGCTTGCGGTTGTGAGTATGCCGAGAAGATGTTGATTGGGCCGCGTTTAGTTTGTAGTTGTATACCGGTGTTTTCTATATGATGGGCGTCTATTTGTTGTAGAGGTACATGTTTTATGTGGTTTTTAATGAGGACGGCTGTTCCTCCACCTTTTTTGGTTTCCCTGTCGGTGCGGTAGGTACAATAGTTTGGGATTTTGAAGTTCGTATGAGCTTTCAGGAACGTTTCGCCGAGCAACATGATATCAACGTCCCGATCCTGAAGAAAGTTTCTAAGTTCTTCTTTTTTATTTGTAATTCCTTGGGCATTCCAATAGGTTATTCTCATAAATGATTTATTTCCCATAAGCGGTTACTTGAGTGATAATTTCGGTTTGGTGTATGAAATCTAATTTCTGTTGTTGCGTGGCGTTTGTTTGATTGAGTATTAATAGCATTTTACCTAGTGTAGATGCAAGTTTCTCGTGGTCCAGCTGGATGCTGTCCCTGGATGGAGCGGGCTCTTCTTTTTTGTTGTTCTTGAACCATGGGTTGGTTTTTGGAGGCTGCTGTGTATTTTTCGCTGTATTGTTGTCTGGGTTATTTGGATTTTTAACGCATTTAAGGTATGTCGATAAATGTTCACCACCACAGTTCGCGCACTTGGGTGGGGTGGTCCGCGGTTTCGCGCACTCATGTGTGGAGTGGTTTTCTCCGCACTTCATGCACTTATATTCGATATTGCAGTTTCGTTGTACATGTCCGAATAACTGGCACTTGTGGCATTGTATAGTGACACTTTTTGTTTTTAGCGACTCAACGACGATCGCGAGGCCACAGCAGTTGGTGAGATTGTAAATAGATTTATATTCGCGGTTAAGTTCAACTAGCACAAGGGGGCTGGTTTGCCGAGTTTTCCGTTCATACGGGTTACACGAACACAGGGGTAACCTTTTTCTAACAAGTCGTCTTTAACTTCGTCCATGGTTGTAGAGTGTGTGATTCCTCGAAGCACTATTTTTAAGGTTTTCTCACTTTTAAGCTGGTAGGTGAAGAATTGTAAGTTTTCACTTTCCAACAGCTTTTTTAATTTGCGATAATCCTCTTCGGAGGCCGGGTCCATTTGGATGCCGTTTGAAACCAATCGGCACTTGGTGGTTCTGATGTTGTTTCGATTGATTAAGGCGTTCGCTTGTCTCCATTTCTCAGTATCTTTTAAGAAGATTGGTGCAATCTTAGGTTGTTTTGGAGGGTTAGGCTGGCCGGTGTTAGATGATGACGGAGTAGCTGTCAGTTTTGGTGTCGGATTTGGTTTCGGTTTGGCGGTCGTCTGACTTTTTGCGGGGTTGGTGGTTGTCGCATCCTCTTCCATAGCGATGTCTTCGTCGTTTTCCAGCGCAGAATACCGGTTCTTCGTAACGAGTTCATCCTTCTCGCGTTCAGCGTTGTCAGTTTTCTTTTGTCGCTTTCTTGTTGAGTAGGCGTGGAAGTTCTCCTCCTCCCCTGTCTTTTTTCGGATCAGGTCCAAGGCATGGTCGATGAGGTTTCGTAGTTGCTCTACGTTGAGGTCGTCCACAGTCGGCCTTGAATGCGCTGGCTCGCCCATCGCGGCGGTGTGTCTTGAAAAAGACAGTTTTTCCCGGTGCCGGCTATTATATGAACACACACGCTGAACAATATAATAACACGGACACAGTATTATAGCACAAACGCTGCTACAGTGAAATATACTCGCACTAACTATACTTAAAGCACACTCGACGGTCAGAACGGGAATGTGTGAATTTTGGTCGCGTATGGTCTTCCGCTCCCTTCCGTTGAAGGGCTCTTCTTTTCCAGCTCCACTTCCTGTTGGATGTCCTACTGGCGGTCCTGGTTGGTTTCTTGTGAGTCCTCGGAGTCTTCTAGTGGGCTCCTACGCTGTCCTGGTACCTGTAATCACACAGAAAAAGGTGTTAGTATTCGGGTATGTATACTTACACCGGTTCACGCTAGCCGGAGAGTCTCCGTGGTGGTCCGGTGCTTAGTTCTCCCCATGAATTTTCGCGCCTTAGCGTTACTCATTGCTGGGTTGCCGCTAGCCAGGGTCTTCCTGAAGAAATCTCGGTTGAGTTTTCTCAGGAAGTCTGACAGGTCTGGGACGTGCGCTTCTGTGAGTCGTCGGAGGACTACCAGCGAGGTGCGTCTAGGAAGGCGGAATACAATTCGCATTACACGATTTTGTACTCGCGCCAGGTTGGTAAAATAGGTAGGAGCTGCCGTCGCCCAGGCTGGGCTGGCATAGGTAAGGATTGGGCGGATGTGTGTTTTGTACAGCATCGCGCCCATTTTCGGACTAAGTTTATGGTTACCTAGGAGAGGGAAC
This sequence comes from Holotrichia oblita, assembly GCA_023690525.1. Classification (NCBI taxonomy): domain Eukaryota; kingdom Metazoa; phylum Arthropoda; class Insecta; order Coleoptera; family Scarabaeidae; genus Holotrichia; species Holotrichia oblita. The sequence goes on from CM043018.1 coordinate 76,318,824, forward strand.
AACTGGCACATCCGTCCGATGGCTCTGTTCCTGGCTCTACCTAGATGCTCCGAGAAGGTCAGTTTCCTGTCCAGGAGCACTCCCAAGTATTCGATCTTCCCGCTCCAGTCGATCTCCGTCCTTGAGACGGAGATTTTCCTGGGCGGGGACGTCTTCCCCGAGTAAACGCAATCGCTTGCGTCTTCCTCGGGTTAATAGGGAGGCCACATGTTTCGAAGAACCCTTCTATCCGTTGCAACTGTGCCTGAGCAAGCTGGACGGCGATTTCGGGATTCGACGATGTGGCCACCACAGCGGTGTCGTCAGCGTAAATCGCGTTGAGCACTCGGTGGTCTGTCGGCTTGGGAATGTCCGCGACGTAGATACTGAACAATGCCGGGCCTAGTGCCGAGCCTTGTGGAACTCCAGAACGCATCTGTCTTTCCGAAGATACCGTACCATTCACGATGGTGTGGAATCTCCGGCTATCCAGATATGATCTGATGGTCTTCAGGATACGCGGCTGGAAGCCGGCCCCTTCATTTTCGACAGCAAGCCCTCGTGGCGGATTTTGTCAAACGCCTTCTCCAGGTCCAGGGAAACCATTACGGTCGTCTGGTTCCTGTTAAAGGCAGTAGTGACGTGATCCGTGATCCTAAAGAGCTGTAGCGCTGTCGAATGTGCAGGTCGAAAACCGAACTGGTCGTTATCCATGAGCTGGTTATCTTCCAAATGATCGCAGATCCGGCCAAGGAGCAAGGTCTCTAGGACTTTGCTCATCGTGCGCAGCAGCGATATAGGTCGATAACTCTCAGGAGAGTGAGCGTCCTTTTTAGGTTTTCGGGCGGGAATTATCCTAGCAGATTTCCACACGGCAGGGTAATGTGTCAACCGGAGTGTCGCATTAAAGATAGCCGTCAAGTTGACGAGCAACTTGAGCGGCATATTCTTCAGCGCTCCATTGGGGACACCGTCCTCACCGGGGGCTTTTCTGCTAGGTATTCGCTTGATCACCCGGAGAACCTCCTTTGGAGAAACAACGATCGGTGGACCAGGGTCCATATCGTCGATCTCGTTCAAAGTGCTCCGGAATTCTCTCTCCTGCTCGGGATCGTTACGTCCGTTCGGAGTAAAGTGTCCTGCGAAGGTATCGGCCATTGCTTCTGCCTTCTCCCTGTCGGTGAGGCATCTGATTTGACCATGCTTGATCTCGGGCATGGGCGGTCGGTTTCTTTTCAGTATCCGAGGCACCCTATGCGGATCTTCGGATTGACTTCGTTCGATGAAATCTCCCCATCGTCTGATTCGGTACGCTTCGATGTCTCTTTCGATCTCTCTCCTCAGATGGTTGTATTCCATCTTCGTGGGAGGGTATCTGGTGCGCTGGAAATCCTTCCGGAGACGGTTACGCACCTTGATCTTATCCACTATATCCCTTGGGAGGATTTCCTCCTCGGGATGTCGTGGCTGGATTTCCGATCCCGTCAGGGCTTCCTGTATCTGCCGAGTGGTCTGGCAGACGGCCTCTTCTAGGTCATTCTCTGTCTCAATACCGGGATTAGCTGCAATCGTTTCCGATATTAGCCTTCTGTACAGGTCCCAGTTGTGTTTCCTGGTACCTGTACCCGACTTCAGCGTAGGCAGATTCAGGGTCGTCTCCGTGATCACTGGGTAGTGATCGGAGGTTAACTCCTGTTCCGTTCTACACCTTAGAGGGAACATCCAGTTCTTGAGAACAGTAATGTCCAGCACGTCCGGGTCGTAAAGCCCTATGGTGCTATGGTGAGTAGGCTCTGTAGGAGCGGCGACATCGAAGTCGACGTCCTGGTCTAGCCACGCCCGGAGGAGGGTTCCGTTCACGTTGTTCAACCTGGAGTTCCAAGAGCAATGTTTGCTATTGAAATCTCCCGAGATGAACGCGTGGTCGGCTGGTTCTGCGATTCTCCTAATATCGAGGGCGTTGATTGCCCGGCTTGGCGGATTGTAGCAAGCTACAAATAGCACCAACTTGCCGGCTTTCTCAAGCGCCACGGCGGTTGCCTCCAGACTATTGTCCGGAAGGCAGAAAGCCGAGTGCTTGATGCACCTCTTTACTAGGACGGCAGTTCCGCCTCCTCTGGTGGGCCTGTCAGTTCGATAGACGTCGTAGTTCGATATCCTGAACGGTTTCTCGGGCTTCAGCCAGGTTTCACAGATCAGGGCGATGTCTATGCGGTGAACTTGTAAAAATCGAGTAAGCTCGATTTTCTTGTTCTGGATTCCTTGCGCGTTCCAGGTAGCGATTCTGAGACCTCTAGGCGTCGTACAGTTCATGGTCCAAAGATGTCTTCCGCCAGTTGTATTAGAGCTTGCAGTTTCTCTAATGGACACGTCAGTTTGTTTAGCTCGCGCATCCCGATAGCAGCTTTACGGGCGGCTTCCTGCACAAACTTCAGGCAGGAGATTGTCTCCTGCATTGACACCTCGGTGTCTTCCCCAAAGCAGGGCTTTTCAGCGCAGTGCGCTTTTCGGCCTTGTTCGGGGAGGCGCGCTGACGGGTTTGGCAGCTTTCTGCGTAGCCTTCGCCTTAGTCTCCGTGTTCTTTGGAGAAGCTTTCTCCTTCTTCTTGGGAGAAGAGGGAGTCTGCTTCGCCGCGGACGGGTTTTTCTTCGGCTTGGCCGCTGATACCTGCACCGTCTCTTTCTCCTTCTTGGGGAGGCTGGTGTTCACCTGCTGCTTTTCCCCGGCGGGTTTTGCCGTTGTCTGTATGATTCCAGACGGCTGTCCCTTTGCTACCGCTGAGTAGCTCAGCCCGGGTACTACCGGCTTCGACGCCTTCTTCACTCCAGGGAGTGCAGAAGTCGCCACACCCTTCTCCGCTTGCTTCGGCGCTGCAGGCCTTGCGGTCTGCCTCACCGAAGGCGCGGTCTTCGGGTTCGTCAGCTTCTTGTACACGGGACATCCCCGGTACGACGCTGGGTGGTTGCCGGCGCAGTTAGCGCACCTTCTCTCGGCATTCTTCGCCTGGCAGTCGCGCACAGAATGCTCGCCGCTGCACCTACAACAGCTCACCTTCAGCCTGCAACAAGCCGAAGAGTGGCCGAAACGTTGGCAGCGATGGCACTGCGGCGGGCCATTACGGCTCTTGAAAGGGCTTACGGTGACCCTCATGCCACAGATTTCAACCACCTTGTAGGCAGCTTGTATCTGTGAGCGAGGTACACTCACCATAAACACCGAGCTCGCCTCCTTCGACCGCTTCTTAAGGTTCGTCACGTCTTTCGTCGCGACGCCTTGTCCAGCGAGGTCTCTGGAGATGTCCTCCTTGGCCATTTTAGGCGGCAGATATTTCACGATCACCTTAACAGGGCGGCTGCTCTGTTCAGTGAGGGTGTGAAACTGTACACCTTCTTTGGCCAGTTTGGACGTAACCTTTTCCCATTCAGGCGCACTTTTGATCTTTACGACCAAGTGATCGGCCTTAAATTGGAAATCGGGCTTCTCAACGCATACGGACTTGATGTCCGCAACAGTTTTTACGAAGTCTACGTCGTAAACGTAGACTTTCGGTACGCTGCGCTTCTGCGCCGGCACAGCCGTCGACTGGCTGCCGTTCTTAGACGGCACGTCGTTCGCTGGCGCCGTTGCAGTCCGCGCCTTAGACTTCGGGACCTCCTTCGACGGTCCAACCGTGATCCACGGCTCGTCGATCGGGGTCTCTTCGCCGGGAGTCGATCCCTTCTTTTTAAGTGGCGGCGTTGCCGCTTCTTTGCATCTCGGTCGCTTCCGACATCGTCGTCGGAAGTGCACGAGCTGCTGTCTGCCTCGGGTAGGCGCCTCTTCATTCCCTCCGTGGTCTTCGGGGCGTTGATCATCTCCGTGGTGGTGGTGTCCATGGTCTCCTCCGTTGCTGGCGCGTCCATCGTCGTGTGTCCTAAGAAGGACACACGCTCTGGTCCTGAAAACGGGTCTCACTTACCTAGATCGGTGACCGTCGGCAGGCTCCTCCCCCTTTCAACAACCAGTCCTGGCACACGTACCGCAACGGCAACGCTTGGTCTCACGCACAAGCTGTTAACACAGGAGCACTCAGAAAATACGTCTGCTCGCCACGAATGCGACGAGAGAAGTATTATGTGTGAATTTTGGAACGCGACTGGTCTTCCGCTCCCCTCCGATGAGGGGCTCTTCTTCTCCAGCTCCACTTCCTGTTGGATGTCCTACTGGCGGTCCTGGTTGGTTTCTTGTGAGTCCTCGGAGTCTTCTAGTGGGCTCCTACGCTGTCCTGGTACCTGTAATCACACAGAAAAAGGTGTTAGTATTCGGGTATGTATACTTACACCGGTTCACGCTAGCCGGAGAGTCTCCGTGGTGGTCCGGTGCTTAGTTCTCCCCATGAATTTTCGCGCCTTAGCGTTACTCATTGCTGGGTTGCCGCTAGCCAGGGTCTTCCTGAAGAAATCTCGGTTGAGTTTTCTCAGGAAGTCTGACAGGTCTGGGACGTGCGCTTCTGTGAGTCGTCGGAGGACTACCAGCGAGGTGCGTCTAGGAAGGCGGAATACAATTCGCATTACACGATTTTGTACTCGCGCCAGGTTGGTAAAATAGGTAGGAGCTGCCGTCGCCCAAGCTGGGCTGGCATAGGTTAGGATTGGGCGGATGTGTGTTTTATACAGCATCGCGCCCATTTTCGGACTAAGTTTATGGTTACCTAGGAGAGGGAACAACTGGCACATCCGTCCGATGGCTCTGTTCCTGGCTCTACCTAGATGCTCCGAGAAGGTCAGTTTCCTGTCCAGGAGCACTCCCAAGTATTCGATCTTCCCGCTCCAGTCGATCTCCGTCCTTGAGACGGAGATTTTCCTGGGCGGGGACGTCTTCCCCGAGTAAACGCAATCGCTTGCGTCTTCCTCGGGTTAATAGGGAGGCCACATGTTTCGAAGAACCCTTCTATCCGTTGCAACTGTGCCTGAGCAAGCTGGACGGCGATTTCGGGATTCGACGATGTGGCCACCACAGCGGTGTCGTCAGCGTAAATCGCGTTGAGCACTCGGTGGTCTGTCGGCTTGGGAATGTCCGCGACGTAGATACTGAACAATGCCGGGCCTAGTGCCGAGCCTTGTGGAACTCCAGAACGCATCTGTCTTTCCGAAGATACCGTACCATTCACGATGGTGTGGAATCTCCGGCTATCCAGATATGATCTGATGGTCTTCAGGATACGCGGCTGGAAGCCGGCCCCCTTCATTTTCGACAGCAAGCCCTCGTGGCGGATTTTGTCAAACGCCTTCTCCAGGTCCAGGGAAACCATTACGGTCGTCTGGTTCCTGTTAAAGGCAGTAGTGACGTGATCCGTGATCCTAAAGAGCTGTAGCGCTGTCGAATGTGCAGGTCGAAAACCGAACTGGTCGTTATCCATGAGCTGGTTATCTTCCAAATGATCGCAGATCCGGCCAAGGAGCAAGGTCTCTAGGACTTTGCTCATCGTGCGCAGCAGCGATATAGGTCGATAACTCTCAGGAGAGTGAGCGTCCTTTTTAGGTTTTCGGGCGGGAATTATCCTAGCAGATTTCCACACGGCAGGGTAATGTGTCAACCGGAGTGTCGCATTAAAGATAGCCGTCAAGTTGACGAGCAACTTGAGCGGCATATTCTTCAGCGCTCCATTGGGGACACCGTCCTCACCGGGGGCTTTTCTGCTAGGTATTCGCTTGATCACCCGGAGAACCTCCTTTGGAGAAACAACGATCGGTGGACCAGGGTCCATATCGTCGATCTCGTTCAAAGTGCTCCGGAATTCTCTCTCCTGCTCGGGATCGTTACGTCCGTTCGGAGTAAAGTGTCCTGCGAAGGTATCGGCCATTGCTTCTGCCTTCTCCCTGTCGGTGAGGCATCTGATTTGACCATGCTTGATCTCGGGCATGGGCGGTCGGTTTCTTTTCAGTATCCGAGGCACCCTATGCGGATCTTCGGATTGACTTCGTTCGATGAAATCTCCCCATCGTCTGATTCGGTACGCTTCGATGTCTCTTTCGATCTCTCTCCTCAGATGGTTGTATTCCATCTTCGTGGGAGGGTATCTGGTGCGCTGGAAATCCTTCCGGAGACGGTTACGCACCTTGATCTTATCCACTATATCCCTTGGGAGGATTTCCTCCTCGGGATGTCGTGGCTGGATTTCCGATCCCGTCAGGGCTTCCTGTATCTGCCGAGTGGTCTGGCAGACGGCCTCTTCTAGGTCATTCTCTGTCTCAATACCGGGATTAGCTGCAATCGTTTCCGATATTAGCCTTCTGTACAGGTCCCAGTTGTGTTTCCTGGTACCTGTACCCGACTTCAGCGTAGGCAGATTCAGGGTCGTCTCCGTGATCACTGGGTAGTGATCGGAGGTTAACTCCTGTTCCGTTCTACACCTTAGAGGGAACATCCAGTTCTTGAGAACAGTAATGTCCAGCACGTCCGGGTCGTAAAGCCCTATGGTGCTATGGTGAGTAGGCTCTGTAGGAGCGGCGACATCGAAGTCGACGTCCTGGTCTAGCCACGCCCGGAGGAGGGTTCCGTTCACGTTGTTCAACCTGGAGTTCCAAGAGCAATGTTTGCTATTGAAATCTCCCGAGATGAACGCGTGGTCGGCTGGTTCTGCGATTCTCCTAATATCGAGGGCGTTGATTGCCCGGCTTGGCGGATTGTAGCAAGCTACAAATAGCACCAACTTGCCGGCTTTCTCAAGCGCCACGGCGGTTGCCTCCAGACTATTGTCCGGAAGGCAGAAAGCCGAGTGCTTGATGCACCTCTTTACTAGGACGGCAGTTCCGCCTCCTCTGGTGGGCCTGTCAGTTCGATAGACGTCGTAGTTCGATATCCTGAACGGTTTCTCGGGCTTCAGCCAGGTTTCACAGATCAGGGCGATGTCTATGCGGTGAACTTGTAAAAATCGAGTAAGCTCGATTTTCTTGTTCTGGATTCCTTGCGCGTTCCAGGTAGCGATTCTGAGACCTCTAGGCGTCGTACAGTTCATGGTCCAAAGATGTCTTCCGCCAGTTGTATTAGAGCTTGCAGTTTCTCTAATGGACACGTCAGTTTGTTTAGCTCGCGCATCCCGATAGCAGCTTTACGGGCGGCTTCCTGCACAAACTTCAGGCAGGAGATTGTCTCCTGCATTGACACCTCGGTGTCTTCCCCCAAAGCAGGGCTTTTCAGCGCAGTGCGCTTTTCGGCCTTGTTCGGGGAGGCGCGCTGACGGGTTTGGCAGCTTTCTGCGTAGCCTTCGCCTTAGTCTCCGTGTTCTTTGGAGAAGCTTTCTCCTTCTTCTTGGGAGAAGAGGGAGTCTGCTTCGCCGCGGACGGGTTTTTCTTCGGCTTGGCCGCTGATACCTGCACCGTCTCTTTCTCCTTCTTGGGGAGGCTGGTGTTCACCTGCTGCTTTTCCCCGGCGGGTTTTGCCGTTGTCTGTATGATTCCAGACGGCTGTCCCTTTGCTACCGCTGAGTAGCTCAGCCCGGGTACTACCGGCTTCGACGCCTTCTTCACTCCAGGGAGTGCAGAAGTCGCCACACCCTTCTCCGCTTGCTTCGGCGCTGCAGGCCTTGCGGTCTGCCTCACCGAAGGCGCGGTCTTCGGGTTCGTCAGCTTCTTGTACACGGGACATCCCCGGTACGACGCTGGGTGGTTGCCGGCGCAGTTAGCGCACCTTCTCTCGGCATTCTTCGCCTGGCAGTCGCGCACAGAATGCTCGCCGCTGCACCTACAACAGCTCACCTTCAGCCTGCAACAAGCCGAAGAGTGGCCGAAACGTTGGCAGCGATGGCACTGCGGCGGGCCATTACGGCTCTTGAAAGGGCTTACGGTGACCCTCATGCCACAGATTTCAACCACCTTGTAGGCAGCTTGTATCTGTGAGCGAGGTACACTCACCATAAACACCGAGCTCGCCTCCTTCGACCGCTTCTTAAGGTTCGTCACGTCTTTCGTCGCGACGCCTTGTCCAGCGAGGTCTCTGGAGATGTCCTCCTTGGCCATTTTAGGCGGCAGATATTTCACGATCACCTTAACAGGGCGGCTGCTCTGTTCAGTGAGGGTGTGAAACTGTACACCTTCTTTGGCCAGTTTGGACGTAACCTTTTCCCATTCAGGCGCACTTTTGATCTTTACGACCAAGTGATCGGCCTTAAATTGGAAATCGGGCTTCTCAACGCATACGGACTTGATGTCCGCAACAGTTTTTACGAAGTCTACGTCGTAAACGTAGACTTTCGGTACGCTGCGCTTCTGCGCCGGCACAGCCGTCGACTGGCTGCCGTTCTTAGACGGCACGTCGTTCGCTGGCGCCGTTGCAGTCCGCGCCTTAGACTTCGGGACCTCCTTCGACGGTCCAACCGTGATCCACGGCTCGTCGATCGGGGTCTCTTCGCCGGGAGTCGATCCCTTCTTTTTTAAGTGGCGGCGTTGCCGCTTCTTTGCATCTCGGTCGCTTCCGACATCGTCGTCGGAAGTGCACGAGCTGCTGTCTGCCTCGGGTAGGCGCCTCTTCATTCCCTCCGTGGTCTTCGGGGCGTTGATCATCTCCGTGGTGGTGGTGTCCATGGTCTCCTCCGTTGCTGGCGCGTCCATCGTCGTGTGTCCTAAGAAGGACACACGCTCTGGTCCTGAAAACGGGTCTCACTTACCTAGATCGGTGACCGTCGGCAGGCTCCTCCCCTTTCAACAACCAGTCCTGGCACACGTACCGCAACGGCAACGCTTGGTCTCACGCACAAGCTGTTAACACAGGAGCACTCAGAAAATACGTCTGCTCGCCACGAATGCGACGAGAGAAGTATTATGTGTGAATTTTGGACTAAGTTCCGACGACCAGTTAGCGTTCGCACGTACCGAATGCTGAACGCCCGGGTTAACATCGGAGGGTCCGTTCTACGGACGACGGACCCGCTCGTGTTCGCATGCACGTCTTCGACGACGCCGCTGACGACGGTTACCGACTCCTCGACGACGGACGCCGGTCGTAACGGACGCTCGAAGGGGCGGCGTCGGCGCCGCGACGTCCGTCCGTCTCATTCGAAGACTCGTACGTGCACATCATCGGACGATTCTGGAGGTTACGAATGCCGTCAACGCAGCGTCGGATTCCGGAGGTTTTAGGGGCGTCCCGGCGTGGCGAGGACGGCGCGTCGCTTGAGGATATGATCCGTGTATGTTTCGTGATGCCGTAGGCATCCGGCTAGGCGACGTAGTTACGTTACGGGAGACGCAGTAACGTTACGAACGATGATATGTTCCCGGACGAGATCGCGGTATCGCCGTACGACGTCACGGTTTCGACGACTATTCCCGCTTGGGTTATGGTGGTTCCCGAACCTCGCGAGTACCTCTGACGCGCAACGATCTCCGCGGATACGGACACGAGGGATCGCTACGTCGTCGCGGCGGATAATAACTTTATACGAGAAACGGCGGCGGTTCGTTCGAGACCTAACAGAGGAGGACGTCGACGACGATCCGTCAACCGAAGGATCGACCGCGTTAATCTTCCGATCGACGGAACGTACCTTTACCGTAACCATTCCACCTTCGATTTGTTATATCCTTCGGAGAATATCGCCTCGATAGTCCACCTTAATGGCTCGCATGACGATAGCTACCGCTCCATACGTACGGGTAATCCACGTAGAACGGTATAGCGACGTTGTAGTAGACCATGATGGCGCGCGAGCTCGTCAACCTAAGAAAACCTGCGACGGACGTCACCTCCCTCCTACTACCATCATATCTAACCATCTCTTGTTCGCATTATGGTTATCCAACGTATATCCGCGGGGCCGCAATATCGGCCACCGTACCGTACCGTAACTTTTTATGTACGTTCTACAATCGCCGATGACAAAAATATAGTATACATGTTCAGGATCACGCGGTAGGGCGGTCAAATCGTGTATCACCAACTTAATCGTTGATCACTAATCAACTATCGTACTTTTACACTGTATACAATATATATGTACGATGCGAACGTAATATCCGTAACGTCGACGTAATAAGGTTAGCAATAAATATATGTCACTTTTAAGTTGCACGTATGCGATATGTTCTGGGGGACTTTAGTCGTTTGACCTATTCCTTCACTTAGTCTGTTTTGTATGTATTTTTTTCTGTATTGTTTTTTTTTTAATTCAGCCAGCGGTCACGTGTCGTCACTGGGTGATACTGTCATTACGGTAATAATATTTATTACATCCCACCTAATTAAACTTCACCCTCAGGACACCACCTCCATTATCCAATCCCGACTTGGGTCGTTGTCCCCCTCCCCACCCCACCCCTCTGCACCCACGTACCGCTCGGCTCCTCCCTACCGTCTACCCCGGTTGCGGGCCTTTGCTCGCCGTAGTATCCTAATTACTCGCTAATATACAATCTCGCGCATACCGGCGCATCCGCCGAAACTGATCCTCACACACACACGCCAGGTTATTGTATAACATTCGCCGCTCGGGTATGTGGAACTAGATAGATACTAATTTGACCAACTTAGCCGGGACATGGAGCGATATCGCCCGCGGGAGCAGCTCTCTTTGGAAGAGCGGCGAGGGAGGGAGGGGGGATTGGTAATCCACACCCCAGTTGAGACAATACATAAATATATAGATCGAGAATCTCGAGGGGGGAGTAGCTTGATTTATTAATGAATGGTAACCCTCTCTCTTGGGGGCGTGATTTGGTTTGATCTATTTCTTAATATATGATGATCGTCGTGGCAGGGAGGATTAGTAATCCCCTCCCTGTAATTGGGTCTATATGTACGTATATATTATTATGTGGTATTTGAAGAGTTCTAATTGAATTAATTATCATTTAATTAATTTTTGAAATGTTTAATGTTTAATGATGGTTATAATTTTTTAACTTTACGTTAATTGTAAAAAAAAAAAAAAAAAAAAGACTTAGAACAGCGATTGAGGGAGTGAAAAATGAAAAACACAAATGTAATAATAGTAATTTTTTATTTGAGAGAAAAATTCAAAATTTAATGTGACATACACATACAAACACATACATGACACAACACGACTCGATTAGGCATTAATTTCCAAATTAAAACTACATCGTTAAATAAATTAGAAATCTAGTGGGGAATAACGTAACGCCAGTTTTGGTAGTTCGGAGCAGCAGCAGGTGGATGTAAACAGATTATTTTTTGACAGTAAGAAACAGTCACCAAAAATTAAAATTTAACATAAAACCGTATAAAAACGATTTGATATTTATACAAAAGCACGCTACAAGTGATAAGTGGGTGTCAGGAAAAAGAAAGAAGAAAGAACATAGAACAATTCATCAGGACGAAGTGAACTTAAAGGGAAATTGAAGAGGATTAATCAAAGAAGAATAACAAAATAAACACGCACACACACACACATATAATTAGCAAGGTAAGAAAGAGGGTGGGATAATTTTAAGACTTTTTTGTACAATTCTATTATTATATTTGTGTTAATAATTTCAATCTTTCATTTCTGTCGTTTGTGACAGAACAATTTGGCGACCGTGACAGGACTATATTGGCATAAGTCAATATATCCGCATTATTGAATCATTAACTTTAATTTAAACTCAAATTTTTATCAAAATTCAAAATTTACACCCCATATTAGATTTCATTTAGGCCTAACATAAACTTTTTCATTTCAATTCAATCAGTTAAGTACAAAATTCAATAAATAAAAATTTCAATTTCATTTAGTTAAAATATGCCTAAGGTAAGAAGCGTAGAAGGTGATGGTGGGGATGGTTAAAGATATATTAAACATCATAAAAGGTAAACTTGATAACATAATGTCAAGTCAAACTTCCTTCGAAAACAAGCTAAACTGTTTAGAAGAAAAGGTAAATAAATTTGGATCACCGTCGGAGTTAGCTTCTCTATCATCAGTTGTTACGCCTCCTGTGACTGCTACTGTTCCTGACATTTCCAACATAACCCAAAATGAAATGTCATGTGACTTTGGTAGACAGACATTTTCTCATAACCTCAAAATCAAGGATCTGATCCCGAAGTTTGACGGTAGGCGAGGTTGTCCCGTGGCTTTCTTGATTTCTATCAAACGGGTGTTAACGCCAGCAACATCGCACGTACAATTATATAACATTCTTAGATCATCATTAGTGGAGGATGCTTCAGTCTGGTTTTCGGTTGTTGAGAATTCCTTCAACACATTCGAGGAATTTGATGCACTTTTCTTAGCTAAGTATTGGTCTGAAACCGAACAAAACAAAATTAGAAGTAATCTTTTCATGGGGAAATTTAATTCACAAAAAAGTAATTCACGCGAACAGTATTTCATTAATAGGTACGCCACTGCGCAACATTTGACACCAAAATTAAGTGAAAATGAGATTATACGACATTTTGCAAGACATTTTGATTTCGAAATTAATAAATCGGTCATTATACAAAATATTACTACTTTTAAAGAGTTTTGTGAAGTTCTTAGACAATACGATGATCTTTACAAACATAAATCAACACAACACACTCATAATTACACAGAAGGTTATACGCCATATTATCGACAAAATTCTAACCAAAATTATAAAACAGGCAATTTTAACACACATTTTAACAGCAGAAACGCCAACTATCAACAAAATTCTCGTCCATATCAAGGTTACAATCGCCAAAATATTCCACAAAGCTCTAATTCACATCAAAATTACAGTCGTCAAAATTATCAACAGAATTCTAATTTTAATCGAAACGAACACACATTACATCAAAATTCAAATACACACAGACATTCTAATCAACAATCTGGAGTTAAAACTCACAACAATTCACGGCAACAACCAGAAAACCACAATCCATATGAACATTCACACAACGTAAATGCATTGAACGTTATAGCTGACGTACACAATTCACAAGAAAATTCCGATCATTTTTTATAAATAATCCACAAAATTCTAAGTATACAGTAATCTCAGACAACAACTATGAACATCCGAAGCATTTATTCACAACTGACCACAAAATTCTCACTGATGATCTAACATTACCGTTAGTGGAGGTTAAATTGGATACTTTGACATTAACAGCGTTGGTAGATAGTGGATCTGAGATAACTCTATTGTCCAGCAGAGTATTCGCGGAAAATATGACGTATTTTAGTAAAAGGGTTTTTAAAATAAACAATGTTGAAATAAGGGCATCCACTGGGAAACTATTATCAAAAATTGACAGTTGTGTATGTGATACGGTAATTTTAAACGATATTCACTATTCGTGTAGATTTTTAGTAATGAACGGGTTAAAATATGACGTAATTATAGGAGCAGATTTTTTAAACAAACACAATGTAATAATTGATTATGACAGCAACAAAGTGAAGTTAGGTGATAATTTTTTACAATTCAAAAATTCAATCAAACCAGAGGTAGAATGTGATAGGGAAAACGAATTAATAATAAATGGTTTAAATAAAGGTTTATGTAAGAATTTGAATGAAGATGAGAATGCAGATGAGAATGAAGAGGGTATGAAGGGTATGAATAATAAGGGGATTAATGATAAAAATAATTATATTTATAATGATGATTATGATGTAAGTGGGAATGATAATGGGGATATTTATATTAAAAAGAATGATAAGATAAGTGTGATAGGGTACAAGTGTGATGAGAAATACAGGAATTTTGTAGATGAATTGTTTAATAGAAACCATAGATTGATTGATGAAAGCGCATGCGTTGCTCCCAACATATACGAACACAAATTAGTAGTTAATGAATCATTGCCGTTTAATCCGAAAGTTTATCCAATTCCTCAAGCATTCAGGGAGAAGGTCAAAGTAGAAATTCAAAAAATGCTGGACAATGGGATTATCGAAAGGAAGGTAACATCGTTTATAAATCCCATCGTTGTGGTAAAAAAGAAATCGGGTGACATTAGACTATGTTTAGATGCTAGATTATTAAACACTAGATTACAAAAGCAGTATGAATTACCTTGTCGAATCGATTCAATCCTCAGTAACTGTCATGGCTGTAAAATATTTTCAAAATTAGATCTACGACACAGTTTTTATCTTATTCCATTAAACAAGGATAGCAGGAAATATACTGGGTTTTCAATCGAAGGAGTATCCTATGTGCATGCTGTTGTTCCATTTGGGCTTTCCACAGCCACAAGTGCCCTCACGTATGCTCTAGAACGAATATTACATCAATATAGTGATTTTTGTGTTTATTACGTAGATGACATACTCATTTTTTCCAAAACTGTCGAAGAGCATTGTAATCATTTAAGACAAATTATACATAGTTTAAACGCAAACGGAATGAAAATAAGTTTAGAAAAATGCGAATTTTTTTAAATTCAGTATCATATTTAGGTTATGTTGTGAATCAGTTTGGTATAACTTTGGATGAAAAACGATTAAATGAAATTAAACATTTTCCCAAACCGAGTAATATTAAAAAACTACAAGGATTTTTAGGGTTGTTAAATTATTATAAAAGATTTCTTCCAAATATGTCAAAAACATCCATACCTTTGTATCAGCTATTGCAAAAAAACGTTAAGTTCAAATGGACGCAATCGCAAGATGCAGCTTTCACAGAAATTCGGAATCAATTTTACAATAAATTGTTGTTAATTCATCCAAATTTTGAACGTTTATTTTACATTAGGACAGATGGTAGCGACTCATCAATAGCTGGAGTAATTTTTCAGTATGACGACAATGGTTTGGAATGCCCAATTTCATTCGTATCAAGAAAACTAACACTTACCGAACAGCATTATACAGTGGCAGAGATTGAAATGTTAGCGATTGTATTTACGATTTCAAAATTTAAATTTTATATTTTGGGTAGAAAATTCATCATACAGAGTGATAATAAGGTTTTGTCTTCAATTTTAAATACTAGAATTTTAAACAATCGAATTTACAGGTATTATTTACTGATACAAAGTTACGATTTTGAAATTGAACATATTTCAGGGAAGGAAAATTTAGTTGCTGATATTTTTTCGAGAATGTATTCTGACAAAAAATATCGTAAATTCTTTACAATAAATAATATTCAACAAAATTCTTGCATTTCAGATATTTTTGATAAACAAAATATCATTTCACATCAAAAATGTTCCCATTTACAGAAAATTTTTAATGAATTAAAAACTAATAAAATTTATAAGGGTTACTTTATTGAAGATAATATTTTAGTGAAAAAGGTTAATAATTCTCATCTAATCGTTTTATCAAAACTCAAAGCAAAAGAAATTCTTAACGAATTACATAACCTCTACTGTCATTTAGGTTTGAAACGGTTACATATGCTTTTTAGGGAAAAATTTATAACGAAAGCAGATTGGAGAATAGCAAAAGAAATTGTAAACACTTGTGACGTATGTCAATTAAATAAAACCAAAAATTATGTACCTTATTATCCAGGAAAATCGATTGTTAGTAATCATCCTCAAGATATAATTTCTGTTGATTTTTTAGAACATCTACTGCCATCAAACGGTTTTAGAAACATACTTGTGATCGTAGATCAATTTTCTAAATTTGTTCGTTTTTACACAACTCGTAGCTGTAGTGGTGTTACGGTAATCAACTGTTTAAAAGAATATTTTATTACTGTCGGTGTACCCAAAACAATTATAATGGATAATGGTAAATGTTTTCAAAATTCTAAATTACTCACATTCTTGTCTCGACACAACGTTAAATTTATTTTTACACCTATTCGTCACCCCATCTCTAATCCATCTGAAAGAAGTATCCGTGAGTTACAACAATATCTTCGTATAATGTGTAACGATTCACATACCTTATGGAGTGAATATGTTCCTGTTATCGAGGAAATCATAAATGTTATTCCTACGACCACCTGTGAAATACCACCAATACGGTTTCATAGTAGTGATACTGTACCTCGTCCTTGGAATTTATTAAACACTGTTAATCCAAGATTATACGATTTAATCTCTACAACAAAACATAAACTTTATAAATTACATCGTAAAGCCCATGAAAAGTTACACAGACAAATTAAGAAAGTTACTGTTTTTAAAGAGGGTGATTTGGTTATGCTCAGGAACAATAGAATTAGTGATTTTAAAAATAACATTGAAAAAAAATTCTTACCTATTTTCGAAGGACCCTTTATAGTCAAACATGTTTTAGGCAATAAAACATCATTTGATGTATCCTCACTCATTTTTTTCACGAGGTATTTTCTCAGTAGAAAACATTTTTAAATTTCGTACTTAACTGTCAAAATTTATACACTTAACTGACATTAACTTAAGTAATGTCATTTTGTTTTACTTATGAAAATATAAGCGTCGTTGTACGTCTACACCGCGCTCATATTTTGCGGGGGTAATATTATGTGGTATTTGAAGAGTTCTAATTGAATTAATTATCATTTAATTAATTTTTGAAATGTTTAATGTTTAATGATGGTTATAATTTATTAACTTTACGTTAATTGTAAAAAAAAAAAAAAAAAAGACTTAGAACAGCGATTGAGGGAGTGAAAAATGAAAAACACAAATGTAATAATAGTAATTTTTTATTTGAGAGAAAAATTCAAAATTTAATGTAACATACACATACAAACACACACATGACACAACACGATTCGATTAGGCATTAATTTCCAAATTAAAACTACATCGTTAAATAAATTAGAAATCTAGTGGGGAATGACGTAACGCCAGTTTTGGTAGTTCGGAGCAGCAGCAGGTGGATGTAAACAGATTATTTTTTGACAGTAAGAAACAGTCACCAAAAATTAAAATTTAACATAAAACCGTATAAAAACGATTTGATATTTATACAAAAGCACGCTACAAGTGATAAGTGGGTGTCAGGAAAAAGAAAGAAGAAAGAACATAGAACAATTCATCAGGACGAAGTGAACTTAAAGGGAAATTGAAGAGGATTAATCAAAGAAGAATAACAAAATAAACACGCACACACACACACATATAATTAGCAAGGTAAGAAAGAGGGTGGGATAATTTTAAGACTTTTTTGTACAATTCTATTATTATATTTGTGTTAATAATTTCAATCTTTCATTTCTGTTGTTTGTGACAGAACAATATATATATATATATATGTATGGACATGACCTTAACGGGAAGTAATCTAGTTTACATGTGCAACAGTGCGCGCCGTGATTGACACTTGGTAACTAAGGTTCGATTTTGTTTTTATGTTACTTGTTTTTTTTTGCGGGTTGTTTTTTCGAGTGTTTTTTTTTTTTAATTATGCGGTGTGCGATTTCGTTAACGTCCGTACCCGTAGGCCCGAACGACTTTGGCCGGGTATTTGTTTATCTGTACTAACTAGTTGACGCGGTTCGGTCGCCTCTTAGTTATGACGATCGTCGTTAATCGTGATGTGTTGATGTACGTATCGCCGTACAAGTTCGTACGCCTACGT
The DNA here is from genome assembly GCA_023690525.1 of Holotrichia oblita. Classification (NCBI taxonomy): domain Eukaryota; kingdom Metazoa; phylum Arthropoda; class Insecta; order Coleoptera; family Scarabaeidae; genus Holotrichia; species Holotrichia oblita. The sequence continues at coordinate 76,336,237 of CM043018.1, forward strand.
ATGACGATCGCGCATGATCGTCATGCTAGCCATCCTTATCGGCTCCATGGCTACCGCTTATATAGCTATATCGCTCTAGCTTTGATATGCGTACACGTGGAGATGGCCGACGCGTGGCTGTTAGTAGCCAAGTCATTTTTAAACATGCGAGACTGTCCAAACTTACGGCAACGGCCATACCACCGTGAAAATGCCAGTTTTCGTCCCAGTTCTCGTCCAACCATCGAACAGAACGGACGTGTTTCAGTACGCGGTCCGTCAGCACCCGAAGTTGCAAACGCGAGTAGCAATCGTTAACTTTCGTACTGATTGACCACGCCCACCAGCCAACCCACAACCGATCGGCCACGATCGGCTTAGATCGGCGAACGACAGTAACATTCGCTTTCGACGATGTCGAAGGGCCGCAAAAGAAAAAGCGGGCATCCAGAAGTGACAGCCCGGATTCCAACGAGCCGTCTCATAATGAAAATTCCACCGACGTCAAAGGCCCGGCACATTTTCTACGCAGCCAAAACAACAAAGAAAACAGCGGTCCCGAACCCAAACCACTCAAATCTCCCGAACAAACTCAAACCTCCCAGCATTTCCCTACCCCCATCGTGACACTCGAAGAAGAACCGCAAGAAGACGACAGCGCCAAGGAAGAAGACGATACCAGAGAACCTCAGCGGCCAACCCGAGAGAGTGAGAACAGTCCCGGCAAGACAAGTAAACCCACTCCCATTGTACGACAGGCACAATCAAAGGAACACCTTAAAAACATTATCCTAGATATCACCAGACTTACAAACAAATACTACGTTAAGAGTAAGCCGAACGAAGTGTGGATATTCTTCCAGGAACACGCTGACAAACAAAAATACATCAAATCGATCGAAGGTAAATGTGATTTTTACACATTTACCGAGAAAAATAGGAAAACCAGGGCGTTCATCGCGAGAGGATTCTCAGAATATGAAGAACCTGCGGAAATACTGGCAGAATTAAAACACCTACAAATAAAAGCCGAGAAAGTGTTCAAGTTACAGAACACAGTCAACCCGCTGTTCATGGTGATAACTGCATCGGAATACACTCCTAATACGCTAAACAGCGAATGCGATGTACTACTCGCCACGAAGGTGAAATGGGAGTGGTACAAATCCAAAAAGAAAGGCTCTCAATGCCGAAAATGTCAGCGCTGGGGACACACAACGGCCAACTGCTACGCCACAAAATACAAATGCGTAAAATGCGCTGAAAATCACCCTACATACACCTGCAAGAAGCCCAGAGATGTACCTGCCAGATGTGTCAACTGCAAAGGAGACCACCCGGCCAGCAGCACGAAATGTCCCGCGTATAAGAGCTACGTAGAAACAATTTCCGCCAGAAATTCACCGAAGAATCAACAGCCCACTGGAGAACAGCGCCCACAGATGCAAACAACGACCATCCCTCCCCCTCCCCCACCACAAATCCTTGGAATTCCCGTAAAAACACCGCAAATGCACCAACACAACCACAAAAAGTCCGTGCTGTGCCTTCGCAGTGAGCGGTTGATTTTTCATCTCACGTGCGAATTTTATCATTATTTTTCTAGTCTTTTAAATTTTTCTCAAACCTTCTGTGTTTTGTTTTATATTCAAATCAATCGAGTGATAAACTAAATTAAAATCCGACGCTTCGTTCTCTGTGACGAAATATTTAAATTAAAATAGTTTCGCCGTGGTCCGTCGACCACAAAAAGAAACGGTGACAAAACTGCCTCTGTGCAGTTTTTATTCTTTGCTATAAAAATTTTTTGTGACGTACTTTCGATTGAAATTTCACTTGGTTTTGAGAAAAACTTGATTTTAAGTACAGAAATAGTGAAAATCAGAAGTTTTACGCGTCTTAGCGCGGGTTTTTTCGACCCTTAAGTCGCAAAATTCTTGTAATAAAGGTGTTTTTTATTTTAAATACTCTTTAAATCCGACGATAAATTCGATTTTATCTAATCGATACATCTTTTGACTTTTGTTAATGCTCGGCACTGCGCCGATAAGTCATTAGCAAATATTTTTAATATCACTCAGGAAATTTTCCCATTGAAAACATCCGAACATCTGGTTTTTAAAAATAATAACTGTTGTCTTCGTTAGTTTCAAGGTTATCATTCAGGTATTGGCACATACGGCACGGACACAGCAACGAGAGAGAGGTCGTAGGTCTACTGATAGGAACGCGGTCCGGGGGCGCGGAGCGGAACAAGCGCCGCTCCTATCCCGGACTGTAAACGAAGATACGTACTCGCTACGAGTATTTTTTGCCCGCATTCCTAAATATATTTTGTCGCTGCTGTTTTACGGTTTATTCGTGCTTAAAACATTGAACAGAATAGGATAGAAGACGGACAAGAATATTTATATATAACATCTGGTAATATTCACGTTGAAATAAGACGATTTATCTCTCTCTTTCAAAGAGGATTTTTATTATTTTGTCTCGATCTATTTAAAAAGAACTGAATAAAATTTTAAATTTTTCACTTAAAATATTTTGATTTTATTTAAATTCAATAAATCAATTTAATTAAAAGAAACTCAGTGACTGATAGAGCTTACATATAAATAATTCTTTTGAGAAGAAGTTTTAATTTGTTTAGTATTGTCTTTTGAGTTTAAATTAAATTCATCTTTAATAAAGTTACATCACAAATTGTGTTTTTATACTTTTTATCTATACACTGCTTGTCTGTGAAGTCTAAATATATTTTCATTTTTTCCATAAATCTTTGTTTACTGATTTTATTGACTGCAAACGAATTGAGAACGTTATTTTCTTATTTACCTGGCGATTGCATTTAAAATTACACCGACAAAATGCCCGTGTCGCACTCTCCACCGTCCACTCCTTACGTACCAGGAGTTTCAATTTCAACTATTGAAAATTCAAAAGAGGAGCTGATGTCATCTGACTCCGACTCTGATGAGGCGACCCCGAAGCCCATTCCAGCGAATTCCATGTTAAATACTTCCTCCTCCGAGGGGAAATTCATAAAATTTACTGATGAGCAATTGTTTGCCATAATATCTCAAATTCATGAGGAACTCGAGAGGAGAAGAGAATCTCAAAATTTAAATTCACAAACCAGCGTTTCACGTGATCTATCTCAGGATTTCGCTGGAGAGGTCTCAAAAAGCCCTTCGGGCAGCATCACGTCTGATGCAACGCCCATGGATACTACAACTATTCAGGGCGCTAAGCGAAAAGTTAAATCGCCAATCATCGTTCAAGCTTTAGTCCACGACACTCCGTCGAAAAAGCGTAGGACAATAATCAAAGCAAATTACTCTAAACCTAATCTAAATGCTGAAGATACTCGAAAGCAAAATGAAATAATAACTCTAAATGATGATGTTTCTCAATCTTTTAATAAGTCAAAGTCGTATACCCCCCGTAAATACACGCCAGAACGATTCTCCTCCACTCAGGAGGTTGACAAAAGAAATAATACTAATGATGATGATAAAACTGCATCTTCTCAGCAAGTAAAAGAGCGCATTCCTCCCATAATCCTCAGAGACAAAGCCCTTTGGATGGGTCTCTCCAGTGAGATTAGACGGCGAGGTTACAAGTACACAAAAGCACAAAATATTGCGGACGGAATCAGATTATACCCGATGAGTGTTCCGGATTTTAGGGGCATAATTAAGCTCTTCGACTCCGAAAAGGCACCTTATCATACTTTCCAACTCCCACACGAAAAGCTCCTAAACATAGTCATAAGAGGAATCCCCTTGGAGGTCCCTCTGGAGGATGTAGGTAAACACCTTCAGGAGCTCGGCTACTCAGTTGATCTAGCCGTTAGAATGAGGAGGAACGGCAGTAAGAAGCCTATGCCTCTTATTTTGGTCAAACTTCCTAGGGACCAAAACCACATCTATAATATTAAAGAGCTGGTAGGACTCGATGTTTCGGTCGAGGCCCTGAAATCTAAGCCTGGCCTAGGGCAATGCTATCGATGCCAACGTTTTGGCCATGCCCAGGCAAGATGCACCGCAGATCTAAGGTGCGTAGCATGCGGAGAAGAACACTCCTCAAAGGACTGTCCTCGTCCCAAGATAGATCCACCAACCTGTGCAAACTGCAAATCAGACCATCCTGCAAACTACAGGGGTTGCATAAGATACCCAAAGGTGAAACAGTTTCAACATACCGACGCTCAAAAGTCCCGTCAACTCCAATCGGACGTAAGACCAGGTGTCCGCTTCTCGGACGTCGTGGCCTCCGGAAAAAACTCGACTACCCCAAAGTCGGATGGAAGGCTGCCTCAGGATGGCACTCACGGTCGAAGATCTCAGCCGTCAAAATCTCCGAAGTCCCCAAAGTCTGAAATCAGAAACATAAAATCAGGCAATGATCTAGTAACATCTCTAGAAACACTCCAGAGACTTTTTACACAGATAAACTCTGCCATGCAGCAATTCAAAAACCTATTCCCAGCCCAAAGCGAACAACAAAATTTCCCAAAATGAATGACACAAATAACATAAATTTTAAAAATAACCAACTTAGAGTTCTCGCTTGGAACGCATGCGGAATTAAAGACAAAAGATCCGAGGTTATAGAACTGCTTGAAAGATATGAGATCGGGGTCCTACTGGTCTCTGAAACTTTCTTAAAGCCTGGTGATAAGTTTTCGTTGCCGGGATATCTTGTTTACAGATCAGACAGATTAGATAGAAAAGGGGGCGGCACTCTTGCTGCTGTAAAGTCACACATTAGACATTCAAATTGTGAAGTCCCGATCTTGACCTTCCTTGAGGCTACGGGGGTTGCTGTGGAGCTGCAAAGCTTAGGGGTGATTAAAATTTTTTCCATATACGCCTCCCCTACAAAGGTTTTTAATGGCCGTGACTACAACGAGGTCTTCTCGAATGCTGGTCCAACACTTATCGCCGGCGATCTTAACGCCAAACATCCCTTTTGGGGATGCGTCGCCACAAATGGTTTTGGAAGAAGGCTCCTTGATTTCATTACGAATAACGACGTCAGCATCCATGCTCCTGAGGAGCCCACTTATTTTAAGGCCAGGTCCCGTCCGGACATCCTGGACGTTGCCATGTCGAGGGGGGTGCGAGCGGACATATCTGTTGAAGCCTTGAAGGAGTTATCCTCGGACCATAACCCTATTCTAATAACCCTGAGGGAAGAAGCGCTGTCGGCTCCAGTCCCGGGCTGTAGAAAAGTAAACTGGTTTCTATTCAGAGCAAAGTGCAATGCCGCTGTCAAAGAGACATTTGAAACTCCGAACTCAGCCCAAAATGTCGATAAAATTGCGAGTGAGTTTACCGACGCGGTTTCAAGAGCGCTTACCGATTCTACCACGGTAAGGTCGCGCGATAGAGGCCAGACGCTGCCAGTCCACCTTAGGCAGCTGGTCCAGGAAAGACGAAGAGCCAAAAGGAGGGCGCAGCAAACACTTTGTCCAGGGGATAATGCTTTGGCTAACAGATTGGCAAAGACACTCAGGGTGTCTCTAGACGATTACAGACAGACGATGTGGCAGGACAAGCTGAAGTCTCTTAACACTGAAGACCTGACCCTGTGGAAGATGTCAAAATCGCTTAAACGCAAAGGGGCCAAAGGTTCTATACGCCCACTAGTCGGGCCAAATGGTCCGGTCTACAAAACTAGTGAAAAAGTGGAAGTGCATGCTGACCATCTTGCAGACGTTTTCTCGGGGAATCCTGCTGGGGATCCACAAAATGATTTGCTGGTTTGGAGGCTTCTTCAAACGCTGCCCGAGGCCGTGGGCGAACATCTCAGGCCCACTGACAGAGAGGAGGTCTCGAATATTATTAAGAACAGAAAGAGGAAAAAGGCTCCTGGCGAGGATGACATCTCAAATGAGGCCATCAAGTGCTTGCCCCTGCCGGCTTTAGACCGCCTGGTGGATATCATCAACTCTATCCTGAGCGTTGGGCATTTCCCTTCCGTCTGGAAATGTGCCGAGATTGTGGTCATCTGCAAACCTGGGAAGGACTCCTCCCTGCCGGGGAGTTATCGCCCCATTAGTCTCCTCTCAAATCTGTCCAAAGTAGCAGAAGCGGTGATCCTCGGGAGACTTCGGATGGAAATATCCAATCACGAAGGTCTTCCCGACGAGCAATTCGGATTCAGACCGGAACTGTCTGCTGATTTCCAACTATTGAGGCTAACCGACTCCATCCGCAGGGGCTTCGAGCAGAGGGACTCTACTGGGGCGATATTTCTCGACGTGCAGAGGGCTTTTGATACCGTATGGCATCAAGGCCTTCTGTACAAGATGATGGTGAGGGGGATCAACATTTCCATCATCAGGTTGATTTCCTCCTACCTTTCGGGGAGGTCCTTTAGGGTGAGGGATGCCGGCGTGCTTTCTCGGCGCCTTCCGGTCGGATCGGGTGTTCCCCAGGGCTCGATGTTGGGCCCGGAGCTCTTTCTCCTCTTCGTGGCTGACATGCCAACGGAGCCTGGTTGTAACCTGGCCGTCTATGCTGACGATACTACCATCTACACGTCTAGTAGAAACGAGAATATCCTCCGTCTGCGCCTCCAGAGGGCGGTTGATTCTGTTCTGGGGTGGGCCACTTCTTGGCGGTTGAAAATCAATGCTGATAAGTGCGTTGCAATGAGATTCACGCTCAAACGAGGCCCGCCGCCTGCGGGGATCTCGATTGAGGGGACAGTGCTTCCATGGAGCCCGCATACGAGATACTTGGGCCTGATTCTCGACCAGAAATTAACTTGGAAGCGGCACACCGAGTTCCTGAAAGAGAGGTTTTTCACCGCCAGAAATATGCTGATCCCACTACTCGGCAGGGAAAATAGGCTCAACCTCACGAACAAGATGATCCTATATAAATCTATGTTGAGGCCAATACTGTCTTATGGCTGTTTGGTCTGGGCCACCATCTCTAAGACAAACCTAAACCAACTAGAGATCCTCCAAAATAAGACTCTGCGCATGCTGTGCAATTCCCCTGACTTCATCAGCAATGCCCAGCTGCGTAGAGACCCGCAGATCCCCAGTCTGGAGGAATACTTAAGGACAACAGCAAGAACCACACTAGAAAGGGTCAGGAGGACCACAAACCCACTTCTGCTGGAAGTGGTTATTCCCCAAGATCGACCGCCACCTCGCGTCAGAATCAGACACTCTATTGATGTCGTTCAATAAATCATATTTCGAACTTAGTCTTAGATACCCCTGAGTTTTCAACATCATCCCGCGTGGAGATCTTTAGTCCACATCCCTGTCTTCCCTCCCCCCTTTTTCTTAGCAAAAATCCTCATGCTGAGAAAACTCATATTTCACGGATGTTAAAAAGTCCCAACATTCAAGGCATTGAAGGCCAGCAAACAGGAAGTTAGAGGGTCAAAGCACGCACAGTCCGACCCATAAAAAGCGAGAGGACCCAGGACACAACCACAAAACATCCCTACCTCCCCGATATGGGACGATATAATCCGGACGGTTAGGCTATTCGACAGTATAGACCTAAAACTCATCTGCGAGCAACTTCAAATTTTCTATCAGAAAATAAGCCAATCCAACAACCCGATACACCACATAGAGGCAATTCGCTCGTACGAGGCAGCCATGACGACAACAAAACAAGCGATCCCGCCCAGAAATACATCAACAAAGCGGCAACCTATCGCCGAAGAACGAACAGATGTCTGGCTGAACAACCATCTGGACTTTCCACCGATAAACCGGGCCAGCTCGGACGAGACCCGCACCCAAGCAAAAGATACAGCCGGAAAACCAACTCTGCAGGCACCAACAAAGCAAACAGATTCTGAGCTTAGCGACGAAGAAACAGACCCGGACGGGTTTGACTCCGATTATTACCTATTTCCTCTAGAGAAGGAGGAAACTGAGGACTTAGATGAAAATACCAGTAACATCTACAGCGAATTAAACATACTATCTCCTAAATATATAGAAATAATATCGAATAAGTTACCCGGAGCAAGGGAAGCACGCGCAGAAATAGATAAACAAGCAAACGCATTGGAAGCACACCTCCAAAAGCAGGGCATGAACCACCGCAAAATGTTAATCAAGAAAGGTCTATTGGATGAATGCAGACTAGCGATCCGCGACTTCAGAAAGAGGGTCCCCAAATCGGACACCAGCGCGAACAGTGGTCCGAGTGCACGCAAATCGTGAGTGTTCGCGAAACCAAATCGCCCACCCGGTAGTTATTCGCAGTGCTACATTAGTAGGCTGAATTGTGCAGCCATGTGAGGTTTTTATTTGCGGTTTTCCTTACCTTATAATCAGAAAAGACGTTAATTATCACATATGAAGGACAGAAATAATATTACGTATTAATATTACCCTACATAACTGTAACCAATATATTTTAACAAATTATTGATGTACATGCATTGCATAGGTAATCAATCTAGACTGTAAGCAAAGTGTACTAAATTTATTTTGTACCATATTTAATGAATAATAATAAAGATATTTTTGAGTTTGAGTTCTCGTCCGATCACTGAAGCCAAGCACGGTCGGGCGCGGTCAGTACTTGGATGGGTGACCGCTTGGGAACACCGCGTGCTGTTGCCTCCTTTTTTTTATGATCGGACGAGAACCTGAACGTGGCGACATTATCATTAATTCTTGTTTATCTTTATTTATTTTCAGATTGCGGACGTTGCTGTAAGTCGCGGACTATCGAGGAGCTATTAACTGTAGGACACAATTAAGCGAAGGATAAAGGTTCGGGATGGATAACCAACCATCGCCTCACATAGGTATGTCTGCCTGTTTATTTTATACGTTGTACGATTAACAGTTAATGAGCGCGGAGGCCTTTCATAATCATGATGCGATCGGATGTTGTACGAATTGGAGGTAGCGTAAACGACGTGTGTCTTTACTTTAGCGTAAGCACAATAAACAGCCTGATTATCGCATACGGTAAACCGAGCTAGGAGCATCTGATACGATCCCATTGGCAATAGCGCGGGGATTCTTATCCGAACGTAACGGTACTATTAAAGTTATAATAGTCGGTGCGGGACCGAACCGCGTCAACTAGTACAGATAAACAAATACCCGGCCAAAGTCGTTCGGGCCTACGGGTACGGACGTTAACGAAATCGCACACCGCATAAATTAAAAAAAAGAACACTCGAAAAAACAACCCGCAAAAAAAAAACAAGTAACATAAAAACAAAATCGAACCTTAGTTACCAAGTGTCAATCACGGCGCGCACTGTTGCACATGTAAACTAGATTACTTCCCGTTAAGGTCATGTCTAAACATATATATATTGTAATGTTATATTACATTTTATTCAATATTTACAATTCCACTTGTCAGTTGACAGATGATCCAGCTGTAGGTAATCTAAAAAGAAAAAAAAACACTAAATTAATTGAATATTCATTAAACTATAACCAACTATCTGATCTGTGTATTTCTTCAATTTAATTTAATTCTATTTTATCAAATATGTAACATTAACACGATTGCACACATGCGAGGTATTTGTTTAAAATTAACTCATTTAAATCCAAGTCAACACTATCAAATGATAGAGGAGGCGCAACTCTTCAAGTTGGCACCATCGGTATTTTCCTTGCATATGTGCGCGTCGATGTCATGATTTGCCTCAGTAGCCATCTGACGCAGAAGGGGGTGTTGCTCAGCAGAGATCTTATGTTAAGTCCAGCCAACGACAAAGACAGAAAGATGTTAAATGCACCACAATAATGACCATCATATTTTACAAGGTAATTAATTAATTTCAAATAATTTATTTTGTACACAAATACACACCAATATTGTAACAAAATCACACAATTAAATTCCACACACACAAGAAGAAAGACCAGCCAGTTAGGGGCATTTAAAGAACAAAAAGTAGGTGGTAATTAAAATCTACAACTTTTCGGTGACCCTGTATACAACAAATATTCGACCGGACGCGCATAAATTAATCCATCAACGATCGTTGATTGCCGTGATTGACAGATGACGATCAAAAGGTATTTCTGATGAAATTTAGAGACAATTGCGAATCACCTATAAAAAGCCGTGCGAGAGCAACAAACTTCCGCTTTTTGCATTTTATCTTCGTACAGAGCGTTTATCTCTACGTATGTAAATTTTGTAAATTAACCCGGTGCACCGTGGGCCCAAATCAACGATCATCTTCGAATAAGTACTTATAAACATCCAAAACTTCTACCGAATTTAATTACCCCTACGAAAAAGACGTCTCTCCATCCACCATCCGTCTATAGGCGCGCGAAGACAGAAGCTTCCAAAATAACACACACACACTCACACACACGTAAGATAAGGTAATTTAATTTTAATTTAATTTTAAGGTCAAAAATTTTAAGAATTAATATTTTCGCTTTAAAACAGTAAATTCTTTTTTTAGTCCAAATTAATATTTGAAAAATTTAAAAATTTAATTTTTTTTTATACAGAAGTCCCAACTAAAAGTTGGAAAAATTTCAAAACTACCAAATAAGGTCTTTATAAATAATAATTTAGGTGTGTTGATTGCTACGGCATTCTGCACAGTGTAAACAAATTTTTATAGGTTTATTGAAGAAAATAAAAATATTTTTTTTTTTTTTTGTAAAACATCTTTTTGTCTTGGAAAAATTTTTTTTTTAACTTAGAATTTTTTTTTTTACTTGGGTATTTTGTTCAACGTACGATAAGCTCTCGTATTCTGTTCTCTACACCCGCTGTAGAGCAAAGAATTCACGAACCCCTGAGATTAATTTGTTTAAACCCCAAATTTTAATTTAAAGAGTAAAGCTCACATTGTCTTGATTTTATTACAAATCAAATTTCACATTACAATATATACGTACATATAGACGCAATTACAGGGAGGGGATTACTAATCCTGTGGTCTACTTCCGCTTTGCTAGGACCGAACCTTTGTTCTTAAGCCCTGTTGTCATCCTTGATAGCCCTTCTAGGCTGTGAGTTGTGAGTGACCTAGTCTCGTTGTCGTTGTACGACCGGAGTTCATGATGTTAAGGTTAAGCGCGGGGATTTCAATCGTCGTCTATCGCCAGAACTCTTCTCACTGTTACCAGGGGAGGGGGTCTGTCGGGGTCGAGATTGGCCAAGCGACTAATGAGTGGATTTTCTGACCTCTGGACCCTTTCGAGGGATTTTGTGGACAAGCCGACAACATATTGCTTCAGCGACTGTACCCCAAGGTCGTCCCGGAGCTGCTGGTTCCTGACGAACCAAGGGGCACCGGTGATAAGTCTTAAAATTCGGTTCTGAAGCGTTTCCAACCTCTTAAAGTGGGACTTGGCCAAGCTCGACCACGCCACCGCCCCATATGTGACTATAGGTCTTAAAAAAGAGTAATAAATGAGTAACTTGACTCTGAGCGATAGAGTGCTCTTCGGGCATAATAAATGGTACAAACAACTTTTGGCCGCATAGAATTTTTCAATAGATCTAGTCACGTGAAGACGCATCGTGAGACGTGAGTCCAGCCTCATTCCAAGATAGAGGACCGAGGGGCTCCAGGGGAGTCTGAAGCCATTAACAAAAATATTGTCCGGAGGTGGTCGTAGACGATTTGTGAAGCGGATTGCAACACACTTTGAGTTATTAATCTTCAGCCTCCACCTGGAAGCCCATGATAAAATACCATCTAAGGCCTCTTGGAGTCTGCGAGAGAGCATGTTTTCATCGGGTGACACCGTGTAAAGGGCGGTGTCATCCGCGTAGATTGCAAGTTCGACTCCTTCTAATTTTGGAAGATCGGACATATAGATGGCAAAGAGAAGCGGTGCCAAAAGGGAGCCCTGTGGAACTCCGGCGGCGATTGGGCGAACTAAGGAAAGGTGATAGTCGTGGCGGGCTGAGAAAGTCCTGTGACGAAGATAAGAGTGGACTATCCGCACCAAATTCGGATTTAGACCGTTGTGGGTCATTTTGTAAACGAGGCCGTCGTGCCAGACGGTGTCGAATGCTCTGGCAATATCTAAAAATACGGCTCCTAGTGTTTGCCGTCTCTCTAAAGCATTACGTATGGCTTCAGTAAGGCGAAGCAGCTGATATTCCGTGGAGTGACCCTCCCTAAAGCCAAACTGCTCGTCCTGAATTATTTGGTTAATAAAAAGTTCCTCCTTAAGTCTGCTTAATATAATGGCCTCAGCCACCTTGGCGAGGCAGGAGATCAGGGATATTGGACGATAGCTCTGCGGAAACAATGGATCTTTCTCTGGCTTTGGGATGGACACCACAATGGAATACTTCCAAATACCCGGGAAATGCCCTAGTCGTAAGATGGAGTTGACGACGTTGACTAGTTCCAGAATGACGTTTGATGGTAACTTTTTCAAGGCGGAATTAGAGATGGAATCGCTTCCGGGTGCCTTGCCCACTTTAAGGTGCTTGATAGTTCGCTCAACCTCCTCGATGGTAGTGCGAGCCAAATCTTCCCCCTTACATCGGGGAGGGTCTCTATGGTTTCTTCGACTTGGGCCTCCAGCTCCTCGTCGGAGTCATCACTTATGTTTGAGTCGTGGATGGACTGCAGATGTTCGGCTAATATCTCGGCCTTCTCAGCTGGGTCGTAAGTAATGCCATTCGGGCCTTGCATGGGCCTGATGCCTTCAGGTTTGTTTTTGTTTCGTTTCAAAGCCCTTGCCATTTTCCATATCGAGCCGTCTTCTTGTGAGAGGGTTGAAACTTTTCCCCACCATTTGTCCTGGTTGAATTCTCTGAGTGAGGTCTTCAATTCCCTCGAGAGAGCATTAGAGGCAGTAATGTCGGCCGGGTGGCCCGTTCTTTGGGCTCTCTTCTTGGCTCTTCTCCTTTCAGCGAGGAGTTGTCTGAGGGGTGGTGGGAGCCACCTATCCAACCTCGGACTGACGAGAGATGTTGTTCGCCTGATACAGTCCGCAATACCCTCTGTAATGTCCTCGGCCGCTCGATCCAGCGCCCGGTCGTCAGCGATGAGATCGGGAGAAACAAAAGTGGAAGATTTTAAAATGGTCTCATAGGCTCTCCAATCTGTCCTCCTGTGCAGGGGCACACCATCTGAGCCGGCCATCGCTCCAAAAGAAATGAGAATGGGATCGTGATCAGAAGACAACTCAGGTAATACCGACACTTCAAGAGAAAACGGGATGTTCTTTACGATAGCAACATCGAGGATGTCCGGCCTGACGCCGGGGCGAAAAAACGTTGGCCCTCCCGGGGGGGTGAACAGAGACTGGGATGGAGGAAAGGTAATTGTATAACCTCCTGCCATAGCCGTTAATAGTTCTGCACCCCCACGAGCTGTGTTTGGCGTTGAAATCCCCGGCCGCCAAGGCCGGAACATCGTCAGAGAACAGAAGCTTGAGGTCATTCCAATCACAATCCCTCCCAGGGGGAGCGTAGACAGAGAACGCCTTGATGTGCCCAAAACCGCGCAAGGATAACTGGATACCAACCGCCTCAAGGAAGTGGAGTCCCGGGATGTAGATGGGAATGTGAGTGATTTCCTTTTTCACAAGGATTGCAACACCACCCCCCCTTCCAGTGAGTCGGTCAGATCTGTAAGTGTAGTAATTTGGAAACCTAAGCCTATCACCAGGTCGCAACCACGTCTCGCCAACGAGCATGACGCCTATTCTCTCATTGGCCAAGAAAAGGGCCAATTCATCACGTTTGTCCAGTATGCCGCATGAGTTCCATGCGGCGATGTTAATTTCGGGAATTTGGTAAGTAGATGTTATATTCATGAACGATTTGTTTTCTGATTATTCGGGAAGAGTTTTTGAATAACACTTGTGACTTGTTCAATCTGAACGAAAAGGGACTGAAGAGCGTCCAATAGTACTCCTACTTTGGCGTCTTCAGCCCTACCGGTCGATGAGTTTATATTATCTCGCAAAGGGCCGGATCGGCCCTTTGAGGGAGTGTAACGACTTCCCGAAGCGAACCTTACCCCCGAGGAGTTTGGGGTTTTTCCCTGAGGATCTTCGTGAGAAGGGCCCGAGAGGGCCTGAGAATAGGAGCGACCGTTGTTTGTGTGATTCCTAGAGGAATCAGATGCTCTTGGGGTCTGAGGTCTTATTTTTGGGAAGCGAACGCATCCACGGTAGTTTGCAGGATGATCCTTGCCGCAATTGGCACAAGTGGCCGGTTCCTGCTTAGATCTAGGGCAGGTGTCTGACTCATGGTCTCCCGCGCAAGCCACACATTTTTTCAAAGCCGTGCAACGTGATTGAGCATGCCCAAACCGTTGACACCGAAAGCACTGTCCCACCGAAGGGCGAGATCTTAGAGTTTCAACAGTAATATCCAGGGACAAGATTTTTTCCAGGTGGTAAATCTGCTTTTGATCTTTTGCAATTTTGACTAATACTAATGGCATGGGAGCCTTGTCCCTGGGTCTGCGCATTCGGATGACACAATCGGGTGTAAATCCCTTTTCCTTGAGGTCTTCAAAAATTTCTTTTTCACCTATCTCGTTTGGGACTCCTCTAAGAACGACATTGAGCAGTTTTTCTGAGGGAAGCTGGTATGTATGGAATGGAATTTTATCGAGTAGGAAGAATTTAGTAAGAGAGCGGTAATCCGTCTCAGTAACAGGATATATTCTTATGCCATCCGGAATATTTTGAGCTTTTGAGAAGTTGATGCCCTTGCGCTTAATTTCTGAGCTAATGTTTGCCCATTTCGATTTATCCCTTAAAACCACGGGAGGGATCTTGTCAATCGGTGCGTTGGTGGTTTTTGAGCGACTGTCCTGAGTAAGGGGTTGGGAGGATGCTGCAGCCACCCGTTCACGCTGCGGGAGAGGGGGAAACCTTCTTGATTGCGGAATAGCCGCGTATTGCTCAGTCTCCTGAGACTGGATTGTGACAATTCTATCGGGATCCTCCGATTGAAGTTTAGTAAAGGGCATGAAGTCCCTAGAGCCAGATGGAGGAGGCTTGTTTGAAAATGAATCTGCTCCACCGCTTGGGGCGTGAACCATGGCCGTCACCTTAAAGCGTCTGTTAGGCGTAGCAGGGGGCGAAGAACTGCCCTTTCGTTTTCTGTTAGTGTTTGCTTGCACCGTCCTGACGAGGGAGGAGGTGGAACAGAATGATGTATCCATACTAAGAGGTGAAGCTGCAAGAGGAGGACGCTCCTCATCGGATGAGAAATCGTTATTTAGATTCCTGTTTGGATGTTTTTTCCTTTTCTGTTTTAACAGTTTCTGTAGGCTCTTTATTTGTTTAATTATTTCTGCTTCAGAGAGATTTGCAATTGGGGAAGACCCCCAGAACAACAAGCAGTAGGAGTGGCATCATCACCACTCTCATCATCCGTTTGCACTTTAGAAGTACTGTTTGATTCAGCATGGTCTTTTTTATTTTCAGGTGGAGTTTTCCTTTTCGGAGGAGTACGAAGCATGGTGTCAGACATGCGGCGGGGACGACCCGCGGCAGAGACCAGATGTTCGGTCCCAGAAGAGAGACCAAAACGGGTCAGCAAACTTGGTAAGTGAGGAATTATTATTTGACGTCACTCTATATCAGTAACAGACGCAAAGAAGGAGTATCCAAGGTCGAATCCAAGCACACAGTGTGTGTGTCAAAATATAAAAATATAAAAAAGAAAAAATCAGGCGATTGCCCGATGAACTAAAGAAGTTCAGACTGTCACTACAGATATGTATAAATAAAATTAAAAGGTTGCTCAATTATTAGTTTAAAATGACTAAGAAAAAACCAGAGCAAAAAATAAAAATGTATACGGGACAGCAATATGAAAATATTTAAAATAACAGGCCTTTTAAAACAGAGATAAAATGAACACTAAATTAAATATATAAAAGAGCAGTTATGATTTTTTATTATATCTCCAGTCGCTTCTAAATTGATTAAAATAATTAAAAACAATATTTCAAATTTTTATTTTATGAAATTTAATCTGCTAAGGTGTTTAAAATAATTTATTTCAGCAGAAATCGACGTAAAATATTTATAAAATCAATAAACGTGTGTAAAAGATCGGACGGATTTTATTTTATCAAATAGTTTTTCGCAGATAAAAATCGAAAGAGGAATGCATCTAAAAAATGCTATAAAAAATGCGCAGAGCGATACAGGTCTGCCTTACTGGGGAACACAGGTAGCGCGGCGGGCCTTATGCCGCCGAGCGCTAACACTGGTTCCCAGCGATGCCGACCGACCAAACGAAAGACAAAGACGGAGATATCTCTTTTCGCAGTGTTCCGAGTCCGTAATTTTTCCAAATTTTAAACAAACTTCTATTTTTCCCGATCTAGAGTCTCAAGCCTTGGAAAAATTGATCGAATACGTATTATATACGCTGTTGTCTTCTAAGAAAAGGCTGAAGGAAGAAATTTCAGCCTGTCAATTTGTTGTAATTCTAATTAAAGAAATTAGAAACGTAAAAATATGTTGTTTTCCAGCGACTTAACAGCCGATTGGCCGGCGCCGGAGCGTCAGATGGAGGAAGGAGAAGACTAAGCGTCTTCGCTGGTCGATGTTGGAGAGGGGGAATTCAAAATCTCCGCTGATTGGCCCTAATTAGTCCCCTAATTAGGCCCGACGTGGCCTAGGCGGGGCACAAATAGTTTCTTTTCGATGTAAAATTTTTCTCTTTTCGCTATTTCTGTTATTTTTAATAAAAAATCGTTGTGTAGATGTTAATAACGTCTTTGAAGCGCTCAGAGGCGTTTCTAATTAATAATCTGCCAATCAGGAAAGTATAAAGATGATAAATGATAATTCGTGACAGAGCACGTGAAATATCGACCGACCGGTACGAAGGACGGACTCGGAATACTCACTATTACTAATCCTCCCTGCCACGACGATCATCATATATCAAGAGATAGATCAAACCAAATCACGCCCCCTCAAGAGAGAGGGTTACCATTCATTAATAAATCAAGCTACTCCCCCCTCAAGATTCTCGATCTATGTATATATTTATGTATTGTCTCAACTGGTGTGTGGATTACCAATCCCCCCTCCCTCCCTCGCCACTCTTCCAAAGAGAGCTGCTCCCGCGGGCGATATCGCTCCATGTCCCGGCTAAGTTGGTCAAATTAGTATCTATCTAGTTCCACATACCCGAGCGGCGAATGTTATACAATAACCTGGCCTGTGTGTGAGGATCAGTTTCGGCGGATGCGCCGGTATGCGCGAGATTGTATATTAGCGAGTAATTAGGATACTACGGCGAGCAAAGGCCCGCAACCGGGGTAGACGGTAGGGAGGGAGCCGAGCGGTACGTGGGTAGGGAAGGAGCCGAGCGGTACGTGGGTGCAGAGGGGTGGGGAGAGGGACAACGACCCAAGTCGGGATTGGATAATGGAGGTGGTGTCCTGAGGGTGAAGTTTAATTAGGTGGGATGTAATAAATATTATTACCGTAATGACAGTATCACCCAGTGACGACACGTGACCGCTGGCTGAATTAAAAAAAAAACAATACAGAAAAAAAGATACATACAAAACAGACTAAGTGAAGGAATAGGTCAAACGACTAAAGTCCCCCAGAACATATCGCATACGTGCAACTTAAAAGTGACATATATTTATTGCTAACCTTATTACGTCGACGTTACGGATATTACGTTCGCATCGTACATATATATTGTATACAGTGTAAGTACGATAGTTGATTAGTGATCAACGATTAAGTTGGTGATACACGATTTGACCGCCCTACCGCGTGATCCTGAACATGTATACTATATTTTTTTCATCGGCGATTGTAGAACGTACATAAAAAGTTACGGTACGGTACGGTGGCCGATATTGCGGCCCCGCGGATATACGTTGGATAACCCTAATGCGAACAAGAGATGGTTAGATATGATGGTAGTAGGAGGGAGGTGACGTCCGTCGCAGGTTTTCTTAGGTTGACGAGCTCGCGCGCCATCATGGTCTACTACAACGTCGCTATACCGTTCTACGTGGATTACCCGTACGTATGGAGCGGTAGCTATCGTCATGCGAGCCATTAAGGTGGACTATCGAGGCGATATTCTCCGAAGGATATAACAAATCGAAGGTGGAATGGTTACGGTAAAGGTACGTTCCGTCGATCGGAAGATTAACGCGGTCGATCCTTCGGTTGACGGATCGTCGTCGACGTCCTCCTCTGTTAGGTCTCGAACGAACCGCCGCCGTTTCTCGTATAAAGTTATTATCCGCCGCGACGACGTAGCGATCCCTCGTGTCCGTATCCGCGGAGATCGTTGCGCGTCAGAGGTACTCGCGAGGTTCGGGAACCTCCATAACCCAAGCGGGAATAGTCGTCGAAACCGTGACGTCGTACGGCGATACCGCGATCTCGTCCGGGAACATATCATCGTTCGTAACGTTACTGCGTCTCCCGTAACGTAACTACGTCGCCTAGCCGGGTGCCTACGGCATCACGAAACATACACGGATCATATCCTCAAGCGACGCGCCGTCCTCGCGACGCCGGGACGCCCCTAAAACCTCCGGAATCCGACGCTGCGTTGACGGCATTCGTAACCTCCAGAATCGTCCGATGATGTGCACGTACGAGTCTTCGAATGAGACGGACGGACGTCGCGGCGCCGACGCCGCCCCTTCGAGCGTCCGTTACGACCGGCGTCCGTCGTCGAGGAGTCGGTAACCGTCGTCAGCGGCGTCGTCGAAGACGTGCATGCGAACACGAGCGGGTCCGTCGTCCGTAGAACGGACCCTCCGATGTTAACCCTGTTACCTCCTTTACGTGCGAATTGTCGAAGAAAAAGGATCCATAAGAATTTTCGCGATGTTTGCTCGGCTATGTGATTCTCTGTCTCGGGTCGCTGTTTGCATCTGCCGATCTTCCTCGCACGATTTCCTAACTTGGCTTATGTCGGTCGGCTATGTGTGTCCCTAGGGATAGGAGTCAGGTAAATAATACGCAAAGTTTGTTTATTTCTCGACGAGTCGATTATCTTTCTTTTTGTATTGTTCCTAATTTTCGGGAGAGGGAACACACAGCCGTAGTTTGCTATTAATTTCCTATTACTTGTTATTAATGGGTAATGTAGATAATTAATAAGAAGAAGGGTGCGTTTAAGACGTATATTAATAAATAAGCAAAAATGCACATATGATTAGTTTTACCCAGAAATATAACATTTAAACATACAATAACGAGATAACGTGGGCTTTCCAAATTCGAGAGAGAAATTGTCAAGAAAAGGAATGTTACGACCTTGCAATAGTAATGAGCGCACTTACTGTGTATTTGTGAGCGTTGTTGCTTCTTACTGCGGCGTCGCGACGTGAGCGTCGGCGTCGTTGAATGGTCGTGGAACTGCGCGCGGTGATGTTCAAGCTGCACCTTAACCGGGCTGCCGTGGCGAGTTCGTTGGGTTCGTCGGTCGTTAATAGTCGTTGAGAGGGTTGGTAAGGGTGGGGAGGGGGTGGTGTGTCGGAATTCGGAAACGGGAAGAGTTCTTCTTCGCTTCGGCCGTAATAATCCGCGTTACAGGCGTGGTTGGTCGTTTTTCCGTGTTTCCGATCTTTGGAACAAAATTGTGGGTCCTGGGAAGCTCGTATCGAAAATCGGGCCGGTGGGTCTTGTAGAGGACAGTTCGAAGCACCTTCAAAGTGGGGTAGAATTTCTCCTACTGGTCAACTGGGCGGCTGGCGAATTTTCGGAACGGCGATCGGCGTGTTATTAGCTTTAGGACAAAATTGGGGAGCCTAGGAAGCTCGTATCGGGAATTCGGGGTTGGATCGTCTAGGTAAGGGTCTAGAGTACGTCTAATTTGAGGAAGAATTTCTTCAACGTGTATGGCTGCGGCTCGGCGAATTTTGTTCTTCGGCGCGGTCCGGATGATACTCATTCGGGTCTGTTGTCGGGAGTGGACTGTTCTCGTTCGGTTGTTAGCATTGACTAATCGTCGAAGAGACGTGAACTGTGTCGAAGGAATGTGTCGACTGCGTGAACTGTGTCGCAGCAGTGTGTTGGACGGTGCGAACTGTGTCGCAGAAGTGTTTGGACGGTGCGAACTATGTCGCAGAAGTGTGTGGTCTGCTTACGCTTTGCTAGGGCCGAACTTTTGTTCTTGAGCCCTGTAGTCGTCCCTGATGGCCCTTCTAGGCTGAGAATTTCGAGCGTTTCTATCTCGGCGTCGTTATACGACCGGAGTTCATGATAGTGTGATTATTCCCGGAAGTCTCAATCATCTATCGCCAGAATCCTTCTTACTGCTACCCGGGGAGGGGGTCTGTCGGGGTCGAGAATGGCCAAACGACTAATAAGTGGGTTCTCAGATCTTTCGACCCTTTCAAGGGATTTTGTGGACAAGCCGATGACAAATTGCTTCAGCGACTGAACCCCAAGGTCGTCACGGAGCTGTTGGTTCCTGACGAACCAAGGGGCACCGGTGATAAGTCTTAATATTCGGTTTTGAAGCGTTTCCAACCTCTTGAAGTGGGACTTGGCCAAACTCGACCACGCCAGAGCCCCATATGTAACTATAGGTCTTAAAAAGCGTAATAAATAAGTAGTTTAATTCTCAACGATAGAGTGCTCCTCGGGCATAGCAGGTGGTATAAGCAACTTCTGGCCGCATGAAACCTCTCAATTGATCTGTTCACGTGAAGACGCATCGTGAGGCGTGAGTCCAATCTCATTCCGAGGTAAAGTACCGAGGGGCTCCAGGGGAGTCTGAAGCCATCAACCAAAATGTTGTCCGGAGGAGGTCGGCGACGATTAGTGAAGCGAATTGCCACGCACTTGGAGTCGTTGATCTTCAGCCTCCACCTGGAGGCCCATAATAAAATATCGTCCACGGCCCTCTGGAGTCTGCGAGAGAGTATGTTTTCGTCGGGTGACACCGTGTAAAGGGCGGTGTCATCCGCGTAGATTGCAAGTTCGACTGCCTCTGGTTTAGGAAGATCGGACATGTAGATCGCGAATAAGAGCGGTGCCAGAAGGGAGCCCTGCGGAACTCCGGCGTTGATTGGCCGAACCAAGGAAAGGCGGCCCTCGTGGCTGGCGGAAAAGGTCCTCTGACGAAGGTAAGAACGAACAATCCTCACCAGATTTGGATTTATGCCGTTTGTGGTCATTTTGTATACAAGGCCGTTATGCCAGACGGTGTCGAATGCCCTGGCAATATCTAAAAATATGGCTCCTAAGGTTTGCCTTCTTTCTAGAGCATCACGTATAGTTTCAGTGAGGCGAAGCAGCTGGAATTCGGTGGAGTGTCCCTCTCTAAAGCCAAACTGCTCGTCCTGTATTATGTGATTGATGAAGAGTTCCTCCTTAAGTCTGGTTAAAATGATGGCCTCAACCACCTTGGCGAGGCAGGAGATCAGGGATATAGGACGGTAACTCTGTGGGAACAATGGATCTTTCTCTGGCTTTAGGATGGACACCACAATAGCATGCTTCCACACGCCCGGAAAATGTCCCAGCCGTAAGATGGAGTTGATTACATTGACAAGTTCCAAAACGATGTTCGATGGCAACTTTTTCAAAGCGGAATTGGGGATGGAGTCACTACCGGGAGCCTTGCCCACCTTGAGGAGCTTGATAGTTCGCTCAACCTCGTCGATGGTGGTAGGAGTCAAATCTTCCCCTCTCATGTCGGGAAGGGCTTCCATAGTTTCTTCTATTTGGGCCTCTAGCTCCTCGTCAGAATCGTCACTAGTGCTGGAGTCATGGATCGACTGCAGATGTTCTGCCAGGATCTCGGCCTTCTCAGCCGAGTCGTATGTGGTACCATTTGGGCCTTGCATAGGCTTGATGCCTTCAGGTTTGTTTTTATTTCTTTTGAGAGCCCTTGCCATCTTCCATAGTGAGCCGTCCTGTTGTGTAAGAGTTGACACTTTTCCCCACCATTTGTTCTGGCTGTATTCTCTAAGTGAGAGCCTCAGTTTCCTAGACAGGGCGTTAGACGCAGAAATATCTGCCGGATATCCTGTTCTTTGGGCCCTCCTCTTTGCTCTTCTCCTTTCAGAAAGGAGTTGTCTGAGGGGTGGGGGGAGCCATCTATCCAGCCTCGGCCTAACAAGAAATGTTGCTCGCTCTATGCAGTCAGAGATACCCTCTGTGATGTCCTTGGCCGCCCGATCCAGCACATGGATGTCAGTAATGTCATCAATTGAAACAAAAGTGGCAGATTTTAGGGTGGTTTCAAAGGTTTTCCAATCGGTCCTTCTGCGAGGGGCAGCGTCGTCAGAGCAGGCCGTCGCTCCAATGGAGATAAGGATGGGGTCGTGATCAGACGACAACTCGGATAAAACCGTTACTTCGAGAGAGAACGGAATGTTCTTCGCGATAACAAAATCGAGGATGTCCGGCCTGACGCCGGGGCGATAAAACGTTGGCCCTCCCGCGGGGTGAACAGAAACTGGGATCGAGGAAAGGTAGTTGTATAGCCCTCTGCCATACCCGTTAATCGTTCTGCACCCCCACGAGGTATGTTTGGCGTTGAAATCCCCGGCCGCCAAGGCCGGTACATCATCAGAGAACAAAAGTTCGAGGTCCCTCCAATCACAATCCCCTCCCGGGGGAGCGTAGACCGAGAATACTTTCAAGGTCCCGACGCCGCTTAAAGAAATTTTTATCCCGACCGTCTCAAGGAAGTGGAGTCCCGCGATGAAGATGGGACTATGTGTGATTTCTTTTTTCACAAGGATCGCGACGCCACCCCGCCTTCCGGTCAGACGATCGGACCGGTACGTGTAGAAATTTGGGATCTTGAGTTTATCGCCAGGACGTAGCCACGTTTCACCAATGAGCATGATCTTTACGCCTTCGTTATGCAGGAAGAGGGCCAGTTCATCTCGTTTGTCGAGTATTCCGCATGCGTTCCACGCAGCAAAGGTCACTCCAGGGATTAGACAGTTAATTGGCGTGTTCATAGTCTTTGTGTTATGGAGTTATTCGGGAAAAGTTGTTGGATAGCGCTTGAGACTTTTTCAATCTGTACGAAAATGTTCTGAAGAGCGTCCAATAGTAGCGAAACTTTGGCGTCTTCAGCCCTTCCGAAAGATAGATTAGAATTCTCTCTCGAAGGGCCGGATCGGCCCTTAGAAGGAGTATTACGACTTCCCGAAGCAAACCTTACCCCCGAAGAACTTGGGGTTTTGCTGTGCGAATCCTCGTGAGAAGGGCCTGATAAGGCTTGTGAATAAGATCGACCGCTGTGTGTAGGATTCCTGGAGGAATCAGCTGCTCTCGGAGTCTGAGGTCGCAATCTAGGGAAACGGGCACACCCGCGATAATTTGCGGGGTGCTGATCACCGCAGTTGGCACAAGTGGCCGGCTCCTGCTTAGGTCTTGGGCAGGTATCCGACTCATGGTCTCCCGCGCAGGCAACACACTTCTTGGGGGCCGTACAACGCGACTGGGCGTGTCCAAACCTTTGACACCGAAAACATTGTCCTATCGAAGGGCGAGATTTTAAAGTTTCGACAGTGATGTCCAGGGACAGAATTTTCTCCAGGTGGTAAATCTGCTTCTGCTCTTTTGTGATCTTCACTAAGACTAGTGGCATGGGAGCTTTGTCCCTGGGTCTGCGCATTCGGATGACACAGTCAGGTGAAAATCCCTTTTCCTTGAGGTCTTCAAAAATTTCTTTTTCACCTATCTCGTTTGGAACTCCTCTGAGCACGACATTAAGTAGTTTTTCAGAGGGAAGCTGGTATGTATGATATGGAATTTTGTCGAGAAGAAAAAACTTAGTGAGAGAGCGGTAGTCCGACTCAGTAGCAGGAAATATTCTGATGCCATCCGGTATGTTCTGGGCCTTTGAGAAGTTAATGCCCTTTCGCTTAATTTCTGAGCTGATGTTTGCCCATTTCGATTTATCCCTTAAGACTACGGGAGGAATCTTGTCTATCGGTGCGTTGGAAGATTTTGAACGACTGTCCTGAGTAGGGGGTTGAGAAGATGATGCAACCACCCGTTCGCGCTGCGGGAGAGGGGGAAACCGTCTCGATTGCGGCAGAGCCGCGTATTGCTCAGTCTCTTGAGACTGGACTGTCACAATTCTATCGGGATCCTCCGATTGATGTTTAGTGAAGGGCATAAAGTCCCTAGAGCCAGATGGAGGGGGCTTGCTCAGAGATGAATCTACTCCACCACCTGGAGCATGAACCATAGCCGTCACTTTGAAACGTCTGTTAGGCGTGGCAGGGGGCGAAGAGTTGCCCTTACGCTTTCTGTTCGTATTTGCTTGCACCGTCCTGATAAGAGAGGATGTGGAGCAGAATGATGTATCCATGCTAAGAGGTGAGGCTTCAGGAGGAGGACGCTCCTCGTCAGATGAGAAATCGTTATTAAGATTCCTATTTGGATGTCTTCTCCTTTATTGTTTTAACAGTCTCTGTAGGTTTTTTATTTGTTTGATTATTTCAGCTTCAGAGAGATTTTCAATTGGAGAGGAGCCCCCAGAGCAACGAGCAGTAGGAGTAGCATCGTCACCACTCTCATCGTCCGTTTGCACGATGGAAGTGCTGTTAGATTTAACATTGTCTTTTTCATTTTCAGGTGGAGTTTTCTTTTTCGGAGGAGTGCGAAGCATGGCGCCAGACGTACAGCGGGGACAACCCGCGTCGGGAACCAGATGTTCGATCCCAGAAGAGAGACCAAAATGGGTCAGCAAACTCGATAAATGAGGAATAATTTATTTCACGTCACTCTATGTTAAAAACAGACACAAAGAACGAGTGTCTAGGACGCCTGTCAAAGCGCACAATGTGTGTGTCAAAATATAAAAGAAAAAATCAGGCAATTGCCCGATGAACTGAAGAAGTTCAAACAAACACTACATGGATGTAAAAATAAAATTAAACCACACGTTACAGAAATTGCAATTTTAAAATGACTAAAAAACAGTCAAACTAACAGATAAAAGTGTATAAATGACGAAAGCACAAGATAAATGGTAAAAGAGATTAAACAACAGACCTTTTTTAATGAAAAAATAAAATGAAAGTTTAATTAAAATAATTCTGTCAGAGCAGAACGTTCAGAGTGAATTTAATAAAAACTGTAGCACCTAATTAAAAATGTAAATGAATAAATGTGTCTTAATTAACGAGTAATCGTTGAAGGTATAAATACGGTCTGAAATGTGCAGATAATTTTGTTAAAAACTACTTTTAAAATGAATAAATTCAAAGTCTTTTATTCTATAAATAAAGAATTTACCAAGACAGCACGGCCTATCTCTTTTTAGCACGCTAAAGTGTACATATTCGATGTTATAAATGTTCTGCAAGGAATGCGTGCAAAAAACACTATAAAAAATACGGCAGCTGGCGCGGATCTTTGTCGAAAGGAATCCAGGCAGCGGAGGGGGACCTTATGCCGCCACTCCGCCAACACTGGATTCTCACGCTGCCGACCGACCGTGCCAAAGACAAGGATAGGTTGTTCTCTCTCTATCTTCCGAGTCCGTGTAAGTTGGGAAAAATTTTATTTAATAACAAATTCCAAAAATTTATGTCACCTAAACGCCGACCCTCAAGCCTTGGAGTTTTTAACGAAATAATAAATAATTCGTTGTTTATCGCGGAGTAAAAAGCTGGACAGAAGATGTTCAGCTGTCAACTGTTTTGGACTAATTAAGAAATTAGTCCGTCAAAAAATAGTGTTCCAGCGACTTATTAAGCCAATTGGCCAGCGCTGGATTGTCGAAATGGCGAGGATTGTTGGTAGACTTCTCGGCTGGTCTTTGCAGAAGAGGGGATAATGATGTTCGCCCCTGATTGGCTTATTAATTGCCCCTAATTAGGCCCGACGAGGCCTAGGCGGAGCACAGTCTTCCAGTAATCAATGAAAAGTTTTTATTTCTTCTTTTATAAATAAATATAGACTGTAAATCGTCTTTTTGTTATGTACAACGCACAGAGGCGTTTGTAATTAGGCCAATCACTGGTGAGATGAATAATAATGATAATAAAATTATCGGATCGTGTCAGAGCACGAGAAAACATGACCAGCCGGCACGACGTACGGACTCGGAATACCACTACTGCAGAAGTGTGTCTGCTGCGGTCTTCCGTCTTGTAACTAGGGCCGAACCGTGGTTCCCGAGCCCTTTTTTAATCTTTGAGTGTCCTTTTTAGGACAGAAAGTGAGAAAAATTTTTAAAAAGAAATCTTCGCTGTCTAGTGGCTGAGTTTTATTGCTGGTGAGTAATGAATATGTAAATAGAATTATTTCGAGTTACTCGTCTATCGCTAGAATTCTTCGAATCATCACTTTAGGTGGCGGCCTGTCGGGGTCGAGGTCAGCGAGTCGACTAATGAGCGGGTTCCCAGATCTCTCAACCCTTTGGAGCGTCTTGGTTGCCAGGCCCGTCACGAAACTTTTTAACGATTGTACTCCAAGGTCATCGCGGAGTTGCTGGTTTCTAATGAACCAAGGCGCCCCAGTGATGAGTCTGAGAACCCGGTTCTGTAAAGTCTCCAGTTTTTTAAAGTGAGATCTAGCGACACTCGACCACGGCAACGCCCCGTAGGTGATGATTGGCCGTAAGAAAGAGTAGTAAATTAAGAGCTTAACTCTAAGCGACAGACTGCTCCTCGCACATAGCAGGGGGTATACGTAACTTCTGGCCGCGCTGAATTTTTCGATTGTCTGGTTGACATGTAGATTGAATGTCAGACGTGAGTCGAGCCTCATTCCCAGTTACAGAACAGAGGGGCTCCAAGGGAGCCTGAAGTCGTCGACGATGATATTGTCCGGCGGAAGACGAAGTCTCTTCGTAAACCGGACAGCGACGCACTTGGACTTATTTATCTTCAGCCTCCACTTGGAGGCCCAAGAGAGAATCTCATCTAGATGGTGTTGAAGTCTGTATCTGAGAAGGCCTTCGTCAGTCGACACCGTGTATAGGGCGGTGTCGTCAGCGTAAATTGCCAGATGAACGGCGTCCGCTTTGGGGATGTCTGACATGTATATTATAAACAAAACCGGGGCCAGAAGCGAGCCCTGCGGCACACCAGCAGCGATAGGTCGTTTTAGAGAGAGGTGGGAACCATGCCGGGCGGAAAAAGTTCTATCTTTAAGATAGGAGGAAATAATCCTGGTGATGCAGGGGTTGACGCCGTTGGTGATAAGTTTGTAAAGTAGGCCCCTGTGCCATACGGTGTCGAAAGCCCTCGCGATGTCTAAAAAGACAGCGCCAAGGGTCTCCTTTCTCTCCAAAGTATCGCGAATGGCTTCCGTTAACCGAAGCAGCTGAAATTCGGTGGAATGGCCTTCCCGGAATCCAAATTGTTCGTCCTGGATTATGTTATTGACGAACAACTCCTTCAATCTAGCAAGGACGATTGCTTCCACCACCTTCGCCAGGCAGGAAATGAGCGAGATGGGGCGATAGCTCTGTGGAAATAATGGATCTTTGCCTGGTTTGGGGATGGAGACCACGATACTATGCTTCCAGACCAGGGGAAAGTGGCCTAGTTTGAGGACCGCATTTATTACTGAGACGAGATCGATCAAGGTGTTGGCGGGAAGCTTCTTCAACGCGGTGTTAGTAATACTATCGTATCCGGGAGCTTTGCCCGGGTTGAGAGCTTTAATGACTCTCTCGACCTCGTCCATGTTGGCAGGTGGGAGATCTTCTCCCTGTAGTCCAAGGAGAGTCTCACAGGTTGATTCTACCTGGTCTTCGAATTCATCGTCAGAATCGTCCTCCGTGGTGGATTCATGAATAGATTGAAGGTGCTCGGCCAGAATTTCAGCTTTGTCGCGGGAGTCGTAAGTGACACCGTTTGGGCCCTGCATGGGTTTAATTCCCTCACCTTTGCGCTTGTTGAGTTTAAGGGCTTTGGCCATCTTCCATAAAGATCCATCTTGGGTGGTGAGCGATGAGACCTTTTCCCACCATCTACTTTCCCTGAAGTCCCTCAATTCTTCTTTTAGCCTGTTGGATATAGCGTTGGCGGCAGCGACATCAGCCGGATGGGCTGTACGATGAGCCTTCTTTTTTGCTCTTCTCCTGTCTCGCAGGAGTTGTTTGAGCGGAGGAGGAAGCCACTTATTGGGCTTTGGCTCGACCATCGAGGTTGACTTTTCGATGCATTCGGAAATGCCCTTCGTAAGGTTTTCAGCCGCCAAATCCAACGAGTGGATGTCGCGAATATCTTCGACCTGGAGCAGTGAGCCGGCTTTAAGCGTTGAATTGAACTGTTTCCAGTCCGTCCTGCGAATGGAGGCCACCTCAGTGTTCTCAGCCGACGCCCCAAAGGAAACGAGAATCGGGTCATGATCAGAGGAGAGCTCAGAAAGTGCCGTCACGTGAATGTAAAACGGAATATTTCTCGCGATTACAATATCAAGGATGTCCGGCCTGACGCCGGGGCGGAAGAACGTCGGCTCGTTGGGGGGGTGGACAGAAACTGGTATGGAGGAGAGATGGTTGAATAAACCCCTACCATAACTGTTGATAGTTCTGCACCCCCACGAGCCGTGCTTTGAGTTGAAATCTCCGGCTGCCAGGGCCGGAGCATCGTCGGGAAATATGAGATTCAGATCTCCCCAATCGGCGACCCTCCCAGGTGGGGCGTAGACCGAGAACAGCCGCAGAGGGCCAAAACCACGGATCGATATTTGGATGCCCACTGCTTCCAAGAAATGCAGTCCCGAGATGGGAATGGGATTGTGTGAAAGTTCTTTTTTCACGAGGATGGCGACACCACCGTTTCTACCGGTCAGACGGTCGGCCCGGTAGGTATAATAATTCGGCAGCTGAAACCAATTTCCCGGTCTGAGCCAGGTCTCATTTATAAGCATGATGTTAATGCTTTCGTTTTCTAAGAAGGCGATCAGTTCGTCGCGCTTGCCAAGTACGCCACAGGCATTCCAAGCGGAAATCCGAATTTCAGGGGGTGGACAGTTTACTGACGGTTGTGCATTCATGATCTTAGGTCTCTGGTGCTGTTCGGGAAGATTTGCTTGATGACGCTGGTGATGTTTTCAATCTGCGCAAAAAGAGTCTGAAGAGCGTCCAGAAGTAACGCCACTTTGGCGCCTTCAACCCCTCCCGCCGATGAACTGGGATTGTCATTAACGGGGCCTGAGCGGCCCTTGGGTAGAGAAGCAAAATCCTTCGACGCAAATCTTACCCCGGATGAACTTGGGGTTTTCCTAGATTGATCGTCTTGAGAAGGGCCCGAAAGGGCCTGAGAGTACGAGCGACCAGAGTTAAACTGCCCCCTCGAGGGATTTGGTGTTCTAGGCGTCTGAGGCCTGAATTTAGGAAATCTGGCACAGCCCCGATAGTTGGCAGGATGCTTGTCTCCGCAGTTGGCGCAAGTGGCCGGCTCCTGCTTCGGGCGCGGACAAGTGTCCGACTCGTGTTCGCCCGCACAGGCGACGCACTTTTTCGGCGCTGTGCATCTAGATTGGGCATGCCCAAATCTTTGGCACCTATAGCATTGCCCTATAGAAGGGCGCGAGTTCAAGGTTTCGACGGTAATGTCTAAAGAGACAATTTCCTTGAGATGGTAGATAGATTTTTGCTCTTTGCCGATTTTTACCAATACCAGAGGCATTGGTGCCTTAGTGCCGCCCTTGCGCATCCTGACCACGCACTCCGGCGTAAAGCCGCGTTCTACGAGATCATCGAAGATCTCCTTTTCGTCAATCTCGACAGGAACATCCCTAAAAACAACGTTCAGAAGTTTCTCTGATGGGAGCTGATAAGTGTGAAAGGGAATCTTATCGTTTGTAAAAAACTTTGTTAGGGCCCTATGATCCGCGACGGTAGTTGGAAGTATGCGGATACCGTCCTGTATATTTTGAGCCTTCGTGAATTGAATACCACGTCTCTTTATCTCCGAGCTGATTTTCGCCCATAAAGATTTATTCCTGAGCACCACTGGGGGATTTTCTCAGGTTCCGCAGCAGATGTTGGCTGGGTATCCCTTTTCTCGGAAGAAGTAGTAGAGGGGCGCTGCTGACCAGAATTTTCCGCATGACGGCGCGGGAGAGGGGAAATCTCCGCGAGACAGAGCTCGCTTCATTTCTCCAATTGTCGCTTAAGTTGGAAGGAATGCTATCGATTTTTTCTAGATCAGCAGCGGATCCAGGAATTTTTGGATTTTCCCGCAAAGAAGGGGTTTTTGTCGGGCGTGTCTTTTGGGGAGATTTTCCCTCGTTGGAGGCGTGGACCTGGGGCTGGACTCTGAATCTCCTAGCTGGCGAGGAAGTGGGCGAGAAACTGCCCTTACGTTTCCTGCCCAGATTTTTGTGGACAGTACTTATTAGAGAGGATGTTGAGTAGAAAGATGTGTCCATGTTTATCGGAGACTTATTGGGCTGAGAGCCCTCATCGTCGGAAGAAAATTCGTTATTTAAGTTTCGACTAGATGTTTTCAAAGATTTCCTTTTCTCTAGCAAAGCTTGAAGATTCTTTATTTGCATTAGAATCTCGTCATCAGAGAGTTCTTCATTCTGAGTAGCTGCGTTTGAATCCGCAGAGTTGTTTTCGTTGTTATTTGTTTCCTCATTTATAGGGATTACCGTTCTGTCTAAGTCTGTCTGCGTCTCTGTTTCAGGTGAAGCCGGAAGCAGAAGAGAAGCATAAGAATTTGCAGTCTTAGGAGGAGTTCGATACATCCTGCAGAAAAGCTAAAAAGTGACTAGAAAAAGTGAGAGATAGTAAGTAATCGGGCGACGGCCCGATGTCTAATAGGGCCAGAGAGTGCCCCAGGGACCTATTTATCAATATACGCTCCAAGATAGGTGCGGCGAAGGCCGCAGCGACCACGTCGTTATATCAAAAAACAAATAATTTAATTGTAGTTCAATTGTCAAAAACGAATAATTTATAAATAAAAACAGACGAGTACAAATTTGATTTAAAAAGACCGAAAAAGTCTGGTAAAAATGATTAAAATGTAAAAGGACAACGACAAAACAGCTCTAAAAATGAAAAAATATATTAAAAACAGTAGTTTTATTTTTATTATGTCTCCAATCTCTTTTAAAATAATCAAAGTAATTTAAACTATAATTTAAAAATAAATCCGACGGGATTTTATTTTCTAACGTACGAGAAAAGATTTTATTTAATATGTTCTGTCGTAAAATATTTTTAAAATCAATAAATATACGTGTAAAATCGGTCGAAATATCCGGACACAGATGTTTTTCCGCAATATAAAATCGATAAAAGGAATGCGTGCAAAAACTGTCATAAAAAATGCGAAGGCTAGCGCAGATTTATCTCTTTGGGGAAATCAGGTAGCGTGGCGGGCCTTGTGCCGCCGAACGCTAACGCTGGTTCCCAGCGAAGCCGACCGACCGACTACCAGAGCGAGATGGAGATATATCTTGCAGTTATTCCGAGTCCGTGAAAATGTTTCCAAGTTATCACAAAAGTGAAATATTTACCCCACTTTGAACCTCAAGCCGTGGAAAAATGAACGAAGAACGTACTAATTACGTTGTTGTCTTCTTAGGGATAGCTGAAAGAAGAAGTTTCAGCGCATTGATAGCTCTTTTTACTGTAATTAAAGAAATTAGAATGTCAGAAAAATAAGTTTCCAGCGACTTATCAGCCGATTGGCTGGCGCTGGAGCGTCAAAAGAAAGGGCGGATGGGATGGACGTCACTGCTGGTCGGTGTAGAGTAGGGAGAACTGAATGTCTCGACTGATTGGTCTTAATTATGCCCCTAATTAGACCCGACGTGGCCTAGGCGGGGCACAAAAGTGTTCTTAACGATGTAGATGTTTCTAATTTCGTTGTTGTTGATGTTTTACGATGTATATAATCGTTGAAATAAATTCAGTAGTGTTCTTAGAAGCGCACAGAGGCGTTTCTTGATGATTATAATGCCAATCAGGAATAGATAATTGTGAAAATTAATGATAGAATAAGCCGAGGCAGAGCACAGCAAAAGTACGACCAGCACGAACGAATGTCGGACTCGGAATACTACTGAAACTCGAAGTGTGTCTGTGTTCGAGCTCGGTGTTTATATGTAATTAAATTGCTGAGTCGGCGACTAGTACTGGTCTCCTATCCGGTAGCTTCTTTCCGCTGATTGGCTGGTGGGCGGAGCCTGTACACGGTCCTGTTTTAAGGGTTGTTATTTCTCCGGGGTTAATGGTGGGATTGGGGATTCCGAGTCCGTCCTTCGAACCGGCTGGTCGATTTTTCTCGTGCTCCGCACGTATCCGTACATTTTGTACATTTTTATTCTATTTTCGAGATTGGCAGCTAACTAGCAACAAGAAACGTCTCTGTGCGTTTCAACAGAAGCTTATTTCATATTTCAACGCCCATTTTATAATTACAACGACGAAAGAACATCTGATCGTCGAATAGAATATTGTTGTGCCTCGCCTAGGCCACGTCGGGCCTAATTAGAGGGCAATTAACCGGTCAATCAGTGGAGAACTTCAATCTCCCCTTCCACAACGACCAGCCGAGACGCCTATAACCACCATTTAGCGATCTGACGTCCCAGCGCCGGCCAATCGGCTATTAAGTCGCTGGAAGAACATCTATTTTGACGAATCCAATTTCTTTAATTGGATTTATTAATTAACCGACACGCTGATTGTCCTCGTTTCAGCGTTATTCCGTGGACATCAACGAATATTAATTTTCGTTAAATATTCCCTGGCTTGAGCGTCGTCGAAAGGTAGTTTTTTATATTTTTTAAAACTTCTCTTAACATTAGCACGGACTCGGACAAAAAGAGAGATATTGTTGTCATCGTCTGGCGAACGGTCGGTCGGCGGCGAGAGAATCCAGCGTTAGCGGAGTGAGGGCATAAGGTCCCCTCCGCTGCCTGGATTCCTTGTTGAAGCAGATCTGTACCAGCTGCTGCATTTTTTATGCAATTTTTTCGTCGCATTCCTTTTGCGAATCTCTTTTCAATAAAAATATATACATCTTATAAGATAGAAAGAGACTGACTGTTTTACCGTAATAACCGTAATACCGTAAAAACACACTAATACAAATAAGAAGATATTGCTTTTACACATATTTATTGATCTTAAAAAAACAATTCTCTCTGATTTATAAATTAATTTACACGTTTCTGAGTGTAATTTTAGACAGATTTTTTATTTTTTAATATTTTAGCGCCTACTTCAGGGCTTTTGAGATTTTAATAAATTTATTTTAAGAATCTGCTCTGTCAGATACATAATTTTCTCTTTGAATAATTTTATCCACCTATTAGATCTGTCATCTTAAATTTTTATTCATTATTTTAAATTGTTGTGCGTCCCATATACATTTTTTTTATCCGTTTATACGGCTTTTTAGCCGTTTTTATATCAATAACTAGTGCTTGTCAGATTTTATTTATACAAATATTTTAAATATTTAACAATTGAGACAATTTATTTATTTCCACGGGCTGTCGCCTGAAAATTTCTTTTTCACTTTTTGGTGCACTCGCGCTTTGAAGATCCTTTAGAGAGCTGCCTTGACCTTTTCTTGTCAAGAGCATGTATCGTACCCCTCCAAAAAAGGCTCTGACCTTTTCAGATGTTCTTCTTACTGCTACTCCTGACGCGGAAGAAGGTGTTACAAATATTGACGATACGGATGCGGATAGGGCTTCGAACTCTGGATCCCTTGACGGAACTCTTACCTCTAAGAATGAAACTATTCAGGTCTCTTCTGACAAAAATGATGAACTCTCCGATGAGGAATTACTAACTCAGATCAAACTCTTGCAGTCTCTGCTGCTGAAACGCCAACAGAAAAGGCTTGGTCGCCGTAATTTGACTACTGATTTTAATTCGTTGAATGATAACGCTTCAAATATTATCTCTGAGGCGCCTATCTCCAGGCCTAGTCCTCCTTCGGTTAGTATGGACACTTCGTATTGTTCTACCAACTCTCTGGTTGCCGCAGTCTGCGGCGACGTGAATTCCAGACGTCGGAAGAGATCTTTCTCTCCGCTTTCCTCTAACTCGGTAGAGTCTCCACCTACGGAGAAAATTGAAGTCAAGGCCCAGGTTCACTCATCGAAACCAGGCTCCAAATCTGCTTTTGAAGCAATTTCGCGCGAGGCTCGTGCCTCTAGGGATTCTCCTAAAAGAAAGAAGAGGGATTTAGATGCCCAAAATCTGGATAAGATTGAGATTTATAGCTCACAACCCAGGGGAGCTGCACCGAGGGTCCGGCCATCTGCTGACCCTGTTGGAGGACATTTGCATTCTCCCACCCCTCATTCCTCGCCTGACCATCGTGCTAAGGGTGAGAATTCTACATTCCCAGAGAAGACTTCCTCTCTCCCTAATCAGGGACAAGAAGGGAAAATTCCTCCCGTTGTCTTACGGGACAAATCTAAGTGGACCGCAGTCAGTTCAGAAATCTCTAGGCGCGGTTTTAAATTCAATCGAGCCCAAAACATTATGGACGGTATTAGAATATTTCCCAGCACCATTGCTGATTACCGTGGAATTACCAAATTCTTTCTTTTGGACCAAATACCGTTCCATACGTTTCAGCTTCCCGCGGAAAAATTACTGAACGTCGTTCTGCGTGGCATTCCCCTCGAAGTCGATATCCTGGATATTCAAAAAGCCCTTAGGGAGATGGGCTTCAATCCCGAAGCAGTTGTGCGCCTGAGAAGACCCCGTAATGGCACTCCTATGCCTCTTTTGTTAGTTAAAGTCCCTAAAACCGAAAAGAATATATACCATCTTACCGAAATCTTAAAGCTGGATGTTTCAGTCGAGACCTTACGCTCAAGGCCGGAAATAGGCCAATGCCATAGGTGTCAGCGGTTTGGGCACGCCCAATCCCGCTGTACGGCTCCCCGCAAATGTGTTGCTTGCGGGGCAGATCACTTAGCTAGTGAATGCGATAGGCCCAAAAGCGATCCTCCGACCTGCGCTAATTGCGGAGAGAAGCATCCGGCCAATTATAGGGGCTGTTCGCGCTTCCCGCGCCCTAGACCGGCACCTCAGCGTGCCACTCCCGTTAGGAGCCCTGCGGCTCGTGTACTCCCGGGCAAGTCCTACTCCCAAGCGGCCTCTGCGCCTACCTGGTCTTCTCAAAACAGGTCTCGAGGTACTCCTTCTTCGGGAGACCACCATCCTAAGTCTCCCAAGCCGACCCGTGGAATTCTGAGGAATAACACTGACAATTCACAGCCTGAAAGCGACAACATCACTTTGATGTTGGACGCTCTTCAGGGTCTATTACACCAAATCGCTAAGGTTACACACGCGATTAGAGCGGCATACCCCAAAGCGAGTCTTTCTTCATCCTCATGAATTTCCACGCTAACGGGTTTATTTCAAACATCAGGATGGCTGCTTGGAACGCCTGTGGTGTTCGCGAAAAAAGACAGGAACTTCTGGTTTTCCTCTCGGAAAACGAGATCGACGTCCTCCTTCTTAGTGAAACCTGGCTTCGACCAGGTGACCGATTCAACCTGCCCAATTACAAGGTCTACAGAACAGATCGTCTCACCGGCAGGTGTGGCGGTGCCGCTTTAGCGGTGCGGTCTCACCTTGAACATAGCCGGCTTGCTCTTCCCGGTCTCCGCTTTCTTGAGGCCACTGCCATAGTCTTACAAGTTCGAGGTTTCGGACCCTTAGCCCTTATCTCTACTTATGCCTCACCCAGTCGGGTTTGTGATTTGGACGACTACGTCCAGCTATTTCGTAGCGATACTCCGGTCATCGTCGCTGGTGACCTGAATGCTAAGCATCCCTCGTGGGGATGTGCGACGACTAACGAGTTCGGGAGAAAACTCTTCTCGTTCGTTTCCTCGAATCTTGTCGACGTGCATTTCCCGAGCACGCCCACGTATTTCAGGCCCGGCGCGAGGCCGGATGTCCTAGATATCGCGCTTTCCAGGGGCATATCTTTTTCGGTGTCCGTCGACAGTGTTGCGGAGTTGTCGTCCGATCACAACCCGATACTAATGTCATTTGGAGGTACAGCCGATGTTTCTGGCAGTGGACTCGTGCGGAGAGTCGACTGGGATGAGTTTGACTCACTTGTTGATGGGCTAGTCGAGGACATTCCGTCCGATATTGCGGACTCCCAAAGTCTTGAGGTTGCAGCATCGGGACTGGCGCGCGGTATAACTGAGGCTCTTTCGGGATCAACTTCATCTTCGATCCCAACAACGGATAGGTGGCTTCCTGCTGACTTGCTCGTTCTCCTTAGGGATAAGCGTAGGGCGCGTAAAAGGGCGCAAAGAACTCGATGTCCAAGGGACATAGCCAAAGCCAATCTTTTGGCAAACACGCTGCGCGAGGAGTTAAGGGAGTTCCACAGCGAGAAATGGTGGTCGAGGGTGTCGTCTGTTTCTTTCTCCGATGGGTCTATTTGGAAGCTGGCCCGCTCTCTTAAGGCGACTGCCTCCTTTTCATCTAATGGTCCTGTTCACGGACCTGGGGGCTTGGTGTATGACGACGAGGGTAAGGCCGAGGTCTTTGCAGACCATCTGGAATCGGTATTTTCGGGTATCGAGGGTGATGGAGAGTTTGAGGATTCCGACAACGATGTTGAGCGGTTTGTTGTCAACCTGTCCAATCTTTCCGGAGACCCCATCCCTCCAACAGATGTGGAAGAAATTAAATGCCACATTAAATCCAGGAAATGTGGCAAGGCCCCGGGCTATGACGCCATAACCAACACCGCCCTGAAGAGGCTGCCGGATAGAGTTATCTTAAGTTTGACGAACATTATTAATGCCACTCTGCGCTTGAGACATTTCCCGACCACCTGGAAGCACGCCCTCGTCAGGGTAATTCCAAAAAAGGGCAAGGACAGTCTCTTCCCTCAAAATCATCGTCCGATAAGTTTGCTCTCCAATCTTTCCAAGATCGCTGAAGCTATTATTCTAAACCGCCTAAGATCGGAAATTGCGGACCTTAACATCTTACAGGATGAGCAATTCGGATTCAGGGAAGGGCTGTCCACTGAGTTTCAGCTCCTCAGGGTTACCGAGGAGATCAGAAACGCCCTTGAGAGACGTGATTCGATGGGGGCCGTGTTTATGGACGTGGCAAGTGCATTTGATTCTGTCTGGCACTCCGGCCTCTTGTTCAAGATGCACACTGCCGGGATGAGCCCGGGCATCATACAGTTGATCGGGTCGTACCTCTCCAACCGAACGTTTGCTGTCCGATCGGGTAGCACGGTCTCTGCCATCAGACCGGTACAGGCGGGAGTTCCTCAGGGCTCTCTTCTTGGGCCGGAGCTATTTCTTCTTTTTGTTTCGGACCTGCCCAGGGAAGAGGGCACTGAAATTGCTATCTACGCTGACGATACGGCGTTATACACGTCTTCAAGATCTGACGCTCTCGTCTGTACTAGACTTCAGAAAGCAGTCGACGACTTTCTGTCTTGGGCCACCAAATGGCGCCTAGCGATTAACCGGGACAAATGTGTCGCAATCAGGTTCTCCCGAAAAAAGCTCGCTCCTCCGACGAATATTTATGTCGAAGACGTTCGTCTTCCGTGGAGTCCAACAGTCAAGTATTTGGGCATGACGTTGGACTCGAGACTCACGCTTAAACAGCACTTCTTGGAAGTCTCGGCAAAGTTTAATGCGGCTAGGGCGGTCGTCTCACCCTTTCTGTGCGCCAAAAGTCTGTTGAGCTTGAGAATTAAACTCTCAATATATACTATCTTCTTAAGACCTATTTTAACCTATGGTTCACTTGTTTGGTCCAGCGCAGCGCCCACGCACAGAAAGAAGTTCAACACTCTACAAAATAAAATCTTGAGATGGATTACTAAAGCCCTCTGGTACGTCAGGAATGTCCAAATCCATCAGGATCTTGGCATTCCGACGTTATTACAACACGCCGCCACACTGGCCGAGAAGACCTTCATAAGAGTCTCAAGGTCAGATAATATCCTAGTCAAGGAGTTGGCTACCCTCGACCCAGATAGACCCCCTCCTCTAGTCAAGGTGAGCAGAATCTCTACCACCACCGAGCTGATCTAGCCCCTATTTACTGTGATCTCGCTTTAGTCGAATTTTTCCTTTTTGTGACTTTGTTTATATTTTATTCTTTTTCTGTCGTGAAGTCCCGTATACATCTAACATATTTTACCTAGGTTTATTAAGTCATTTTATTTTTATATCGTTTTTATTTAACCTGACATTCCTCACTAACGGTTCCTGCCTAACAAATACACTTTCAAAAAATGATGACAATTTTCCATTTGTACAAAACAGCGGGGATGGTCCCGCACATATTGGAGGACAAAAGGGTACAAGGGCTTTGTCCAACCCTAGCAGGAGAAGGAAAGACCATAGTAGTAGTGGGATTGGGATGAAATTTGGTAGGTATATTTCCATATAAGGTATCTTCGTGTCCGCGAAGTGTCGTTGGTTTCGTACGGTAGCTTCCATCGTTATTAATTATTCTTTATTGGGGCTCTGCTTGCGGTGTCGGAAAAATATGATCCTTTGGTTAATTTCTCCGCTTTCCACGGTGACATCGGCTTCATAATTTCCCTGGGGGTCGACGTAGTTGATATTTCAACCGCTATCAAAATTGCAAGGCAGTTGCGTAATTAGAACATGAGATAATAATAATTTGGAAAGCTTTATGAAACACAAGTATACAATATTGGTAATATGTTGCATCACCCTCCGGTGACGCGTGTTAGCGGTCATTTACGTACACATAATACATCTACCACGAATACCTGACCAACCTGGCGCGAGTACAAAATCGCGTAATGCGAATTGTATTCCGCCTTCCTAGACGCACCTCGCTGGTAGTCCTTCGACGACTCACAGAAGCGCACGTCCCAGACCTGTCAGACTTCCTGAGAAAACTCAACCGAGATTTCTTCAGGAAGACCCTGGCTAGCGGCAACCCAGCAATGAGTAACGCTAAGGCGCGAAAATTCATGGGGAAAACTAAGCACCGGACCACCACGGAGACTCTCCGGCTAGCGTGAACCGGTCATTGTTCATATACAACACTAACACCGTTTTTATATGATTACAGGTAACAGAACAGCGTAGGAGCCCACTAGAAGACTCCAAGGACCAACAAGAAACCAACCAGGATCACCAGTAGGACATCCAACAGGAAGTGGAGCTGGAAAAGAAGAGCCCTTCAACGGAAGGGAGCGGAAGACCATACGCGCGTGAAATTTCATTTATATCTCTCGTTGCATTCGTGGCGAGCAGACGTATATTCTGAGTGCTCCTGTGTTAACAGTTTGTGCGTGAGACCTGTTACCTACATGTAGTGGGAGAAAGGAAAGAAAAATATTTGTGATAATAATTTATTTAAATGTATATACGTTCATATTTATTTACTGTTATATGTTTCCCCTTATTCGCCTGTATTTGTTTCATATATTTCACCGTAGTCATAGGTAGATGTATTATGTGTACGTAAATGACCGTTAATACGCGTCACCGGAGGGTGATGCAATATATTATTCAATATTGTATATTTGTGTTTCATAAAGCTTTCCAAATTATTATTATCCCATGTTCTAATTGCGCAACTGCCTTGCAATTTTGATAGCGTTGAAATATCAACTACGTCGACCCCCAGGGAAATTATGAAGCCGATCTCACCGTGGAAAGCGGAGAAATTAACCAAAGGACCATATTTTTCCGACACCGCAAGCAGAGCGCCAATCAAGAATAATTAATAACGATGGAAGCCACCGTATGAAACCAACGACACTTCGCGGACACGAAGATACCTTATAGGAAAATATACCTACCAAATTTCATCCCAATCCCACCATTAACCCCCGAGAAATAACAACCCTTAAAACCGGACCGTGTACAGGCTCCGCCCACCAGCCAATCAGCGGATAGAAGCGACCGGATAGGAGACCGGTACTAGTCGCCGACTCAGCAGTTTAATTACATAAAAACACCGAGCTCGAACACACACATAGACAGTAGTAGTGAGTAGTATTCCGAGTCCGACATTCGTTCGTGCTGGTCGCATTTTTGCCGTGCTCTGTCTCGGCTTATTCTATCATTAATTTTCACAATTATCTATTCCTGATTGGCATTATAATCATCAAGAAACGCCTCTGTGCGCTTCTAAGAACACTACTGAATTTATTTCAACGATTATATACATCGTAAAACATCAACAACGAAATTAGAAACATCTACATCGTTAAGAACACTTTTGTGCCCCGCCTAGGCCACGTCGGGTCTAATTAGGGGCATAATTAAGACCAATCAGTCGAGACATTCAGTTCTCCCTACTCTACACCGACCAGCAGTGACGTCCATCCCATCCGCCCTTTCTCTTGACGCTCCAGCGCCAGCCAATCGGCTGATAAGTCGCTGGAAACTTATTTTTCTGACACTCTAATTTCTTTAATTAGAGAAAAAAGAGCTATCAACGCGCTGAAACTTCTTCTTTCAGCTATCCCTAAGAAGACAACAACGTAATTAGTACGTTCTTCGTTCATTTTTCCACGGCTTGAGGTTCAAAGTGGGGTAAATATTTCACTTTTGTGATAACTTTGAAACATTTTCACGGACTCGGAATAACTGCAAGATATATCTCCATCTCGCTCTGGTAGTCGGTCGGTCGGCTTCGCTGGGAACCAGCGTTAGCGTTCGGCGGCACAAGGCCCGCCACGCTACCTGAGTTCCCCAAAGAGATAAATCTGCGCTAGCCTTCGCATTTTTTATGACATTTTTTGCGCGCATTCCTTTTATCGATTTTACATTGCGGAAAAACATCTGTGTCCGGATATTTCGACCGATTTTACACATTTATTTATTGATTTTAAAAATATTTTACGCCAGAACATATTAAATAAAATCTTTTCTCGCACGTTAGAAAATAAAATCCCGTCGGATTTATTTTTAAATTATAGTTTAAATTACTTTGATTATTTTAAAAGAGATTGGAGACATAATAAAAATAAAACTACTGTTTTAAATATATTTTTTCATTTTTAGAGCTGTTTTGTCGTTGTCCTTTTACATTTTAATCATTTTTACCAGACTTTTTCGGTCTTTTTAAATCAAATTTGTACTCGTCTGTTTTTATTTATAAATGATTCGTTTTTGACAATTGAACTACAATTAAATTATTTGTTTTTTGAACATAACGACGTGGTCGCTGCGGCCTTCGCCGCACCTATCTTGGAGCGTACATTGATAAATAGGTCCCTGGGGCACTCTGTGGCCCTATTAGACATCGGGCCGTCGCCCGATTACTTACTATCTCTCACTTTCTCTAGTCACTTTTTAGCTTTTCTGCAGGATGTATCGAACTCCTCCTAAGACTGCGAATTCTTATGCTTCTCTTCTGCTTCCGGCTTCACCTGAAACAGAGACGCAGACAGACTTAGACAGAACGGTAATCCCTATAAATGAGGAAACAAATAACAACGAAAACAACTCTGCGGATTCAAACGCAGCTATTCAGAATGAAGAACTCTCTGATGACGAGATTCTAATGCAAATAAAGAATCTTCAAGCTTTGCTGGAGAAAAGGAAATCTTTGAAAACATCTAGTCGAAATTTAAATAACGAATTTTCTTCCGACGATGAGGGCTCTCAGCCCAATAAGTCTCCGATAAACATGGACACATCTTTCTGCTCAACATCCTCTC
This sequence comes from Holotrichia oblita, assembly GCA_023690525.1. Taxonomy (NCBI): domain Eukaryota; kingdom Metazoa; phylum Arthropoda; class Insecta; order Coleoptera; family Scarabaeidae; genus Holotrichia; species Holotrichia oblita. The sequence goes on from CM043018.1 coordinate 76,377,796, forward strand.
TAATAAGTACTGTCCACAAAAATCTGGCAGGAAACGTAAGGGCAGTTTCTCGCCCACTTCCTCGCCAGCTAGGAGATTCAGAGTCCAGGCCCAGGTCCACGCCTCCAACGAGGGAAAATCTCCCCAAAAGACACGCCCGACAAAAACCTCTTCTTTGCGGGAAAATCCAAAAATTCCTGGATCCGCTGCTGATCTAGAAAAAATCGATAGCATTCCTTCCAACTTAAGCGACAATTGGAGAAATGAAGCGAGCTCTGTCTCGCGGAGATTTCCCCCTCTCCCGCGCCGTCATGCGGAAAATTCTGGTCAGCAGCGCCCCTCTACTACTTCTTCCGAGAAAAGGGATACCCAGCCAACATCTGCTGCGGAACCTGAGAAAATCCCCCCAGTGGTGCTCAGGAATAAATCTTTATGGGCGAAAATCAGCTCGGAGATAAAGAGACGTGGTATTCAATTCACGAAGGCTCAAAATATACAGGACGGTATTCGCATACTTCCAACTACCGTCGCGGATCATAGGGCCCTAACAAAGTTCTTCACAAATGATAAGATTCCCTTTCATACTTATCAGCTCCCATCAGAGAAACTTCTGAACGTTGTTTTTAGGGACGTTCCTGTCGAGATTGACGAAAAGGAGATCTTCGATGATCTCGTAGAACGCGGCTTTACGCCGGAATGCGTGGTCAGGATGCGCAAGGGCGGCACTAAGGCACCAATGCCTCTCGTATTGGTAAAAATCGGCAAAGAGCAAAAATCTATTTACCATCTCAAGGAAATTGTCTCTTTAGACATTACCGTCGAAACCTTGAACTCGCGCCCTTCTATAGGGCAATGCTATAGGTGCCAAAGATTTGGGCATGCCCAATCTAGATGCACAGCGCCGAAAAAGTGCGTCGCCTGTGCGGGCGATCACGAGTCGGACACTTGTCCGCGCCCGAAGCAGGAGCCGGCCACTTGCGCCAACTGCGGAGACAAACATCCTGCCAACTATCGGGGCTGTGCCAGATATCCAAGATTCAGGCCTCAGACGCCTAGAACACCAAATCCCTCGAGGGGGCAGTTTAACTCTGGTCGCTCGTACTCTCAGGCCCTTTCGGGCCCTTCTCAGGACGATCAATCTAGGAAAACCCCAAGTTCATCCGGGGTAAGATTTACGTCGAAGGATTTTGCTTCTATACCCAAGGGCCGCTCAGGCCCCGTTAATGACAATCCCAGTTCATCGGCGGGAGGGGTTGAAGGCGCCAAGGTAGCGTTACTTCTGGACGCTCTTCAGACTCTTTTTGCGCAGATTGAAAGCATTACCAGCGTCATCAAGCAAATCTTCCCGAACAGCACCAGAGACCTAAGATCATGAATGTACAACTGTCAGTAAACTGTCCATCCCCTGAAATTCGGATTTCCGCTTGGAATGCCTGTGGCGTACTTGGCAAGCGCGACGAACTGATCGCCTTCTTAGAAAACGAAAACATTAACATCATGCTTGTAAATGAGACCTGGCTCAGACCGGGAAATAGGTTTCAGCTGCCAAATTATTATACCTACCGAGCCGACCGTCTGACCGGTAGAAACGGTGGTGTCGCCATCCTCGTTAAAAAAGAACTTTCGCACAATCCCATTCCCATCTCGGGACTGCACTTCTTGGAAGCAGTGGGCATCCAAATATCGATCCGTGGTTTTGGCCCTCTGCGGCTGTTCTCGGTCTACGCCCCACCTGGGAGGGTCGCCGATTGGGGAGATCTGAATCTCATATTTCCCGACGATGTTCCGGCCCTGGCAGCCGGAGATTTCAACTCAAAGCACGGCTCGTGGGGGTGCAGAACTATCAACAGTTATGGTAGGGGTTTATTCAATCATCTCTCCTCCATACCAGTCTCTGTTCACCCCCAACGAGCCGACGTTCTTCCGCCCCGGCGTCAGGCCGGACATCCTTGATATTGTAATCGCGAGAAATATTCCGTTTTACATCCACGTGACGGTACTTTCTGAGCTCTCCTCCGATCATGACCCGATTCTCGTTTCCTTTGGGGCGTCGGCTGAGAACACTCAGGTGGCCTCCATTCGCAGGACGGACTGGAAACAGTTCAATTCAACGCTTAAAGACGGCTCACTGCTCCAGGTCGAAGAGATTCGCGACATCCACTCGTTGGATCTGGCGGCTGAAAACCTCACGAAGGGCATTTCCGAATGCATCGAAAAGTCAACCTCGATGGTCGAGCCAAAGCCCGATAAGTGGCTTCCTCCTCCGCTCAAACAACTTCTGCGAGACAGGAGAAGAGCAAAAAGAAGGCTCATCGTACAGCCCATCCGGCTGATGTCGCTGCCGCCAACGCTCTATCCAACAAGCTAAAAGAAGAATTGAGGGACTTCAGGGAAAGTAGATGGTGGGAAAAGGTCTCATCGCTTACCACCCAAGATGGATCTTTATGGAAGATGGCCAAAGCCCTTAAACTCAACAAGCGTAAGGGTGAGGGAATTAAACCCATGCAGGGCCCAAACGGTGTCACTTACAACTCCAGCGATAAAGCTGAAATTCTGGCCGAGCACCTTCAATCTATTCATGAATCCACCACGGAGGACGATTCTGACGATGAATTCGAAGACCAGGTAGAATCAACCTGTGAGACTCTCCTTGGACTACAGGGAGAAGATCTCCCACCTGCCAACATTGACGAGGTCGAGAGAGTCATTAAAGCTCTCAACACGGGCAAAGCCCCCGGATACGATCGCATTACTAACACCGCGTTGAAGAAGCTACCCGCCAACACCTTGATCGATCTCGTCTCAGTAATAAATGCGGTCCTCAAACTAGGCCACTTTCCCCTGGTCTGGAAGTATAGTATCGTGGTCTCCATCCCCAAACCAGGCAAAGATCCATTATTTCCACAGAGCTATCGCCCCATCTCGCTCATTTCCTGCCTGGCGAAGGTGGTGGAAGCAGTCGTCCTTGCTAGATTGAAGGAGGAGTTGTTCGTCAATAACATAATCCAGGACGAACAATTTGGATTCCGGGAAGGCCATTCCACCGAATTTCAGCTGCTTCGGTTAACGGAAGCTATTCGCGATACTTTGGAGAGAAAGGAGACCCTTGGCGCTGTCTTTTTAGACATCGCCAGGGCTTTTGACACCGTATGGCACAGGGGCCTACTTTATAAACTTATTACCAACGGCGTCAACCCCGCCATCATAAGGATTATTTCCTCCTATCTTAAAGATAGAACTTTTTCCGCCCGGCATGGTTCCCACCTCTCTTCAGAGCGACCTATCGCTGCTGGTGTGCCACAGGGCTCGCTTCTGGCCCCGGTTCTGTTCATAATATATATGTCAGACATTCCCAAGGCGGATGCCGTACATCTGGCAATATACGCTGACGACACCGCCCTATACACGGTGTCGACTGACGAGGGCCTTCTCAGATACAGACTTCAACACCATCTTGACGAGATTCTCTCTTGGGCCTCCAAGTGGAGGCTGAAGATCAATAAGTCCAAGTGCGTCGCTGTCCGGTTTACGAAGAGACTTCGTCTTCTGCCGGACAATATCATCGTCGACGACTTCAGGCTCCCTTGGAGCCCCTCTGTTCTGTATCTGGGAATGAGGCTCGATTCACGTCTGACATTCAATCTACATGTCAACCAGACGATCGAAAAATTCAGCGCGGCCAGAAGTTATGTATACCCCCTGTTATGTGCGAGAAGCAGTCTGTCGCTTAGAGTTAAGCTCTTAATTTACTATTCTTTCTTACGGCCAATCATCACCTACGGGGCGTTGCCATGGTCGAGTGTGGCTAGGTCACACTTCAAAAAACTGGAGACTTTACAAAACAGGGTTCTCAGACTCATCACTGGGGCGCCTTGGTTCATTAGAAACCAGCAACTCCGCGATGACCTTGGAGTGCAATCGCTAAAAAGTTTCGTGACAGGTCTGGCAACCAAGACGCTCCAAAGGGTTGAGAGATCTGGGAACCCGCTCATTAGTCAACTTGCTAACCTCGACCCTGATAGGCCGCCACCTAGGGTGATGATTCGAAGAATTCTAGCGATCGACGAGTAACTTGAAATAATTTCTTCTACTTATTTATACTCATCAACAACAAAACTCAGCCACCAGACAGCGAATATTTCTTTTAAAAATTCTCTCATTCTCTGTCCTAAAAAGGACACTCAAAGATGAAAAAAGGGCTCGGGAACCATGGTTCGGCCCTAGTTACAAGAAGGAAGACCGCAGACACATAGACAGTCTTAGACAGCTCTTCGACAGTGCACGCAGACAGTTCTTCGAACAGTTCCCGAAGTCACGAACGAGAACAGCCCGCTCCCGACAACAAACCCGAATGAGTATCATCCGGACCGCGCCGAAGAACAAAATTCGCCGAGCCGCAGCCATACACGTTGAAGAAATTCTTCCTCAAATAGGACGTACTCTAGACCCTTACCTAGACGATCCAACCCCCGAATTCCCGATACGAGCTCCCCAGGCTCCCCAATTTTGTCCTAAAGCAAAAGAAAGCTAAAACACGCCGATCGCCGTTCCGAAAATTCGCCAGCCGCCCAGTTGACAAGTAGGAAAAATTCTTCTCCACTTTGAAGGTACATCGAACTGTCCTCTACAAGATCCACCGGCCCGATTTTCGATACGAGCTTCCCAGGACCCACAATTTTGTCCCAAAGATCGGAAAACACGGAAGACGACCAATCACGCCTGTAACGCGGATTATTATGGCCGAAGCGAAGAAGAACTCTTCCCGTTTCCGAATTCCGACACACAACCCTCTCCCTACCCTTACCAACCCTCTTAACGACTATTAACGTCCGACGAACAAAGAACTCGCCACGGCAGCCCGATTAAGGTGCAGCTTGAACATCACCGCGCGCAGTTCCACGACCATTCGACGACGCCGACGCTCACGTCGCGACGCCACAGTAAGAAGCAACGACGCTCACAAATACACAGTAAGTGCGCTCATTACTATTGCAAGGTCGTAACATTCCTTTTCTTGATAACTTCTCTCTCGAATTTGGAAAGCCCCACGTTATCTCGTTATGGTATATTTAAATGATATATTTTGGTAGAACTAATCATATGTGCATTTTGCTGATTTATTAATATAAGTACGTCTTAAACGCACCTTTCTTCTTATTAATTATCTACATTACCCATTAATAACAAGTAATAGGAAATTAATAGCAAACTACGGCTGTGTGTTCCCTCTCCCGAAGATTAGGAACAGTACAAAAAGAAAGATAATCGACTCGTCGAGAAATAAACGAATTCTGCGTATTATTCACCTAACTCCTATCCCTAGGGACACACATAGCCGACCGACACAAGCCACATTAGAAAAATCGTGCGAGGAAGACCGGCAGATGCAAACAGCGACCCGACACAGAGAATCACATAGCCGAGCAAACATCGCGAAAATTCTTATGGATCCTTCTTCTTCGATAATTCGCACGTAAAGAAGGTAACATAATTGGCGCCCGAACGTGGGGCGATACTTGCCCAATTGACACCCAAATATGGGACGATAATTGCATCCACGAAAATTATGGAGACATCTTCGACGAATATTGCAACCACAAAATAACTGTAATTAGTACGCAATTGTGTAATAATAATTATATCTTAGACGTGGGGCAATTAGGAATCAGATCGTTTCCACGGACCCTGTTTCTCTGCCACTTCCAAAAACTTTGGCAACATCTTCACCCCCTGACTTACTTGTGCATTACTCACCGATTTTCTATAATCACCTTCCGCATCGAGGACTAAGAAAATCCAGAATGCCGCCTAAACGAAAACCACCACCGATCACCAAGGACATAGAAAATTCACCGAGTTCTGGAAACTCCGACAAAAATCCAGTGGCGCCCAACGAAACCGACGACGACCGCGGTATGGACTCGGACTCGGATACCGGACTGGAATTGTGCCAGTTGACGCAATTAGATCCACCAGACGTAACCACCGACCAGAACGCACAACAATGCGGTCAATCAGCAATGTTAAGACCCGCAACACCGAAGGCCAGGAAGGCCATCCTAAAGACAACCACGGTGCAAACGACACCCGTGCAACCTGGAACGTCAGCTCCACCAGGAGTTACAACCACCCCAAAGAAGTCGATAACGATGTACGCCTTCACGGGATATATGACCCAAGACCCAGGAACGTTCGTACAACGGCTGGAACGACACTTAGCGGACGACTTGCTGGAAGTCCCGGAAGACGTCGACGCCGCCGTTAAACCGCACCTCGCCGATGAGGCTGCCGAATGGTACAAAATACACCAGGGCAGTTTCCTGGCGCTAGCTGAATTCTCTCGACGATTCCTGACGGAATTCAACAGCGTTCGCCGAAAACTAGCACTACATACGGCGGTGTTTACCACAACCCAAGAGGAAGGCGAGACAGCCGCAGCGTTCGTGGGAAAAATGCGTAGATTATGTCTGCGATACAGACCGGACTGGCCAGAAGTGGACCTGGTCCAGCACATCACTAATAACCTTCGCAGGGAGTATTGGACCCACGTGACGCATAGTAACCCAATCACGATCAACGACCTCGTGGAAGAGTGCGAGCGATGGACGTACCTTCTGCGACGAGATGTAACCACGGCGTCTAGAAAAGATGCCAAGCCCGGAAAGAAACCCGAAAATACCGCTAAACCAGAAGAGCTAACGCAAAGTAAGCCTGAAACAACGACAGCGCCGAACGCTCAGACAAGCAGGCCCACATTGCCAAGATGTTGGTATTGCCCAGGACGACACTTCAACCGGGATTGTCCTAGGAATCCAAATGGAGCGCGTCCACAGAACACGAGCAACCCTCGCCAGAACCAGGGGGAAGCCAACGGGGTCGCACGGCCAGAGCCCGCACCGAGGCGACCCAACTCGCACAACTAACGGGCACATATATCCCAAAGGTACGTCTGCGAGTCCAGAACCAGGACATAACGGCAATCATAGACACGGCCGCCAGCGAGACCTTTGCACACCCGGAGCTAGTAGACGGACGAATACGAAGTTTCCCAACGAAACAATTCAACTTAGCCAGCAAAAACCAGGCTATCGCCGCACGCTACGAAGGTAATGTAGTCGCACATACACAAGGAACAACCATTAAGTTCCCTGCTATATTTACCTCCGAAATCCGCGAGCCACTGATCATCGGCTATCCTTGGATGAAGGATAATGACGCTGTGATAGACGTTAAACGGCAATGTATGCATTTCGGGAAGGAAGAGCGACATACCTTGTACTTCACCAACGACGCAACGCACTTGGCACCGGAGAGCCCGGCTGATGCGCTGCCCACCCATAACATCGAGCATCTTACCGATAAGTCCCAGCAGGAAGAGCTACGCCAAATTTTGACGGAATTTGCCTCAGTCTTTCGAGAAACGTCTTCAGTCACTACAACCACTACGACAAAGCACACGATCCGCCTGAAGGATAACGTCCCGGTTCGAGCTCCACTCTACCGGTACGCCCCCGAGAAAAAGCGCATAATCGCAGAGGAAATTGAGAAGATGCTCGCCGCCGGCATCATTCGCCCCAGTTCCAGCGAATATAGCTCCCCAGTAGTACTTGTAACAAAGAAAGACAGAAAGACGCGATTTTGCGTGGATTATCGACGACTCAACGCAAAGACGGAAGAAGAGGTCAGTCAGCTACCTCCGATCCAAGAGATCTTAAAGAACCTAGGGACCGCCCATATTTTTTCGACCCTAGATCTTAAGAGCGGATACTGGCAGGTACCCATGCAGGAAGCATCCAAGGCATTGACCGCCTTCAACACTCCGGACGGAGCGGCTTATGAATTCAACGTAATGCCCTTCGGATTAAGAAACGCCCCCACGACCTTCCAGAAGCTAATGATACAAGAAGTGCTCACTGGCTATCTACAGCATTTTACGATGACCTACCTCGACGACATAATAATTTATTCGCCGGATTGGCCCACCCATATGAGACATCTGCATTTGGTCCTAGAGCGAATGGCCCAGCATGGACTGCGCCTGAACCCCGAAAAGTGTGTACTCGCCGCCACCCAATTGGATTATTTGGGCCATCACGTTACCTCCCACGGGAACACCCCGCAGAAGGCGCATATTGAGGGCATACGGAAGGCCGAGCCGCCTCGCACGCGCAAGGCGCTGCGCAAGTTCTTAGGGACAATTAATTGGTTGCGCGAATACCTGAAAAATTGCTCTCAGATCCTAGCCCCGCTCACCGACCTACTGTCGACAAACAAACCGTATAAATGGAATTCTGACGCTGCAACAGCTTTCCAACAGATCAAGGAGGCCGCCGCGAAGCCATTATTCCTTTATCGACCCGATTATGACAAACCATTTGTTTTGCAAACCGACGCCAGCCAGCAGGGAGCAGCCGCAGTATTATACCAAGAAGACTCAGGGGAAAGACGAATTGTGAGCTACGCCAGTATTCGGTTTAACAATGCCGAGAGGAAATACCACGTGAACGAACAAGAATGTCTCGCCGTAATCTGGGCCATCAAGAGATACCGCTGCTACCTTGAGGGACGACCCTTCACCCTGCGAACAGATAGCAAGGCGCTAACATGGCTGGATCAGGCTCGCGATAGCAAATCGAAACTTATGCGTTGGTCGCTACTGCTGCAAGAGTACAATTTTACCGTCCAGCACATCCCCGGAAGAGAAAATGAATTACCAGATATGTTATCTCGTCACCCGTTACCGGAAAGTCTGCCACCTGAATTCGAGGACCTGGAGCGCCTCATTCCATACGAATTCCGATATCAACCCACCACGCCGGAAGAACCACGCCTTTACCAGATCGAAACCAACGACAGTCCGTTGTTAGAGGTGATCCAGAATGAGCAGCAACGAGACCCGGAAATCCAAAACATAGCCAATGATCTGGCAAATGCACCGCCAGACGACCCAATACGCGGCTTATATGATAACCAGGAAGGATATATTCGATATATCATCGGAACTCGACCCACAATACTCGTCCCTACAGCCGCCAAGGAGCGAGTCCTCTACCAATTCCATGACCACCCAGTAGCAGGCCATCCTGGAGCCGAAGAAACGGCTCGTGTCATCCAAAACAGATACCACTGGCCTAACATGCGAAACGAGATCCAGGAATACGTCCGGACTTGTGAGCTATGCAGCGTATGCAAGCGAGGAGCCCACCAGCCGCGTGCACCGCTAAGACCGCACGCACCAACACAGCCATTCGAGGTAGTCTCCGTCGATCTGATCGGACCACTACCCACGTCCCGCCAAGGCAACAAGTACGCCATCGTACTCACCGACCTCTACTCAAGATGGGTAGAAGCCACGCCCGCAAAAATCACTCATACCGAGATTATTGTCAAATTCCTCGAGAAGGTTTTCCAGAGGTTCGGCTATCCCAAGGCCGTACTGACCGATAACGGCACTCAATTCACGTCGATCGCATGGGACGCGGCAATCCGTCAATGGGAAACCATGCAATGGACCACACCAGTGTACCACCCCAGAGCCAACCCCGTAGAACGGCGCAACCAAGAAATCAAGAAGTGTCTTCGCGTCCACCTCCAGGAGGAACACCCAGAAGAATGGGACACAAGGTTGGAATTGGCACTATTCAACCTGCGCCTCCGCCAAAACGCGGCTACCGGTTGCACGCCCGTCAAGGCCTTATTTGGCTACGAACTAAAACGCCCAGGTGAATGGAAGGAGCCTGGACCGGCAGCCCCAATCGAGAACCTGGAAGTACGCCTAGATAAAATACACGCTAACGAGGCCCGTTATCGAGAAAAACGATATGCTAACCAAAACCAGCCAATACCTATAATACTGAGTATCGGCGACCACGTATTAACCAAGGCCCATGTACCGAACAAGCAGCCGTTCCGTCGTCGTTGGGACAGCCCATACCCAGTCGTGGAGCTCGCTGGACCGACCGCCGCTTGGGTCCAGAAGCCCGGAGGCCAACGAGTCAAGTATCATATTGACCAAATGCGACTAGTCCGCAATCCGGAGAACGCAGCCGTCCGACAGCCAGCGACACTTCCACCGGACCCACCTGCAGAACCACCAGCCGCCAGCACCAACAGCTGAGCACCAGCCAGATAGACAGTTTGACATACGTGCCCGTATGTCCCGCTAGCTGCCCACACCGTGAACACTACCCTGCAAGACGCACAAGTGCGCGAGTGCAGTTCCCCCGAATCAAGTTCGCAACAACGCGTAAGTGCGCGAGTTCGCGAGCACCATACTGCTTAGTGCGACGCGAAGCAGACGAGTGCGCGAAAAAGCTCTCGCCCGAATCAGTGATTCATCATACCCCACAAAAAGAACTCTATTATGGAACTTTAAGCCAGTGTATATAATCCCCAATTGCATCACTGTACCCTAGGTCTTAGTAGTAAGGATTTAAATATTTTTCTTTTTCCCCGACCCGGCCGAATTGTTACCTACATGTAGTGGGAGAAAGGAAAGAAAAATATTTGTGATAATAATTTATTTAAATGTATATACGTTCATATTTATTTACTGTTATATGTTTCCCCTTATTCGCCTGTATTTGTTTCATATATTTCACCGTAGTCATAGGTAGATGTATTATGTGTACGTAAATGACTGTTAATACGCGTCACCGGAGGGTGATGCAATATATTATTCAATATTGTATATTTGTGTTTCATAAAGCTTTCCAAATTATTATTATCCCATGTTCTAATTGCGCAACTGCCTTGCAATTTTGATAGCGTTGAAATATCAACTACGTCGACCCCCAGGGAAATTATGAAGCCGATCTCACCGTGGAAAGCGGAGAAATTAACCAAAGGACCATATTTTTCCGACACCGCAAGCAGAGCGCCAATCAAGAATAATTAATAACGATGGAAGCCACCGTATGAAACCAACGACACTTCGCGGACACGAAGATACCTTATAGGAAAATATACCTACCAAATTTCATCCCAATCCCACCATTAACCCCCGAGAAATAGCAACCCTTAAAACCGGACCGTGTACAGGCTCCGCCCACCAGCCAATCAGCGGATAGAAGCGACCGGATAGGAGACCAGTACTAGTCGCCGACTCAGCAGTTTAATTACATAAAAACACCGAGCTCGAACACACACACAGACAGTCTTAGACAGCTCTTCGACAGTGCACGCAGACAGTTCTTCGAACAGTTCCCGAAGTCACGAACGAGAACAGCCCGCTCCCGACAACAAACCCGAATGAGTATCATCCGGACCGCGCCGAAGAACAAAATTCGCCGAGCCGCAGCCATACACGTTGAAGAAATTCTTCCTCAAATAGGACGTACTCTAGACCCTTACCTAGACGATCCAACCCCGAATTCCCGATACGAGCTCCCCAGGCTCCCCAATTTTGTCCTAAAGCAAAAGAAAGCTAAAACACGCCGATCGCCGTTCCGAAAATTCGCCAGCCGCCCAGTTGACAAGTAGGAAAAATTCTTCTCCACTTTGAAGGTACATCGAACTGTCCTCTACAAGATCCACCGGCCCGATTTTCGATACGAGCTTCCCAGGACCCACAATTTTGTCCCAAAGATCGGAAAACACGGAAGACGACCAATCACGCCTGTAACGCGGATTATTATGGCCGAAGCGAAGAAGAACTCTTCCCGTTTCCGAATTCCGACACACAACCCCCTCCCTACCCTTACCAACCCTCTTAACGACTATTAACGTCCGACAAACAAAGAACTCGCCACGGCAGCCCGATTAAGGTGCAGCTTGAACATCACCGCGCGCAGTTCCACGACCATTCGACGACGCCGACGCTCACGTCGCGACGCCACAGTAAGAAGCAACGACGCTCACAAATACACAGTAAGTGCGCTCATTACTATTGCAAGGTCGTAACATTCCTTTTCTTGATAACTTCTCTCTCGAATTTGGAAAGCCCCACGTTATCTCGTTATGGTATATTTAAATGATATATTTTGGTAGAACTAATCATATGTGCATTTTGCTGATTTATTAATATACGTCTTAAACGCACCTTTCTTCTTATTAATTATCTACATTACCCATTAATAACAAGTAATAGGAAATTAATAGCAAACTACGGCTGTGTGTTCCCTCTCCCGAAGATTAGGAACAGTACAAAAAGAAAGATAATCGACTCGTCGAGAAATAAACGAATTCTGCGTATTATTCACCTAACTCCTATCCCTAGGGACACACATAGCCGACCGACACAAGCCACATTAGAAAAATCGTGCGAGGAAGACCGGCAGATGCAAACAGCGACCCGAGACAGAGAATCACATAGCCGAGCAAACATCGCGAAAATTCTTATGGATCCTTCTTCTTCGATAATTCGCACGTAAAGAAGGTAACAGACCAAGCGTTGCCGTTGCGGTACGTGTGCCAGGACTGGTTGTTGAAAAGGGGGAGGAGCCTGCCGACGGTCACCGATCTAGGTAAGTGAGACCCGTTTTCAGGACCGGAGCGTGGGAGTTGGATTCCGAGTCCGTACGTCGTACCGGTCGGTCGTGTTTTCGCCGTGCTCTGACACGGTCTATTATTTCATCTGTATTGTCATTCCTGATTGGCGAAAAAATTAATTAGAAACGCCTCTGTGCGTTTCGAAGTGTACATCTGATTATATTACATCGATTTTTTATTAAAAATACCAAAAACGACGAAAAAGAAAGATTACCTTCTGTTCGAACGATTCTGTGCCCCGCCCAGGCCACGTCCGGCCTAATTAGGGGCTTAATTAACGCCAATCAGCGGAGAATTTCAACTCTCCCCACTCAACCCCGACCAGGCGAGACGCCCATCACTCCCTTTCTCCTGAGTGACGTCCCAGCGCCGGCCAATCGGCTGATAAGTCGCTGGTAAATTATAAATTTCTACAATATTCTAATTTCTTTAATTAGAATAACGCTAATTGACAAGCTGAAATTCTTCATTCAGCGATTCCCGTGAGGACAACAACGTATTTAATACGCTTCAGTCATAAATCCAAGGGCTTGAGGGTCTAAGACAGGAAAAATTCTATTTTTGTGAATTTATTTGAAAAATATTTACGGACTCGGAATAGCTAGAAGAGATATCTCCATCTTCGTCTATCGAGCGGTCGGTCGGCTTCGTTGGGAACCAGCGTTAGTGCCGGCAGGCATAAGGTCTTGCCCCACTACCTGAGTTCCCCATAAACGCCGACCTGTGTCACTCGCCGCATTTTTTATGGTCTTTTTTGTCTGCATTCCTTTGCGAAGTTTTGCATAAATAGCATTATAGCGAAAATATACTTTTTAACGCAACAGAGAAAGATAAAAATCTCCCAATATAAAACATCTGATATTTTTACGAATAAATATCTCGATTTTACATCGATTTATTGATTTTAAAATATTATTTTAAACAAACTTAGACGAAATTTTAAATAAAAGCAAAGGTTTTTGAGAATTAATTGCGCCTTTCATTGGCGTATATTCCTTTTTCTGGAGATATTTTAATCAATTTTAATTTCTTTTGATAACAAAATTTTAATCTGTTGTTTTGTCCATATACTCCTTTTTTTATTAATTTTATATTTATTCATTTGACTTTTTCGGTCATTTTTAAAATAATTCAACGTGTTTGTTCATTTTTTTTATCTATACATACCTGTTTATTAAATTGATCTTTGTATCAATTCCTTTTGTTCGACGACGTTTACGACGTGGTTGCTGCGGCCTTCGCTGCAGCCTAACCAATTACATTCTTATTTTTATACATTGCCTGTTTTGTTTGCATATACTTGGAACGCTGCTGACGGTAACACAGGAATTTTCTCTCCTCGCGATTCCCGCGAGGTTTCACGGGGACTTACTCTCCGTTTTCTTTGCGTCCTTTATAATTAATACGGAAAACGTCTTTCCTCCTATATCATCATGTATAGAACTCCAACAAAGAACGATCGCTCCGGGGCCATCGCTCCTGAAAAAGAGAACACAAAATTAGCCGATACTTCTTCGTCGTCCTCTTCTGACGACGACAATAATAATGATACTCCGATTCCTGATCCAGCAAACCCTTCTCCTGAACCGGAGGAAATGTCTGAGGATCAAATAATAAAACAAATTCAGAATCTCCAAAGGCTTCTGGAAAAAATAAGACGGAATAAAACAACAAAAAGAAACTTATTCAAAACCCTCACGTCTGAGGATGAGCAGTCTCTCTCGGGGCTTTCGCCCATTAATATGGACACTTCTTTCTGTTCGACGGCTTCCCTGGTCCGATCCGTCCAAACTAACACCGGCGCGAAGCGGAAGGGCTCTTCTTCTCCTTCCTGTACTCCTTCGAGGAAAATTAAAGTTACGGCGCAAGTTCACGTTCCTAACGAGGGAAAAATTTCTAATTCTGAAAACCCTCCTCCCATAAAAACTCGGGAGATTTCTGCTCCTCTTAGCAAGGGCTCCTCCCGGCCCGATCTCGACAGAATCGACGTTTTTTCCTCTGAGATTAATGACTTTCCACTTGAGAAGTACTCATGGCGCTATCCGCCTCTTCCATCTCACGTGCGGCGTCCCGCAGTGGTTCCCCAGGCCTCAGCGCCTGTTTCGACTCAGTCTCAGACTGCTTCCGCTCCTGGCAGTGAGAATCTCCCTAGGACAAGCTCTGCGTCATCCGCAGATAAAATCCCCCCCCGTGGTCTTGTGGGATAAGTCTCAATGGGGTAAAGTGACCTCCGAGATCAAACGAAGAGGTATCCGCTTCCTGAAAGCTCAGAACATCGTAGACGGTATCAGAATCTTTCCAGCCTCTGAAGCTGACTATCGCTCTATCACAAAATTCTTCTCCAATGATAAAATCCCTTACCACACTTTTCAACTCCCTTCGGAGAAATTACTCAATGTGGTCTTTAGAAGTATACCAGTGGAAATCAGGGAAGAAGAGATTTACAAGGATTTAGTGGAACGCGGATTCTCTCCGGAGTGTGTCATCCGGATGCGCAGAGTCAGAGACAAACGTCCAATGCCATTAGTGCTGGTGAAGATCAGCAAAGATCAAAAGAGTATTTACGAACTGAAGGAGATTTTATCCTTAGACACCGCTGTGGAAACATTGAAATCCAGACCAACGGTGGGACAATGTTTCCGCTGCCAGCGATTCGGGCACGCACAGTCGCGTTGCACGGCACCCAAAAAATGTGTTGCTTGTGCTGGGGATCATGAAGCTAATCAATGCCCGCGTCCCAAAGCCGAAAAGGCCACCTGTGCTAATTGCGGCCAAGAACATCCGGCAAACTATAAGGGTTGCTCTCGCTACCCCAAGCTCAGACCTCAGACGCCCAAGAGCTCTGCTCCTTCGAGCAGGCAGTCTCACTCAGCTGGAAAATCTTATTCCGACGCTCTCGCGGGTCCCTCGCAAGTCAACTCGAAGGGCAAGTCGCCTAGTTCGTCGAAAGTTAGGTTTTCTTCGGGTAATCGCCCATCAACACCTAGGAGCCACTCCGGCTCCTCATTTGACAAAACCAATTCGTCGATGGATCGGGCTGAAGACGCCAAAGTAGAAACACTTCTGGACGCTCTTCAGTCCCTCTTCTCTCAGATTGAAAAGGTCACTGAGGTCATCAAACAAATCTACCCGAGAAACCACAAATCGAACCGCCCATGATAACCGCAATACAAGATCAAATTCCGGAAACCATCATCGCAGCATGGAATGCTTGCGGAGTCCTGGGCAAGCGCGACGAATTGGCCCTTTTTCTATTAGATCAAAGAGTTGACATATTGCTCATCAGCGAAACCTGGCTTAGGCCAGGAGATAAACTTAAGCTTCCCAATTACCTTACCTACCGGGCTGACCGGTTGACGGGTAGAAACGGAGGCGTGGCAGTTTTGGTAAAGAAAGAACTTCGACATGCTCCCATCTACATCTCCGGTCTCCATTTCTTGGAGGTGGTGGGGGTTCAGCTCTCTGTTCGCGGCTTGGGGCCGCTGAAGTTGTTCTCGGTCTACGCTCCGCCGGGTCGGGATGATGATTGGACTGACCTTGATCTGTTTCTCTCTGGCAATGATCCGGTCCTGGCGGCCGGTGACTTCAACGCCAAGCATGGCTCGTGGGGTTGCAGAACCAACAATGGTTATGGTAGGAGACTTTACCACTACCTCTCCCCCATCCAGGTTTCTGTACACCCCCCGAACGGACCGACGTTCTATCGTCCCGGCGCCAGGCCGGATATCCTAGACATTGCTATTTCTAAGAACATCCCAGTCACCTTGGAGGTGCAGGTGCTGTCAGATCTGTCGTCCGATCATGATCCCATACTGATCTCCTTTGGGGCGGGGATCGGGTGCGCGGAGGCGGCCTTATGCCGCAGAATCAATTGGAGAGAATTCGAAACCAAACTAAGTGCCACAACTTTCGAGTCCCCTGATGAGATGCGGGATGACGATGCTCTTGAGCGGGCGGCGACTGAGCTGACCGAGGTTATTTCAAATGCTATTCAGCAAGCAACATCCTTTGTAGAGCCTAAACGGGACAGATGGCTTCCCCAACAACTAAGACTTTTGATTTGGGATAAGAGGAGGGCAAAAAAGCGGGCCCAACGCACTTGCGATCCCGCAGACATAAATATCTCAAATGTGCTGTCCAAAAAGTTAAAGCTTGCACTCAAGGATTACAGGGAAACCAAGTGGTGGGAAAAGGTCTCCACCCTTCATCAACGCGATGGCTCGCTTTGGAAGCTTGTGAGAGCCATGAAAAGGAACAAAAATAAGCCAGAGGGCATTAAGCCCCTACAGGGTCCTAACGGCGTCTCTTATCTCTCTCCTGAGAAGGCTGAAATCCATGCCGACTACCTTCAGACCGTTCACGAAACGTCGCTCAGCGACGACTCGGACGAGGAGCCCGAGTCCGAAATCGAAAATTCCCTCCAAGCCCTTCCCGAAATGGAAGGGGAGGATCTTCCCCCCACAACGATCGAGGAGGTAGAACGGGTTGTCAAACATCTCAAACCCGGGAAAGCACCGGGCTACGACCAAATTACTAATACGGCCCTTTTGAAACTACCCTCAAATGCCATTTCCCGACTGGTCCTTATCACTAATGCTATCTTACATCTTGGCTACTTTCCTAACGTATGGAAACACTCCATCGTTGTTTTCATACCGAAGCCCGATAAGGACCAGCTTTTCCCAGAGAATTACAGGCCAATTTCACTAATATCCTGCCTGGCAAAGGTAGCGGAATCAATCATACTCCAGAGGCTGAAGGAAGAGTTGTTTGTGAAAGATCTTATACAGGATGAGCAGTTCGGGTTCCGCGAGGGCCTCAGCACTGAATTTCAGCTGTTCCGTCTCACCGAGGCCATCCGCGACTCTCTGGAAAAAAGGGAAACTTTAGGCGCGGTCTTTTTAGATATAGCCAGGGCCTTCGATACGGTCTGGCATGAAGGCTTGATTTCCAAAATGGTGTCAAAAGGCATGAACCCGGCTTTGGTTCGAGTTCTTCAGTCATATCTCCTCGGTCGCACATTTTCTGCCCGCAGTGAACGGAGTTTCTCAGAGAGAAAACCAATAACATCTGGAGTTCCGCAAGGTTCTCTCCTTGCCCCTAGTCTTTTCTTGTTGTTCATGTCAGATCTCCCAAAAACGGAGGGTGTCGAGCTAGCTATATACGCAGACGACACAGCAATATATAGCTCATCCAGAGACGAACTCCAACTTTGTCAAAGGCTCCAGCACTCATTGGATGACATCCTGGCCTGGGCATCCAAGTGGAAGCTGAAGATTAATGAGTCTAAATCCGTTGCAGTTCGTTTCACCAAAAGACTGCGCCCTCCATCTGAGCACATTTTTGTGAACGACTTTAGACTCCCTTGGAGCCCTTCCGTAATTTATCTGGGTGTTAGATTGGATTCTCGATTGACCATGCAATTCCATGTAAATAAGTCCATCGAGAAATTCAACACGGCGAGATCTTGCTTTTATCCTTTTCTTTGTCCGAAAAGTTCCCTGTCGCTAAGGATAAAAATTTTAATTTATTACACGTTTCTTCGCCCAATTATTACCTATGGTGCTTTGGTATGGTCGAGCATGGCGAGAACTCACTATAAAAAGTTGGAGGTAGCCCAAAACAGAATCCTGAGGTTAATTACGGGTGCCCCATGGTTCGTCAGGAACCAGCAACTAAGAGACGACCTTGGAGTCCCCACTCTGAAGCAATTTACCATCGACCTTGCTAGAAGAACCCAGGAAAGGATCGAACGAGCTGGAAATCCACTGATAAACAGATTGGCGCATCTCGATCCAGATCGGCCCCCACCTCAGGTCACCATACGAAGAGCCTTGGCGATGGATGACGGACTGGAACCATGAAGAACAGAATTAGTCACAAAATCAACAAAAACATTCCAATAGTGAGACATTGAAAACCAAACAATCGGCCCGAATTGGGCATCTAGGAGGACGAAAGGGCTCAGGAACCTATGGTTCAGCCCTGGAAGGAGTTAAGAGAGACCACAGCCGGAGCGTGGAGCATTCCGAGTCCGACATTCGTTCGTGCTGGTCGTACTTTTGCCGTGCTCTGCCTCGGCTTATTCTATCATTAATTTTCACAATTATCTATTCCTGATTGGCATTATAATCATCAAGAAACGCCTCTGTGCGCTTCTAAGAACACTACCGAATTTATTTCAACGATTATATACATCGTAAAACATCAACAACAACGAAATTAGAAACATCTACATCGTAAAGAGCACTTTTGTGCCCCGCCTAGGCCACGTCGGGTCTAATTAGGGGCATAATTAAGACCAATCAGTCGAGACATTCAGTTCTCCCTACTCTACACCGACCAGCAGTGACGTCCATCCCATCCGCCCTTTCTCTTGACGCTCCAGCGCCAGCCAATCGGCTGATAAGTCGCTGGAAACTTATTTTTCTGACATTCTAATTTCTTTAATTAGAGAAAAAAGAGCTATCAACGCGCTGAAACTTCTTCTTTCAGCTATCCCTAAGAAGACAACAACGTAATTAGTACGTTCTTCGTTCATTTTTCCACGGCTTGAGGTTCAAAGTGGGGTAAATATTTCACTTTTGTGATAACTTAGAAACATTTTCACGGACTCGGAATAACTACAAGATATATCTCCATCTCGCTCTGGTAGTCGGTCGGTCGGCTTCGTTGGGAACCAGCGTTAGCGTTCGGCGGCACAAGGCCCGCCCCGCTACCTGAGTTCCCCAAAGAGATAAATCTGCGCTAGCCTTCGCATTTTTTATGACATTTTTTACGCGCATTCCTTTTATCGATTTTACATTGCGGAAAACATCTGTGTCCGGATATTTCGACCGATTTTACACATTTATTTATTGATTTTAAAAATATTTTACGCCAGAACATATTAAATAAAATCTTTTATCGCACGTTAGAAAATAAAATCCCGTCGGATTTATTTTTAAATTATAGTTTAAATTACTTTGATTATTTTAAAAGAGATTGGAGACATAATAAAAATAAAACTACTGTTTTAAATAAATTTTTTCATTTTTAGATCTGTTTTGTCGCTGTCCTTTTACATTTTAATTATTTTTACCAGACTTTTTCGGTCTTTTTTAAATCAAATCTGTACTCGTCTGTTTTTATTTATAAATTATTCGTTTTTGACAATTGAATCACAGTTAAATTATTTGTTTTTTGAATATAACGACGTGGTCGCTGCGGCCTTCGCCGCACCTATCTTGGAGCGTACATTGACAAATAGGTCCCTGGGGCACTCTCTGGCCCTATTAGACATCGGGCCGTCGCCCGATTGCTTATTATTTCTCACTTTTTTCTAGTCACTTTTAGCTTTTCTGCAGGATGTATCGAACTCCTCCTAAGACTGCGAATTCTTATACTTCTCTTCTGCTTCCGGCTTCACCTGAAACAGAGACGCAGACAGATTTAGACAGAACGGTAATCCCTATAAATGAAGAAGCAAATAATAACGAAAATAACTCTGCGGATTCAAACGCAGTTATTCAGAATGAAGAACTCTCTGATGATGAGATTCTAATGCAAATTAAGAATCTTCAAGCTTTGCTGGAGAAAAGGAAATCTTTAAAAACATCTAGTAGAAACTTAAATAACGAATTTTCTTCCGACGATGAGGGCTCTCAACCCAATAAGTCTCCGATAAACATGGACACATCTTTCTGTTCAACATCCTCTTTAATAAGTGCTGTCCACAAAAACCTGGGCAGGAAACGCAAGGGCAGTTTCTCGCCCACTTCCTCGCCAGCTAGGAGATTCAGAGTCCAAGCTCAGGTCCACGCCTCCAACGAGGGAAAATCTTCCCAAAAGCCACGTCCGACAAAAACCCCTTCTTTGCGGGAAAACCCGAAAATTCCTGGATCCGCTGCTGATCTAGAAAAAATCGATAGCATTCCTTCCAACTTAAGCGACAACTGGAGAAATGAAGCGAGCTCTGTCTCGCGGAGATTTCCCCCTCTCCCGCGCCGTCATGCGGAAAATTCTGGTCAGCAGCGTCCCGCTACTACTTCTTCCGAGAAAAGGGATACCCAGCCAACATCTGCTGCGGAACCTGAGAAAATCCCCCCAGTAGTGCTCAGGAATAAATCTCTCTGGGCGAAAATCAGCTCGGAGATTAAGAGACGTGGTATTCAATTCACGAAGGCTCAAAATATACAGGACGGTATTCGTATACTTCCAACTACCGTCGCGGATCATAGGGCCCTAACAAAGTTCTTTACAAATGATAAGATTCCCTTTCATACTTATCAGCTCCCATCAGAGAAACTTCTGAACGTTGTTTTTAGGGATGTTCCTGTCGAGATTGACGAAAAGGAGATCTTCGATGATCTCGTAGAACGCGGCTTTACGCCGGAATGCGTGGTCAGGATGCGCAAGGGCGGCACTAAGGCACCAATGCCTCTCGTATTGGTAAAAATCGGCAAAGAACAAAAATCTATCTACCATCTCAAGGAAATTGTCTCTTTAGACATTACCGTCGAAACCTTGAACTCGCGCCCTTCTATAGGGCAATGCTATAGGTGCCAAAGATTTGGGCATGCCCAATCTAGATGCACAGCGCCGAAAAAGTGCGTCGCCTGTGCGGGCGAACACGAGTCGGACACTTGTCCGCGCCCGAAGCAGGAGCCGGCCACTTGCGCCAACTGCGGAGACAAACATCCTGCCAACTATCGGGGCTGTGCCAGATTTCCAAGATTCAGGCCTCAGACGCCTAGAACACCAAATCCCTCGAGGGGGCAGTTTCACTCTGGTCGCTCGTACTCTCAGGCCCTTTCGGGCCCTTCTCAAGACGATCAATCCAGGAAAACCCCAAGCTCATCCGGGGTAAGATTTGCGTCGAAGGATTTTGCTTCTCTATCCAAGGGCCGCTCAGGCCCCGTTAATGACAATCCCAGTTCATCGGCGGGAGGGGTTGAAGGCGCCAAAGTAGCGTTACTTCTGGACGCTCTTCAGACTCTTTTTGCGCAGATTGAAAACATCACCAGCGTCATCAAGCAAATCTTCCCGAGCAGCGCCAGAGACCTAAGATCATGAATGCACAACCGTCAGTAAACTGTCCACCCCCTGAAATTCGGATTTCCGCTTGGAATGCCTGTGGCGTACTTGGCAAGCGCGACGAACTGATCGCCTTCTTAGAAAACGAAAGCATTAACATCATGCTTATAAATGAGACTTGGCTCAGACCGGGAAATAGGTTTCAGCTGCCGAATTATTATACCTACCGGGCCGACCGTCTGACCGGTAGAAACGGTGGTGTCGCCATCCTCGTTAAAAAAGAACTTTCACACAATCCCATTCCCATCTCGGGACTGCATTTCTTGGAAGCAGTGGGCATCCAAATATCGATCCGTGGTTTTGGCCCTCTGCGGCTGTTCTCGGTCTACGCCCCACCGGGGAGGGTCGCCGATTGGGGAGATCTGAATCTTATATTTCCCGACGATGCTCCGGCCCTGGCAGCCGGAGATTTCAACTCAAAGCACGGCTCGTGGGGGTGCAGAACTATCAACAGTTATGGTAGGGGTTTATTCAACCATCTCTCCTCCATACCAGTTTCTGTCCACCCCCCCAACGAGCCGACGTTCTTCCGCCCCGGCGTCAGGCCGGACATCCTTGATATTGTAATCGCGAGAAATATTCCGTTTTACATTCACGTGACGGCACTTTCTGAGCTCTCCTCCGATCATGACCCGATTCTCGTTTCCTTTGGGGCGTCGGCTGAGAACACTGAGGTGGCCTCCATTCGCAGGACGGACTGGAAACAGTTCAATTCAACGCTTAAAGCCGGCTCACTGCTCCAGGTCGAAGATATTCGCGACATCCACTCGTTGGATTTGGCGGCTGAAAACCTTACGAAGGGCATTTCCGAATGCATCGAAAAGTCAACCTCGATGGTCGAGCCAAAGCCCGATAAGTGGCTTTCTCCTCCGCTCAAACAACTCCTGCGAGACAGGAGAAGAGCAAAAAAGAAGGCTCATCATACAGCCCATCCGGCTGATGTCGCTGCCGCCAACGCTTTATCCAACAAGCTAAAAGAAGAATTGAGGGACTTCAGGGAAAGTAGATGGTGGGAAAAGGTCTCATCGCTCACCACCCAAGATGGATCTTTATGGAAGATGGCCAAAGCCCTTAAACTCAACAAGCGTAGAGGTGAGGGAATTAAACCCATGCAGGGCCCAAACGGTGTCACTTACGACTCCAGCGATAAAGCTGAAATCTTGGCCGAGCACCTTCAATCTATTCATGAATCCACCACGGAGGACGATTCTGACGATGAATTCGAAGACCAGGTAGAATCAACCTGTGAGACTCTCCTTGGACTACAGGGAGAAGATCTCCCACCTGCCAACATTGACGAGGTCGAGAGAGTCATTAAAGCTCTCAACCCGGGCAAAGCCCCCGGATACGATCGCATTACTAACACCGCGTTGAAGAAGCTAACCGCCAACACCTTGATCGATCTCGTCTCAGTAATAAATGCGGTCCTCAAACTAGGCCACTTTCCCCTGGTCTGGAAGTATAGTATCGTGGTCTCCATCCCCAAACCAGGCAAAGATCCACTATTTCCACAGAGCTATCGCCCCATATCGCTCATTTCCTGCCTGGCGAAGGTGGTGGAAGCAGTCGTCCTTGCCAGATTGCAGGAGGAGTTGTTCGTCAATAACATAATCCAGGACGAACAATTTGGATTCCGGGAAGGCCATTCCACCGAATTTCAGCTGCTTCGGTTAACGGAAGCTATTCGCGATACTTTGGAGAGAAAGGAGACTCTTGGCGCTGTCTTTTTAGACATCGCGAGGGCTTTCGACACCGTATGGCACAGGAGCCTACTTTATAAACTTATTACCAACGGCGTCAACCCCGGCATCACAAGGATTATTTCCTCCTATCTTAAAGATAGAACTTTTTCCGCCCGGCATGGCTCCCACCTCTCTTCAAAACGACCTATCGCTGCTGGTGTGCCGCAGGGCTCGCTTCTGGTCCCGGTTCTGTTTTTTTTTTTTTTTTTGTTTTTTAATGTGTGGTGGGTGCTTAGTTGCAGTGACTCCGTAAGCTGTATCACTTGTCTGGCTATCACTGCAACTCTTGCGGTGTAGTTTAGTGTGTGTAAGTTGTGTTCAAATGGCTTTGTGACAGCATCATATCGCCTTTTATGATGCCGCGCTGTTAATCACTTTGCTCCCAACAGCGAATGGCAAGTCGATCCGGGATTAAACTCTCTGAAAAAATGTCACCGTCCCTCCAGAGAATTGAACCCCGGCACCTATCGTCCTCTAATATATATGTCCTCCATAATATATATGTCAGACATTCCCAAGGCGGATGCCGTACATCTGGCAATATACGCTGACGACACCGCCCTATACACGGTGTCGACTGACGAGAGCCTTCTCAGATACAGACTTCAACACCATCTTGACGAGATTCTCTCTTGGGCCTCCAAGTGGAGGCTGAAGATCAATAAGTCCAAGTGCGTCGCTGTCCGGTTTACGAAGAGACTTCGTCTTCCGCCGGACAATATCATTGTCGACGACTTCAGACTCCCTTGGAGCCCCTCTGTTCTGTATCTGGGACTTGAATGCTCGACTCACGTCTGACATTCAATTTACATGTTAACCAGACGATCGAGAAATTCAGCGCGGCCAGAAGTTATGTATACCCCCTGTTATGTGCGAGAAGCAGTCTGTCGCTTAGAATTAAGCTCTTAATCTATTACTCTTTTTTACGGCCAATCATCACCTACGGGGCGTTGCCATGGTCGAGTGTGGCTAGGTCACACTTAAAAAAACTGGAGACCTTACAGAACAGGGTTCTCAGACTCATCACTGGGGCGCCTTGGTTCATTAGAAACCAGCAACTCCGCGATGACCTTGGAGTGCAATCGCTAAAAAGTTTCGTGACAGGCTTGGCAACCAAGACGCTCCAAAGGGTTGAGAGATCTGGGAACCCGCTCATTAGTCAACTTGCTAACCTCGACCCTGATAGGCCGCCACCTAAAGTGATGATTCGAAGAGTTCTAGCGATCGACGAGTAACTCGAAATAATCTAATCTTATTTACTTATTTATTACTCACCAGCAAAACTCAGCCACTAGACAGCGAAGATTTCTTTTTAAAAAATTTCATTCTCTGTCCTAAAAAGGACACTCAAAGATTAAAAAAGGGCTCGGGAACCATGGTTCGGCCCTAGCTACAAGAAGGAAGACCGCAGACCGGAGCGTGGAGGCAGAGAGTATTCCGAGTCCGTACGTCGTACCGGTCGGTCGAGTTTTCTCCGTGCTCTGTCACGGTCTATTATTATCATCCGTTTTATCATTCCTGATTGGCGAAAAAATTAATTAGAAACGCCTCTGTGCGCTTCGAAGTGTACATCCGATTATATTACATCGATTTTTTATTAAAAATACCAAAAACGACGAAAAAGAAAGATTACCATCTATTCGAACGATTCTGTGCCCCGCCCAGGCCACGTCCGGCCTAATTAGGGGCTTAATTAGCGCCAATCAGCGGAGAATTTCAACTCTCCCCACTCAACTCCGACCAGGCGAGACGCCCATCACTCCCTTTCTCCTGAGTGACGTCCCAGCGCCGGCCAATCGGCTGATAAGTCGCTGGTAAATTTTAAATTTTTACAATATTCTAATTTCTTTAATTAGAATAACGCAAATTGACAAGCTGAAATTCTTCATTCAGCGATTCCCGTGAAGACAACAACGTATTTAATACGCTTCAGTCATAAATCCAAGGGCTTGAGGGTCTAAGACAGGAAAAATTCTATTTTTGTGAATTTAATTGGAAATATTTACGGACTCGGAATAGCTAGAAGATATATCTCCATCTCTGTCTGGTAGTCGGTCGGTCGGATTCGTTGGGAACCAGCGTTAGCGTTCGGCGGCATAAGGTCCGCCGCGCTACCTGTGTTCCCCTGTAAGACAGATCCGTATCGCTCTGCGCATTTTTTATAGCGTTTTTTAGACGCATTCCTTTTCTATCTTTATACAGCGAAAAAGTATACGAATAAATATATTCCGATCGAGTTTTTAAATAGATTTACCGATTTTAAAAATATTTCACGCCGGATTTTATTAAAATAAATCCTTCTCTACACTTCAGTAGATTAAAGTTTAATAAATAAGAACTTTTAACATCGTTTTTAATAATTATAATTATTTATAAGTGATTGGAGATATTGCAGAATTTAAAACTGCTCTTTTTATTCAAATTTTTATCATTTTAAATCGTAGTGCTGTCCCATTATACACTTTTTATATATTTAACAGACTTTTTAGTCTCTTTAAATTAATAATTTGTGTCGTCTTTTTATTTATACTCTGTTCGTTCTAAACAATTTAATTAAATTAGAGAATTCTTTATTAATTACGACGTGGTCGTTGCGGCCTTCGCCGCAGCTTTTATTTTAATTCTTTTTCAAGTATTGGCTGTGTATTTTTACTTACCTGTGGCTCCCACTTCGGGATTGTCTCTTGCGAGCTACTGCGGGCTGTTCCTGCGGCTTCTTCTTGTTTTTATTTGAAGCATGTTTAGAACTCCACCAAAAATGAAGAGCTCTCCTGAAAAGGAAAATCAAGCGTTACTAGGTGATAGGTATGTTCTTACTCCATCTGAAAAGAACAATAGTGATGATACTCCCACCCCTCGCAAGGAGAATTCCTCTCCGGAATACGAGGAACTTACAGAGGATGAAATAATTAATCAGATTAAAAATCTTCAAAGACTTCTAATCTTGAAGCGAAAAAAATAAACCGGCAAATAGAAATCTTGTCAATGAATTTGCTGCAGACGAAGAACACTCTCCATCAGGACAGTCCTCTTTAGATATGGACACGTCCTTTTGTTCTACCTCCTCCCTCATCAGAACGGTTCAAGCTAAAGCCGGCACCAAACGCAAAGGAAGCTCTTCTCCTTCCGCTACCCCTTCTAGAAGGTTCAAAACGGTAGCACAGGTGCATGCCTCTAACGATGATGCAGGTCCCATGTCGAGGGACGTTCAGATCAAAGATCGTGGCACTTCAGCCACTGAGAGGTTCCAGCCACAATTGAATTTGGACAAAATCGTAAACATGGACTCTCAGAAGTCCTCATCTGATAAGCCCTCACAGGCTAGACGTTTCCCACCACTACCCCCTCGTAGCCGCAGGCCTCCGTCTCCTCCGCGGGCCTCTGTTGCTGCTCGTGAAAAGACATCTTCTAATGCTACTTCTGCTGCGCCGGAGGATAAGATCCCTCCTATTGTCCTGCGCGATAAATCGAAATGGGCTACAGTCAGCTCGGAAATAAAACGAAGAGGTTTAAACTTCTTGAAGGCACAAAACATCCAGGATGGTATCCGCATATTTCCCACCTCTGAGGCTGATTATCGCGCCATCACAAAATTCTTCTCAGACGATCAGATACCTTATCACACTTATCAGCTGCCTTCTGAAAAGCTTCTGAACGTTGTGCTCAGAGATGTTCCGGTAGAGATCGACGAGAAAGAGATTTTCAATGACCTTCGAGAGAGGGGCTTTCTCCCCGAATGCGTTATACGCATGCGCAGAACGAGAGATAAGGCACCTATGCCGTTAGTATTAGTTAAGCTAAGCAAAGACCAGAAATCAATCTTCCATCTGAAGGAGATCTTATCGCTTGATATAGCTGTCGAAACCCTGAAGTCTCGTCCAGTTGTTGGCCAGTGCTTCAGATGCCAAAAGTTCGGACACGCCCAATCCAGGTGCACAGCACCGAAGAGATGCGTCGCTTGCGCCGGTGATCACGAATCACCTACCTGTCCACGATCTAAACAGGACCCGGCCACCTGCGCAAATTGTGGAAATGAGCACCCTGCAAATTATAGGGGGTGTTCTCGTTTCCCAAAAATCAGATCACAGACGCCTAGGCAATCCAACTTCTCGAGGAATCAGCCTAGCGCCGGACGAAGTTATTCCCAGGCCCTTGCTGGCCCTTCGCAAGAAAATTCAAAAGGCAGAACACCTACTCCACCCAGAGTTAAATTTTCTTCGGGCAGTCGCCCAACCTCTCCAAAGGGACGTTTTGGCCCCTCATCTGGTAAACCAAGCTCTTCGATGAACAGGTCTGAAGACGCCAAAGTAGAGATACTCTTGGACGCTCTTCAGATGCTGTTCACGCAAATGGAAAAGATCAACGAGGTTATTAGGCAAGTCTTCCCGAGAAACTCAAAATCGCATCGCCCATGAATTTCATAACATCAGGCCAAATTCCCGAGACCACCATCGTGGCGTGGAACGCTTGTGGCATCTTGGACAAGCGGAACGAGCTGGCACTTTTTCTAACGGAGCAAAAGGTTGATATCTTCCTCATCAGCGAAACCTGGCTCAGGCCAGGGGATAACCTTAAGATCCCGAATTTTTTCACCTACCGCGCCGACCGACTTACGGGTAGGCAGGGCGGAGTCGCCATTTTGGTTAAGAAAGAAATAAAACACACACCCATCTATGTGTCTGGTCTCCACTTCCTCGAGGTAGTGGGGATCCAAATCTCTATACGCGGCCTGGGGCCGTTGAAGGTGTTCTCGGTGTATGCTCCACCTGGGCGCGATCATGATTGGAATGATCTCCATCTGATCTTCTCTGACGGCACCCCGGTCCTGGCAGCCGGGGATTTCAACGCCAAGCATGGCTCGTGGGGTTGCAGAACCACCAATGGTTATGGTAGGAGATTGTATAACCACCTCTCCCCCATGCAGGTTTCTGTACACCCCCCGAATGGTCCGACGTTTTTCCGCCCCGGTGTCAGGCCGGACATCCTGGACTTTGCGATATCTCGAAATATCCCAACTTCTATAGAGGTTCAGGTGCTGTCAGAATTGTCTTCCGATCATGATCCAATTTTGGTTTCACTTGGGGCGTCGGCCGGGATCGCTGACGCGGCCTCTTGTCGCAGAGTAAACTGGAAGTCTTTCGAAGCCAACTTAAAGGCCACAACTTACGGGATCTCTGAGGGGATTTTGGATACCAATGCTCTTGAGCGTGCTGCGGCTGATTTAACTAACGGGATTTCGGACAGCTTAAATGATGCGACGTCTTTTACAAGGCCTGCGCAAGATAGGTGGCTCCCTTCATCCATAAGACTCCTTCTCTGGGATAAGAGAAGAGCAAGAAAGCTGGCCCGACGAACGGGTCATCCTGCGGATATCAAAGTGGCTAATATTTTATCTAAAAAACTAAAGAACTCTTTAAAGGAGTATAAGGAAAATAAATGGTGGGATAAGATCTCAGCGCTTAGTCTTCAAGACGGCTCCCTGTGGAAGCTCGCGAGAGCTCTTAAAAGAAGGAAAAATCAACCCGAAGGAATTAGGCCTTTACAGGGCCCGAATGGTGTTTCCTACCTCTCCCCGGAAAAAGCAGAAATTCTGGCAGACCACCTTCAGTCGGTCCACGAAACGTCCTACAGTGATGATTCCGACGAGGAGCTCGAGGCCGAAGTCCGGGATTCTCTCCGAGCCCTTCCGGATATGGAAGGTGAAGTTCTTGCCGCCACTTCCAACGAAGAGATCCAACGGGTAATCAACCATCTCAAACCCGGTAAAGCCCCGGGCTACAATCTTATTCCAAATACAGCCCTGAAGAAACTCCCTTCGAATGTCATCACTCAACTGGCTCTAGTGACGAATGCCATACTCCGCCTTGGCTATTTTCCAAATGTGTGGAAACATTCTATAGTGGTCTCCATTCCGAAGCCCGAAAAAGATCCTCTGTTTCCCCAAAATTACAGGCCTATTTCATTGATCTCCTGCCTGGCCAAAGTAGTCGAATCCATCATCCTACAAAGGTTCAAAGAGGAAATATTTGTTAAGGACCTCATCCAAAATGAACAGTTCGGTTTTCGCGAAGGTCTTAGTACCGAATATCAGCTTTTCCGCTTAACCGAAGCTGTCCGGAACGCCTTGGAGAAGAGGGAAACATTGGGCGCTGTTTTCTTGGATATAGCCAGGGCCTTCGACACTGTTTGGCACGAAGGGTTAGTTCATAAAATGATCTCGAGCGGCATGAATCCCTATTTGGTTCGGGTTCTTTATTCCTACCTGTCGGATCGAACTTTCTCAGCGAAGTGCGGAAAGAGCTTGTCTGCTAAAAGACCTATAGCAGCTGGAGTCCCGCAAGGTTCTCTACTTGCCCCCAGTCTGTTCCTGGTGTACATGTCCGACTTGCCAAGGACCGAGGGTGTTGAACTGGCCATATACGCAGATGATACTGCTGTATATACTTCCAGTAGGGATGAACTCCAACTATGCAACAGACTTCAGCACTCCATCGATGATATCCTGTCATGGGCTTCCAGGTGGAGACTGAAAATCAATGAATCTAAAACAGTGGCAGTTCGTTTTACAAATAGACTGCGCCCTCCATCCGAACACGTCTTCATTAATGATTTCAGGCTCCCCTGGAGCCCGTCGGTGTTGTATCTGGGAGTCAGACTGGACTCACGTCTGACAATGCGACTCCATGTGAACAAAGCCATTGAAAAGTTCAATGCGGCGAGAAACTATCTGTACCCTCTTCTATGCCCTAAAAGCTCCCTCTCGCTGAGAATTAAAGTCCTAATCTACTTTACGTTTCTTCGACCCATAATTTCCTACGCTGCCCTGACATGGTCGAGTCTGGCGAGGTCACATTACATAAAACTGGAGACCCTACAAAATAGGATCCTTCGACTGATCACCGGCGCCCCTTGGTATGTGAGGAATCTACAACTGAGGGCAGATTTAGATGTCCCCTCACTCAAGCAATTCGTCATCTCTATTGCAAGAAATACACAAGAAAGGATACAGCGCTCGGGAAATCCTCTGATCAGCGAATTAGCCGACCTCGACCCAGACCGACCTGCCCCATTGGTTCAAATCCGAAGAGCCTTGGCGATGGATGACCAACAAGACCCGTGAAGAGAAATCCACCGTACACACTCCATCCTAAATAGGATAAAGAGACCGTAGGAATTCACATTTTCGGCCCTTTCGGGCTTCCAGGATGAAAAAAGGGCTCAAGAACCTCAGGTTCAGCCCTAGGGGAGAGAAGAAAGACCACAGCCGGAGCGTGTGTCCTTCTTAGGACACACGACGATGGACGCGCCAGCAACGGAGGAGACCATGGACACCACCACCACGGAGATTTTCAACGTCCCGAAAACCACGGAGGGAATGAAGAGGCGCCTATCCGAGGCAGACAGCAACTCGTGCACTTCCGACGACGATGTCGGAAGCGACCGAGATGCGAAGAAGCGGCAACGCCGCCACTTAAAAAAGAAGGGATCGACTCCCGGCGAAGAGACCCCGACCGACGAGCCGTGGATCACGGTTGGACCGTCGAAGGAGGTCTCGAAGTCAAAGGCGCGGACTGCAACGGCGCCAGCGAACGACGTGCCGTCTAATAACGGCAGCCAGTCGACGGCTGTGCCGGCGCAGAAGCGCAGCGCACCGAAAGTCTACGTTTACGACGTAGACTTCGTAAAAACTGTTGCGGACATCAAGTCCGTGTGCGTTGAGAAGCCCGAATTCCAATTCAAGGCCGATCACTTGGTCGTCAAGATCAAAAGTGCGCCTGAATGGGAAAAGGTTACGTCTAAACTGGCCAAAGAAGGTGTACAGTTTCACACCCTAACTGAACAGAGTAGCCGCCCTGTTAAGGTGATAGTGAAATATCTGCCGCCTAAAATGGCCAAGGAGGACATCTCCACAGACCTCGCTGAACCTTAAGAAGCGGTCGAAGGAGGCGAGCTCGGTATTTTTGGTGAGTGTACCTCGCTCACAGATACAAGCTGCCTACAAGGTGGTTGAAATCTGTGGCATGAGGGTCACCATAAGCCCTTTCAAGAGCCGTAATGGCCCGCCGCAGTGCCATCGCTGCCAACGTTTCGGCCACTGTTCGGCTTGTTGCAGGCTGAAGGTGAGCTGTTGTAGGTGCAGCGGCGAGCATTCTGTGCGCGACTGCCAAGCAAAGAATGCCGAGAGAAGGTGCGCTAACTGCGCCGGCAACCACCCAGCGTCGTACCGGGGATGTCCCGTGTACAAGAAGCTGACGAACCCGAAGACCGCGCCTTCGGCGAGGCAGACCGCTAGGAATTTGACCTACATTCCAAAAATAGACCGTTAAAGACGATATACCGGGTGCGGACGAAAAGTCGAAATATTAGTAAGTAAGTTTTAGTAATTTAGATCGAAATGGACGATATTTAGGGTTCACTTAGACGTTGATAGACAGTAATAGCAACTTAGTAAATTAAGATAAGACTTTTGATTAGATATATAGGGACTTAAAAACTAAAGTGTAGTAAAATAATAGACAGTTTCGGTGCTGCTGTGGTCATTTAAGCTAACAAAATTAGGAAATGGTAGACAATAACCCGGGAGACGAGTGCGAGTACGTTGACAGGAAAAACGTGGTTAAAACGGTCGACAGCGACTCAGAAATTAGCGATCTTGCGCCTAGCTCGCCGGGGAGCATAGACAGTATAGTCGAGGCGGTAAACAATTCCCTAAAGCGGACAATAAAAGATAATACAACTGACTTTTACGCGGCGGAATGCGGGAAAAACGCTGAAATCACCATAGCTGAAACAAAGTGTCTGAAACGACGAAAAAAGGAAGTAGCGGGCAGCGAAAACTCTAACAGCTGTGAAATGAGCGACCAGAGTGCGGTAACTGGTACGGGTAAAGGACCTAACGGCATTGACTCGGCTCTGGTGACCTACTTCGCGTGTGCGGTCTCCAACAAGTTCGGGTTACTCGGAGGACTCAAGGATAACGCGCCGATAAGGGACGAGGAGATGCCGTCGGTGGAAGACAGCCGCAAGGACGCAGCAGAAACTTCCACGCAAGCACCTACACCGCCGCCACCTAGCAAAAGCCCCAGACCGCCGCCGATATGCTTCCCTACACGGGTGAAAGAGAAATATAGGGAATTCAGGCGAATGATAGACGGTATCACCAGCGAGTACCATGTGCAGTTCGCGGGGGACAATACCATGGTGTATTTTAAGAACAAAACCGACTACGATGCGTACCTAAAGAAGTACAGGGGGGTGATACCGTTCTACACGTACACCCCTAAGGCTGAAAAAATGAATGCCTTCGTGGTAAAGGGACTGCATCACGAGGTCGAAGAGGGCGACATAAAGAACGAGCTGATGGAGCTAGGTGTGCAGGTAAGTACCGTCACCAAGTTTAAAAATAGTACGTACCCAATATTTATGATAGTAGCTAGTAAGAATGTTAGCCTTAAAGAATTGCAGAAAACGGCTAGGTACCTTCAGCGGACGAGGGTGTACATTGAGCCGCACGTATCCAAGAAAGACGCAATACAATGCAAAAAGTGCCAGCAATGGGGGCACGCCACTACTAACTGCTACCTGAGCGTCGTTAGGTGTGTGAAATGCGCGGAAGAGCACCGATCCTATGAATGCGTGCGGCCCAGAGAGCAGCCTGCAACGTGCTGCAACTGCGGTGAAAACCATCCGGCGTCTAGCACGAAATGTAAAGTCTACCTCAAATTCATGGAAGAAAGAGAGGGGAAGAAAGTTAGAACCGCAGTTGCGACGGCCGCTAAGAAAGAAAAGTACGTTGTAGCACCCCCGCCGAAGGTGAACCCGTGGACCAATTCCAACTTTCCACCGCTAGCTACTAGGGAGACGCCATCGCTCCCGGCGAAAGAGGCTGCCGCAGCGCCAGCAGCGACTAAATCGACCGCAGGCAGACCAACAGCCAACCAAGGGGTTGACGAAGACCTGGCGTATATGGCGGACATAGCCGGCACTCTGAAAGAAATTAAACCGATGGTCAATCTGAGAGCGCTAGCCGAAGGGCTGAAGCGGCTCAAAGAAAAGCTAAGTAGATGCAGCAATAATTTCGAGAGAGCGATGGCGATCGAAGAATTCAACGACGAATCCACCAATGGGTACTAGGTGTTTGCTGTGGAACGCCGACGGTATCTCCCGAAAGATGGGAGAATTTGCGACATATATGAAGAACAACGATGTACAAATCGCCTTGATCTCCGAGACTAGGCTCTCGGCGAGGCAGCAGCTGCGTTTGAGGGGGTACACCGTCGTGGAAAAAAGGGGAGCCAACCAGCACGGAGGAGTCGCCGTGCTGGTGAGAAATGATACCCCGTACAGGCCTCTCCCGATGGATGGACCGAAATGGGGCG
The DNA here is from genome assembly GCA_023690525.1 of Holotrichia oblita. Lineage (NCBI taxonomy): Eukaryota > Metazoa > Arthropoda > Insecta > Coleoptera > Scarabaeidae > Holotrichia > Holotrichia oblita. The sequence continues at coordinate 76,411,460 of CM043018.1, forward strand.
ACGTTGAAGCGGTGGCAATTCAGCTGGCGGACAACACGGCGATTGTATGCTATTACAATCGTCCCAGCAGAAATCTGGATGAGCGTCAGCTGGATAGGATGTTCGCGAGAGCGAGAAAGGTTGTCGTGGCGGGCGACTTTAACGCGACCCACGCGGCATGGGGATGCCACCGTAACAACGTCAGCGGGAACACCTTGAACCGGTACGTGAATAACAATAATGTAATATTATTTAACACCGCAGGTCCGACACACGTACCCCACAACGGGAACACCCCCTCAACGCTAGACTTGATAATAGCTAAGAATGTCCCCCACCTGGATGACGTCGCAACAGGGGAGCTGTCGTCTGATCATCTCCCGGTTCATTTCACCCTGGGGGAAATTCCTAAAAGAAATCTAACAAGAATAGGAAATGACTACGGTGGAGCGAACTGGAGGAAGTTCAAGGAAACCGTCAGCGCCGGATGGAAGATGAGGCATAGTATCGACAGCGTGGGCGAGCTGGAAGAAACGGTCCGGGAAATAACGCGAAAAATCCAGGATGCGATGAACGAGAGCATCCCCAAGAAGAAAATCGACCCGTTCCGCTCTAGTGAGATACCAGCCGGTATACAACATGATATCAGAGAGCGTAATAGGTTGAGAAGAAGGTACCAGCGTACCCGAGAAGAGGATGCCAGAGCGCGTATGCGAGAACTGAGTCGCAAAATCCAGAACGACATGCTGATCCATCGGAACCACGTTTACAGAGCCCGCCTCACCAGGCTGAATGTGAGGGACGGGTCGTTCTGGAAGATGACGAAACACCTCAGAAAGCCATACCAACCTATTACGTCCCTAGAGGACGAGAACGGGTCGATCGCCTTGGAAGATGAGGCCATCGCGACCATGGCAGCCCACACCTTCCGCGATTACCACCAGGTCTCGGACACGGACGACGACACAGCTACGCTCGTAAACGGTACTGTAGAAACCTTCCTACAGTCCCATCCTCCATCCGCTGCATTTGCAGAAGGCCTCCTGACGAAACCCAGCATCGTCAGGAGGATTATCATGAAAACCCCCTCCACCAAAGCTCCCGGTCATGACAACATCCAAAATATCATATTGAAAAACCTTCCAAAAAAACTCCTAGTACAGATCACGTATATAATTAATGCCATTATTAGATTGCAGCATTTCCCGGCAACTTGGAAGCGGGCAATAGTCACGCCCGTTTCCAAGCCCGGGAAAACACCGAACAAAGCGGCCAGCTACCGGCCGATCTCACTGCTTCCGACAATATCTAAAGTAGCGGAAAGGGTGCTCCTGGACAAGATACAGGAGCACATGGACGAACACCAGGTCCTCCCTCCGGAGCAATTTGGATTCAGAGCAGGCCATTCTACCAACCATCAGGTAGCCCGACTCCTAGCGGACGCGATCAACGCCTTTAACCGCGGGAATCATACCGCAATGTTACTAGTAGATCTCGAGAAGGCGTTCGATCGTGTCTGGCTGAATGGCCTGCTCTACAAAATGATAAGAAGCGGATTCCCTCCCCAGATGATCAGGATCATCAGCAGTTACCTTACCGGCAGGACCTACCAGGTTAAGGTAAATGACACCCTATCTGCCCCGATCCCGGTTCCTGCGGGCGTCCCCCAGGGCTCGGTCCTCGGACCGGTCCTGTTCAACATCTTCACTAGCGACGTGCCGAGATTCCCGGGCAATAAGCTGGGATTGTTCGCGGATGATACGGCCATGTACGCACACTCCCATTCCCCCTTGGCCGCGCTGCAGAAGCTTCAAAACCAGATCCCCTACTACGAGAACTACCTCCGCAAATGGAGGCTAACTGCAAACGCGGCCAAGTCGAACGTTACCATCTTCACCCGCAGGAACAACCCCATCCACGTGCCGAGCTATCCAAAGTTTCTAGGACAAATCCTAATTCCCACCAATCCCGTGCGATACCTCGGCGCGCATCTAGATACGAGATTGAAATTCAAGACCTGGATAGAAGAAAACACGAGGAAGACATCCGCTGCCCTGAGAAAACTGAGATATATGCTCCTGAGTAGGGGCACGACGCTGCAGAACAAGCTATTGCTCTTCAAAACGGTGCTGAGGCCGATCCTTACTCAGGGTGCGCCTCTCTGGGCGAACGCAGCCACCTACAACCTGGAGAAGCTGCAGGTAGCGCAGAATAAGTGCCTTCGGCTGGTGCTGGGAGCAGATAGAAGAACGCCTGTGAGAACGCTGCACGCGGTGGCAGGGGTGCCCATGATAAAGCAATACGTAGACCAAATTGCTGACAAATTCTACAACGGCACCCCGACGCACGAAAACCCACTAGCGCGTGGAATAACAAGCAAACGGCAGGAGGCGACCAAGCATCAGCTGCCATACCAACATCTAGGCATCTACCTGCGGCCGGCGGCGCGGGCGGAGTGACAACCCGAGGAAGAAGAGGACTACGAAGAGGAACACAGAAACCGTAACGGATACGACCAGGGGTTTTTAACCAACTTTTCCCCTGGACCCGAATAAGCTGGAGGGCAGATGAACGGCTACGAGGAGCGCTCAATATTACACATTTTTATATTATACTTTATACTTTATACAACCACTTTATACAAATAAATCATACCACACGGCTCTAGTTTATTGACCTACTGCAATATTTAAGTTAGTTTTTTTTTTAAGATACTTAGTGTGTAAGCCGATACAGGCAGGAAACACTAGTTATTAGATAGTAAGGTGACTTGTGACCGTATAAAGATGCAATAAACATTTTAAATCTCAAAAAAAAAAATCTCTCTCGTCCGATCACTGAAGCCAAGCACGGTCGGGCGCGGTCAGTACTTGGATGGGTGACCGCTTGGGAACACCGCGTGCTGTTGCCTCCTTTTTTTATGATCGGACGAGAACCTGAACGTGGCGACATTATCATTAATTCTTGTTTATCTTTATTTATTTTCAGATTGCGGACGTTGCTGTAAGTCGCGGACTATCGAGGAGCTGTTAACTGTAGGACACAATTAAGCGAAGGATAAAGGTTCCATAAAAGAACAGTACAACCGGAACAACCGGCGTACAAAGAAGGGCCCCACCTAAAAGAAACGCATGGACTGGTGCGGAAGGAGGGTCACCCAATTCGCAAAAACAAAACGTCCGACGAATACCAGAAGCAGTTCCCACAACTAAATAAAAATAGAAGAGAAACACACTCAAGACAATCACAACACGAGAACGAGGAAGAAAACACAGACGCAGAACAAGGCAACGAAAAGTAGAGTCAACCGGTGAAACCGACTCAAACTGGCACGAAACCCAGGTCCACACCTCCGGTAAACCAAACACAAGATGACACATCCAAACATTTTGCGACAATAGCAAATAACATAAGAGCTATTAATGAAATAGTAGATATCAATTGGCTAGCAGAACAGACAACACTGTTATTAAATAATATAAAGAAAGGTAAATCTGTAACAGATTAACTAATGGCGTTTACACAATTTACACTGAACAATGGCATCTATTAAATTGTTATAATGGAATGCACACGGACTCGTACACAAACGTGACGAGATGGAATATTTTATCAAAAATAACAACATAGCAATTGCATTAATCAATGAAACATTGCTAATACCCGAAAAAGAAATACGCATAAGCGGATATCAAATCGAGAGGAAAGACGGGGGCAACGGCCACGGGGGGGTTGCCGCCATCATCCGAAATGATATCCCCTATAAAAGGAAAATACTTACCTCAGCAATCATACAAGAACTGCAAATAGTTGTATTGGAATTACCTAATAATATACACATAGCTGCCTGGTATTGCCCCCCTACCACAGTTGTCACGGAACAAGTACTCGCCACCATCATGAACATCGCGCCGAAGATGGCCATTATAGGAGATCTGAACGCCGTCCACCAAAGTTGGAACAACCACAGGGTAAACCAAAGCGGACGCAATCTATACCGATACACTATGAACTCACCTGTTATAATAATGTACCCGGACAACCCGACACACATTCCAACAAATGGATTGTCTCCGAGCACAATAGACATAATAATCAACAAACGTATACTTACCTTTGGCGACATAGAATTGCACGATCTATCCTCGGATCACCGCCCGTTTACCGTTACACTCGGAGACCAGCTACCGACAAACACAAAAAAATACTTACCCGATTACGCGAACGCAAACTGGCTGCTCTTCAGAAAATACATAAATGACAACACACAAATCACACCGCAAATAGGAAAAGATAAAATAGAAGAAAGCATACAATTATTTACAGACACCGTCAATAAAGCCATTCAAAAAGCAATCCCCACAAAAGAAATAGACATCCTACAAAAATTTACAATACCGCAAAGCACGCAAGACAAAATAAAAAGAAGAAATCAGCAACGACGAAAATACCAGAGAGATCGAGCGCAACAAACTCTCGATGAACTCAAGCATATGAACAAAGAAATAAAATCTGAGATAAAAGCGCACAGATTTCAAACGTGGGAAAACGAAACGCTTGCAAACCTAGATCTACAGGATGGATCTCTATGGAGATTGAACAGGGCAATTCGGAAACCGAAAACAACCCAGACATATATACTACAAAACGACCAGCTAATCACCTCACCGGAAGAAATAGCAGAATTGTATGCCGACTACTTTGCCGAACAACACAATCTCCCGGAAGGAGACCTCGCAACCGAAAAAATGGTGCAGGAAGCAATACATAAGTTCAAAGAGAAAACACCAACCGAAAAAGAAACCGAAAAATATATAACTAAGCCCGCAGAGGTGCTGCAGATCATCAGGAGCTTCCCAAAAAATAGAGCAGCGGGTAACGACAACATAATGTATATGCACTTAAAGAACATACCGAGAAAAGCCTTAGTACAGTGAACATATATATACAACGCCATTACAAAACACCAAACATTCCCGGCGGCATGGAAACAGGCCCTGGTAATTATGGTACCAAAGCCTGGAAAGGATCCCAAGCAGACGACGGGATACCGGCCTATCTCGTTGCTACCAACAATATCAAAGGTCTATGAGAGATTAATACACAAACATCTCAACAACCACCTGGATGACGTGGGGGCCATACCTGACTTCCAAATGGGGTTCAGGAAGGGACACAGCACGCTACATCAGGTGGCGAGGGTCGTCACGGACATTGTTAAAGAGTTTAACAAGTGTAATCAAACAGTACTACTGACCCTAGATCTGGAAAAAGCTTTCGATCGGGTATGGGCCGAGGGTCTGATCTTCAAACTCATCCAGATTAAAACGCCACCGCCATTAATCCGAATAATCGAAACATACCTAACAAATAGAACCTTCCGAGTGAAAAGAGGATTGACAATATCAAAGCAAAGACCGGTTCCGGCAGGCGTACCCCAAGGGTCGGTTTTGGGACCTGTGCTGTACAACACCTACATCGCGGACACCCCGATTAGACCCAAGGTAAATATGGCAATGTATGCAGATAACACCGCCATATACGCGTCATCAAACCTAGTCAGTAGCCGTGCAAAAAATAAAATACGCTCTGTGCCCGTACGAGCAATTTAACAAGAAGTGGAAACTAACAGTAAACCCACACAAATCTAACCTAACCACATTCAGCCATCATATCAAGGTCCCAAAACAACAAACCCTACCTATCCAGGGATCCCCAATCCCAATCACAGATACCACCACCTATCTCGGCATATTACTAGACAAAAAATTGCGGTTCTGTCGGCAAATCAAAAAGAATATTCAGAAAGCCACATATGCTCTAAAACAAACATATCCCATAATAGCCAGCCAAAGCACCGCTTACAAGATAAAAAGAAGGATATACACCGCAATTATCAGGCCCATACTGCTACATGGAGCTCCCATCTGGGCTACGGCTTCCAAGACCAGGCGCAATGATATACAGATTTTCCAAAACAAGCGTCTCAGACTAATTTTGAGGAAAGACAGAAGAACAAGAATAGCAGACTTACATAGAGATGCAAACATGAACACAATACAGGAAGAAATAGATAAACAAACTCGAAAGTTTTACGAGAAGACCAGAGTACACGATAACCCGCAGATCCGGAACAGACTCCACGATGCCACAAAGCGGCACATAACCTGATCAACCCATAAAAACAACCGAAAATAACCGGACACATCGCAACCGAAGTGGGTTTTTGTACTAATTTTCCCACACACCCGCACTGAAGAAAACTACCAAAAGGAGCACGCACCACAAGCCCACCCTGAACTTAAATTATTATCCCGAGGTGCAAGAGACCAGCTAAAGCAGAAAAGCAGTATTGTAATATTAATATAAAATATAATGTAAAGCGGAAAAACCGCTAGGAAATTATTATAAAATTATAGCATGAAATTGAAATGTAATTAGTTTAAACAATAAAGCACTTTTAAATGTCAAATGTCAATGTCCGATCACTGAAGCCAAGCACGGCCGGGCGCGGTCAGTACTTGGATGGGTGACCGCTTGGGAACACCGCGTGCTGTTGCCTCCTTTTTTTTTATGATCGGACGAGAACCTGAACGTGGCGACATTATCATTAATTCTTGTTTATCTTTATTTATTTTCAGATTGCGGACGTTGCTGTAAGTCGCGGACTATCGAGGAGCTGTTAACTGTAGGGCACAATTAAGCGAAGGGTAAAGGTTCGGGATAGATAACCAACCATCGCCTCACATAGGTATGTCTGCCTGTTTATGTTATACGTTGTACGATTAACAGTTAATGAGCGCGGAGGCCTTTCATAATCATGATGCGATCGGATGTTGTACGAATTGGAGGTAGCGTAAACGACGTGTGTCTTTACTTTAGCGTAAGCACAATAAACAGCCTGATTATCGCATACGGTAAACCGAGCTAGGAGCATCTGATACGATCCCGTTGGCAATAGCGCGGGGATTCTTATCCGAACGTAACGGTACTATTAAAGTTATAATAGTCGGTACGGATATTATTGCCATTACAGTTGTCATTATTACTAATAATATCTTGGTGGTTATTATAGATTTTTTTAATCTCTTTATGAGTGCGTTTGTGGTTCTGAAAAGAACCGTTAGTGGGTGTTCCGTATATTCTTCCCCCTCCGACGAGTTAGGGAACGTATACACACGACGTAGTCGTTTACTTGGAACTTGTGTATTTAGTGACGGCTTTTGTACCTTCACTAACGGCATGCTTCGCAAGCTCTCCGGGTAACAGGAGGCGAACGGCCGTTTGAATTTCGCGACTCATAATAGTCGCCCTCTTGTTGTAGTGAGTTAGACGTGATGCTTCGGCCGCGATTCTTTCGAAGATATCGTTGACGAAGCTGTTCATGATGCTCATCGCCTTACTGGAGATACCCGTGTCAGGATGGACTTGCTTCAGCACTTTGTAAATATAAATGGCGTAGCTCTCCTTCCTGCGGCGTTTCTTCCTCTTATCTCCTTTAGAGATATTCTTCTGGGCCTTGCCGGCCTTCTTTGCGGCTTTACCAGTAGTTTTTGGTGGCATTATGGCGTTTTAAAGAATACGTTAACACACGTGAAGTCTACGGTAGCTGACGTGAAACTAAAGCCGGAGATCTTCAAATTCTCGTTTCTAGGGCCGAACGAGTGCTCTTGAGCCCTTTATTCTCCAAACTAAAGCCGGACTGTGGTCTACTTTCGCTTTGCTAGGGCCGAACTTTTGTTCTTGAGCCCTGTAGTCGTCCCTGATGGCCCTTCTAGGCTGAGAATTTTGAGCATTTCTATCTAGGCGTCGTTATACGACCGGAGTTCATGATAGTGTGATTATTCCCGGAAGTCTCAATCATCTATCGCCAGAATCCTTCTCACTGCCACCCGAGGAGGGGGTCTGTCGGGGTCGAGAATGGCCAAACGACTAATAAGTGGGTTCTCAGATCTTTCGACCCTTTCAAGGGATTTTGTGGACAAGCCGATGACAAATTGCTTTAGCGACTGAACCCCAAGGTCGTCACGGAGCTGTTGGTTCCTGACGAACCAAGGGGCACCGGTGATAAGTCTTAATATTCGGTTCTGAAGCGTTTCCAACCTCTTGAAGTGGGACTTGGCCAAACTCGACCACGCCAGAGCCCCATATGTAACTATAGGTCTTAGAAAAGCGTAATAAATAAGTAGTTTAATTCTCAAAGATAGAGTGCTCCTCGGGCATAGCAGGTGGTATAAGCAACTTCTGGCCGCATGAAACCTCTCAATTGATCTGCTCACGTGAAGACGCATCGTGAGGCGTGAGTCCAATCTCATTCCGAGTCGTTGATCTTCAGCCTCCACCTGGAGGCCCATAATAAAATATCATCCACGGCCCCCTGGAGTCTGCGAGAGAGTATGTTTTCGTCGGGTGACACCGTGTAAAGGGCGGTGTCATCCGCGTAGATTGCAAGTTCGACTGCCTCTGGTTTAGGAAGATCGGACATGTAGATCGCGAATAAGAGCGGTGCCAGAAGGGAGCCCTGCGGAACTCCGGCGTTGATTGGCCGAACCAAGGAAAGGCGGCCCTCGTGGCGGGCGCAGAAGGTCCTCTGACGAAGGTAAGAATGAACAATCCTCACCAGATTTGGATTTATGCCGTTTGTGGTCATTTTGTATACAAGGCCGTTATGCCAGACGGTGTCGAATGCCCTGGCAATATCCAAAAATATGGCTCCTAAGGTTTGCCTTCTTTCTAGGGCATCACGTATAGCTTCAGTGAGGCGAAGCAGCTGGAATTCGGTGGAGTGTCCCTCTCTAAAGCCAAACTGCTCGTCCTGTATTATGTGATTGATGAAAAGTTCCTCCTTAAGTCTGGTTAAAATGATGGCCTCAACCACCTTGGCGAGGCAGGAGATCAGGGATATAGGACGGTAACTCTGTGGGAACAATGGATCTTTCTCTGGCTTTAGGATGGACACCACAATAGCATGCTTCCACACGCCCGGGAAATGCCCTAGTCGTAAGATGGAGTTGATTACATTGACAAGTTCCAAAACGATGTTCGATGGCAACTTTTTCAAGGCGGAATTAGAGATGGAGTCACTTCCGGGAGCCTTGCCCACTTTGAGGAGCTTGATAGTTCGCTCAACCTCGTCGATGGTGGTAGGAGTCAAATCTTCCCCTCTCATGTCGGGAAGGGCTTCCATAGTTTCTTCTATTTGGGCCTCTAGCTCCTCGTCAGAATCGTCACTAATGCTGGAGTCATGGATCGACTGCAGATGTTCTGCCAGGATCTCGGCCTTCTCAGCCGAGTCGTATGTGGTACCATTTGGGCCTTGCATAGGCTTGATGCCTTCAGGTTTATTTTTATTTCTTTTGAGAGCCCTTGCCATCTTCCATAGTGAGCCGTCCTGTTGTGTAACAGTTGACACTTTTTCCCACCATTTGTTCTGGTTGTATTCTCTAAGTGAGAGCCTCAGTCTCCTAGACAGGGCGTTAGACGCAGAAATGTCTGCCGGATATCCTGTTCTTTGGGCCCTCCTCTTTGCTCTTCTCCTTTCAGAAAGGAGTTGTCTGAGGGGTGGGGGAAGCCATCTATCCAGCCTCGGCCTAGCAAGAGATGTTGCTCGCTCTATGCAGTCAGAGATACCCTCTGTGATGTCCTTGGCCGCCCGGTCCAGCGCATGGATGTCAGTAATGTCATCGATTGAAACGAAAGTGGCAGATTTTAGGGTGGTTTCAAAGGTTTTCCAATCGGTCCTTCTGCGAAGGGCAGCGTCGTCAGAGCAGGCCGTCGCTCCAATGGAGATAAGGATGGGGTCGTGATCAGACGACAACTCGGATAAAACCGTTACTTCGAGAGAGAACGGAATGTTCTTCGCGATAACAAAATCGAGGATGTCCGGCCTGACGCCGGGGCGATAAAACCTTGGCCCTCCCGGGGGGTGAACAGAAACTGGGATGGAGGAAAGGTAGTTGTATAGCCTTCTGCCATACCCGTTAATCGTTCTGCACCCCCACGAGGTATGTTTGGCGTTGAAAATAATTTTTTCACGAGGATCGCGACGCCACCCCGCCTTCCGGTCAGACGATCGGAGTCGTACGTGTAGAAATTTGGGATCTTGAGCTTATCACCAGGACGTAGCCACGTTTCACCAATGAGCATGATCTTTACGCCTTCGTTATGCAGGAAGAGGGCCAGTTCATCTCGTTTGTCGAGTATTCCGCATGCGTTCCACGCAGCAAAGGTCACTCCAGGGATTAGACAGTTAATTGGCGTGTTCATAGTCTTTGTGTTTTGGAGTTATTCGGGAAAAGTTGTTGGATAGCGCTTGAGACTTTTTCAATCTGTACGAAAATGTTCTGAAGAGCGTCCAATAGTAGCGAAACTTTGGCGTCTTCAGTCCTTCCGAAAGATGGATTAGAATTCTCTCTCGAAGGGCCGGATCGGCCCTTAGAAGGAGTATTGCGACTTCCCGAAGCAAACCTTACCCCCGAAGATCCTGGGGTTTTGCTGTGCGAATCCTCGTGAGAAGGGCCTGATAAGGCTTGTGAATAAGATCGACCGCTGTGTGTAGGGTTCCTAGAGGAATCAGCTGCTCTCGGAGTCTGAGGTCTCAGTTTAGGGAAACGGGCACACCCGCGATAATTTGCGGGGTGCTGATCACCGCAGTTGGCACAAGTGTCCGGCTCCTGCTTAGGTCTTGGGCAGGTATCTGACTCGTGGTTTCCCGCGCAGACAACACACTTTTTAGGGGCCGTACAACGCGACTGAGCGTGCCCAAACCTTTGGCACCGAAAACATTGTCCGATCGAAGGGCGCGACTTTAGAGTTTCCACAGTAATATCCAGGGACAATATTTTCTCCAGGTGGTAAATCTGTTTTTGTTCTTTTGTGATCTTCACTAAAACTAATGGCATGGGTGCTTTGTCCCTGGGTCTTCGCATGCGGATGACACAGTCAGGGGAGAATCCCTTTTCCTTGAGGTCTTCGAAAATTTCTTTTTCACCTATCTCGTTTGGAACTCCTCTGAGCACGACATTAAGTAATTTTTCAGAGGGAAGCTGGTATGTGTGAAATGGAATTTTGTCGAGAAGGAAGAACTTAGTGAGAGAGCGGTAGTCCGACTCAGTAGCAGGAAATATTCTGATGCCATCCGGAATGTTCTGGGCCTTTGAGAAGTTAATGCCCTTTCGCTTAATTTCTGAGCTGATATTTGCCCATTTCGATTTATCCCTTAAGACTACGGGAGGAACCTTGTCCATCGGTGCGCTGGTAGATTTTGAACGATTGTCCTGAATAGGGGGTTGAGAGGGCGGTGCAACCACCCGTTCGCGCTGCGGGAGAGGGGGAAACCGTCTCGATTGCGGCAGAGCCGCGTGTTGCTCAGTCTCCTGAGACTGGACTGTCACAATTCTATCGAGATCCTCCGATTGATGTTTGGTGAAGGGCATAAACTCCCTAGAGCCAGATGGAGGGGCTTATACGAAGATGAATCGACTCCACCACCTGGAGCGTGAACCATAGCCGTCACCTTGAGACGTCTGCTAGGCGTGGCAGGGGGCGAAGAACTGCCCTTTCGTTTCCTGTTCGTGTTTGTTTGCACCGTCCTGATAAGAGAGGAGGTGGAGCAGAATGACGTATCCATGCTAAGAGGTGAGGCTTCAAGAGGAGGACGCTCCTCATCGGATGAGAAATCGTTATTAAGATTCCTATTTGGATGTCTTCTCCTTTTTTGTTTTAACAGTTTCTGTAGATTTTTTATTTGTTTAATTATTTCAGCTTCGGAGAGATTTTCAATTGGAGAGGACCCCCCAGAACAACGAGCAGTAGGAGTGGCATCATCACCACTATCATCATTCGTTTGCACAATGGAGGTGCTATTATATTCAACATTTTCTTTTTCTTTTTCAGGTGGAGTTTTCTTCTTCGGAGGAGTGCGAAGCATGGCGCCAGACGTGCAGCGGGGAGAACCCGCGACGGAAACCAAATGTTCGATCCTAGAAGAGAGACCAGAATGGGTCAGCAAACTTGGTAAGTGAGGAATTATTTATTTAACGTCACTCTATATCAAAAACAGACACAAAGAAGGAGTGTCTAGAGCGCCTGTCAAAGCACACAATGTGTGTGTCAAAATATAAAAGAAAAAATCAGGCAATTGCCCGATGAACTGAAGAAGTTCAGACAAACACTACGTGAATGTATAGATCAAATAAAATCGCAAGTTACAAAAATTACAATTTTAAAATGACTAAAAACGGTCAAATTAACAGGCAAAAAGTGTAAAAGTGACGACAGGACAAGATAAATAATAAAAAAGATTAAACAACAGACCTTTTATAATGAAAGATAAAATGAACGTTAAATTAAAATAGTTCTGTCGAAGCAGAACGTCCAAAGTAAATTTAATAAAAACTTTAGCGCCTGATTAAAAATATAAGTAAATAAATGTGTCTTAGTTAACGAGTAATCGTTGAAAATACAAATAAGGTCTGAAATATGCAGATATTTTTATTAAAAACTGCTTTTAAAATGAATAAATTCAATGTTTTTTATTCTGTAAATAAATAATTTACGAAAACAACACGACCTATCTCTTTTTAGCACGCTGAAATGTGTATATTCGATGTATAAATTTATCTAAAAGGAATGCGTGGAAAAAACGCTATAAAAAATACGGCGGCTGGCGCGGATCTTTGTCGAAAGGAATCCAGGCAGCGGAGGGGGACCTTATGCCGCCACTCCGCCAACACTGGATTCTCACGCTGCCGACCGACCGTGCAGAAGACAAGGATAGGTTGTTCTCTCTCTATCTTCCGAGTCCGTGTGAATTGGAAAATTTTTATTTAAAAATATATTTCAAAAATATATATCACCTTAACGTCGACCCTCAAGCCTTGGAATTTTTAACGAAAAAATTAATAATTCGTTGTTAAACGCGGAATAAAAAAGCTGGACAGAAGATGTTCAGCTGTCAACTGTTTTTGACTAATTAAAGAAATTAGTCCGTCAGAAAAGATATTCCAGCGACTTATTTAGCCGATTGGCCAGCGCTGGATTGTCGAAATGGCGAGGATTATTGATAAACTTCTCGGCTGGTCTTTGTAGAAGAGGGGATAAAGAAGTTCGCCCCTAATTGGCTTGCTAATTGCCCCTAATTAGGCCCGACGAGGCCTGGGCGGAGCACAGACTTCCAATAATCAGTAGAAAGTTTTTATTTCTTCTTTTATAATAAATATAGTCTATATAACTTCTTTTATTGTGTAAACCGCACAGAGGCGTTTATAATTAAGCCAATCACTGGTGAGATAGATGATAATAATAGTGAAATTATCTAGTCGTGTCAGAGCACGAGAAAACGTGACCAGCCGGTACGACGTACGGACTCGGAATCACTCACACGCTCTGGTAACTATGGTCTCTCTTTCTCTTCTAAGGCCGAACGGTTGTTCCTAAGCCCTTTAGTGTTCTGTGAATGTCCTTTTTAGGACAGGAAATATGAATTTATAAAAGGACGAAATCGCTGTCTAATATGACTATTTTAAGTGATGTAAGAAAACTTCGGTGAATAGAAAGAGTTAGTCGTCAATCGCCAGAATCCTTCTAATTCTCACTCTAGGGTGCGGTCTGTCGGGGTCGAGAATGGCCAGCTGGCTGATAAGGGGATTTTCTGATCTTTCAACCCTCTGTAACGTCTTGGCTGCCAGGCCTGTCACAAATCGTTGAAGCGATTCGACTCCAAGATCATCGCGGAGTTGCTGATTCCTGACAAACCAAGGCGACCCAGCTATGAGTCTTAAGACTTTGTTTTGTAATGTTTCCAGCTTTTTAAAGTGGGTCTTAGCCATGCTCGACCACGCCAGCGCCCCATAGGTGATGATCGGTCTTAGGAAGGAGTAATAAATTAATATTTTGATTCTAAGCGAAAGACGACTTTTCGCACAGAGCAAAGGATAAACATAACTTCTGGCCGCGTTGAATTTCTCCATCGTTTTGCTGACGTGAAGTCGCATTGTGAACGTGCATCAAGTCTCATCCCCATGTAGAGGACTGAAGGGCTCCAAGGGAGCCTGAAGTTATCGACAATAATATTGTCCGGTGGGGGGCGGCGCCTATTCGTAAAGCGAATGGCCACGCATTTTGATTCGTTAATCTTCAGTCTCCACTTGGAGGCCCAAGAAAGAACGTCGTCCAAATGATGTTGAAGTCTGCGCTGGAGAAGGTTTTCGTCTGTCGACACCGTGTAAAGGGCGGTGTCGTCAGCATAGATCGCCAGTTGAACAGCTTCTGCCTTGGGGATATCTGCCATATATATTATAAAAAGAAACGGGGCCAGAAGGGAGCCCTGTGGAACTCCAGCAGTGATTGGTCGGATAGTAGAGAGATGCCCATCACATCGAGCGGAAAAGGTTCTATTCGTCAGATACGAGTGAAGAATTCTTGTAAGATTGGAGTTGATGCCGTTAGAAATTAGCTTGTGTACTAGGCCTTTATGCCAGACCGTGTCAAAAGCCCTTGCGATATCTAAAAAGACAGCGCCAAGGGTCTCTTTCCTTTCAAGCGCATCGCGTATCGCCTCCGTTAGCCTAAGTAACTGAAATTCTGTGGAGTGGCCCTCCCGGAATCCAAATTGCTCGTCCTGGATTATTCTGTTTATGAATAGCTCTTCCTTTAACCTCGCAAGGACGATTGCTTCCACCACTTTAGCCAGGCAGGAAATAAGCGAGATGGGGCGGTAGCTCTGAGGGAATAGTTGGTCTTTGCCTGGTTTGAGGATCGATACCACTACGCTGTGCTTCCATATCGAAGGGAAGTGTCCCAAACTGAGGACCGAATTTGCTACAGATACAAGATCGAGCAAGATGTTAGAGGGCAGTTTCTTGAGCGTGAGATTAGTAATCTGATCTTTGCCAGGAGCTTTGCCCGGTTTGAGTGCCTTGATGATTCTGGCAACCTCGTCAATACTAGTAGGTGGTAAGTTCTCTCCATTCAGTTCTGGGAGAGCCTCAATGGATGTTTCGACCTGGTCTTCGAGTTCTTCATCAGAGTCGTCCTCAGCGGTGGATTCATGAATCGACCATAGATATTCGGCTAGAATTTCCGATTTCTCGCCCGGGTCATATGTGATGCCGTTAGGGCCTTACATGGGCTGAATGCCCTCGTTCTTGCTCCTATTCGTTTTCAGGGCTTTGGCCATTCTCCACAGCGATCCATCCTGAGACGTGAGCGTCGAAACTTTGTCCCACCATCTTTGTTCGTTATAATCCCTGAGTTCATCCCTCAGTTTTCGCGATAGGGCATTGGCAATAGCAATATCAGCCGGATGTGCTGTGCGCTGTGCTGTCTTTTTGGCTTTCCTTCTGTCCCGCAGAAGCTGTCTCAGCGGAGGAGGGAGCCATCTGTCCGACTTCGGCTTGACCATAGATGACGATCTATCGATGCATTCAGAGATGCCATTTGTGAGTTCTTCGGCTGCTTTATCCAGTGTGTTAGTGTCGCTGATGTTTTCGACAGTGAGCAATGAGCTGGATTTCATAGTAGATTCAAATAACTTCCAGTCCACTCTGCGGAAAGAGGCCGTCCCAGTGGTCTCAGCCAACGCCCCAAAGGAGATGACAATTGGGTCGTGATCGGATGAGAGTTCCGACAACACCGTCACGTTGAGGTGAAACGGTATATTTCTTGCGATAGCGATATCAAGGATGTCCGGCCTGACGCCGGGGCGAAAAAACGTCGGTTCGTCGGAGGGGAGGGAAAGAGGGAGGGGGTGAACAGAAGCTGGGT
The DNA here is from genome assembly GCA_023690525.1 of Holotrichia oblita. Classification (NCBI taxonomy): domain Eukaryota; kingdom Metazoa; phylum Arthropoda; class Insecta; order Coleoptera; family Scarabaeidae; genus Holotrichia; species Holotrichia oblita. The sequence goes on from CM043018.1 coordinate 76,427,204, forward strand.
TGGAGGGGAGGTGGTTGTATAGTCCCCTACCATAGCCGTTGACCGTTCTGCACCCCCACGACCCGTGCTTGGAATTGAAATCACCGGCCGCCAAAGCCGGAACATCGTCAGGAAATACAAGATCCAAATCTCTCCAATCAGCGCCACGTCCTGGTGGGGCGTAGACCGAGAACAGCCGCAGAGGGCCAAACCCACGGACCGAGATTTCAATACCCACTGTCTCAAGAAAATGAAGACCCGTGATGGAAATGGGGGTATGATTTAGTTCTTTCTTTACTAGAATCGCGACACCACCGTTTCTACCGGTCAGGCGGTCGGCTCGGTAAGTATGATAGTTCGGCAGCCTGAATTTATCTCCCGGTCTAAGCCAAGTCTCGCTGAGGAGCATGACATTGATGTTCTCATTATGTAAGAAGAGAGCAAGTTCTTCGCGTTTGCCGAGAACGCCACAGGCATTCCATGCGGAAACCAAGATTCCTGGGGGTTGACAGTTTGAGGACGTATTCATGATCGTTTGTTTTTAGAGTTGTTCGGGAAGATCTGTTTAATAACGCTAGTGATGTTTTCTATCTGCGCGAAGAGGGTCTGAAGAGCGTCCAAAAGTATTGCTACCTTGGCGTCTTCAACCCCCTCCCCCCATCGATGATTTAGAGTTAACTTCAGCTGGGTCGGAACGACCCTTAGATGGAGTAACATGATCTCTCGAAGTGAATCTTACCCCAGAAGAGTTTGGGGTTTTCCTGAAGCGATCCTCATGTGAAGGGCCCGAGAGGGCTTGAGAATAGGTACGACCCTTGTTAGAATGTCCTCTGGACGGGTTTGGTGTCCTTGGTGTCTGAGGTTTGAACCTCGGGAATCTGGTGCAGCCTCGATAATTTGCGGGATGTGTCTCACCGCAATTGGCGCAAGTGGCCGGCTCCTGTTTCGGTCGCGGGCAGGTGGCCGACTCATGGTCGCCCGCGCAGGCGACACATTTCTTTGGCGCCGTGCAGCGAGATTGGGCATGTCCGAATCTCTGACATCTAAAGCATTGCCCTATAGACGGGCGAGAGTTTTGGGTCTCGACGGTGATGTCTAGAGAGACGATCTGCTTAAGGTGGTAAATAGCCTTTTGATCTTTGCCAATCTTCACTAGTACGAGAGGCATTGGTGCTTTTGTGCCGCCCTTGCGCATTCTGACCACACATTCCGGGGTGAAACCGCGCTCAACAAGGTCGTCGTAGATTTCTTTTTCACCAATTTCTATTGGAACGTCTCTAAAGACTACATTTAAGAGCTTTTCTGACGGGAGCTGGTAAGTATGAAACGGTATATTGTCCTTCATAAAGAATTTAGTTAAGGCCCTGTAGTCCGCAACAGTAGTCGGATATATGCGGATGCCGTCTTGGATGTTTTGTGCTTTGGTGAATTGGATACCACGTCTCTTGATTTCTGAGCTTATCTTGGCCCAGATAGACTTATTCCTAAGTACAACTGGAGGGATTTTTTCAGATTCCGCAGGGGATGAAGGTGGCTGAGTGTTCCTTCCTTCCGAAGGGAGCTTAGCAGAAGGGCGCTGAGGAGCAGAGTCCTCAGCAGAGCGGCGCGGAAGTGGGGGGAATCTTCGCGAGGCAGAGCTCACGTCGTTCGACCATCTATCCCCAGATTGAAAAGGGACAGTTTCTATTTTGTCAGAATCCACAGTAGACCTAGGAATTGTTGGATTTTCCCGCTTATGAGCGACTTTTGACGGGGATGATTTTTGAGGGGGTGATTTATCCTCATTTGTGGCGTGAATCTGGGCTTGAACCCTGAATCGTCTAGCAGGAGATGAAGTGGACGAGAAGCTGCCCTTGCGTTTTTTGCCCAGATTTTTATGGACAGCGTTTATTAAAGACGAGGTCGAGCAGAAAGACGTGTCCATATTCACAGAAGATCTTTCGGGCGAAGCGCCTTCATCGTCAGAAGAGAATTCTTTACTCAGATTCCTGTTTGAAGCTCTCTTGGCTTTTCTTCCTTCGAGTATGGCTTGTAGGTTTTTAATTTGAGATAGTATCTCGTCATCGGAGAGTTCCTCATTTTGTTGAGTGGAATTTGCCTCGATTGAGTCATTTTTGTTTTCGTTTTGATTTTGATTTTCTGTAGTTGGAATTACCGTTCTGTCTAATTCAGTTTCTGTCCCTGTTTCAGGTGAGTCAGGGAGTTTGAGGGAAGAATAAGCAGAAATTACCTTAGGAGGTGTTCGATACATTCTGCGTCGAAAGTCGAAATTCGACCAATAAAGATAGGAAAGACAGTCGGGCGACGGCCCGATTTCCGATAGGATCAACAGATCACAAAAGCCCCCAATTTATATGACAAGCTCCAAGAGAAAGTATATGCAGCGAAAGCCGCAGCAATCACACTCCAATCAATTTCAAAATTGGCGGAGAGAAGAAATTTTTTCAGAAAGTCGGATAGAAGTCCGATGAATTTAATGAATTCAATCTAAAATGGTTCAGTAAAAATAATAGAACAGATCAGTTACAATTAATGATTTAAAATGACTAAAAAGTCTAGTGTATAAATAAAAGAATTGCAAAACCAATTCTCACAATTAATTCAAATTTAAAAAGACTAAAAAGGTCTACTAAGTGCACAAGATATGTATAAGGACAAAAAACAAACGGATTAAAAAGATCAAATAATTTAAACACAGCAGTTTGATTCCTGCAAGTATCTCCAGTCGCTTTTTAGAAAAGCTTAATGTAATTAAAACGATAATTTAAAATGTAAATAAAAATTTTCGTCCGCTGAGTGCGTAAAAGAAATTATTTTAATGTAATCTGGCGTAAAATGTTTTTAAAATCGATAAATAAATAGAGAGAATCGGTCTGAATAAATAAATTCGTATTCTTTTTCAATGTGTAAAAGAGTATAAAAGAATGCGCACAAAAAATGCGGAGAGTGATGCAGATCTGTCTTACAAGGGAACTCGGGTAGCGAGGGGGGGCCTCATCCCACCCAACGCTAACGCTGGTTCCCAAACGAAGCCGACCGACCACTAGCCAGACAAGGATGGAGATACTTCTTCGTCGTTGTATTCTGAGTCCGCAATTTTGTTAAAAATTTTTACAACAATGTAATTTTTCCCCGTCGTCGAACCTCAAGCCTTGAGATAATTGATGAAAAAGAACGTAATGAATACGTTAATGTCTTCACGGAGTAAGCTGAAGGATGAATTTTCAGCCGGTCAATTTCGTAAAATTCTAATTAAAGAAATTAGAATCGTCGGTATTTGCAGATTACCAGCGGTTTATCGCCCAATTGGACGGCGCTGGAGCGTCAGAAAGAAAGGCTGATGATCTGGACGTCTTGATTGGTCAGAGATGATTATGGAGAGCTGAATGTCTCCGCTGATTGGCTGCGATTAGGCCCCTAATTAAGCCAGACGTGGCCTAGGTGGGGCACAAATATTTTCTATTCGGTGTATTATTTATTTTCTTTTTCGTTGTTGATATTTTTGATAAAAAATCGTTGTATATATGTAGATGATGTTCTTTGAAACGTGCAGAGACGTTTCTTGTTAATTAAAACTGCCAATCAGGAAAGATTTGATGAGATAGATGCCCTTTTCAGGGCAGCGAAATTGAAATTAAAAGATTTAAACGCTGTCTGGTGCGACTGATTTTGGTGAGATGTTTGATGGATAGATATTCATGTGGGTCGGTCGTCAATCGCTAGAATCCTCCTTATTCTCACTCTAGGCGGCGGTCTGTCAGGGTCGAGAGTGGCAAGCCGGCTGATGAGGGGGTTGTCCGATCTTTCCACCCTTTGCAGTGTTTTGGCTGATAGACCAAGCGCAAATTGTTGGAGTGACTGGACTCCGAGGTCGTCGCGGAGTTGCTGGTTCCTGATATACCAAGGCGAACCAGTGATGAGCCTTAAAATCTTGTTTTGCAAGGTCTCCAACTTCCTGAAGTGGGTCTTAGCCACGCTCGACCATGCCAGCGCCCCGTAGGTGATAATCGGTCGTAGAAAAGTGTAATATATTAATACTTTGACTCTGAGCGAGAGGCTGCTTCTTGCACACAGCAGGGGGTAAACGTAGCTTCTGGCCGCGTTAAACTTGTCGATGGTTTTTGATACATGGAGACTCAGTGTGAGACGCGAGTCCAATCTCATCCCCAGATAAAGGACGGAAGAGCTCCAAGGGAGCCTGAAGTTGTCTACGATGATGTTATCCGGTGGCGGTCTGCGTCTGTTCGTAAAACGAATTGCCACGCATTTTGACTCGTTTATCTTCAGTCTCCACTTGGAAGCCCAGGAGAGAACTTCGTCCAAGGAACGCTGGAGCCTTCGTTGAAGGAGATTCTCGTCTGTCGACACCGTGTAAAGGGCGGTGTCGTCAGCATAGATCGCCAGTTGGACTGCGTCCGTTTTTGGAATATCTGCCATATATATGATAAAGAGGAACGGAGCCAGAAGCGAGCCCTGTGGGACACCAGCAGCGATCGGTCTTCTGGAGGAAAGATGACCTCCGGGTCGGGCAGAGAAAGTTCTCTCTGTTAGATAGGAGTGTAGGATTCTGATCAGATTAGGGTTGACACCATTAGAGATCAGCTTGAACACCAGGCCCCTGTGCCAGACCGTATCAAACGCATGCAAATATGCGATCCAATTCCTTCCAATCAGCGTCCCGTCCCGGTGGGGCGTAGACCGAGAACAACCGCAGAGGGCCAAATCCGCTGATCGTAATTTGAACACCCACTGTTTCCAGAAAGTGAAGTCCCGAGATGAAGATGGGAGTGTGAATCAGTTCTTTCTTAACTAGAATTGCGACACCGCCGTTTCTGCCGGTGAGACGGTCGGCCCGGTAAGTATAGTAGTTCGGCATCTTGAGCTTGTCTCCCGGTCGAAGCCAGGTCTCGCCGAGAAGCATGACATTGATGTTTTCATTGTGCAAAAAGACAGCCAGCTCGTCGCGCTTGCCGAGAACGCCGCAGGCATTCCATGCTGAGACCAAAATTCCAGGGGGTTGGTTATTTGAGGACATATTCATGAACGATGGTTTCTGTTGTTGTTCGGGAAGATCTGTTTGATGACACTAGTGATATTTTCAATCTGCACGAAGAGGGTCTGAAGAGCGTCCAGAAGCAACGCTACCTTGGCCTCTTCAACCCCTCCTGCCGATGATTTAAAATTGTCTTTGATAGGGTCAGAGTGACCCGTAGATGAAGTAACATGATCTTTATCAGCGAACTTTACCCCAGATGAGTTTGGGGTTTTCCTGTGTCGGTCCTCGTGGGAAAGGCCCGAAAGGGCTTGAGAGTAGGAACGACCGGTGTTGGGATGTCCTCGGTGTCTGAGGCTTGAGCTTGGGAAATCTGATACAGCCTCGGTAGTTTGCGGGATGGGTCTCACCGCAGTTGGCGCAAGTGGCCGGCTCCTGTTTTGGTCGTGGACAGCTGGTGGATTCGTGATCCCCCGCGCAGGCGACACACTTCCTCGGCGCTGTACAGCGAGATTGGGCATGCCCAAATCTCTGACATCTGTAGCATTGCCCTACAGAAGGGCGCGAGTTCAAAGTTTCGACAGTAATATCCAGAGAAACAATCCGCTTAAGATGGTAAATAGCCTTGTGTTCTTTGCCGATCTTCACCAATACAAGAGGCATTGGTGCCTTTGTACCGCCCTTGCGCATTCTGATCACGCATTCCGGAGTAAATCCGTGTTCCACTAGGTCGTCCAAGATCTCCTTCTCGCCTATTTCGACTGGGACGTCTCTGAAAACCACATTCAGGAGCTTTTCCGATGGTAATTGGTATGTGTGGAACGGAATTTGATCATTCGTAAAGAATTTCGTCAGAGCTCTATAATCCGCGACTGTTGTCGGGAATATGCGGATGCCGTCTTGTATGTTCTGCGCCCTGGTAAATTGGATTCCACGTCTTTTAATTTCAGAGCTCGCCTTCGCCCAGATGGATTTATTTCTGAGGACTACTGGAGGAATTTTTTCCGAGTCTGCGACAGTCGATGGTGGTTGAGTGTCCCTATTTTGGGAGGGAACTGTAATGGGAGGGCGCTGAGAACCAGCAACCTCCGTAGTACGGCGCGGGAGTGGGGGAAATCTTCGTGAGGCAGAGCTCACGTCGTTCGCCCATCTGTCAACAGGTTGAGAGGAAACGGCGTCGATCCTGTCAAAATCCACAGTAGACCTTTTTGAATTTTCTCGAGTATAAGAGACCTTCGCCGAGAGTGTTTTTTGAGGAGGTGATTTATCCTCATTTGAAGCGTGGACCTGTGCTTGGACTTTGAATCGTCTAGCGGGGGAATCGGTGGGCAAAGAGCTGCCCTTGCGTTTCTTTCCCATGCTTTTGTGAACAGAGTTGATTAGGGAAGAGGTCGAACAAAAGGACGTGTCCATGTTTATTGGGGACTTTTCAGGCTGAGAGCCTTCGTCGTCGGAAGAAAATTCTTTGCTTAAGTTCCTGCTCGTCGCTTTCTTTGATTTTCGATTTTGTAATATAGCCTGTAAATTTTTAATTTGAGTCAAAATCTCGTCATCAGAAAGTTCCTCGTTATTCAGCGTTGATACAGACTCGACTGAGTCATTTTTGTTATTACTTAGATCTTCATTTCTGTGGATTACTGTTCTGTCCAGATCAGTTTGTATTCCCGTCTCCGGTGAGCCCGGAAGCGGGAGAGAAGAGTATGAAGGAGCAGACTTGGGAGGTGTCCGGTACATTCTGAGAGAGAGATGTGAGTGTGACTTGCGAAAGTAAGAATGGAGTAATCAGGCGACGGCCCGATGTCTGGCAAGATCAAAAGAAAGAATGACAAAAATCCCTAGATAACAATGTGTGTTCCAAGATAAATGCGGCGAAGGCCGCAGCGACCACGTCGTAATCAAAATATATATTTAATTTAGTTCAAAAATGATAAAAATGTATAAATAAAATACACGGTCACAAATGATTATTTAAAAAGACTAAAAAGTCTATTAAATGTGTTGTATTGTTAATTTTGCGCTGATTGTTACTATTACTTTCGAAGGACCATCTTGAATATAAACACCGTTGTCTTAAAATATGTTGATTTATTTCTAACGTACAAACTATACCTATATTATTATGGCGTGTGTTTTTTTCTCTTAGTTCTACATTGTTCTGCGCACGACCACGAAATCTCGTAGGATATGCGGTATATACGTTACAGAGGTCGCCACAATGGCGGGATTATTAAATACAAACTCAAACATCCTCCCCCCACTTGAAGGGACTTCAAGGTATAATAAATTATATACCTACTTATATAAAAAAAACAAAATGCTATTTAATATAGAGGCAATGATATAGTTATTCTTCTGAATTATCCACTGGTAACACACACACTTTGTTAACAGCTCTTCGAAGTATGCGGTTTCCATTCGTCACTGACACTACACGAATACTTCCATCAGCACCAGGATGTACTTCTGTGATGCGTGCTAGTCGCCATTGCATTGGTGGAGTGTTGTCGTCTTTGAGAAAGACTAAATTCCCAGCTTGGAGACTGCGAGTCTTTGTTAACCACTTCGATCGAATTTGAAGGTCAGAGACATATTCTCGGTGCCACCTTTTCAAAAAATGTTGCTTCATCTGTTGTATGTACTCGTATCGTCTCAATCGATTGACTGGTGTTTGCGTTAAGTCGTGGTATGGCAAAGTGGTAAAATTTCTACCAATGAGGAAGTGTGCGGGGGTTAGGGCATCGAAATCATTTGGAGAGGTACTTAGAGGACATAAAGGTCGTGAATTGAGTATAGCTTCAATCTGGTTTAATAAAGTGAAAAATTCTTCAAATGTTAATAAGGTATTTCCTACAACTCTTCGAAGGTGATGTTTAACAGATTTAACACCCGCTTCCCATAAGCCACCAAAATGAGGACTTTGTGCAGGACTAAAATGCCATTTTATAAAGTCATTATTAGCAGTTGACGAAAGAGTTGCATGATTTTGTCTCAAAAATTTACCTAATTCTCGTAATTTAGACGCGGCCCCTAAAAAGTTAGTACCGTTGTCGGAGTAAATATTAGTCGGTTTACCTCGTCTAGAAATAAAACGCCTAAATGTAGCTAAGAAAGCATCCGTAGTAAGTTCAGTGACTGGTTCAAGATGAACAGCTTTCGTAGCTAAACAAACAAAGATACATAAATATGATTTAAATGTTTTGTTACATTTTCCTTTAAATTGTTTAGTTTGAAACGGACCTGCGTAATCAACACCTGTCGCTATGAATGGGTAAGTTAAAGTTAATCTATCTCTTGGCAAATTACCCATAAACTGGTCATGAGATCTAGGTTTCACTCGGAAACATTTAATACAATTATGAACAACTCTTTTCGCGACGTCCTTTCCGCGAGTAGGCCAAAATTTTGACCGTATTGATGATAACATTAGTTGAGGACCGCCGTGAAGTGTATTTAAATGTTCGTTTTCCATTATTAGTTTAGTTAAGGGATGTTTACCACATAACAATAACGGATGTCTTTTCTCGAATTCGAAATCTGAATTCTGTAAACGTCCACCAACACGTATTAAATTCTGTTCATCTAGGAATGGAGATAACTGGCGAAAGTTAAGCTTCGGAATACTTTTGCTTTTATTCTGCAAATAAAGAATTTCTTCTTGAAAACTTTGTAATTGTGCTAATTTTACCAATAAAAGAATAGCCTCATGGATTTCACAAATTGTTAAATGTCCTGTTTTTCGATTGTCACTATTAATACGACAATTTCTAATAAATCTTAAGCAGTACGCCGTAACTCGTTGTAGTTTGTTAAATGATGAAAATTTGCAAAATAGAAACGCGTTATCTGTACTTGTCGATATAAAAGAATTAGATGTCTTTTTTAATTCTGGTACAACGTTACTTGAAATAATTCTTTCTTGTGGCCAACTTTCTTTATTCATTGATAGCCACGAAGGTCCATGCCACCAGATCGAATTTGATAAGCGATCAACTGAAGTTCCGCGTGATAGGAAATCTGCAGGATTATCCTTTGACCTTATGTATGACCAATCATTAACCTTGCAAAGTTTCTGAATTTCAGTGATTCTGTTGGCGACAAATACTTTTAAATCGTTGGATGTCAAATGTAACCAGTTCAAGACAATAGTTGAGTCACACCAAAAATATACTTTGTCGAATTTTATTCTTAACGCATTTTGTACTTTAGCTATCAATTTTGCAGACAATACAGCCGCACATAATTCTAATTTTGGAATAGTTAGCCTTTTCATTGGCGCTACTCTAGATTTAGCACATAAAAGATTTGTTTTTATTACATTTGTTTCACTGATGTAGCGCACGTAAACACATGCACCATATGCTGCCAGAGAAGCGTCCGAAAAGGAGTGAAGCTCTAATGTATGGGTATCCTTTTCTGATATATACCGCGGTATCTCAAATGTAGCTAGCTGCGTCAACTGTTGCTTTAACATTTGCCAATTATCATTAATTTTGGATGGTAATGGTGAATCCCATTCAAGATTTTCCAACCAAATATGTTGGAGCAACACTTTGGCTGTTACAATAAATGGACCCAATAGACCTAAAGGATCGAATATTCTTGCTATTTGTGCCAGAATTGTTCGCTTTGTTTCATGAGTTATATCATCACTATCACTCACTTGATAATGTATTGTGTCTGATGTAGGTTGCCAAATTAACCCAAGTGTACGCCTAGCCTCATCTGATTTGAAGTTGACAGTTTCATACGCCTTTGAACCTAAATTTAGTCTACTTGCAAGTTCGTCGTTGTTTGTCATCCACTTTCTGAGATTAAAACCTACTGATTTTAATACTGAATTTAATTCATTGCAAATTTGAATTGCTTCATCAATCGTGTCAAACCCGGTCAATAAATCGTCGACATAAAAATCGTTCAATATAATACTGCTAGCTAATGGGAACTTTGATTTATGAATATCTGCTGCTTCCTTTAATGCCCTAGTAGCTAGGTAGGGTGCTGATTTCGTACCATATGTAATTGTGTTAAGCCTGTAATGTTTCAGCTCTGATTGTGGATTGTCGCGCCACAAAATTCTTTGATAATCGCGTTGATCTTCTGCAATTAGTACCTGACGGTACATCTTTTCAATATCGGCAGAAACTACAAATTTACGTGTACGAAATCTTAGAAGAATATCAAACAAGTCATCTTGTATTCTTGGACCTTTAAATTGAATATCATTAAGTGATAGATTATTGGTTGTCTTGCAAGAACCATCAAAAACTACTCGTAACTTTGTTGTAGTACTAGTCTCTTTTACAACACCGTGATGAGGTAAATAATATGAGTTATTAATGTTTAAATTTGGATCTTTAATTTCTGACATATGATTCAATTGTATATACTCTTTCATGAAGTTTGAATAATCTTTTTGAAAGCTAGGATTAGAGCACAATCTTCGTTCTAAATTACTAAACCTTTTTCCAGCTATCTTAAGTGAATCTCCTAACTGTTGCACAGGTTGCTTAAATGGTACATTAACAACAAATTTACCGTCTTGATTTCTGGTAGTCGTAGCTTGGAAATGAGCTTCGCAAAATGACTCATCGAGTTCCTTCTCATTATCACAGTTTTCAATCTCCCAAAATGTTTTTAAATCGTTTTGTATGTCAGAGTTCGTGGTAAAGTTACAAATTGAATTTTTAGATTGTTTGTGACAAGGAAGTGGGCCTGAAATAATCCATCCCAAAGTTGTGCTTTGAATCGTTGGTTGATTGCATCTTAGTTTAATTTGTTTAGGACGCAAAAGATCCCAGAAAATGTTAGCACCTAATAACATATCAACTTTACCTGGTTTATTAAAGTACTTGTCGCAAATCTTTATGTTTCTCGGAATTTTAACTTTCGTAATATCGTAACTTGTATGTGGTATGTGATCTGTAATTTTATCTATAACAAGACATGAAATTTTCCTAGAAAAATTGCTATTCAAAGATCTTAATGTTAAGTTTGTTTTGAATTTAATCGGAGAATGTACTTGATTTATACCTATGACAGACAAATCGATAGGTATCTTTTCTAAATTTAACTTTTCACTTAATTCCCATGTAATAAAATTTTGCTCAGAACCACAGTCGAGTAATGCTCTACATATATGAGACGAACCATGGCCGTTTTCAACTCTGATACCTGCTGTTGATAATAAGACACTTGAATGCATTGTATTACAACCTACAATGGTTGTATTTTGAACCTTATCGTTAGATTCTGCGTGATTTTCCGTATTATTAATGTGTAGCAAAGTGTTATGTTTCTTGTTGCATTTTTTACATTTACTACTTTTACAAATGTAACTGATATGATTTGGTTTTAAACAATTTAGACAAAGTCTTTTTTCTTTCACTGCTTTAACTCTATCATTAACATTTAACTGCAAAAACTCGTTGCACATATATATAAGATGATTGCCTTTATTACAAAATTGGCATTCTTTTTCAGTATTCAATGAGACTAATGTTGTCGATTGTTTGTGTGACTGAGATCGTCTTTGTTGATTTTCAATAGACTCTAAGACATGACACCGATCTTTCAAAAAATGTTTAAGATCATCTACACTTGCATTTTCATTGCTTGTATTTGAAATTTCCCATTCTCGTTTAGTTATATTATCTAATTTGTTGCTTAGGATGTATACAAGTAAGGTATTCCAACTATCAACATCTTGCCCTAAAGCTTTTAATGCTAGTAAATGTTTAGAAGATTCGTCAATTAGTTTTCTTAACTCAGTTGCAGATTCGTTTTTAACATTAGGTAGATTGAGTAACGTCTTTATATGATTATTAATAAGAATCTTTTTGTTATCATACCGATCACACAGTATTTGCCATGCTACCGAGTAATTTACCTCTGTCATTTCTAATGATAGTATTAACTGAGAAGCTTGCCCTGATAGACTGCATTTTAAATATTGTAATTTTTCTATAAGTATTACTTAAGTTTTTATTTGTATCAATAATTGACAAAAACATATCTTTAAACTCTACCCAATTTTCATAACTTCCTGAAAAATTCGGTAATTTTATCGTTGGTAGTTTGACTTGACATTTTGAACCTGCCCCTGTAACTTCTACTATTTCTACGTCCGACAATCTATGTGAATTTGAATCTTTACTTGAAACGAAATCTTGCTGTTTATGTTTGTACGTGTAATTTTTAGCAATGGCTGACAATTTATAAAAATCAGTATCGAAATTGTTACGTTCACTATATTCATTTTCTAATTGTTCATCGCTGCACAATTCTTCAATTTGACCTTGAATTTCATGAAATTCATTGTATGTAATTTGTAAATTAGAAATTCTAGTTTCTAGTTCAACTATTTCTGTATTTGAGAATTTGTAATCATCTGTGAATTTCTCTAAAAATGTTTTGAAATGAGTGAGCGAGCTTTTTTTACCGCCCCTTTTACGATGCAAATTGCTTAATTCTGCCATTTTGAAGGTATATGTTAATGAAATTGAAACTATTTACGACTTTCTAAACCAGATTGAATCAATATTCATGTATGAAATTATGTGTAAACTTTAGAAAGGGAAATGAAGGGAACTAACCTCAATGGCTGCCTTGGCGTTGTTACCGTTGACTCATGTATGATGATCCACGCTATTCATATCGATATCCGGCTCTATATGACCAAATTGTTGTATTGTTAATTTTGCGCTGATTGTTACTATTACTTTCGAAGGACCATCTGGAATATAAACACCGTTGTCTTAAAATATGTTGATTTATTTCTAACGTACAAACTATAACAAACTATACCTATATTATTATGGCGTGTGTTTTTTTCTCTTAGTTCTACATTGTTCTGCGCACGACCACGAAATCTCGTAGGATATGCGGTATATACGTTACAGAGGTCGCCACAATGGCGGGATTATTAAATACAAACTCAAACAAAATGTGTAAAATGTAAATAAGGACGACAAAAAACGAATTAAAATGATTAAAATATACAAAAGAGCAGTTATGATTTTTTATTATATCTCCAGTCGCTTCTAAATTGATTAAAATAATTAAAAACAATATTACAAAATTTTTATTTTATGAAATTTAATCTGCTAAGATGTTTAAAATAATTTATTTCAGCAGAAATCGACGTAAAATATTTTTAAAATCAATAAACGTGTGTAAAAGATCGGTCAGATTTTATTTTATCAAATAGTTTTTCGCAGATAAAAATCGAGAGAAGAATGCATCTAAAAAATGCTATAAAAAATGCGCAGAGCGATACAGGTCTGCCTTACTGGGGAACACAGGTAGCGCGGCGGACCTTATGCCGCCGAACGCTAACACTGGTTCCCAGCGATGCCGACCGACCAAACGAAAGACAAAGACGGAGATATCTCTTTTCGCAGTGTTCCGAGTCCGTAATTTTTCCAAATTTTAAACAAACTTCTATTTTTCCCGATCTAGAGTCTCAAGCCTTGGAAAAATTGATCGAATATGTATTATATACGCTGTTGTCTTCTAAGAAAAAGCTGAAGGAAGAAATTTCAGCCTGTCAATTTGTTGAAATTCTAATTAAAGAAATTAGAAACGTAAAAATATGTTGTTTTCCAGCGACTTAACAGCCGATTGGCCGGCGCCGGAGCGTCAAATAGAGGAAAGAGAAGACTAAGCGTCTTCGCTGGTCGATGTTGGAGAGGGGGAATTCAAAATCTCCGCTGATTGGCCCTAATTAGTCCCCTAATTAGGCCCGACGTGGCCTAGGCGGGGCACAAAGAGTTTCTTTTCGATGTAAAATTTTTCTCTTTTCGCTATTTCTGTTATTTTTAATAAAAAATCGTTGTGTAGATGTTAATAACGTCTTTGAAGCGCTCAGAGGCGTTTCTAATTAATAATCTGCCAATCAGGAAAGTATAAAGATGATAAATGGTAATTCGTGACAGAGCACGTGAAATATCGACCGACCGGTACGACGTACGGACTCGGACTACTACTCTCACTCACTACTCACTCACTCCACGCTCTGGTCCTGAAAACGGGTCTCACTTACCTAGATCGGTGACCGTCGGTAGGCTCGTCCCACTTTTCAACAGCCAGTCCTGGCACACGTACCGCAACGGGAACGCTAGGTCTGTTACCTCCCCACAAAGGCTCGGACGTGTTCGGCATGTCCATGTTCTTGCCACGAACGAATGTAATGTATAACACCACTCACAACCCTGAACATGTACAGGCTCCTCCCCCTAAACCAGAGAACCCCAATCGCAACACCGGTCGTGTACAGGCTTCGCCCCCAACCGAACGACAGCCAATGCACGACCGACAAGCTGGAGTGGGGCATAAGGCCCCCACTCCAGCAAAAGCATATAAAAGGAGCACTGAGCGCAATAACCGACAGGAGTCTACAGCGAGCAGCGGTGCTGAGCGGACGTGTTTACACATTCGAGCAGCGTCACAGAGCGAGCGACAGACAACTTTCACCCCTACTACTGCGCAGGCGGTGGTGGGGATAACAGCGCATAAGCGGGTGCGTTGCGACCGAGCGACACTTCTCGTCGAGCAGCCAGCGAGGTCGGACTGCAACCTCTACCAGTACCAGAGCGTGTGTCCTTCTTAGGACACACGAGGATGGACGCGCCAGCAACCGAGGAGAGGATGGACACCACCGTGGAGATCACCTTCCCGAAGACCACCGCGGAGGGCACAAAGAGGCGAATTAGCGAGGCAGCTAACAGCCCGTGCACCTCCGAAGATGATGCCGGTAACGACCGAGACATCAAAAAGCGGCAACGCCGCTGTCTAAAAAAGAAGGGATCGACTCCCAGCGATGAGACCCCGATCGACGAGCCGTCAAGCACGGCTGGACCGTCGAAGGAGGTCTATAAGTCAAAGGCGCGGCAAGCAACGGCGCCAGCGAACGACGTGCCGTCTAACAACGGCAATAAGTCGACGGCTGTGCCGGCGCAGAAGCGCACCAAAAGTACGTCATGACGTAGACTTTGTAAAAACTATCGCGGACATCAAGTCCGCGTGTGTTGAGAAGCCCGAATTCCAATTCAAGGCTGATCACTTGGTCGTAAAGATCAAAAGTGCGCCTGAATGGGAAGCGGTAACGTCTAAACTGGCTAAAGAAGGTGTACAGTTTCACACCCTCACCGAGCAGAGCAGCCGCCCTGTTAAGGTGATTGTGAAGTACCTGCCGCCTAAAATGGCCAAGGAGGACATCTCTGGAGACCTTGCTAGACAAGGCGTCGCGACGAAAGAAGTGACGAACCTTAAAAAGCGGTCGAAGGAAGCGAGCTCGGTATTTTTGGTGAGTGTACCTCGCTCACAGATAGAAGCTGCCTACAAGGTGACTGAAATCTGTGGCATGAGGGTCACCATAAGCCCGTTCAAGAGTCGCAATGGCCCGCCGCAGTGTCATCGCTGCCAACGTTTCGGCCACTCTTCGGCTTGTTGCAGGCTGAAGGTGAGCTGTTGCAGGTGCAGCGGCGATCACTTCGTGAGCGAATGCCGAGCGAAGAACGGTGAGAGAAAGTGCGCCAACTGCGCCGGCAACCACCCAGCGTCGTACCGGGGATGCCCCGTGTACAAAAAGCTGGTGAACCCGAAGACCGCGTCTTCGACGAGACAGACCGTTAGGCCTGCAGCGCCGAAGCAAGCGGAGAAGGTTCCGACAACTTCTGCACTCCCTGGAGTGAAGAAAATGTCAAAGCCGGTAGTACCCGGGCTGAGCTACTCAGCGGTAGCAAAGGGACAGCCGTCTGGAACCAAACAGACAATGGCAAAACCCGCCGGGGAAACGCAGCAGGCGCCCGCCAGCCCCCGCAAGGAGGCGAAAGAGACGGTGCAGGTATCTGCCGCTAAGCCGAAGCAGAACCCGTCGGCGGCGAAGCAGACTCCCTCTTCTCCCAAGAAGAAGGAGAAAGCTTCTCCAAAGAACACGGAGGCTAAGGCGAAGGCTACGCAGAAAGCTGCCAAACCCGTCAGCGCGCCTCCCCTGAAAAAGGCCGAAAAGCGCCCAGCGCTGAAAAGCCCTGTCTCAGGGGAAGACACCGAGGTGTCAATGCAGGAGTCAATCTCCTGCTTGAAGTTTGTTCAGGAAGCCGCCCGTAGGGCTGCTATCGGGATGCGCGAACTGAACAAACTGAAGTGCCCATTAGAGAAATTGCAAGCTCTAATGCAACTGGCGGAAGAAATCTTCGGACCATGAACTGCTCGACGCCTAGAGGTCTCAGAATCGCTACCTGGAACGCGCAAGGAATCCAGAACAAGAAGATCGAGCTTACTCGATTCTTACAAGTTCACCGCATAGACATCGCCCTGATCTGTGAAACCTGGCTGAAGCCCGAGAAACCGTTCAGGATATCGAACTACGACGTCTATCGAACTGACAGGCCCACCAGAGGAGGCGGAACTGCCGTCCTAATAAAGAGGTGCATCAGGCACTCGGCTTTTTGTCTTCCGGACAACAGTCTGGAGGCAACTGCCGTGGCGCTTGAGAAAGCCGGCAAGTTGGTGCTATTTGTAGCTTGCTACAATCCGCCAAGGCAGGCAATCAACGCCCTCGATATAAGGAGAATCGCAGAACCAGCCGATCACGCGTTCATCTCGGGAGATTTCAATAGCAAACATTGCTCCTGGAACTCCAGATTGAACAACGTGAACGGAACCCTCCTCCGGTCGTGGCTAGACCAGGATGTCGACTTCGATGTCGCTGCTCCTACAGAACCTACTCACCATAGCACCACAGGGCTTTACGACCCGGACGTGCTGGACATTACTGTTCTCAAGAACTGGATGTTCCCTCTGAGGTGTAGAACGGAACAGGAGTTAACCTCAGATCACTACCCAGTGATCACTGAGACGACCCTGAACCTGCCTACGCTGAAGTCGGGTACAGGTACCAGGAAACACAACTGGGACCTGTACAGAAGGCTAATATCGGAAACGATTGCAGCTAATCCCGGTATTGAGACAGAAAATGACCTAGAAGAGGCCGTCTGCCAGACCACTCGGCAGATACAGGAAGCTCTGACGAAATCGGAAATCCAGCCACGACATCCCGAGGAGGAAATCCTCCCAAGGGATATAGTGGATAAGATCAAGGTGCGTAACCGTCTCCGGAAGGATTTCCAGCGCACCAGATACCCTCCAACGAAGATGGAATACAACCATCTGAGGAGAGAGATCGAAAGAGACATCGAAGCGTACCGAATCAGACGATGGGGAGATTTCATCGAACGAAGCCAATCCGAAGATCCGCATAGGGTGCCTCGGATACTGAAAAGAAACCGACCGCCCATGCCCGAGATCAAGCATGGTCAAATCAGATGCCTCACCGACAGGGAGAAGGCGGAAGCAATGGCCGATACCTTCGCAGGACACTTTACGCCGAACGGACGTAACGATCCCGAGCAGGAGAGAGAATTCCGGAGCACTTTGAACGAGATCGACGATATGGACCCCGGTCCACCTATCGTTGTTTCTCCAAAGGAGGTTCTCCAGGTGATTAAAAGAATACCTAACAGGAAAGCCCCCGGTGAGGACGGTGTCCCCAATGGAGCGCTGAAGAATATGCCGCTCAAGTTGCTCGTCAACTTGACGGCTATCTTTAATGCGACACTCCGGTTGACACATTACCCTGCCGTGTGGAAATCCGCTAGGATAATTCCCGCCAGAAAACCTAAAAAGGACGCTCACTCTCCTGAGAGTTATCGACCTATATCGCTGCTGCGCACGATGAGCAAAGTCCTAGAGACATTGCTCCTCGGCCGGATCTGCGATCATCTGGAAGATAACCAACTCATGGATAACGACCAGTTCGGTTTCCGACCTGCACATTCGACAGCGCTGCAGCTCTTTAGGATCACGGATCACGTCACTACTGCCTTTAACAGGAACCAGACGACCGTAATGGTTTCCCTGGACCTGGAAAAGGCGTTTGACAAGATCCGCCATGAGGGCTTGCTGTCGAAAATGAAGGGGGCCGGCTTCCAGCCGCGTATCCTGAAGACCATCAGATCATATCTGGACAACCGAAGATTCCATACCATCGTGAATGGTACGGTATCCTCGGAAAGACAGATGCGCTCTGGAGTTCCACAAGGCTCGGCACTAGGCCCGACGTTGTTCAGTATCTACGTCGCGGACATTCCCAAGCCAACAGACCACCGAGTGCTCAACGCGATTTACGCCGATGACACCGCTGTGGTGGCCACATCGAGGAACCCCGAAATCGCCGTCCAGCTTGCTCAGGCACAGTTGCAACGGATAGAAGGGTTCTTCGAAACATGTGGCCTCTCTATTAACCCGAGGAAGACGCAAGCGATTGCGTTTACTCGGGGGAGACGTCCCCGCCCAGGAAAATCACCGTATCCAGGACGGAGATTGACTGGAGTGGGAAGATCGAGTACTTGGGAGTGCTCCTGGACAGGAAACTGACCTTGTCGGAGCATCTAGGTAGAGCCAGGAACAGAGCCGTCGGACGGATGTGCCAGCTGTTCCCTCTCCTAGGTAACCACAAACTCTCTCCAAAAATGGGCGCGATGCTGTATAAAACACACATCCGCCCAATCCTTACCTATGCCAGCCCAGCTTGGGCGACGGCAGCTCCTACCTATTTTACCAACCTGGCGCGAGTACAAAATCGTGTAATGCGAATTGTATTCCGCCTTCCTAGACGCACCTCGCTGGTAGTTCTCCGACGACTCACAGAAGCGCACGTCCCAGACCTGTCAGACTTCCTGAGAAAACTCAACCGAGATTTCTTCAGGAAGACCCTGGCTAGCAGCAACCCATCGATGAGTAACGCTAAGGCGCAAAAGTTCATGGGGAGAACTAAACACCGGACCACCACGGAAACACTCCGGCTAGCGTGAACCGGTGTAATTATACATACCCGAATACTAACACCTTTTTCTGTGTGATTACAGGTACCAGGACAGCGTAGGAGCCCATTAGAAGACTCCGAGGAACATCAAGAAGTACACCAGGACCGCCAGCAGGACATCCAACCGGAAGTGGAGCTGGAAGAGGAGTGCCCCTCAGCAGAGGGGAGCGGAAGACCATACGCGAGATAACCGACAGTCATCAGTCAGTGAGTGATCAGTAGCGACTCAGCGTTCAACGAGTGAAGACGTATATCAGATCTCCAGAGCACTACGAGTAGTATTTCCTCCCACTGCGCAGGCAGTGGACTGGGGATAGCGCTCCGTTTGCGCCAGTATTCCGAGTGGGGACGACGATAGTCGAACCGACGAAGTCGACTGCAACCTCTACCAACCAGAGCAGCGTGTCCTTCTCAAGGCATTCAGCGATGGGCCGTCCAGACGGTCTCGCCAGACAACACACTGCGAAGGAGTGGCACTCGACCTTCAGAAATGAAGACTTCCCAGGAAAACCCGTCCAAAGGATACTTCCACGAAAATACCAGCAGCGGCATTTTTCCAAGCCGTGAGCCACGACAAGAAGATTGACGACCAGTCGATGCAGTTTCAATCATCGTCTGGAATGCTCACTGAAGAAATCATCCCGACGACTGCGGACTCAATCCCGTCCGCATCACCGAGCTCATTCGAGCAGGCTGGATCCGTCTGCTGAAAAGCGCAATGGCAGATGCAGCTTCGGACGCCGAATATACGGACGCCACCGCGTCTGGAAATTATACTGACTCGATGGACACATCAGACGGCCAGAACACCACCACCGACTCATCAACGTCTTGAGGATGATGAATTTACGGTCGTAGACCGAAAACGGAAGCTCAATCGCGGAATCAAGAGCAACAAGAAAGTGGCAGACAACGCCACCGCTGAACACAAATCGACGGACAATCCTTCCGTCGTAAAGAGCAAAAGTGCGCCTGAATGGGGCGGTAACTGGCGTCAAACTGGACAAAGAAGCAGAACCAGATCCACCAACCCTCACCGAGCAGAGCACCCGTCCTGTTACGCGTGATTGGGAGATGGGAAGATGTCTATACAGCAAATACAGAGCTGGCATCCGACTGGGAGGGTCACTAACAAGGCGTCGCGAGTCCGGATGCAACCGGAATCCATAGAAGACTACCGCAACTTGGTCAAGATCATGGAGGCCATGGGGACACCATTCCACTCCTTCGAGTTGAGAGAAGCGAAACCGCTGAAAGTCGTCCTTCGCGGTGTCTGCGAATCTATCAGCGAGGAGGCCATCACCAATGATCTCAAAGCTCAAGGCTTCGAAATCCTATTGTGCAAACGCATGACGAAGGGACCAGACCGCATCAAGTTACCGTTTGTCCACTGTTCAGCTGCCGAGGACGGAAGCTGGCAAACAAATATACAACGGCAAGTTCCTCTGTGGAATGAACATCCGTAGAATCGAAAAAAGGTGCAGAGAGACTTCCAAACTCAATGTCACCGCTGTCAAATCGTACCGGGGATGGTCAACGGAACAAAAAGCTGGGAACCCAGATGTGTCAAATGTTCAGAACAACACGCGTCGACTGCCTGTGAACGACCACAAGGAGGACCAGACCGTTGCGTTCTATGTTCAGGACCCCATGAAGAAACTGTCAGAGGATGCCCAGAGGCACCGCACAACAGAGGCAAGAATGGACAACACAGGAAACGCCGACAACCGAAACCCCACGGATCATTCCAGCGCCGCCACCAACAACCAATGCATGGTTTCCAAAAACGGTCAACACGAAGAGTCCTACAGATGGGGACGCAAACGTTCCGCATCCAACACCTCAGAACCATCTTCATCCTCAACCACCACCAACCATCAACGAGAGCCCCGTTAAGACTTCCACTACTAAAAAGGTCACATTGGCCAAGAAACCAAAGACGAACAAGCTGCCCGCCAAACCAGCTACGAAACCAGCTCCAGCGAAGAAGCGGAAAAGCGCCTCCGCGCCTGAAAAGACACCATCTCCAGGACGGAAGATCCCACCATCTCCACATCTCCAGAGAATCTCGATGGACATCGTTAACCAATTAATATCCAAAATCAACTGGACACGCGTCTGGGAGGTAGTGATGCAACTGTTAACAACTCCTGCAATGCAGATCGCTAGCCGAAGCTGGTTTGGTGCTAACCAGCAACGTGAAACATCCTCCTCACAATCTTCCATGGATAGAAGAAGAAAGCCAAGCTCAATCACTACTGCGTACTGGAACGCAAACGGACTAAGGAATCAACGGGAAGAGTTGGCAGAATTCTTCAGAGGCACCATCTGGACATAATTCTAATCAACGAAACCTGGCTGAGAGCAGCCGATCGACGTAAGGATGCCCAACTACCGAGTGTACAGGAACGATCGCCACCAGAGGAGGTGGAACGGCAATACTAGTGAAATCATCGCTGCAACATCACGTAAACGACGATCTTGATCTACGACAATGGAAGCGACCAGCGTTACGGTCCAGACCACTGAGAAATGGACCTCTAACCTTCGTCTCCGCTTACAATAGACCCCAGAACCGCATACTGGACGAGGACTTGGAGGTGATCTTCAACACCAGAGTAGCCACCATCTGGCTGGCGATTTGAACTCCAAACATCCATCATGGAACTCGAATTGCCCAACACAAACGGAGTGCACTTACGTCGATTTGCTGATGCACATCTACTGCTCGATGTAGACGCCCCGGTAGATCCAACCAGCTTCCACCACGCCGGACGCCCGGATGTTTTGGATATAGTCGTAATGAAGGATGTGACAATGGCGCACCAGCTCACCAGTCTACAAGAATTGTCTTCGGACCACAACCCAGTGCTCAGCTTGGAGACGACCACGTGAACCGGACATCCCACCAGTCAGGAAAACTGTGTCGTGGCCCGCCTTCAAGGTACATGTCACACAAAACCTGGACTCCATCAGGCCGATTGACACCACCGACCAACTGGAACAAACAGCCGAGCAGCTCACTGACCGTATATTGGAAAGTCTCCAATACGCCACGAATACGGAACTCCAACTCACGACATCCCCGAACGTACATCCCAAGGCCGATTAGTGGAATTGATTCGTGAGAAGAATCGGACAAGAAGACGCTACCAGCGCACTCTGGATCCTGCTCGAAAATGGAATGAACCGCCTTAACCAGCGAGTGAAGGACGCACTCCACGAGCACCGCAACAATCGGTGGAACGACATCATCGACCAGGCCTCTGAGTCCAACACGGCATTCTGGAGAACCACCAAGATGCTCAAGAACAAGACGACTTCCATACCACCCATACAAGGAGAGCACGGGATGGCTTACACCACCGAAGCCAAGTCGGAGGCATTTGCCGACTACCCTGGAAAACCAGTGCAGCCCAAACGGACGACAATGCGGACTACGGAGACATAGGTCGCGTTCATCGTGGGGAACGAGTTCTACTCACCCAAGAAGACCTCGAGCCGCTACCTCCAGTCTCGCCAGAGGAAATCAAGGGAGTACTAAGGAAAATTAGACCAAGGAAAGCACCTGGGCGTGACGGTCTCCCGAACCAAGCACTGAAATGCCTACCGAAGAAGGGCATCGCCGCCATTACGAATCTGTGCAACGCCATGCTGCGCATGCGACATTTCCCATCCTTATGGAAATGCGCGAGCGTAGTCATGTTGAAAAGCCAGGACAACCGGCATCCCAGACCACCAGTTATCGTCCAATCAGCCTCCTGCCAGCCCTGGGCAAAGTCCGAAAGGATCATTGCTCATCGCCTCCAAGAAGAAGTCGAAGATAAATCTCATCCCAGACGCCCAATTCGGGTTCCGCTCCTGCCACGACACCACACTACAAGTACTACGTCTAGTCGAACACATCAAGGAAGGATTCAACCTTTCCACGAATACACCGGAGCCGTATTCCTGGACGTCGGAAAAGCCTTTGACAAGGTGTGGCACCACGGACTCCTCTTCAAGATGCACACTGCAGGCATCTCCATCGGTCTACTTCGATTGATCATGGACGTTCCTCCGCCAGAGAACGTTCCGGATCAGGATTGAATGGCACCACTCCTCGCTCAGAACAGTAACAGCCGGAGTTCCACAAGGGTCAGCTCTATCCCCCTGTTGTTCTCCATCTACGCCAGCGACATCGCAGCCTCTCAGAATGTGAAACTGGGAATGTTCGCCAGACGACGTTTGCATCTACACCAGGTCCATGGACGCCAGAATTGTTGAAAGGCGACTCCAAGAATCCCTAGACCGTCAACACGACATGGAGAATCAAAATTCAGGAAAGAGCACTGCAGTACTATTTTCGCGGAGTGGAAAACGGAAAAGAAAACACGGAGAACCGAACCAACTAACCATTCAGGAAAATCACCGTGGCGCCTCCAGACCAGATTGACTGGAGGGAGTCATACTGGATGCCCGACTAACATTTGGACCTCACGTGGAATTTGTCGTCAATCGCGCCCGGCAGATGCTCGGCACATTCTACTCAATGATCAACAGAAGAACAAACTTGATCCTGCGTGCAAGATCGATGCTCTATCAAACCGTCATCAGACCGTCGATGCTCTACGCTTCAATCGTCTGGGCAACGGCGGCGGACTGTCATTTAAACAGACTTCAGGTACTCCAGAACCGGGTACTTAGGATGGCCTTCTCGACGCCCCCTGGTACGCTAGAAATGCTACCATCCACAGGGACACCGCCATGGAAACCATCGAAGAATTCATCGTCCGAACCGCCACCAAAACCTTTGACAGAGTCCAGGGACATACAAATCCATGATGCTGGAATCGGCAAATTACGATCCAGAGATCCCTTGGCCATACGGTCGCCCAAGAATGATCCTCCATCGGTTCGACGCAAGATAACGAATACTAACACCTTTTTCTGGGTGGATCCAACAAATAGAGTCAGCCCAAGAAGCATCCGAGCTGAAGGTGAATTGAGTAGCTGGGAACTCGGATGGACATCCAAGACGGAAGAGTTGAAGGGAAGCTCCCTGGTACTCTGCAAGCCGATACGATACAAGATACAAGATAACCGACAGTGCGTCCACAGTACGCAAAGCTTCAAGACCAGTCCTGAAAGGAAGAGCCTTACAAAGAAGAACCTTATCCGGTTACAGCGTCTGCCAAATACATAGTTGTTAATTACAACCATTGTCTTTTATTTCAAAGACCGGTCCAAAAAGAAATCAAATTGTATTGTTACTGGAACCGCTGAGCTGCCATCGCCGTCATCCCCTGAAGACGACCAGGTAACAGGTCTGTTGCCTCCTTTACGTGCGAATTATCGAAGAAAAAGGATCCATAAGAATTTTTCGCGATGTTTGCTCGGCTATGTGATTCTCCGTCTCGGGTCGCTGTCTGCATCTGCCGATCTTCTTCGCACGATTTTCTAATTTGGCTTGTGTCGGTCGGCTATGTGTGTCCCTAGGGATAGGAGTTAGGTAAATAATACGCAGAGTTTGTTTATTTCTCGACGAGCCGATTATCTTTCTTTTTGTATTTTTCCTAATCTTCGGGAGAGGGAGCACACAGCCGTAGATTGCTATTAATTTCCTATTACTTGTTATTAATGGGTAATGTAGATAATTAATAAGAAGAAGGGTGCGTTTAAGACGTATATTAATAATAAGCAAAGTGCACATATGATTAGTTCTACCAAAACATTTAAAATATACAATAACGAGACAACGTGGGCTTTCCAAATTCGAGAGAGAAATTATCAGAAAAGGAATGTTACGACCTTGCAATAGTAATGAGCGCACTTACTGTGTACTTGTGAGCGTTGTTGCTTCTTACTGCGGCGTCGCGACGTGAGCGTCGGCGTCGTTGAATGGTCGTGGAACTGCGCGCGGCGATGTTCAAGCTGCACCTTAATCGGGCTGCCGTGGCGAGTTCGTTAGGTTCGTCGGTCGTTAATAATCGTTGAGAGGGTTGGTAAGGGTAGGGGGGGGGGTATGTGTGTCGGGATTCGGGTACGGAAGAGTTCTTCTTCGCTTTGGCCGTGATAATCCGCGTTACAGGCGTGATTGGTCGTTTTTCCGTGTTTCCCGATCTTTGGAACAAAGTTGTGGGTCCTGGGAAGCTCGTATCGAAAATCAGGCCAGTGGGTCTTGTAGAGGACAGTTCGAAGTACCTTCAAAGTGGAGAAGAATTGTTCCTACTGGTCAACTGGGCGGCTGGCGAATTTTCGGAACGGCGATCAGCGTGTTTTTCTTCTTCTTTTTGCTTTAAGGCAAAATTGGGGAGCCTGGGGAGCTCGTATCGGGAATTCGGGGTTGGATCGTCTAGGTAAGGGTCTAGAGTACTTCCGATTTGAGGAAGAATTTCTTCAACGTGTATGGCTGCGGCTCGGCGAATTTTTGTTCTTCGGCGCGGTCCGGATGATACTCATTCAGGTTTGTTGTCGGGAGTGGGCTGTTCTCGTTCGGTTGATAGCACTGACTAATCGTCGAAGAGACGTGACTTTTGAACTGTCTGTCTAAAGTGTCTGTGTGAACTGTGTCGAAGAAGTGTGTGTTTTCGTTCGAGCTCGGTGTTTTATGTAATTAAATTGCTGAGTCGGCGACTAGTACTGGTCTCCTATCCGGTCGCTTCTATCCGCTGATTGGCTGGTGGGCGGGGCCTGCACACGGTCCGGTTTTAAGGGTTGTTATTTCTCCGGGGTTAATGGTAGGATTGGGATGAAATTTGGTAGGTATGTTTCCATATAAGGTATCTTCGTGTCCGCGAAGTGTCGTTGGTTTCATACGGTGGCTTCCATCGTTATTAATTATTCTTTATTGGCGCTCTGCTTGTGGTGTCGGAAAAATATGGTCCTTTGGTTAATTACTCCGCTTTCCACGGTGAGATCGGCTTCATAATTTTCCTGGGGGTCGACGTAGTTGATATTTCAACGCTATCAAAATTGCAAGGCAGTTGCGTAATTAGAACATGAGATAATAATAATTTGGAAAGCTTTATGAAACACAAATATACAATATTGAATAATATATTGCATCACCCTCCGGTGACGCGTATTAACGGTCATTTACGTACACATAATACATCTACCTATGAATACGGTGAAATATATGAAACAAATACAGGCGAATAAGGGGAAACATATAACAGTAAATAAATATGAACGTATATACATTTAAATAAATTATTATCACAAATATTTTTCTTTCCTTTCTCCCACTACGTGCAGGTAACAGGTCTCACGCACAAACTGTAAACACAGGAGCACTCAGAAAATACGTCTGCTCGCCACGAATGCAACGAGAGAAGTATATGAATTTTCGCCGAGGTCTGCGTTTTGCTCAAGGCTGGACTGACATGTCCCTTAGCCTTTTAATCGCTAGTAAATGGCTTACTGCTAGCCATTGGAGATGTAGTTCTGATGTTTGGGGCCCTTTCATGGCGGATCTAAGCTTCGGCATCTAGTATTCGCCTAGTGGCGACAAGAGGAGGGGGTCTATCAGGATCCAGCTCCCCCAAATGCTGGACCAATGGGTTCTCCGACCGAGCGACCCTTTCAAGGGTTTTCCTGGCCAGCGCCATCGCATATTGTGATAATGTTGGAATTTTGAGGTCTCTATGTATTTGCATGTTGGACAAGAACCAGGGAGCATTTAAGATGGTACGTAGCACCCTGTTCTGCACCACATCGAGCCTCTTCACTTGGGATTTGCAGGCGCTGGACCAGGTGAGGGCGCCATATGTCAGTATCGGTCGGAGAAACACCATATATATCATTAATTTGAGCTTAAGGCTCAAAGAGCTCTTCAAGCAGATGAGGGGAGCCAGAGCCCACCTTGCCCTCAAGAAGCGAGAGATGGACATCGAGAAGTGGTGGCGGAACGTCAGCTTGGAGTCGAGGACCATGCCAAGGTACTGGACCCTCGGGCTCCAAGGCAATTCGCGTCCCTCAACGGTGACGTGCGTGGGAGGTGGATTCCGCTTTCGAGAGAAGCGAACCGCCACACACTTGTCGGGGTTAATGAGCATCCGCCATTTCCGGGCCCACTCCGTCAGATCGTCGACGGATCGCTGGAGTCGTCTTATCACCAGCGCGTCGTTCCTAGATGTTGAATAAATGGCCGTGTCATCAGCAAACTCTGCCAGTCTAGTGCTTGGCGGATTAGGGACGTCGCTGGTGAAAAGAATAAAAAGTTCAGGGCCTAGAAGTGAGCCCTGCGGAACTCCCGCTCGGATAGGTCTTCTGGTGGAGAACAAGCCGGATCGCTTGACACAAAATGTCCTGTCGGAGAGGTATGATCTTACCAAGGAAATCAGGTTCGAAGAGATGCCAAGACCGCCCATCTTGAACAGCAACCCATCATGCCACACCGAATCGAACGCCTGCGCGAAGTCTAGGAAAACTGCACCCGTGGAGTGCCGCGACTCCAAAGCGCCCCGGATCTCCTCTGTTAATCGGAGGAGCTGAAGGTCTGCCGACAAGCTTTCCCGAGAGCCGAACTGTTCGTCTGGCAAGAAGTTGCCAGCTCGAATAACTTCCCGCAGCCTAGTCAAGATGACTGCCTCGGCGACTTTAGATAGATTGGAGAGAAGACTTATCGGCCTGTAACTCGCAGGGAGTTGGGGATCCTTACCGCGCTTACGGATCATCACGACACTCGCGTGCTTCCAGACGCTCGGAAAAACACAATGGTGTAGCATGGAATTCAAAATATCAACAAGAACATCGATGATGCTGTTCGGTAGTCTTTTCAGGGCGGAGTTGGCAATCCCATCCGACCCCGGAGCCTTGCCGTTTTTGCGGCAGTTGATAATTGATGTCACCTCATCGCGACTGACTTGGTCAAGCGGATCACCCTGCATCAGAGGCAGATTCTCGAGAAAGAGGCCAACCTCCCGGTGTAAAGGGCCATAGAGAGGCTGACCCCCGACCCCACCAAACACTGACTCCATGTGATCGGCGAAGACCGTCACTTTATCTTCGTCCGAGTAGACAGCTCCAGCAGGGCCCCGAAGTGGGCCGCCGTCACTAGCCTTGTCTTTCTTTCTTTTTAGCGCCTTAGACAGCCGCCACAACGAGTTGTCGTCGGGTATCGCAGACGATACACCCTTCCACCACCTTCGTTTGCGCGCGTTTGCGCGCCTTTCGTTTGCAGCGCAGAAGCTGCTTTAACTCAGCCGGCAGCCACCTATCAGGCAATGGAGCAGAGGACACCGTAGAGGTCCTTATGGCCTCAGAGATCAAACAATGTGTTAGGCGCCCAGCAGATTCCTGAAGGGAATCGACCCCGTCAACGCAGAACTCAGCATCATCAGAAGACCGGCGAATTTTCTCCTCAAACTGATCCCAACCCACGGCTTCCCGAGACGAGACAGCCGAGCTCTGAAGCTCACCCCCAAAGATAATAAAGATGGGATTGTGATCCGACGACAGATCAGGCGCAGTACTGACATAGAGGTTGGATGGAATACCTCTTGACAGCGCCATATTGAGAATGTCCGGCCTAATGCCGGGTCGGAAATACGTCGGCTCGTCTGGAGAGTGCACCTCCACATCCGATGAAGAAAGGAATTGAAACAACTTCCTGCCGAACTCATTCGTGGAGGCGCATCCCCAGAACGGATGCTTAGCATTCAGATCCCCGGCCAGAAGAACCGGAGCATTACCAGAAAATAGTTGATCGTAGTCGTCGGTATCACAAACCCTCGTGGGAGGAGCATAGACAGAAATAAGCCTCAAAGGGTCCAGGCCAATAATCTCGACGTCGACGGACGTCGCCTCGAGAAACCGCAGAGGGGGAACAGGAGCAAAGGAGTGCTTTAAGTGGCACCTTATGGCAATGGCAGTGCCACCGCCTCTACCATTGAGACGGTCGGATCTATAGACCTTGTAGTTCGTAAAGGCCAGCCTATCTCCTGGTCTCAGCCAGGTCTCGCTGATGAGCAACGCGTCGACGGGATCATCCCGCAAGAACTGAGCAACCTCAGCCAATTTGTCCTTGACCCCATTGGCGTTCCACGCCATCACCCTAATTTGCGAAAATTGTGGACTCAATTGTAAACTCATGATCGATTTTTGGTACTCTCGCCGGGAAATGTAGCCATGATAACTTTAGTTAGCATGTTAATCTGCTGACTCATTATCTGAAGCGCATCCAGCATCGCTGTGATGTTGGTGGGTTCAGAATGAGGAGGATGTTTGATTGACAAGCGAGGAGTTCCTTTGCGAGTCTGTGTTGGTAAATTAGACTTAGGTGTTGTCGTCTTTTTCTGGGCTTGAGCTTGAGTCCACGTAAGAGAGGTGGCAGCCTGGGAGTAGGATTTGCCCGGCTGTACATGGGAGTCTGTTCTGACAGCACTCTTAGGAGTCCATGCAGAGGCGGGAATCTGACGGGGCTTGGGGCACTTAGCGCAACCCCTATAGTTGGAAGGATGTTTATCCCCGCAGTTAGCACAAGTCGGCGGCTCGGTCTTAGGACGCTTACATTCCCTGGCGGCATGGTCTTCGCCGCATGCGACGCACTTTCGTTGGGCGGTGCATCGCGACTGCGCATGCCCGTAACGCTGGCAACGGTAACACTGTCCATCCGAAGGGTTGGATTTTAACGTCTCGACGGAGACATCCAGAGACATTATCTCGACAGCTCGAGCTGTTTCTTTATTTGTTCCACCGGAATTTCAACGGGAATACCTCGGAGGAC
The DNA here is from genome assembly GCA_023690525.1 of Holotrichia oblita. Taxonomy (NCBI): domain Eukaryota; kingdom Metazoa; phylum Arthropoda; class Insecta; order Coleoptera; family Scarabaeidae; genus Holotrichia; species Holotrichia oblita. Next base: position 76,456,769 of record CM043018.1, read on the forward strand.
AACATTTAAAACCTTTTCCGAAGGAAGTTGGTAAGTGTGGAAAGGTAACGACTCATTGGTAAAGAACTTGACTATTCCCCTGAAGTCGGCCTCCGCAGCCGGAAAAATCCGGATGCTGTCCGTCACGTTCTGTGCCCTTAGAAAGGCGTATCCCCTCCGCCTGATCTCGGTCGAGACTTCGAACCATTTGGCCTTGTCGCGCAGGACGATGGGTGGCATTTTATCGCGCTGAGCTTCAACATCATCATTTGTGATATTTGCGCTCCTGGAAGAAACAGGAGGTTGTCCCGATAAGGGAGGACGCTGCGAATTGAAACTATCAGCGGCTTCTATTTTGTCGTAGTCGACATTGGTAGTCTTTTTGCGCTTAGGTGTTTGTGGCTGCGACGAAGAAAAACTCGCATTGCCAGGCTCAGAGGCCGGAGGCACCCAATCGGAGGGGTGGTGCACAATGGCAGTCTCGGTCACACGATTTGGAGGTGACGCCTGTCGCTTTCTGCCAGTGGTAATCTCAGATTTGCTGAGAACAGTTCTTATTAGTGAAGCTGTTGAACTGTTGGAAGAACCAGCGCAGTCTGTTGGAGATGAATTTTGCGGGACATAAGCGAAGGGATTGATATCCACTAAGTTGGAGGAATGACCTTCTCCGTTGAAATCGGCCTGAAGATTACGGCTCGGTGGTCTTCGCCCAGACCGCTTTACCAGGTAATCCTGGAGAAATTGGATTTGTTTTAAAATGTCAGCTTCGCTAAGCTGATCAAGCTCTGCTGGGGAATTCGCAGATTTGGCGACAGGAGTCTCCTCCTCATCCATGGCGTCAGAGCGCCCAGAGACACTTCCATTGTCCCACTCCGGTGAGTCCGGAATAGTTGTCATCAAGAAGCTTTTGGCAGTTTTAGGCGGAGTTCTATACATTTCTGGCGCAGACAGCACTACTCCAGCAACGGCAGAAAATCACGTTTGTAATTAATTTAATTGGCGCAGACAGCACCTCAAAAGAAGCTAGCAAACAAATAGTTTAATAGAACAATCAGATTCTAGTCCTCAGATCTCAAGAATATCACCCTGTATATAATTGGGGAATACGACGGTAATTGTAATATCAATCAACGCTTATGTAAAAAGAATAAAGCTGCCTTGTATAGATAAAATTTCTGCTTAAAAGACAAACAAGAAAGATAAAACAAGTTAAATTACAGAAAGAAGCTTCTGAGCAGAAAATAAAATCGTTTTTAAATAACGAATGAACCTCAAAAGGGCAAATGTATAAATAAAACAGCGTTGACGTGATTAAAATGGTTAAAAAAGGTATAAAAACCTCTGTATAGATAAAAACAAGACACTCACTAATTTACAAATTAAAAGAAAAATGATAAAACCTGTAAATTGAATTAAAATAACGGCTGAGAATTTTTAAATTGAATATTAAATATTAAAACAGTCGGTCTTTGTATTAAAAAGACTTAAAATTTAAGGCAGATCAGGTTGGCCGAATGAAAGAAGGAGATAGAGTATTTATTTATCGTCTTAAAATACGATAAAATGATAAAGCGCAAAAAATGTCAACAGGTGACGCGGATCTGCTTCGAATAGGAAGCGCGGGTGGCGGGGAGGCCCTCATGCACTCCGTCCGCCAACACCGGCTTCCGAAAACCGACCGACCGAACAACTGCCGATAGGAAAATTTCTCTGTCGCCGTGCTTATTCCAAGTCCGTTTGATGATAAATGACGCCCTAAAAAAAAAAAATCGACTGGATCTTCGCGATGTTATTCACTATGTTGTATGAAGAAACATAGTTTGTTGAAATTTACCAGATATACCAGCTCGTTAATTAGATAATTCCAATTAAGTTTGGAAAAAGTCTGAATTATCTTTCAACGGCGACTTACAATCAGACGAGAAAGGCGCCGCGACGTCAAAATGTAGAAATTTTTGCTGCAGGAAGGTGCAGCAGTCAAAAACAAAGGCGTCTATATAATTTCAGCGGATTCGAGCCACTAATTAGTCTCCTAATTAAGGTCGAAGGACCTCAGCGGAGCACAACTTCTTGTATGTTGATTTAAAACGCATAAATTCGAAATAAATGTTGTTCTAATAGTTGTTATTCAGATTCTTCGGAAAATATAGATAATTTGGGACCAAATTAAAGAAATTTGGCGATAATTAGCCGCTAATTTAGAAGATAATCGTCGAGAGACGACCGACCGCTAGGAAAGACGGACTTGGAATATATAATCAAATATGAATTTTCGCTGAGGTCTTCGGTTGTACCAAGGCTGGACTGATGTGTCCCTAAGCCTTTTAATCTCTTAGAAATGGCTCTCTGCTTGCACCCGTGGAGTGCCGCGACTCCAATGCGCCTCGGATCTCCTCTGTAAGACGGAGGAGTTGAAGGTCTGCCGACAAGCCTTCCCGGAATCCGAACTGTTCGTCTGGCAGAAAGTTGCCAGCACGGATGACTTCTCGAAGCCTCGTCAGAATGACTGCTTCGGCGACCTTGGAAAGATTGGAGAGAAGACTTATCGGCCTGTAACTCGCAGGGAGTTGAGGATCCTTACCGCGCTTATGGATCATCACGACACTCGCGTGCTTCCAGACGCTCGGAAAGACACAAAGGTGTAGCATGGCGTTCAGAATGCCGACAAGAGCATCGATGGTGTTGCTCGGTAGACGTTTTAGGGCGGAATTGGCAATCTCATCCGCTCCCGGAGCCTTGCCGTTTTTGCGGCAATTGATGATTTCCACTACCTCATCACGACTGACTGGGTCAAGCGGATCACTCCGCATCAAAGGCAGACCCCCGAGAAAGAGGCCAACCTCCCGGTGTAAAGGGCCGTAAAGAGGCTGACCTCCGACCCCACCAAACACTGTCTCCATGTGGTCAGCAAAGACCGTAGCTTTTTCCTCATCCGAGTAGACAACCCCATTCGGGCCCCGAAGCGGGCCACCATCACTAGCCTTATCCTTCTTTCTTTTAAGAGCCTTTGAGAGCCGCCACAACGAATTGTCGTCGGGTATCGCGGACGACATACTCTTCCACCACTGAGCTTCCCGGAACGATCTCAGTTCCTCGCGTAACCTCGTAGCAAGCTGGTTTGCAGCCAGAACATCCCGAGGGCATCTCGTTGTTTGGGCGCGTTTGCGCGCTTTTCGTTTGCAGCGTAAGAGCTGCCTTAGCTCCACCGGCAACCACCTGTCGGGCAACGGCGCAGAGGACACCGTTGAGGTCCTTATGGCCTCAGATATCAAATGTGTTAAACGTTCAGCAGATTTCTGCAGGGAATCTACCCCGTCCACGCCGAACGCAGCATCATCAGAAGACCGGCGAACTTTCTCCTCAAACTGATCCCAATCAACGGCTCCACGAGACGAGACAGCCGATCTCTGAAGCTCCCCCCCCAAAGATGATAAAGATGGGATTGTGGTCCGACGACAGATCAGGCGCAGTACTAATATAGAGGTTAGATGGAATACCCCTTGACAGCGCCATATCGAGAATGTCCGGCCTAATGCCGGGGCGGAAATACGTCGGCTCGTCCGGAGAGTGCACCTCCACATCCGAGAGAGAAAGGAAACGAAATAACTTCCTGCCGAACTCATTCGTGGAGGCACATCCCCAGAACGGATGCTTTGCATTCAGATCCCCGGCCAGAAGGACCGGAGCATTACAAGAGAACAGTTGATCATAGTCGTCGGTCTCACAAACCCTCGTGGGAGGAGCATAGACCGGTATAAGCCTCAGAGGGCCCAGGCCCACAATCTCGACGTCGACGGACGTCGCCTCGAGGAACCGCAGAAGGGGAACAGGAGCGAAGGAGTGCTTCAAGTGACACCTTATAGCAATGGCAGTGCCACCCCTCTACCATTAAGACGGTCGGATCTATAGACCTTATAGTTCGTAAAGGCCAGCCTATCTCCTGGTCTCAGCCAGGTCTCACTGATGAGCAACGCATCGACGGGATCATTCCGCAAGAACTGAGCAACCTCGGCCAATTTGTCCTTGACCCCATTGGCGTTCCACGCCATCACCCTTATTTGGGAAAATTGTGGACTCGTTTGGAGACTCATGATTGGTTTTTGGAACTCTCGCCTGGAAATGTTGCCATGATAACTTTAGTTAGCATGTTAATCTGCTGACTCATTATCTGAAGCGCATCCAGCATCGCTTTGATGTTGGTGGGTTCAGAATGAGGAGGATGTTTGATAGACGAACGAGGAGTACCTTTGCGAGTCTGAGTTGGTAAATTAGACTTAGGTGTTGTCGTCTTTTTCTGAACTTGAGCTTGAGTTCATGTAAGAGAGGTGGCAGCTTGAGAGTAGGATTTGCCCGGCTGCACATGGGAATCTGTTCTGACAGCGCTCTTGGGAGTCCGCGCAGAGGCGGGAATTTGACGGGGCTTGGGGCACTTAGAGCAACCCCTATAATTGGCGGGTGTTTCTCCCCGCAGTTCGCACAGGTCGGCGGCTCGGTCTTAGGACGCTTGCATTCCCTGGCGGCATGGTCTTCGCCGCATGCTACACATTTTCGCGGAGCGGTGCATCGCGACTGCGCATGCCCGTAACGCTGGCAGCGGAAGCACTGCCCAACCGAAGGGTTGGCTTTTAACGTCTCGACGGAGACATCCAGAGACATGATCTTTTTCAGATGGTAGATGTTTTTCTGATGTTTAGGGACCTTCACTAGAATTAGTGGCATAAGAACGCCACCACGAGGTCTACGCATGCGGACGACCACCTCAGGAGAAAAGCCCATGAGTTCGAGCTGTTTCTTTATTTGTTCCACCGGAATTTTCACGGGAATACCTCGGAGGACAACATTTAAGACCTTTTCCGAAGGAAGTTGATAAGTGTGGAAAGGTAACGACTCATTGGTAAAGAACTTGACTATTCCCCTGAAGTCGGCCTCCGCAGCCGGAAAAATCCGGATGCCGTCCGTCACATTCTGTGCCCTTAGAAAGGCATATCCCCTCCGCCTGATCTCGTTCGAGACCTCGAACCATTTGGCCTTGTCGCGCAGGACGATGGGTGGCATTTTATCGCGCTGAGCTTCTACATCCTCGTTTGTCATATTTGCACTCCTGGAAGAAACAGGAGGTTGTCCAGATAAGGGAGGACGCTGGGAATTAGAGCTATCAGCAGCTTCTATTTTGTCGTAGTCGACATTGGTGGTCTTCTTGCGCTTTGGTGTTAAAGGCTGCGACGAAGAAAAGGTCGCGCTGCCAGGCTCAGAGGCCGGAGGTATCCAATCGGAGGGATGATGCACAATGGCAGTCTCGGTCACACGATTTAGAGGAGACGCCTGTCGCTTTCTGCCAGTGGTAAACTCAGATTTGCTGAGAACAGTTCTTATTAGTGAAGCTGTTGAACAGTTGGAAGAATCAGCGCAAACAGTTGGAGATGAATTTTGCGGGACATAAGCGAAGGGATTTATATCCACTAAGTTGGAGGAATGACCTTCTCCGTTGAAATCGGCCTGAAGATTGCGGCTCGGTGGTCTTCGCCCAGCCCGCTTTACCAAGTAATCCTGAAGAAATTGGATTTGTTTAAGAATATCAGCATCGCTAAGCTGATCAAGCTCCGCTGGAGAATCTGCAGATTTGGCGACAGGAGTCACCTCCCCATCCATGGCGTCAGAGCGCCCAGAGACGCTTCCATTGTCTCGCTCCGGTGAGTCCGCAAGAGTTACCATCGAGAAGCTTTTAGCTGTTTTAGGCGGAGTTCTATACATTACTGGCGCAGACAGCACCACTCCAGCAACGGCAGAAAATCACGTATGCAATTAATTTAATTTGATTGGCGCAGACGGCACCTCCAAACAATCTGGCAAACAGGTAATTGCGTAAAGCAATCAGATTCTAGTTCGCAGATATGGAAATACACCCTGTATATAATTGGGGAATACGACGGTAATTGTAATATCAGTCAACGCTTATGTAAAAAGAATAAAGCTGCCTTGTATAAATAAAAATTTCTGCTTAAGAGACAAAAAAGAAAGATAAAACAAGTCAAATTACAGAAAGAAGCTTCTGTGCAGAAAATAAAATCGTTTTTAAATAACGAATGAACCTCAAAAGAGCAAATGTATAAATAAAACAGCGTTGACGTGATTAAAATGGTTAAAGAAGGTATAAAAACCTCTGTATAGATAAAAAAGGAGACACTCACAAATTTACAAATTAAAAGAATTAAAAGAAAAAATGATAAAACCTGTAAATTGTGTTTAAAATATCGGCTGAGAACTTTTAAATTGAATATTAAATATTAAAACAGTCGGTCTTTGTATTAAAAAGAGTTAAAATTTAACGCAGATCAGGTTGACCGAATGAAAGAAGGAGCTAAAGTATTTATTTATCGTCTTAAAATACGATAAAATGATAAAGCGCAAAAAAGAGCGCAAAAAATGTCAACAGGTGACGCGGATCTGCTTCAAATAGGAAGCGCGGGTGGCGGGGAGGCCCTCATGCACTCCGTCCGCCAACACCGGCTTCCGAAAACCGACCGACCGAACAACTGCCGATAGGAAAATTTCTCTGTCGCCGTACTTATTCCAAGTCCGTTTGATGAAAAATAACGCCCTAAAAAAGAAAAAAATCGACTGGATCTTCGCGATGTTATTTACTATGTTGTGCGAAGAAACATAGTTCGTTGAAATTTACCAGATATACCAGCTCGTTAATTAGATAATTCCAATTAAGTTTGGAAAAAGTGTAAATCTTCTATCAGCGGCGACTTATAATCCGACGTGAGAAGCGCCGCGACGTCAAGAGATTAAAATTTTCGCTGCAGGAAGGTGCAGCAGTCAAAAACAAAGGCGTCTATAAAATTTCAGCGGATTAGTGCCGCTAATTAGTCTCCTAATTAACGTCGAAGGACTTCGGCGGAGCACAACTTCTTGAGTGTTGATTTAAAACGAATAAATTCGAAATAAATGTTGTTCTAATATTTGTTTTCCTGATTCTTCGTAGAATATAGAAAATTTATAACCAAATTAAAGAAATTTGGCGATAATTAGGCGCTAATTTAGAAGAGAATCGTCGAGAGACGACCGACCGCTAGGACAGACGGACTTGGAATAAAATATATGAATTTTCGCGCGCGTATGGTCTTCCGCTCCCTTCCGTTGAAGGGCTCTTCTTTTCCAGCTCCACTTCCTGTTGGATGTCCTACTGGTGATCCTGGTTGGTTCCTTGTTGGTCCTTGGAGTCTTCTAGTGGGCTCCTACGCTGTTCTGTTACCTGTAATCATATGAAAACGGTGTTAGTGTTGTATATGAAAAATGACCGGTTCACGCTAGCCGGAGAGTCTCCGTGGTGGTCCGGTGCTTAGTTCTCCCCATGAACTTTCGCGCCTTAGCGTTACTCATTGCTGGGTTGCCGCTAGCCAGGGTTTTCCTGAAGAAGTCTCGGTTGAGTTTCCTTAGGAATTCTGACAGGTCTGGAACGTGCGCATCTGTGAGACGTCGGAGGACTGGCAGCGAGGTGCGTCTAGGAAGGCGGAATACAATTCGCATTACGCGATTTTGTACTCGCGCCAGGTTGGTCAGGTATGTGGGAGCTGCCGTTGCCCAAGCTGGGCTGGCATAGGTAAGGATTGGGCGGATGTGTGTTTTATACAGCATCGCGCCCATTTTTGGACTAAGTTTATGGTTACCTAGGAGAGGGAACAACTGGCACATCCGTCCGATGGCTCTGTTCCTGGCTCTACCTAGATGCTCCGAGAAGGTCAGTTTCCTGTCCAGGAGCACTCCCAAGTATTCGATCTTCCCGCTCCAGTCGATCTCCGTCCTTGAGACGGAGATTTTCCTGGGCGGGGAACGTCTTCCCCGAGTAAACGCAATCGCTTGCGTCTTCCTCGGGTTAATAGGGAGGCCACATGTTTCGAAGAACCCTTCTATCTGTTGCAACTGTGCCTGAGCAAGCTGGACGGCGATTTCGGGATTCGACGATGTGGCCACCACAGCGGTGTCGTCAGCGTAAATCGCGTTGAGCACTCGGTGGTCTGTCGGCTTGGGAATGTCCGCGACGTAGATACTGAACAATGCCGGGCCTAGTGCCGAGCCTTGTGGAACTCCAGAACGCATCTGTCTTTCCGAAGATACCGCACCATTCACGATGGTGTGGAATCTCCGGCCATCCAGTTATGATCTTATGGTCTTCAGGATACGCGGCTGGAAGCCGGCCCCTTCATTTTCGACAGCAAGCCCTCGTGGCGGATTTTGTCAAACGCCTTCTCCAGGTCCAGGGAAACCATTACGGTCGTCTGGTTCCTGTTAAAGGCAGTAGTGACGTGATCCGTGATCCTAAAGAGCTGTAGCGCTGTCGAATGTGCAGGTCGAAAACCGAACTGGTCGTTATCCATGAGTTGGTTATCTTCCAAATGATCGCAGATCCGGCCGAGGAGCAAGGTCTCTAGGACTTTGCTCATCGTGCGCAGCAGCGATATAGGTCGATAACTCTCAGGAGAGTGAGCATCCTTTTTAGGTTTTCGGGCGGGAATTATTCTAGCAGATTTCCACACGGCAGGGTAATGTGTCAACCGGAGTGTAGAATTAAAGATAGCCGTCAAGTTGACGAGCAACTTGAGCGGCATATTCTTCAGCGCTCCATTGGGGACACCGTCCTCACCGGGGGCTTTCCTGCTAGGTATTCGCTTGATCACCCGGAGAACCTCCTTTGGAGAAACAACGATCGGTGGACCTGGGTCCATATCGTCGATCTCGTTCAAAGTGCTCCGGAATTCTCTCTCCTGCTCGGGATCGTTACGTCCGTTCGGAGTAAAGTGTCCTGCGAAGGTATCGGCCATTGCTTCTGCCTTCTCTCTGGGGTATCTGGTGCGCTGGAAATCCTTCCGGAGATGGTTACGCACCTTGATCTTATCCACTATATCCCTTGGGAGGATTTCCTCCTCGGGATGTCGTGGCTGGTTTTCCGATCCCGTCAGGGCTTCCTGTATCTGCCGAGTGGTCTGGCAGACGACCTCTTCTAGGTCATTCTCTGTCTCAATACCGGGATTAGCTGCAATCGTTTCCGATATTAACCTTCTGTACAGGTCCCAGTTGTGTTTCCTGGTACCTGTACCCGACTTCAGCGTAGGCAGATTCAGGGTCTTCTCGGTGATCACTGGGTAGTGATCTGAGGTTAACTCCTGTTCCGTTCTACACCTTAGAGGGAACATCCAGTTCTTGAGAACAGTAATGTCCAGCACGTCCGGGTCGTAAAGCCCTATGGTGCTATGGTGAGTAGGTTCTGTAGGAGCGGCGACATCGAAGTCGACATCCTGGTCTAGCCACGCCCGGAGGAGGGTTCCGTTCACGTTGTTCAACCTGGAGTTCCAAGAGCAGTGTTTGCTATTGAAATCTCTCGAGATGAACGCGTGGTCGGCTGGTTCTGCGATTCTCCTTATATCGAGGGCGTTGATTGCCCGGCTTGGCGGATTGTAGCAAGCTACAAATAGCACCAACTTGCCGGCTTTTCAAGCGCCACGGCGGTTGCCTCCAGACTATTGTCCGTAAGGCAGAAAGCCGAGTGCTTGATGCACCTCTTTATTAGGACGGCAGTTCCGCCTCCTCTGGTGGGCCTGTCAGTTCGATAGACGTCGTAGTTCGATATCCTAAACGGTTTCTCGGGCTTCAGCCAGGTTTCACAGATCAGGGCGATGTCAATGCGGTAAACTTGTAAAAATCGAGTGAGCTCGATTTTCTTGTTCTGGATTCCTTGCGCGTTCCAGGTAGCGATTCTGAGACCTCTAGGCGTCGTACACTTCATGGTCCAAAGATGTCTTCCGCCAGTTGCATTAGAGCTTACAGTTTCTCAAATGGACACGTCAGTTTGTTCAGTTCGCGCATCCCGATAGCAGCTTTACGGGCGGCTTCCTGTACAAACTTCAGGCAGGAGATTGTCTCCTGCATTGACACCTCGGTGTCTTCCCCAAAGCAGGGCTTTTCAGCGCAGTGCGCTTTTCGGCCTTGTTCAGGGGAGGCGCGCTGACGGGTTTGGCAGCTTTCTGCGTAGCCTTCGCCTTAGCCTCCGTGATCTTTGGAGAAGCTTTCTCCTTCTTCTTGGGGGAAGAGGAGTCTGCTTCGCCGCGGACGGGTTTTTCTTCGGCTTGGCTGCAGATACCTGCACCGTCTCCTTCGCCTCCTTGGGGAGGCTGGTGGGCGCCTGCTGCTTTTCCCCGGCGGGTTTTGCCGTTGTCTGTATGGTTCCAGACGACTGTCCCTTTGCTACCGCTGAGTAGCTCAGCCCGGGTACTACCGGCTTCGGCACCTTCTTCACTCCAGGGAGTGCAGAAGTCGCCGGAACCTTCTCCGCTTGCTTCGGCGCTGCAGGCCTAGCGGTCTGCCTTGCCGAAGGCGCGGTCTTCGGGTTCGCCAGCTTTCTGTACACGGGACATCCCCGGTACGACGCTGGGTGGTTGCCGGCGCAGTTAGCACACTTTCTCTCGGCATTCTTTGCCTGGCAGTCGCGCACAAAATGCTCGCCGCTGCACCTGCAACAGCTCACCTTCAGCCTGCAACAAGCCGAAGAGTGGCCGAAACGTTGGCAGCGATGGCACCGCGGCGGGCCATTACGGCTCTTGAAAGGGCTTATGGTGACCCTCATGCCACAGATTTCAACCACCTTGTAGGCAGCTTGTATCTGTGAGCGAGGTACACTCACCAGAAATACCGAGCTCGCCTCCTGCGACCGTTTCTTAAGGTTCGTCACGTCTTTCGTTGTGACGCCTTGTCTAGAAAGGTCTCTGGAGATGTCCTCCTTGGCCATTTTAGGCGGCAGGTACTTCACGATCACCTTAACAGGGAGGCTGCTCTGCTCGGTGAGTGTGTGAAACTGTACACCTTCTTTGGCCAGTTTCGACGTTACCTTTTCCCATTCAGGCGCACTTTTGATCTTTACGACCAAGTGATCCGCCTTGAATAGGAATTCAGGCTTTTCTTCGCACACGGACTTGATGTCCGCAACGGTTTTTACGAAGTCTACGTCGTAAACGTAGACCTTCGGTACGCTGCGCTTCTGCGCCGGCACAGTCGTCGACTGGCTGCCGTTCTTAGACGGCACGTCGTTCGCTGGCGCCGTTGCATGCCGCGCCTTGGACTTCGAGACGTCCTTCGACGGTCCAACCGTTATCCACGGCTCGTCGGTCGGGGTCTCATCGCCGGGAGTCGATCCCTTCTTTTTTAAGTGGTGGCGTTGCCGCTTCTTCGCATCCCTGTCGCTTCCGGCATCATCGTCGGAAGTGCACGAGCTGCTGTCTGCCTCGGGTAGGCGCCTCTTCATTCCCTCCGTGGTGGTCTTCGGGATGTTGATAATCTCCGTGGTGGTGGTGTCCATGGTCTCCTCCTTTGCTGGCGCGTCCATCCTCGTGTGTCCTAAGAAGGACACACGCTCTGGTTCTGAAAACGGGTTTCACTTACCTAGATCGGTGACCGTCGATAGGCTCCTCCCCTTTTCAACAGCCAGTCCTGGCACACGTACCGCAACGGGAACGCTAGGTCTCACGCACAAACTGTAAACACAGGAGCACTCAGAAAATACGTCTGCTCGCCACGAATGCAACGAGAGAAGTATATGAATTTTCGACTAAGTTCCGACGACCTGAACGCCCGGGTTAACATCGGAGGGTCCGTTCTACGGACGACGGACCCGCTCGTGTTCGCATGCACGTCTTCGACGACGCCGCTGACGACGGTTACCGACTCCTCGACGACGGACGCCGGTCGTAACGGACGCTCGAAGGGGCGGCGTCGGCGCCGCGACGTCCGTCCGTCTCATTCGAAGACTCGTACGTGCACATCATCGGACGATTCTGGAGGTTACGAATGCCGTCAACGCAGCGTCGGATTCCGGAGGTTTTAGGGGCGTCCCGACGTCGCGAGGACGGCGCGTCGCTTGAGGATATGATCCGCGTATGTTTCGTGATGCCGTAGGCACCCGGCTAGGCGACGTAGGTTACGTTACGGGAGACGCAGTAACGTTACGAACGATGATATGTTCCCGGACGAGATCGCGGTATCGCCGTACGACGTCACGGTTTCGACGACTATTCCCGCTTGGGTTATGGAGGTTCCCGAACCTCGCGAGTACCTCTGACGTGCAACGATCTCCGCGGATACGGACACGAGGGATCGCTACGTCGTCGCGGCGGATAATAACTTTATACGAGAAACGGCGGCGGTTCGTTCGAGACCTGACAGAGGAGGACGTCGACGACGATCCGACAACCGAAGGATCGACCGCGTTAATCTTCCGTTCGACGGAACGTACCTTTACCGTAACCATCCCACCTTCGATTTGTTATATCCTTCGGAGAATATCGCCTCGATACCTCGACCTTAATGATTCGCATGACGATAGCTACAGCTCCATACGTACGGGCAATCCACCTAGAACGGTATAGCGACGTAGTAATAGACCATGATGGCACGCGAGATCGTCAACCTAAGAAATCCTGCGACAGACGTCACCTCACTCTTACTGCCATCATATCTAACCATCTCTTCTTCGCATTATGGTTATCCAACGTATATCCGCGGGGCCGCAATATCGGCCACCATACCGTACCGTAACTTTTTGTGTACGTTCTACAATGGCCGATGACAAATATAGTATACATGTTCAGGATCACGCGGTTGGGCCAACTTAGCCGGGACATGGAGCAATATCGCCCGCGGGAGCAGCTCTTTGGAAGAGCGGCAGGGAGGGAGGGGGATTGGTAATCCACACCCCAGTTGAGACAATACATAAATATATAGATCGAGAATCTCGAGGGGAGAGTAGCTTGATTTATTAATGAATGGTAACCCTCTCTCTTGAGGAGGCGTGATTTGGTTTGATCTATCTCTTGATATATGATGATCGTCGTGGCAGGGAGGATTAGTAATCCCCTCTCTCTAATTGGGTCTATATGTACGTATATATATATATGTATAGACATGACCTTAACGGGAAGTAATCTAGTTTACATGTGCAACAGTGCGCCGTGATTGACACTTGGTAACTAAGGTTCGATTTTGTTTTTATTTTACTTTTTTTTTTGCGGGTTGTTTTTTCACAAAATCCATGGCACAGAACCCACACCCAGCCTCCTCCTGCTATCAACGTAGTAAACTTTCCTCCACTGCGCACTGATCCCAACCCCATCCAAACCAACTACCACAAAGCAAGTTCACTCACCTCTGAAGTCCCTGAAGCCCTAACTATCCCCTCCCCAGACCCAGCCTACACTTCCCCTCCGACCATGTATTCACCACTTCCTGGCACTACCCGACTCGAAAGAGTTCTGCTGAGACTCGAAAAAGTCAATCTTGATGGCATCGTCAAGAACCTCGAAATATTGGCTGAAGCCTTAGAAACCACTACTGACCCATACGATCACAAACGAGCCATAGGCAACTACATCGCAGCAATCACCAATGCTAGACAATGAATCGCGACTTTCCCACGTAAATATCGCCCATTAGAACCTAGATGGGTATTCCAGCAAGAAGGAAGAGGTCGAAGTTTTGCTAGCAACCAATAACATCCAGATCGCGCTGCTAAACGAAACCAGGCTGAGTCAGACAGACGAAGTTAAACTTGCCAACTTCAGAGTACTCCGCAGTGATGGTATTAACAATCAAGGGGGGAGTCATGGCCCTGATCCGGAGAGACCTGCCCTGCGCTGCTATAAGCAAGACTATGCACAATAGACAGCAGACCATTACCATTCAACTGGCCAACAAAGTACACATCACAGCCATGTACAATAGCCCCAGGTACCAGCTCCAGCATAAAGGACCTTCTACGCGGCAGAAAGCACCTAATAATCGGGGACCTAAATGCGAAGCACCGCAATTGGGGCAACTCGATTAACAACGATAACGGTATCATCCTCCAAAACTTCGCAGACGCCACCGACTCCTTCGTCCTATTCCTGCTATCCCTACAACAACTCCTCCCCTCCGCCATAGACATCGTCCTGAATCACAACGTCTCCTCCCCCTTGAATTAACTACCCTCGAAGGCTACCCCTCGGACCGCCGACCTGTGCTGATCAGCTTAGGCGTCACCGATCCTACGTCTGCGGAATCCTCCACTTTGGACTTTGCTACTACCAACTGGAAGGCGTTCAGAAAACAAGTTAATGATAACATCACGGTGAGGCACAACATTCCCACTGCGCTAGACCTCGACCAAGTCCTAAACTCACTAACCAACACCATCACCCTTGCCACCTCCAAATTTACAAAAAGATCCCCTCCTCCAAGCACCTCCACCGCCTGATTCCCCAAGACATCCTAGACCTAATCAACCAACGCAAATTACTACGCCGCGAATACCAATTCTCCTCGACCAGGAGATCAAGGCCCAAATGATCTGGACCACGTCAAAAATAAAAATGCAGATGCAGCGCCACAAAGCCGCACTGTGGAGCGATCAGGTGAGCAGAGCAAACGACGCCCCTGCCCTCTGGAAGATCACACGCAGGCTCACCAAGCGTAGGGAAGGGATCCATCAACTCGTCACTCCCTCCGGCCCAGTCTTCCAAGCTCAAGACATAGCAGAAGAGCTGTCAGCTACCTTCCAGCGCCACCATGAACTCCCTCCTCCGGACCAAAAAACGGAAGATGAAGTTGGCCGGGATATCGCCCAGTTAGTCCAGGCCACCTTCACACCGCAAGACGTCGAAGAAATGCTTACCACCCCCGAAGAAGTCAAGACAGAGCTTGCAAGACTATCTGTAACGAAGGCCCCTGGCAGAGATGGCGTCTTCAACGCGGCGGCCAAGAACCTCCCCAGGAAGGCAATTGTCTAACTCGCCCAAATTATAAACTCGTCCTTCAAGCTTTCTCACTTCCCCACCCCTTGGAAGACAGCAGTCGTCGTTCCCGTTCACAAACCCTCCAAACCCAAAACACTCGCCAACTCCTATAGACCCATCTCCCTCCTTTCCACCTTATCCAAAGTCGCTGAAAGGATAATACTACGGAGGCTTAATGACCACCTAGAAGCCAACAGCGTCCTGGCGGACCACCAACTTGGATTCAGGCCCACCGCCAACACAACCCATGCCACTGCCACCCCAGCTGCCGACTTGATCCAGGCCAGTAACAAACTCCAGTAATCGGCTGTCCTGGCGCTGGACACCTAGAAAGCTTTCGACAGGGTCTGGCACGATGGGCTCCTCTCAAAGATTATCCGCAATCGCGTGCCGACTCCATTAGCGAAGCTGATCGGAAGCTACCTCCAGGGCAGAGACTTTGTCGTCAAAGTGGGCTCGATGCTTTCCGCATCGCGTGCAGTCACGGCCGGAGTACCGCAGGGTTCCTGCCTTGGTCCAGCACTCTACAACATATACCTCAGCGACTTCCCCACCCACCCCACCCACCCCAGCAACAAAATCATCCTGTACGCTGATGGCATCCTTACCTACACCCACTCCTTCCACCCTGAGATTGCCTGCCAAAAGCTGAACCACTACATCCCGCGACTAGAAGATTACTTCCGCAAGTGACGAACTACCATCAACCCACTGAAATCCGAGCTGCTGGTTGCAACGAAAAAGCAGGCCCTTGCCTCACCCAGAACGCGAGTAAAAGTTGCAGGAACGACGGTAGCGCCTGGCCCACATCTAAAGTACCTTGGCACAACCTTCGACCACAGGCTGACCTACACCCATAAAATAGCCAGCAAAGCCACGGCCAGCATAGGGAAGCTGTACCCCCTACTCAAATCCAGCCGCATGGAGTTAAGCACAAAGCTGAAGTTGTGCAAGATCATCACCAGGCCCTCGCTCCTTTACAACTCTGCCACCTGGGCCAACATGGCCTCCACCCACTGGACTACCTTACAGAGGATGCAGAACAGGGCTGCCCGCGTCATATTTGGTGCTCCCTGGAGAACTAGCATCAATGAGCTGCATAGAAGAACTGAGCTACCACGTATCAGGAATTATAGCAATAAATTGACAGCTAAATTCTATCAAAGGACGCAGACCAGCAGCACAGCATTATCAGAGCCATCACAGCCCCAAAACTCCGAAGGGTCCATAGCTACCCCCAGGATATGCGTTAGCGACACCCAAATGAACAGCTGGTGCAGAGAGTGCGCGGCTTCCAGCACCGAGTGTTACTGTGTTGCTGTGATAGTGCAAATATTGATGATGGCTGTTGCCGTTACCGTTATCAACATGTTAAACATTTATATATTCTATTTTGTGTTATTTATTTTATTTTATTTTAATAATTGTTAATGTTACGTTTACTCATCAAGGCCCACATAAATAATACATAGGTTTTATCCGCCAATGCGGATTTTTCCCTGACAGACAACCCAGTGAAAGACACTACCACACTAAACATAACCAACTCAAAAGTTGTCAATAATATACCGTAGTATAGATAAGACATGAATATTACTCGCTACTTACTTTGTACAATGAATTCTATGATACTAATCCTAAAGAAATAAAGATTTTTGAATTGAATTGAATTGAGTTCTCGTCCGATCACTGAAGACAAGCACGGTCGGGCGCGGTCAGTACTTGGATGGGTGACCGCTTGGGAACACCGCTTGCTGTTGCCTCCTTTTTTATGATCGGACGAGAACTTGAACGTGGCGACATTATCATTAATTCTTGTTTATCTTTATTCTTTTTCAGATTGCGGACGTTGCTGTAAGTCGCGGACTGTCGAGGAGCTGTTAACTCTAGGGCCCAATTAAGCGAAGGATAAAGGTTCGGGATGGATAACTAACCAACGCTTCACATAGGTATGTCTGCCTGTTTATTTTATACGTTGTACGATGAACAGTTAATGAGCGCGGAGGCCTTTCATAATCATGATGCGATCGGATGTTGTACGAATTGGAGGTAGCGTAAACGACGTGTGTCTTTACTTTAGTGTAAGCACAGTAAACAGGCAAATTATCGCATAACGGGGCAAACCGAGCTAGGAGGATCTGATACGATCCCGTTGGCAATGGCGCGGGGATTATTATCCGAACGTAACGGTACTACTAAAGTTATAATAGTCAGTACGAATATTATTGCCATTACAGTTGTCATTATTACAAATTATGTTGTGGTGGTTATTATAGATTTTTTTAAAATCTCTTTATGAGTGCGTTTGTGGTTCTGAAAAGAACCGTTAATGGGTGTTCCGTATACTCTCCCCCTCCGACGAGTTAGCGAACGTATACAAACGACGTAGTCGTTTACTTGGAACTTGTGTATTTAGTGACGGCTTTTGTACCTTCACTAACGGCGTGCTTCGCAAGCTCTCCGGGTAACAGGAGGCGAATGGCCGTTTGAATTTCGCGACTCGTAATAGTCGCCCTCTTGTTGTAGTGAGCTAGACGTGATGCTTCGGCCGCGATTCTTTCGAAGATATCGTTGACGAAGCTGTTCATGATGCTCATCGCCTTACTGGAGATACCCGTGTCAGGATGGACTTGCTTCAGCACTTTGTAAATATAAATGGCGTAGCTCTCCTTCCTGCGGCGTTTCTTCCTTTTATCTCCTTTAGAGATATTCTTCTTGGCCTTGCCGGCCTTCTTTGCGGCTTTACCACTAGTTTTTGGTGGCAGTATGGCGTTTTAGAGAGTACGTTAACACACGTGAAGTCTACGGTAGCTGACGTGAAACTAAAGCCGGATCGGTGGTCCTTCTTGTTCGCTGCTAAGGCCGAACTTTTGTTCATAGGCCCTTTATTCGTCGTGTGAAAGGCTTCGTTCTAGCCTGGAGAGTGATTAGTAATATTTTACTTCCGGTGATTATAAAATGTGGAGAGGATTAAGCATCATCGAAGCTTAGGCATCTTCTATTGCTAGGGCTCTTCTAACGTGGGTTCTGGGTGGAGGTCTGTCCGAGTCGAGTTCCGCTAGGTGGCCAATGAGAGGATTTGCTGATCTTCTGATCCCTTCGAGGGTTCCGTTCGCAAGGTGTAGCGCATGTTGCTTAAGTGTGGGAACACCGAGATCTTCGCGTAACTGCGTGTTTCTCACGAACCACGGCGCACCGGTAATTAGCCGTAGGGTGCGACTTTGAAGGGACTCTAACCTCTGAAAGTGAGTTTTGGCCATGCTGGACCACGTGAGGGCTCCGTATGTTATGATTGGCCTCAGGAAAGAAAAATATATCAATATCTTGATCCTCAGAGACAGCGTGGATTTAGGACACATTAACGGATATAGACAGGATCTGGCCGCGTCAAATTTGTTGATTGTATTTTCTATATGTTGTTTAAAAATCATGCGGGAATCAAGCCTCATACCCAAGTAGACTACCGACGGACTCCATGGCAGTCTGAAACCTCCCACCATGATGTTGTCGGGGGGAGAATGACTTCTTCTGGTGAATCTCACTGCGACGCATTTGGAGTTATTGATTTTGAGCCGCCATCTTGTTGCCCATTGCAAAATGTCGTCCAGCGAGTGCTGTAATCTGCGCCGCAGTAAGTATTCATCTTTAGAGGCTGTAAAGATGGCCGTGTCGTCCGCATATATCGCCAGATCCGTGCCTACGTGTCTAGGGAGTTCGCTCATGAAGATCAAGAATAAACTTGCGCCCAGCAATGATCCTTGCGGTACTCTCGCCTCCATTGGTCTCAACGATGAAATGTCCGAGCCGTATCGAGTCGCGAAGGTTCTCCCAGAAAGATATGACTGGACCAGCCTCACCAAATTAGGATTTACCCCCGAGAAGTCATCTTAAAAATCAGACCCGGATGCCACACAGTGTCAAATGCTCGAGCGATGTCCAAGAACACCGCCCCTAGAGTCTCTTTCCTCTCAAGGGCGTCGCGAATGGCCTCAGTTATTCTAAACAACTGGTGTTCGGTAGAGTGACCCTCCCGAAAACCAAATTGTTCGTCCTGGAGGATTTCCTGAACGAAGATTTCCTCCTTGAGCCGACTTAGGATGATTGCCTCTGCGATTTTTGCGACGCTCGATATAAGAGAAATAGGCCTATAATTCTGAGGAAAGAGAGGGTCTTTTCCAGGTTTGGGTATGGACACCACAACAGAGGTCTTCCAGATATTAGGGAAGTAATTTAACCTGAGGATCTCATTTACGATGTGGGAGATACGGTCGACAACATGTGATGGCAGTTTTTTGAGGGCAACATTTGAGATGCCGTCAAGGCCTGGAGCCTTGCCGGGTTTAAGAGCGGATATAAAGATTTGACTTCTTCAGTGGTGGCGGGCGCGATACGTTCGCCCTCAAGATTGGGCAGGGCCTCAAGGCTCGCCTCGATCGTCCCCTCGAACTCCTCATCCTCATCGGAGTCGTCGACAGAGAGGGAACCATGCACAGATTGAAGATGGTCCGCTAAGAGTTCAGCCTTTTCAGTGGAGATATAGGTTACTCCCTGTGGGCCCTGCTTAGGGCGAATACCTTCCGACCTGTTTTTGTTTAGCTTGAGAGCCTTCGCCATCTTCCACAGCGAACCGTCATTCGTGTCAAGAGAGGAAACCTTCTCCCACCATTTGGATTCCCGAAACTCCTTCAAAGATTGTCTGAGATTTCTGCCAAGTAAATTTGAGGCAGCAATGTCCGCCGGATGGCCAGTTCTTTCGGCCTGTTTTTGGAGTGTCGTCTATCCCATAGCAGAAGCCTTAGATGATAGGGAAGCCATCTGTCAGTATGTGGCTTTTTGTAAGAAGTCGCTGCTTTAATACATTCAGAGATGCCATTTGTTAGTCTAGTCGCAGCCTCCTCGAGTGCGAGAGCGTCGCGGAATTCAGCATTGCCTTCCAAAAATAGGAATCGATGTTTGACTGAAAATCCTTCCAATTTACCGTTCTGCGTAGGTCTTCCGATGAATTCACGGCCCCGCCCCCAAAGACACCAAAATGGGATTATGGTCGGAGGAGAGGTCGGAGACCACCTGTACATCCAGACTGAAGGGGATGTTTTTTGACAGAGCTATGTCCAGGATGTCCGGCCTGACGTCGGGACGAAAGAACGTTGGAGCATTCGGGGAATGCACGCAAACCGGGACAGAAGAAAGAAGACTATGCAGTTTTCGACCATAACCGTTCGCAACTCTGCATCCCCACGAATGGTGCTTCGCATTAAAATCACCGATGGAAACAGAATATCAAAATCACTCCGGTCAAAATCACGCCTCGGAGGAGCGTAAACCGAGAAGACATCGAGCCGACCAAAACCACGAGGTGTGAGATACCAATAGCCTCCAGGAAATGGAGACCATATACCGGAATTGGAATGTGAATCAAGTGCTTTTTTACTAACACCGCGACGCCTCCGCCTCTGCCTGTGAGTCTATCAGCCCTGTGCATGATAAAATTAGGTATCCGAAATTTATCGCCAGGCCTAAGCCAGGTTTCGCTGATGAGTGCTATATCGATGTGATGATGCGAAAGAAACTGTTCCAACTCATCCCTTTTATCCGAGATACCACAAGCGTTCCAGGCAACAACCGTAACATCGACCGTTTTCCGCGATATTGTGTTATTCATAGTCGGCTAGTTTTTGATTCTCTTGGGAAGACCTGCCTAATGACTTCGGCAACCTTCTGGATCTGTGCCAATAGAACCTGGAGAGCGTCCATAAGTACGTCTACTTTGGCGTCTCCAGCCCGATCAAAAGATCGAGGTGTGTCTCTAGATGTTTCGCGAGTTCTTTCAGAAGAGAATCGGACCCTCGGCGACTTGCTATTTGGGGGCTGCTGATGTTGATGTTGGCCTCGGGCAGAACCAGAGAGGGCCTGAGAATACGACCTGCCAGACGTGGCATTGCCCCCAGATGGATTTCTGGAGCCCGGGGTTTGCGGTCTGATTCTTCGGAATCTAGAGCAGCCTCGATAGTTCGCCGGATGTTTTTCACCACAATTCGCACAAGTTGCTGGATCGTTCTTTGGCCGAGGTGACAGCCTCATAATCCCCCGCACACGCAACGCACTTCTTTGGGGCCGTGCACCGGGACTGAGCATGTCCAAACCGCTGACAGCGGAAACACTGACCGACAGTGGGCCGAGAATGTAAGGACTCAACAGATATATCGAGGGATACAACCTTCTGCAAATGATAAATAGACTGATGTTCTTTGCCTATTTTTACCAGGACCAACGGCATAGGGACTTTATTCCCACCTCGGCCCATTCTGACCACACAGTCAGGAGGATAACCGCGCTGTTTAAGGTCTTCATAAATTTCTTTTTCGCCAATCTCAACCGGCACACCTCTTAAAACAACATTTAGTAACTTCCCAGACGGCAATTGATACGTGTGATAGGGAACCCCGTCACACGAAAACAATTTCGTTAGCGAACGATAGTCCGCGACCGTTGTTGGAAAAATACGTATTCCATCTTGGATGTTTTGGGCCTTCAAGAATTGGATACCTCTCCTTTTAATTTCGGTGCTGATCTTTGCCCAGGTAGATTTATCCCTGAGCACCACTGGAGGGACCTTATCTTTTTCGGCGTGGACAGTTGGATTGTTACTCGTGTTATTATTTACAGGGGCAGCAGACGGCTGCGGAGGGACAGAGCCCTCTGGAAATCGACGCGGGAGAGGGGAAATCGGCGCGTACCCGAGCCCACGTCATTTGACGACTTGCTGTTAGTCTGAGAAACAAACACCTCAATCTTGTCCAAGCCCTCACTTGATTTCAGGTTAGATTTACCGTGATTTTCAAGGTCTTTAAACCAATGTATATTTTGGGAAGAAGAATTTCCCTCCTTTGAGGCATGGACCTGAGCCGTAACCCTAAATCTTCTAGCTGGAGAGTCAGTAGGAGAAGAACTACCCTTTCGTTTTGTGCCCATCTTTTTGTGGACAGTACTAATCAGGGAGGAAGTGGAACAAAAAGAGGTATCCATATTAACTGGAGATGCTCCCGATTGGGAGGCTTCATCGTCAGACGTAAACTCGTTATACAAATTTCTGTTTGTTGCCTTTTTTGCTTTTCGTTGGTCGAGCAAATCGTGCAACTTCTTCATTTGAGCCAGAATTTCCTAGTCGGAAGGCTCATCACACCGCGGAGTCAGTGTCACCTCATTTGGAGTATTTTCGCCCTCGTTATTTGGAGAACTTGCCGTCTTGTCTAAGCTGTTTTGTTCTGTTTCAGGAGTGCCTGCGAGTGGAAGGACATTGTAGGAAGAAGACGCCGTTTTAGGCGGCGTTCGATACATGCTTTAAGCCGATGATGCAACCTTGTCAGGAGTAAAAAATCGGGCGATAGCCCGATGAACTAAAGAAGTTCAAACTATTTCAGCGCACAGGTATGTATGGATAAACAGAATATAATACAAAATAATGCCGAGCATTAACAAAGAGTCAAGAGATGTATCGATTAAATAAAATCGAATTTATCGTCGGATTTAAAGAGTATTCAAATTGAAAAACACCTTTGTTAAAAGAATTTAGCGACTTAAGGGTCGAAAAAACCCGCGCTAAGACGCGTAAAACTTCTGATTTTCACTACTTCCGTTCTTAAATCAACTTTCCTCAAAACCAAGTAAAATTACAATCGATAAGTACGTCACAAAGAATTTATATAGCAATTTAAAACTGCACAGAGGCAGTTTTGTCACCGTTTCTTTTTGTGGTCGGCGGACCACGGCGAAACTAATTTCGTCACAGAGAACAAATCGTCAGGTTTTAATTTAATTTATCACTCGATTGATTGAGTATAAAACAAAACACAAAAAGTTTGAGAAAGATTTAGAAGACTAGAAAAATAATGATAAATTCGCACGGGAGATGAAAAATCAACCGCTCACTGCGAAGGCACAGCACGGACTCACCTAAAGCCGGAAACCTGGCGGTCTTGGTATTAAACATCGTCCGGGCGATCGGCGATGCTCCACCCATCGACCATTCGGTATGCGATGACTGCCGAGCGCTAGGCGATTGGACGCCGCCGTGCGGTATAAAAGTGTAGCTGTATGGCTTTCGTGGAGCAAAGCCGAAAAGCGTCCAGCGCCAGAAAGCTTTGTCTCAAGGTACGACAGCCCCACTTCAATGCAATACACGATATCCTGCTATAAGTTCATCCAGCGCGCGGCCCGACAAGCTGCTGAAGGAATGCGCAAGCTGAACGAACTGAAGTGTCCCCTTCAGAAACTCGAGTTTCTGATGGAACTGGCGCAGTCTATCTTGGGACCACGAACTGTCCGGCGCCTAGAAGTCTCAGGATCGTCACCTGGAACGCCCAAGGAATCACGAACAAGAAACTCGAGTTTACTCGGTTTCTCGTAAATTTCCGGATTGACATCGCACTGGTCTGCGAGACCTGGCTGAAACCCGAGATGAAATTCAAGATAGCGAACTACTACGTCTATCGAACTGACAGAACCAGAACCAGAGGAGGTGGTACCGCCGTCCTACTAAAGAGGAGCCTCAAGCATTCGGAGTTCTGCCTACCGGACAACAGTCTGGAGGCGAGCGCCATTGCTATGAAGAGAGCTGGCAACATGGTGCTGTTCGTAGCGTGCTACAACCCACCTAGCCAAGCGATCAGGCCCCTCGATATAAGGAGAATCGCGGAACCAGCCGATCACGCGTTCATATCGGGAGACCTGAACAGTAAACACTGCTCATGGCACTCCCGGGTGAACAACGTGAGCGGAAACCAACTTCGAAACTGGCTCGACCTGGAAGACGAGTTCGACGTCGCCGCCCCGAGCGAGCCCACTCACCATAGCACCACAGGGCAATACGACCCGGACGTGCTGGACATTTCAGTTCTCAAAAACTGGACGTTCCCTCTAAAGTGTAAGACGGAACAGGAGTTAACCTCAGATCACTACCCTGTGATCACTGAGACGACCCTGAACCTGCCAACACTGAAGTCGGGTACAGGAACCAGGAAACACAACTGGCCACTGTACAAAAAGCTAATATCGGAAACGATAGAAGCTAATCCCGGTATTGAGACTGAAAATGACCTCGAGGAAGCTGTCTGCCACACCACGTGGCAGATACAGGCGGCCTTGAATAGATCGGAACTGAAGCGAAGATTTCCCGAAGAGGAGCCTCTTCCGAGG
This sequence comes from Holotrichia oblita, assembly GCA_023690525.1. NCBI lineage: Eukaryota > Metazoa > Arthropoda > Insecta > Coleoptera > Scarabaeidae > Holotrichia > Holotrichia oblita. The sequence goes on from CM043018.1 coordinate 76,480,765, forward strand.
GAAATCGTGGATAAGATCAAAGTGCGTAACAGAATCCGGAAGGAATTCCCACGTACGAGGTACCCTCCTACGAAGGCGGAATACAACCACCTGAGGAGAGAGATCGAGAGAGACATCGAAGCGTTTCGATACAGAAAATGGAGCGATTTCGTCGAGAGAAGCCAAACCGAAGATCCGCACAGGGTGCCTCGGATACTGAAAAGAAACCGACCGCCCGTGCCGGAGATCAAACATGGTCTAAGCAGATGCCTCACCGACAGGGAGAAGGCTGACGCCTTGGCTAGCACCTTCGCGGGTCACTTTACTCCGAACGATCGTAATGATCCCGAGCAGGAGAGAGAATTCCGGACCACCTTGAATGAGATCGACGAGATGGACCCAGGTCCACCTATCGTTGTGACTCCCAAGGAGGTCCTGCAGGTTATCAAGGGTATCCCCAACGGGAAGGCCCCTGGGCAGGATGGCATTCCCAATGGAGCGCTCAAAAATCTGGCGCTCAAGCTGCTAGTCAACTTGACGGCGATCTTTAACGCGACACTCCGGTTCACATGCTATCCGACGAGGTGGAAATCCGCAAGGATTATTCCAGCACTGAAACCTAAGAAGGAACCGCACTCCCCTGAGAGCTATTGGCCGATATCGTTGCTGGGCACAATAAGCAAAGTTCTAGAAACCTTGTTGTTGCGCCGAATCAGCGACCATTTGGAAGATGGCCATCTCATGGATAACGACCAGTTCGGATTTAGACCCGGACATTCGACCACGATGCAGCTATTCAGGATCTCGGATGACGTCACGACCGCATTCAACAGGAAACAGACGACCATTATGGTATCCCTGGACCTGGAGAAGGCGTTCGACAAGATCCGCCATGAAGGCTTGCTGACGAAGATGAAGGTAGCCGGCTTTCAGCCGCGAATCCTGAAGACCATCAGATCGTACCTCAAGGACCGAAGATTCCACACCGTTGTTAACGGAACAGAATCATCAGAGAGGCAAATGCTGTCTGGAGTTCCACAAGGCTCGGCACTGGGCCCGGCGCTGTTCAGCATCTACGTTGCGGACATTCCCAAACCGACCGACCGACGAGTGTTTAACGCCATCTATGCGGATGACACCGCTATAGTGGCTACCTCGAAGAGTCCCGAGATCGCAGCTCAGCTCGCCCAAGCGCAGCTGGATCGAATCGAGGGATTCTTTAGCGAATTCGGTTTGACCATCAATCCGAGGAAAACGCAAGCTATTGCGTTCAGCCGGAGACGACAACCCTCGCCCCGAAAGATCACCGTTCTTCGGACGGAGATCGACTGGAGCGAGAAGATCGAATACCTGGGAATGATCCTCGACCGGAAGCTAACTTTCGCCGAGCATCTAGGTAGAGCTAGGAACAGGGCCATCGGTCGACTGCACCAGCTATATCCTATCCTCGGTAAGCCCAAACTCAATCCCAAAACGGGCGCGATGCTGTATAAGACCCACATCCGCCCGATCCTAACCTACGCCAGCCCAGCTTGGGCCACGGCGGCTCCATCTCACATCCTTCCACTAGTCCGAGTGCAAAATCGCGTTCTGCGACTTGTATTCCGACTTCCTAGACGCACCACGCTGGCAGTCCTCCGAGAACTTACAGCGGCAGACGCCCAGGACCTGAACGAGTTCTTGAAGAAACTCAACCGAGGATTCTTCGACAAGGCACTCGCGAGCAGCAACCCAGCGATGAGTAGCGCTATCGCGCAAAAGTGGGACCCACCAAGCACCGCACAACAACGGAGATACTCCGAGAAATGCGGTGATGATTTATTCATAAAATAATACCTCTGTTTCGTTAGTTTCAGATATCAACAGCGAGGGAGATCCATCCAGAAGACTCCGAGAAGCCACAACAACCCAGGAACCCGAGAACCACCAGAAAGACATCCATGAAGGAAGTGGAACTGGAAGAAGAGGACCTCTCAAGAAGAGGCAGACAACCATCGCAGTTTCGTGGATCAGTTCATTTCGAGTCCCAGTCTCTGATGAGAGAACATCTACCTGCATCGAGCTCCTGATAGCGACAACGAATAGAACTCCCCACTCCAAGTGGTCTACCGAGCGACGATTATCGACGAAGCGAACCGACCTCGCACGAACGTGTCGCGTATACCTATAAAAACGCGGACCTGCCTTTTTCAAGGGATAGATCAATCAAGTCTACAGCGAGCAGCGGTGCTGAGCGGACGTGTTTGCACATCCGAGCAGCGTCACAGAGCGAGCGACAGACAACTTTCCCCCTACTACTGCGCAGGCGGTGGTGGGGATAACAGCGCATAGGCGGGTGCGGTGCGACCGAGCGACACTTCTCTTCGAGCAGCCAGCGAGGTCGGGCAGCAGCGGCGGCAGCAGCGGAGGCGGATCAGGACCCCAGTGCCCTTATTAGGGCGCATATGGCGGCGATGATCGCGCAAGAAGAAGAGGCCATGGACATCGGGACTACGAGGATCGACGGCGGCCAGAAGCGACGACTTGAAGATTCGTCAGACGCCACGTCCAGTTCGGGAGAGAACTGCGACGGAGAAGAAGTCTGGTCGGAGAAGAAAACACGGCGAGACCGTGCTGGTCCGAATAAGAAAAAGGCGACGTCAGCTGATAAGGGAACGGCAAACGATGGACAGGATTCTGTCAAATCATCGACAGCCGCTTCCGAGTCTAAGAAGCCCAAGAAGGCGACCTCGACATACGATGGGCGGAGTCAATCTGCCGGATCATCGAAAGTCGAGCCACCAACAAGGCGGAGCTCACCAAAAATCTACATTTACGATGTAGATTTTGTTCAAAGCGTGGAGAGTATCCAAGCTATATGCGCGGAGAAACCCACGTTCCAGTTCAAGGCTGATCACTTGGTCTTTAAGGCCGCGAGTGCGTCTGACTGGGAAAAGGTTACCGAATACCTACGGCAGAACGGCGTACAGTTCCACACGATGACCATCACACAGGGCAATCGCCCCATGAGGGTAATCGTAAAGTACCTGCCGCCGTCCATGGATGCCAAAAAGATCGGAGACGACCTCGCTAAGCAAGGTGTCACGGTGAAAAGCGTGAATAACCTGAAAAAGCGAAACCAGTCACAGAGCACGGTGTACATGGTCAGTGTACCTCGCTCGCAGCTGGAATCCATCTACAAGGTGGTCGAAATCTGCGGCATGAGGGTGACCGTACACCCATTCAAGAGCCGAAATGGCCCGCCACAGTGCCGCCGCTGCCAACGGTTCGGACACTCCTCAGAGTGCTGCACTCTGAAGGAGCGCTGTTCCAGATGCGGAGGCGAGCACAGAGTGAGTGATTGCCAGGCTAAGAATGAGGCCCGAAAGTGCGCTAACTGCGCCGGACCTCACCCAGCAGCGTACAAGGGATGTCCCGTGTACAAGAAGCTGGTAAGTCTGAGGACCGTGCCTTCTACGCAGCAGACCGAAAGGAATGCCTCGTCGAAGCAAACGGAGAAGACGAGCCCTGCTGCATCCTCTGCAAAGAAGATACAGCATCCTTCGCCGGTGAAGCCTGGAGTAAGCTACTCTTCCGTAGCTAAGGGACAGCTTTCTGCAACTCAGCAGGAAAAAGCATCACCCGCCAAGGCAGAGCAGGAGGAGAAAACTCCGGAGAAAACCCTGAAGAAGAAGGGAAAAGCGACTCAGCAGAAATCTGAGCCCGAACCCAAACGAAACCCGACTGGGACGATCAAGCGGATCCCTTCATCCTCCGGGAAGAAGGACGCCGCTAAATCTCAGAAAACGGACGGCGAGGGCAAAGGCAAGCAGAAAACTGCCAAGATCGCAACCCCGAATACTTCGAGCAAAGCCGAAAAGCGTCCAGCGCCAGAAAGCTTTGTCTCAAGGGACGACAGCCCCACTTCAATGCAGGACACGATATCCTGCTATAAGTTCATCCAGCGCGCGGCCCGACAAGCTGCTGAAGGAATGCGCAAGCTGAACGAACTGAAGTGTCCCCTTCAGAAACTCGAGTTTCTGATGGAACTGGCGCAGTCTATCTTCGGACCATGAACTGTCCGACGCCTAGAAGTCTCAGGATCGTCACCTGGAACGCCCAAGGAATCACGAACAAGAAACTCGAGTTTACTCGGTTTCTCGTGAATTTCCGGATCGACATCGCACTGGTCTGCGAGACCTGGCTGAAGCCCGAGATGAAATTCAAGATAGCGAACTACTACGTCTATCGAACTGACAGAACCAGAACCAGTAGAGGTGGTACCGCCGTCCTAGTAAAGAGGAGCCTCAAGCATTCGGAGTTCTGCCTACCGGACAACAGTCTGGAGGCGAGCGCCATTGCTATGAAGAGAGCTGGCAACATGGTGCTGTTCGTAGCGTGCTACAACCCACCGAGCCAAGCGATCAGGCCCCTCGATATAAGGAGAATCGCGGAACCAGCCGATCACGCGTTCATATCGGGAGACCTGAACAGTAAACACTGCTCATGGCACTCCCGGGTGAACAACATGAACGGAAACCAACTGCGGAACTGGCTCGACCTGGAAGACGAGTTCGACGTCGCCGCCCCGAGCGAGCCCACTCACCATAGCACCACAGGGCAATACGACCCGGACGTGCTGGACATTTCAGTTCTCAAAAACTGGACGTTCCCTCTAAAGTGTAGGACGGAACAGGAGTTAACCTCAGATCACTACCCTGTGATCACGGAGACGACCCTGAACCTGCCAACACTGAAGTCGGGTACAGGAACCAGGAAACACAACTGGCCACTGTACAAAAAGCTAATATCGGAAACGATAGAAGCTAATCCCGGTATTGAGACTGAAAATGACCTCGAGGAGGCTGTCTGCCACACCACGTGGCAGATACAGGCGGCCTTGAATAGATCGGAACTGAAGCCAAGATTTCCCGAAGAGGAGCCTCTTCCGAGGGAAATCGTGGATAAGATCAAAGTGCGTAACAGAATCCGGAAGGAATTCCAGCGTACGAGGTACCCTCCTACGAAGGCGGAATACAACCACCTGAGGAGAGAGATCGAGAGAGACATCGAAGCGTTTCGATACAGAAAATGGAGCGATTTCGTCGAGAGAAGCCAAACCGAAGATCCGCACAGGGTGCCTCGGATACTGAAAAGAAACCGACCGCCCGTGCCGGAGATCAAACATGGTCTAAGCAGATGCCTCACCGACAGGGAGAAGGCTGACGCCTTGGCTAGCACCTTCGCGGGTCACTTTACTCCGAACGATCGTAATGATCCCGAGCGGGAGAGAGAATTCCGGACCACCTTGAATGAGATCGACGAGATGGACCCAGGTCCACCTATCGTTGTGACTCCCAAGGAGGTCCTGCAGGTTATCAAGGGTATCCCCAACGGGAAGGCCCCTGGGCAGGATGGCATTCCCAATGGAGCGCTCAAAAATCTGCCGCTCAAGCTGCTAGTCAACTTGACGGCGATCTTTAACGCGACACTCCGGTTGACATGCTATCCGACCAGGTGGAAATCCGCAAGGATTATTCCAGCACTGAAACCTAAGAAGGAACCGCACTCCCCTGAGAGCTATCGGCCGATATCGTTGCTGGGCACAATAAGCAAAGTTCTAGAAACCTTGTTGTTGCGCCGAATCAGCGACCATTTGGAAGATAGCCATCTCATGGATAACGACCAGTTCGGATTTAGACCCGGACATTCGACCACGATGCAGCTATTCAGGATCACGGATCACGTCACGACCGCATTCAACAGGAAACAGACGACCATTATGGTATCCCTGGACCTGGAGAAGGCGTTCGACAAGATCCGCCATGAAGGCTTGCTGACGAAGATGAAGGTAGCCGGCTTTCAGCCGCGAATCCTGAAGACCATCAGATCATACCTCAAGGACCGAAGATTCCACACCGTTGTTAACGGAACGGAATCATCAGAGAGGCAAATGCTGTCTGGAGTTCCACAAGGCTCGGCACTGGGCCCGGCGCTGTTCAGCATCTACGTTGCGGACATTCCCAAACCGACCGACCGACGAGTGTTTAACGCCATCTATGCGGATGACACCGCTATAGTGGCTACCTCGAAGAGTCCCGAGATCGCAGCTCAGCTCGCCCAAGCGCAGCTGGATCGAATCGAGGGATTCTTTAGCGAATTCGGTTTGACCATCAATCCGAGGAAAACGCAAGCTATTGCGTTCAGCCGGAGACGACAACCCTCGCCCCGAAAGATCACCGTTCTTCGGACGGAGATCGACTGGAGCGAGAAGATCGAATACCTGGGAATGATCCTCGACCGGAAGCTAACTTTCGCCGAGCATCTAGGTAGAGCTAGGAACAGGGCCATCGGTCGACTGCACCAGCTATATCCTATCCTCGGTAACCACAAACTCAATCCCAAAACGGGCGCGATGCTGTATAAGACCCACATCCGCCCGATCCTAACCTACGCCAGCCCAGCTTGGGCCACGGCGGCTCCATCTCACATCCTTCCACTAGTCCGAGTGCAAAATCGCGTTCTGCGACTTGTATTCCGACTTCCTAGACGCACCACGCTGGCAGTCCTCCGAGAACTTACAGCGGCAGACGCCCAGGACCTGAACGAGTTCTTGAAGAAACTCAACCGAGGATTCTTCGACAAGGCACTCGCGAGCAGCAACCCAGCGATGAGTAGCGCTATCGCGCAAAAATCAGTGGGACCCACCAAGCACCGCACAACAACGGAGATACTCCGAGAAATGCGGTGATGATTTATTCATAAAATAATACCTCTGTTTCGTTAGTTTCAGATATCAACAGCGAGGGAGATCCATCCAGAAGACTCCGAGAAGCCACAACAACCCAGGAACCCGAGAACCACCAGAAAGACATCCATGAAGGAAGTGGAACTGGAAGAAGAGGACCTTACAAGAAGAGGCAGACAACCATCGAACTTTCAAGGGATACTTCATCGAGCCGTCCAACCCAAGGCGAACGCAGAAAACCACCGACTGCCACCCATCATTCTTAGAGACAAGAAAAAATGGGGAGAAGTACGTTCCATGATGACGAGAGCCGGCATCCGCTTAAAAATGGCAACAGTACAAGCGATAGGGATACGCCTCCAACCGCAAGCTAAAGAAGACTTCCGAGCCTTAGTTAAACTTCTGGAATCAAACGAAATACCGTACCACACTTTCCAATTGAGGGAAGAAAAACCAATCAAGGTAGTAATACGACCTATCTGCAAGGGCATCCCTGAGAAGGAAATCCAAGACGAACTGACCACCTTGGGATACGAGGTAATATTTTGCAAACGAATGACCAAGGGGCCAGACCGTTTCGAAATGCCGCTCATGTACGTACAGCTGAAAAAGACCTCCGATGGCTCGGAGGCACCAACGTAAGAGTCGAATCTAAGAAGACGGACAACATCTACCAATCCCAATGTCACCGCTGCCAAATGTACGGGCACGGCCAACGAAACTGCCACGCCGCTCCAAGGTGTGTAAAATGCGCCGAGGCACACCATTCAGGCGACTGTCCATACCCAAAGGACAAACAACGGGTCTGCGCGCTATGCGAGGGAGCGCACACTGCAAACAACAAACAGTGTCCGATGGCCCCGCATAACCGAACTGAAGAAGACCATTCAAACAACCCGGAGCCAAAAGAGACGCCTCGGCCAGCTCCAAATAAATCAACCACGCTGAAAACCACGTCCAACGGACCCACTGAGAAGACGGCCAAAGAGATGGGACCCACCCACGTTGACACATCTAAGGATACAGCAGGCCCATCATCGTCCAACTTGGAAAAACTCCTGATGTCCACCATCCTAAAAACAAAGAAGAAAACCACGAAGAATATCCAACACGCGTCCAAGAAGCAGAGCAAAACATCAGCCAAAGCTATCACCCCACCAACTACCACACCCCTCAAAACCAAATCTCCTTCCAAGCAATCATCAGAGAACTCTACGCGACCTACAACCAACACTCCGAAGCCAACTTCCACTCTGACCGAGAACATCTCAGACCTCGTCCAGATATTGATGACGAAGATAAGCTGGACCCGCCTATGGGAAGTCGCAATGGAAATACTGCCAACCTTGCTGCAATGCAAGTCCATTCAAGAAGCTGGTATGGTGCTAACCAGCAACTTAGGCAAATTCATATCAATCTTCCATGGATAGAAGACCCACGCGACCAGAGTCACTGAGAGCAGCGTACTTCAACGCCAACGGCATCAAAAATCAGAGGGACGAGTTGATGGAGTTCATCCAAACGCACCACCTGGACGTGCTACTCATCAATGAGACCCATCTACGACCAGCTGACAGACTCAGCATGCCAAACTTCAGGGTTTACCGAAATGATCGAGAAGTGGCCCGCGGAGGAGGCACCGCTATCCTGGTGAAATCCACCATTGACCACCACGTGAACGCAAGCCTGGACCTCCTCCACATGGAAGCCACAAGCGTCACGATCCAGACCACTAGAGGACCGCTAAAAATCATCTCTGCATACAACCGTCCAATCAACCGACTGCTGGAGGCGGACCTGACCGCAGCTTTTGAAGGCAGAGAAGCAACCATTTTGGCGGGGGACCTAAATGCCAAGCACACCAACTGGCATTCAAGATCCTCTAACCCAAACGGCGCTCGACTCCAACATTACGCCGACCGACTGGAACTACAGATTGACGCTCCATGGGAACCGACCATCTTCCCATCAAACGGGAATCAGCCAGAAGTCATTGACATCATCGTCACCAAGAATACCACCTTGGCCCACGAACTTATAGTCAAGCATGAGATGTCGTCCGACCACGACCCGGTACTTCTCTTACTTGGAGACGCTGCCGGAACACCCGACATCCCGCAGTACAGGAACATCGTGTCATGGCCGGCCTTCAAAATTCACCTGGCCGGACACCTTGACCCCATCGGAAGGATCAACACAAAGGAAGAACTTAACAACGCCGTCGACTGTTTAACTAACCGCATGTCCGACAGCATCAGATATGCCACCAACAGGAAGCCCAACATTGACACAAGAACCCACATCCCCAGGACGATTAAAGACCTAATAAGAGAGAAGAACCGGGCAAGACGCCGCTGGCAGAGGACTTTTGACCCCGCTCATAAGATTGAGCTAAACCGCCTTACACAGCAAGTCAAAGATGCCCTCAATGGACTCCGCAACGACCGGTGGAACGACCTGATCGACAGAGCATCGGAATCTAATTCTACCTTCTGGAGAACAGTGAAGGTGGTCAAAAACAGAAGAACCACGACGCCACCCATCCAAAGTGCCCAAGGTCTGGCCGTTACCGACGAAGAGAAGGCAGAAGCCTTTGCCGACGCCATCGAGGCACAATGCAGCCCAACCTTCGAAAACGTCAACTTTGAGCATATGGTACGAATAAACCGGATCCTTCACACGCTGGAACAAGAGAAATACAACGACGAAATTAGGCCTACCACGCCACAAGAGATCAAGGGAGCACTTGGCAGACTCAAGCCAAGGAAAGCTCCTGGACAGGACGGCATACCCAACAAAGCCCTCAAGAACCTGCCGAGAAAAGGGATCGCTACGATAGTGAACATATGCAACGCCATGCTTCGTTTGCGTCACTTCCCACCACAGTGGAAGAACGCAAACATTGTCATGATTAAGAAACCAAACCAGCCACCAAACCAACCCTCCAGCTACCGACCAATCAGTCTTCTCCCAGCGCTCGGGAAAATAGCCGAGCGTATTATCAACACCAGGATCCAAGACCAAGTTGAAGACCTGAACATCATTCCAGATGCCCAGTTTGGTTTCCGTCCGGGGCACGACACAACCCTCCAGGTTTTACGCCTCGTAGAACACATAAAAGAAGGCTTCAACTTACACGAATATACCGGCGCAGTGTTCCTAGATGTTTCGAAGGCCTTCGACAAAGTCTGGCACCAGGGCCTCCTCCACAAAATGCACCAAGCAGGAATATCCATCGGAATGGTACGGCTAACTCGGTCATTCCTCCTCCAAAGGAAATTCCAAGTCAAACACGAGAACCCACTATCCACCGCCAGGACAACAAGGGCAGGAGTACCCCAGGGATCAGTCCTGTCGCCTCTGCTGTTCTCTATCTACGCAAACGATATCCCAATCACCCCCAAGCAAATATTGGAATGTTTGCTGATGACCTCTGCGTCTTCGCCAAATCAATGGACGCCAGAATCGTTGGAACCCGACTTCAAGAGTCATTAAGACAACTGGACCAATGGTATACTGACTGGAGAATCCAAATCCAACCAGCGAAAAGCGTCGCCGTGCTCTTCTCTAGGAGCGGAAGAAGAAGACGCAAACATGGACAGCCCGAGGAATTAAGAATCCAAGGAGGCGTGATTCCCTGGCGCACGGAAGTCAAATACCTCGGAATCAAGCTGGACACTCGACTAACGTTCGGCCCCCACGTCAAATTTGCCACAGACCGGGCCAGGCAAATGAAAGGCGCCTTCTACGCCATGCTAAACCGAAGAAGCAAGCTCGACCCAGCATGCAAAGTGAGATTATACGAAACCGTCATCAGACCTTCCATGCTATATGCCTCCGTTATTTGGGGAACTACGGCGAAGTGTCACCTGAAGAAGCTCCAGACGGTTCAAAACCGAATTTTACGCATGGCCCTAGACGCCCCCTGGTTTGTCAGGAACGCCACAATCCAAGACGACACCGGAGTAGAAACGATAGAAAATTTCATCAAAAGGACCGCTGAAAAATTCTTCGAGAGAGCAACAACCCACGAGAACCCTCTCGTCGAAGAATGCATGAACTATGACCCCCACATGGACTGGACCTACCGAAGACCCAGGATGATCTTGAACTAATCCACTACGAAAACACAAAAAAAAAGTGTGTAGACAACTCAAATTCCCAAAATCAACCCCCACGGAGAGTTAACCACCCCAAGAGGTGGACACCGACGCCTAAAGAAGACTTTTGCAACGAGGACGGAAAAGTTAGAGGGCACAGCCCAGGTACTCTGAAAAATCAATGACACAAGACAAGACAAGACAAGATTTCGTGGATCAGTGACATTTTGACAACTGTCATAGTTCGAAATGTTTGAGCGATCCGGCAGCCCCGGTAAAAATAGTGCAAATAGTGAGTTTTGTAGTGAATCTATGGACTGTGATGACAAAGGACACTCTCTCGGATAACGATTTGGAATTAGAGAACGATAACGTTGCTTTGCGTAAGCTAAATAAGCGTACCAAGCCAACTGTCAAAAATGACATTTGGAAAAATTTTCAAATGTCATTGGAAAAATTAGAGTTTCAAATTAAAGAGAACTCTAAAGTCGTCCAAGATTACCTTAAGAAGATAAATACGGACAGAAAGGAAGTGGAGAACATCAAAAGATGATGTTGGAATACCAAGATGCGGATGAGTTAGGTTTTGTGGAAGTGAAAAAGAAAAAAGGTAGATCAAACGTAAAGCTTTCGGTTGATCAAAATTCTAGTAGTAAGGTTGTTGAGTCATCATCGATAAATGAAAAGGTTAGTGGAAATCTAGACAGTGTTAGTAAAAGCCAGAACGGAAAGGAAGATGTCACTGGAAACATGACAGAAGATCAGGAGCAGGAAGAAATCGTTTACACTCAAGATTGGTCACAGTTTGAAGCCAATGAGGAGGAGAAGATAGGAAAGAGTCGAAGAGAGAGCCTAAACCTCCGCCTATTGTCTTAAGAGAGGAGGGGAAGCTTGATATTGTCAGAAATGAGGCGATAGCCAACAACATTAAGATAGCTGCATGTGGGGCTACTAAAGAAGGGTTGAAGATTTTTACAAACTCATCTTCAGACTTTAGGAAAATGAAGAAGCTGTTAGAAGGTAAAAGCATACAGCATCATACGTATTGCTTGAAAGAAGAGAAGCCGTTAAAAATTGTATTAAGGGGTGTTCCCAAGGAAATAAAGGTTAAAGAAGTAGAAGAAGAGCTGAAGGAAAGAGGTTTTCCTGTTCTCTCAGCAGTGAGAATGAAACGCTTCAAAGAAGAACTTCCATTAATTATGGTGAATGCGGAGAAGGGCGAAGATGGCAAGAAACTGTTCAATAGATGTGGCAGGTATGAAAATCAAAACGAAGGCGAAAAGAAAACCTACCTCAACCAATCAGTGCTTTAGATGCCAGGTTTACGGGCATGTGCAGTTTAGGTGCACAGCCAAGTATAGATGTGTAAGGTGCGCAGAAGAACATCCATCGTTCGAATGCCCGCACAAAAACAAGAAGATAACACCAAAGTGTGCGAACTGCGGAGGAAGTCATCACGCGGCAAGTAAAGATTGTCCAGAACATCCATTGAAAGTGAAAGAGAGAAGAGATGAAGAAAAGAACAGGAAGATAGAACAGTCACAAAGAAGAGTAGGAACTTCGTATGCGGATTCAGTGAAGAGAAATGATCCAACTAGTCAAAAATATAAATTAGTTAAATTCATCCATTTGGCTGAAGAAATTTCGAGAATGCTTCCATCTATTAAAACTCTTATTAATGGATAAGCAATCAGATAACGCTTGTCATAGTAAAGAGTCCCTAGTAATAGGTACTTGGAACGCGAACGGTGTAAAAAATAAAAAAGATGAGTTGGGTATCTTCTTACAAGAAGAGGGCATCCAAATCCTATTAGTTCAAGAAACGTGGCTCAAACCGGGGGAAAATTTTAGGATATCTGGATTCCAAATTTTGAGGAAAGATCGTTTAGATGCTCCAAAAGGGGGAGTTGCAATAATAATAAAGTTTTATACCAGTTAGAAGATTAAATTTAGATACAGTCTTAGAGGCAATAGGTGTTGAAATCTCTTGGGGCGGTCAAAGAACAAAGGTTATTTCGGTATACAATAAACCGTCAAACCTTTTAAATTCAGGTGATTTAGACAATTTACTAAGGGATGGTAATTGTATTGTCGGAGGAGATCTCAATGCTAAAGATCCGATGTGGAACTCCAGGTTGACGAACCCAAATGGCAGGATTCTAAAATTGTGGGCCAGTAGAAAGAAAGATATACAAGTTATGGGACCAGAAGATCACACCACTTGGTATCCGAGTAATAAAAGGTCGGATGTGCTAGATATATTTATAACTAGAACATTGAAGATTCCAACTCCAAGAACTATTCAAAAGTTGGACTCTGATCATTTTCCGGTGGTCACACAGTTGGGTTCGGTTAGAAAATATATTAGTCAACCGAGAGAGAAAACGAATTGGATGAGGTTTGCGTATTATGCCTCCGCTTTGAGATATGCAGAAAGAGTAATAGGACCAAACGAGATAGATCAGGCGGCCGAGAAGCTGACGAACGATATCCAAAAGACGCTTTCAGAAAGTAGATTTACGACTGCGACAAGACACATAAATAGGTGGAATCTAACAACACAATTAAAGTACGAGGCAAAGAAGAGGTGGAGTATGACGAAGAATGAAAGGGAGAAGAGAGAATTCAACCGGTTGAAAAGGAAAGTCGATGAGAAGATTAAGGCGAAGATAGAAGCGAGCTGGGAAAATACAATAAAAGAGACTGAAGAAAATCCCAATAAGCTCTGGCCGCTACTTAAGAGGTTGGGAAGAAGACCTCAACCTAATGCACCGGTGGAAGAGAACGGAGTTTGGTTCTTTCAAGATGATGATAAGGCAGAAGCCACGGCCTCTTTCTTAGAAAGACAATTTCACTGTGACGATACGACAGACAGTAAATTAAACCAGAAAGTCGAGGATACTTATCAACAACTAAAAAGATTGCGATCAGCGGATCCGGACCTTGCCACGGCGGAGGAAATAAAGACATTAATTAAAGGAATGTCTTCTAAGAAAGCCCCAGGGGCAGATAACATCCCGGTAAGGGCACTTAAATTAATGGGGGAGCAGGCTACAGTTGAGCTTACTAGGATCACAAATGCTTGTCTGGTAACGGCGAAATTCCCGAAAATTTGGAAACAGGCGATAATCATCTCATTGCCGAAAGGGGACAAAGATCAGAGTAAGTTAAAGAATAGAAGGCCAATAAGTCTGCTGAATAATTTTGGAAAGATTGTGGAGAAAGTTATTAAAGATCGTGTGAATACTTATATTGAAGAAAGGAATATTTTGCCCAACAATCAGTTTGGATTTAGGCAGAGGCTAGGGGCAATTCAGCAGGCTCTAAACCTAGTAGGTAATGTAAAGAGTAATTTGAGTCCAGGAAAGTACACGCTGGCGGCATTTTTGGATGTCGAAAAAGCATATGACAAGGTATGGAGGAAGGGTCTGATTTACAAGATGAGAACTCTACCAATCCCAATTTATTTAATAAGATTGGTGCAGGATTGGTTAGAGGATAGGAGATTCAGGGTCAGGATGAATAAGTTTTTATCATCTGAGAGATTAGCCAGAGAGGGTTTGCCACAAGGATCGCCATTATCCCCTATTCTATTCAACATCATGGTGAGCGACTTTCCGTATTCGTTGTCTGACAAGGATACCAAGATGTTTCAATTTGCGGATGATACAGCTATTGTTACCCATGCTAGAATCTCAGAAAATTGCCTTAATAAGATGGAGGGAAACTTGAAAAAGATTGAAGAGTATTCAAAGAAGTGGAGGATTAAGTTTAATCATGAGAAGACGGAGATACTAGGATTTCGAAGGAAACATCACCCGGTGCGTTCGCTCAGATGGAGCGGGAGAGGCATTAGGGTTAAGAGAAGCGGGACATATTTAGGTATAACTGTAGATAGCCAACTTAAGATGCTCCTCCACACAACTAGAAGGGGGTGTTGGCAAAGATGAGAATGAAGAAACTTTACCCTCTCATCAGAGAAGGCAGTGGCCTATCTATGTCTTTGAGGAGGAGGATATTTACGACAGATTCTGCCAGCTTGTACGTGGGGTGAAGAATTGTGGATTCAAGGTTCAGAGAGAGCGAAGAAAAGGATAGAAGCTAATGCTAGTAGCCTAATAAGAAAATGTTGTGCCATCCCTTGGTATATAAGAAATGAAGATATCAGAAGGGAATTAGAAATTGAGGACTTACGCCAGAGGGCGGAGAGAAGAAGGAAGAGGCCATTGAGAGAATGGCGGGCCACGCATCTGCTCCGGTGAGAGGCTTGGCTCGGTTTTTACAAAATTAAAATTAAAGATGCAAGCAATACAGTAGGTCCCAATTCAATCATTATGGGATAGGGGCTTATTTAAGAAACTGTTTCATTGTCACTAGGCAGCAAAACCAGCAAACCTAAGGAAGGAAAAAAAAAACTTTCGTGGATCGATCAGTGACATTTTGACAACTGTCATAGACAGACGCGAAATGTTTGAGCGATCCGGTAGCCCCGGTAAAAATAGTATAATTAGTGAATCTATGGATGAGTCGATGGACTGTAATGACCCAGGAACAACCAAGGACACTCTTTCTGACAATGAGGTGAACCTAGAACATGATAATGCGGCTTTGCGTAAGATTAATAAACGTACGAAGTCAGCTGTCAAAAATGACATTAGAGTAGATTTGGAATTGTCATTGAAACGTTTGGAGGAAAACATCCAGGATAACTCCAGGTTAGTGCAGGAAACCCTTAAAAAGATCAATACGGATAAGAAAGAGGTTGAATACATAAGGAAAAGTCTGTTAGAATATCAGCATTCGGAAAATGACAATGATTTTGAGCAAGTTAAGAAGAAAAGATATAAGTCACGTAAGTTACAATTGTCCCAGACCAGTACGAGTAATAATACGGAAGATAATGCTAGCAAGGTAATAACTGAGGATAGCACTAGTAAGTTAGCGACAGAGGAAGATGCGGATGAAGACCGTGATGAAGGTAGCATTATATATACTCAGGATTGGAGTAAATTTGAAGATTTAGGAAAAGTTGATGAAAATGAGGAAGTTAGGAGAGAGCCAAAACCTCCCCCGATAGTGTTAAGGGAGGAAGGCAAGCTGGACATCGTAAGGAAAGAGGCTGTAGCTAATAATATCCAAATTTTGGCCTGCAGATCTACACGGGAAGGAATTAAAGTTTTTACAAAAACATCATATGATTTTAGAAGGTTAAAAAGTTATTAGAAGGGAAGGGTATTCAACATCATACATATAGTTTAAAGGAAGAAAAACCTTTAAAAATAGTAATTAGAGGGATTCCTACGGAAGTCAAAGTACAAGAGGTTGAGGAAGATCTTAGAGAACGTGGCTTTCCGGTTATTTCGGCAGCCCGTATGAAGCGCTTTAAGGAAGAATTGCCTATGATTTTGATTAATACAGCAAAAAATGAGGATGGGAAAAAGCTTTTCAATGTTACTGATGTTGCTGGGATGAAGGTGAAAACGGAGGCTAAGAGGAAACCGACTTCAAGTACGCAATGTTTTAGATGTCAGTTGTACGGACACGTGCAGTATAGATGTACTGCTGAGTATAGATGTGTCAGATGCGCTGAAAACCATCCGTCATTTGAATGTCCACATAAGGACAAGCGCATTAAAGCAAAGTGTGCATTATGCGGGGGAGATCATCATGCTGCTAGCAAGGTTTGTCCTGAACATCCACAAAATATAAGAGAAAGGAAAGAGGAAGAAAGAAAAAGAGATTGGAACAATCAAAAAGGAAAGGGGGTCCTTCGTACGCTGCAGCTACTAAGAATGGGGGTGAACCTGCTAATCCTGACAAAATAAATAGGTTTTTACATTTGGCTGAAGAAATAGTAAGAATGCTTCCAGAAATTAAAGCGCTTATTAATGGATAATCAAAATTTAGAAGTTCGAAGTGAAGAAAGTTTCAATATTGGGACGTGGAATGCAAATGGGATCAAAAATAAGAAGGATGAGTTGGGGATTTTTCTTCAGGAAGAGAACATCCAAATTTTGTTAGTGCAAGAGACTTGGCTTAAACCCGGAGATAATTTTCGGATATCTGGATTCCAGATGTTAAGAAAGGACCGGATGGATGCCCCGAAAGGGGTGGGGGAGGGGGTGGCAATTTTAATTAGGAATTATATTCCATTTAGAAAATTAGATTCAGATACCAATCTAGAATCAATAGAGATAGAAATTTCTTGGGGTGGGCAGAAAAGAAAGATTTTCTCGGTGTACAACAGACCTTCAATCTTGCTGAATACGGATGATCTGGACGTTTTATTGAGAGAGGGAAGATGCATTTTAGGAGGAGATCTGAACGCAAAAGATCCAACGTGGAATTCAGGGTGACTAATCCTAATGGAAGACTTCTTAAATCATGGGCTGCTAGAAGGAGTGATATTGAGATTTTGGGACCTGAAGATCATACCACTTGGTATCCGAACAATAAGAGATCGGATGTTCTAGATATATTTATTTCTAGAACATTGCAGATTCCTATTCCACGAACGTTGCAAAAGTTGGACTCTGATCATTTTCCCGTAATCACACAATTAGGGCCGTTTAATCATTTCAATAGTCATCAGAGTGAAAAGACCAACTGGATGAGGTTTGCCTACTTTGCATCCTCCTTGAGATACGTAGAAAGAAATACAGCACCCAACGATTTAGACCAGGCAGCTGAAAAATTAACTCAAGACATTCAGGAGACACTTTCGAAAAGCAAGTTTAAAGTAACGACAGTACGCGGGAATAGGTGGAATTTGACACCTGAGGAAAAGAAAGTTCTTCAGTCAAAATACGAGGCAAAAAGAAGTGGAATAGGACGAAAAGCGAGAGTGATAAGAGAGAGTTCAACCGATTGAAGAGGAGGGTAGATGAAATAATTAAAGCAAAGATAGAAGCGAGATGGGAAGAAACAATTAAAGAGACGGAAGAAAATCCAAATAAGTTATGGCCACTGCTCAAAAGGCTGGGAAGAAGGTTGGAGGAGAACGAAAGTTGGGTGTTCCAGGATGAGGAAAAGGCGGAAGTGATAGCCAACTTTCTGCAAGATCAATTCACTTGCACAGAATCGTCGGAGAGGAAGACAATACTTAGAATTGAAGAGACATACCATCAAACGAAAAGTCTCAGGTCAGCGAGCCCAGATCTAGCATCAACAGAGGAAGTAGAGCAAATAATAAAAGGAATGTCGTCGAAAAAAGCACCTGGAGAAGACAACATTCCGGTCAGAGCGGTGAAGTTGATGGGGCAGGAAGCAACAAAGGAACTGAGCAGAATCGCAAATGCGTGTTTAAAAACAGCAAAGTTTCCAAATATCTGGAAGAAGGCTACAATTATCTCACTTCCCAAAGGAGAGAAGGACCCATACAAGATAAAAAACAGAAGACCAATTAGCTTACTAAACAATTTCGGAAAGATAGTGAAGCTGATAATAACTGATAGATTGTACAGATATGTGGAAGAACGGAAGATCCTACCGGGAACGCAATTTGGATTTAGGCAGAGGCTGGGAGCAAGTCAACAAGCGGTCAACCTAATAGGTGAAGTGAGGAGAAAGATGGCCATTGGTGGGTACACGTTAGCGGCATTCTTAGACGTTGAAAAAGCCTATGATAAGATCTGGAGGAAGGCATTGATACACAAAATGAGAAATTTACCTATTCCAATTTACCTTACAAGAATAGTTCAGGACTGGCTGGAGGAAAGAAAATTCAGAGTGAGAGTAAACATGGCCATGTCGACTGAGAAAGTAGCAAGAGAAGGGTTACCACAAGGATCACCGTTGTCTCCCATCCTGTTCAATTTGATGGTGAGAGATCTCCCACAAGCGGTAACGGTAGGAGAAGCAAAAATTTTCCAATTCGCCGATGACACAGCGTTAGTGACGCATGGTAGAAACGCGGAAAACTGCATCAAAAAGATGGAAACGAGTTTGAAGAAGATAGAAGAATATGCGAACAGGTGGAAGATCAAGTTTAATCAAGAAAAAACGGAAATTGTGGGATTTGCAAAGAGACGCAACCTGACACCATATATCAGATGGAACGGGAAACGGATAAAAATCAAGAGAAATGGAACGTACCTAGGAATCTCAATAGATAACCATTTGAAAATGCTTCTACACACAATCCGGAGAGGGGCGATGGCAAGGAAAAGATTAGTAAATCTGTACCTGCTGATCAAAGTAGGTAACGGTCTCTCGCTAGAAATGAGAAGAAATGCAGATTCTCGAGAAAGAGGCCAACCTCCCGGTGTAAAGGGCCGTAAAGAGGCTGACCCCGACCCCACCAAACACTGACTCCATGTGATCGGCAAAAACCGTCACCTTATCCTCGTCCGAGTAGACTACCCCACCCGGGCCCCGAACCGGGCCACCATCACTAGCCTTATCCTTGCTTCTTTTAAGAGCCTTGGAGAGCAGCCACAATGATTTGTCGTCAGGTATCGCGGACGACACGCTCTGCCACCACTGGGCTTCCCGGAACGATCTTAGTTCCTCGCGTAAACGCGTAGCAAGCTGGTTTGCAGACTGAACATCCCGAGGACATCTCGTTGTTTGGGCGCGTTGCACGTTTGCAGCGTAAAAGCTGCCTTAACTCCACCGGCAGCCACCTATCAGGCAACGGCGCAGAGGACACCGTTGAGGTCCTTATGGCCTCAGAAATGAGATATGTTAGACGCCCAGCAGATTCCTGCAGGGAATCGACCCCGCCAACGCAGAACGCAGCATCATCAAAAGACCGGCGAACTTTCTCCTCAAACTGATCCCAATCCACGGCTCCACGAGACGAGACAGTCGCGCTCTGAAGCTCACCCCCAAAGATGATGAAAATGGGATTGTGGTCCGACGACAGATCAGGCGCAGTACTAACATAGAGGTTAGATGGAATGCCTCTTGACAGCGCCATATCGAGAATGTCCGGCCTAATGCCGGGGCGGAAATACGTCAGCTCGTCCGGAGAGTGCACCTCCACATCCGAAAGAGAAAGGAAACGAAACAACTTCCTGCCGAACTCATTCGTGGAGGCACATCCCCAGAACGGATGCTTTGCATTCAGATCCCCGGCCAGAAGGACCGGAGCATTACAAGAGAACAGTTGATCGTAGTCGTCGGTATCACAAACCCTCGTGGGAGGAGCATAGACCGATATAAGCCTCAGAGGGCCCAGGCCCACAATCTCGACGTCGACGGACGTCGCCTCGAGAAACCGCAGAAGGGGAACAGGAGCGAAGGAGTGCTTCAAGTGGCACCTTATTGCAATGGCAGTGCCACCCTCTACCATTAAGACGGTCGGATCTATAGACCTTGTAATTCGTAAAGGCTAGCCTATCTCCTGGTCTAAGCCAGGTCTCACTGATAAGCAACGCATCGACGGGATCATCCCGCAAGAACTGAGCAACCTCGGCCAATTTGTCCTTGACCCCATTGGCGTTCCACGCCATTACCCTCATTTGGGAAAATTGTGGACTCGATTGTAGACTCATGATTGGTTTTTGGAGCTCTCGCCTGGAAATGTTGCCATGATAACTTTAGTTAGCATGTTAATCTGCTGACTCATTATCTGAAGCGCATCCAGCATCGCTGTGATGTTAGTGGGTTCAGAATGAGAAGGACGTTTAATTGACGAGCGAGGAGCTCCTTTGCGAGTCTGTGTTGGTAAATTTGACTTAGGTGTTGTCGTCTTTTTCTGAGCTTGAGTCCACGTAAGAGAGGTGGCAGCCTGGGAGTAGGCTTTGCCCAGCTGCACATGGCAGTCTGTTCTGACAGCGCTCTTGGGAGTCCGCGCAGAGGCGGGAATCTGACGGGGCTTGGGGCACTTAGAGCAGCCCTATAGTTGGCGGGGTGTTTCTCCCCACAGTTAGCACAAGTCGGCGGCTCGGTCTTAGGACGCTTGCATTCCCTGGCGGCATGGTCTTCGCCGCATGCGACGCACTTTCCCTGAGCGGTGCATCGCGACTGCGCATGCCCGTAACGCTGGCAGCGGAAGCACTGCCCAACCGAAGGGTTGGATTTTAACGTCTCGACGGAGACATCCAGAGACATTATCTTTTTCAGGCGGTAGATGTTTTTCTGATGTTTAGGGACCTTCACTAGAATTAGTGGCATAAGAACGCCACCACGAGGTCTACGCATGCGGACGACCACCTCAGGAGAAAAGCCCATGAGTTCGAGCTGTTTCTTTATTTGTTCCACCGGAATTTCCACGGGAATACCTCGGAGGACAACATCTAAGACCTTTTCCGAAGGTAGTTGGTAAGTGTGGAAAGGTAACGACTCGTTGGTAAAGAACTTGACTACTCCCCTGAAGTCGGCCTCCGCAGCCGGAAAAATCCGGATGCCATCCTTCACGTTCTGCGCCCTTAAGAAAGCGTATCCCCTCCGCCTGATTTCACTCGAAACCTCGAACCATTTGGCCTTGTCGCGCAAGACTATAGGTGGAATTTTTTCGCGCTGAGCTTCAACATCCTCGTTTGTCGTGTTTGCACTCCTGGAAGAGACAGGAGGTTGTCCTAATAGGGGAGGACGCTGCGAATTAGAACTATCAGCAGCTTCTATTTTGTCGTAGTCGACATTGGTAGTCTTCTTGCGCTTAGGTGTTTGTGGCTGCGACGAAGAAAAAGTCGCGTTGCCAGGCTCAGAGGCCGGAGGAATCCAATCGGAGGGTGATGCACAATGGCAGTCTCGGTCACACGATTTGGAGGCGGTAATCTCAGATTTGCTGAGAACAGTTTTTATAAGTGAAGCTGTTGAACAGTTGGAAGAACCAGCGCAATCAGTTGGTGATGAATTTTGCGGGACATAGGCGAAGGGATTAATATCCACTAAGTTGGAGGAATGACCTTCTCCGTTGAAATCGGCCTGAAGATTACGGCTCGGTGGTCTTCGCCCAGCCCGCTTTACCAGGTAATCCTGGAGAAATTGGATCTACTTTAGAATGTCAGCTTCGCTAAGCTGATCGAGCTCTGCTGGAGAATTTGTAGATTTGGCGACAGGAGTCTCCTCCTCATCCATGGCGTCAGAGCGCCCAGAGACGCTTCCATTGTCCCGCTCCGGTGAGTCCGGAAGAGTTACCATCGAGAAGCTTTTAGCTGTTTTAGGCGGAGTTCTATACATTTCTGGCGCAGACAGCACCACTCCGGTAAGGGCAGAAAACCCCGTTTAAAAATAATTTTATTGGCGCAGACGGCACCACAAAACAATTCAGCGATAGTTGAGTTAAACAATCAGATTCTGGTTCTCAGATATCAAGAATATTACCCTGTATATAATTGGGGAATACGACGGTAATTGTAATATCAATCAACGCTTAGTGTAAAAAGAACAAAGCTGACTTGTATAAATAAAATTTCTGCTTAAGTGACAAAAAAGAAAGATAAAACAAAGTTAAATTACAGAAAGAAGCTTCTGTGCAGAAAATAAAATTGTTTTTAAATAAAGAATAAACCTCAAAAGAGCAAATGTATAAATAAAACAACGTTGACGTGATTAAAATGGTTAAAAAAGGTATAAAAACCTCTGTATAGATAAAAAAGGGACACTCACAAATTTACAAATCAAAAGAATTAAAAGAAAAGTGATTAAACCTGTAAATTGTGTTTAAAATATCGGCTAAGAATTTTTAAAATGAATATTAAATATTAAAACAGTCGGTCTTTGTATTAAAAAGAGTTAAAATTTAACGCAGATCAGGTTGACTGAATGAAAGAAAGAGATAAAATATTTATTTATCGCTTTAAAATACGATAAAATGATAAAGCGCAAAAAAGAGCGCAAAAATTGTCAACAGGTGACGCGAATTTTATCGATTAAATCGAAATAGAGATTTTTAAAAACGAATTTATTTATCTCTTAACCGAAGATGTGTACATCTAGGTGAATACAATAAGACTGACCTTAATTCTAAACAAATAAACTAACTATCTCTAGTACGTGACAATATGTGAGATTTGTATTATATGCGATGTTCTCGGGATGATCATGTTACTCCTCCCAATCTAGAAGGGATCTTGACCTCCGGAAAGATCCTGGCTTTGGTTTCCTGGAATGGCCGTTGTTTGTTTCGCTTTACAAATTAATTTCATTTTTCTATAGCAAAATACAATGATTACAATTATAATTATAATACTTGAAAATGTATAATTCATATATGAAGAATTCTTAGTCACTTTCTCTAATTCTGGAATTTTTTGATTCTGTACAGTTTGCTGTAATTTTTCAAAATCTTTCATACTTATTTTATTCAATTTTATAGAATTTTGGTTTGTCACATTATAAATGTTTAACTCTAACTTAGGTAAATTGAAGATTTCTCCTCTTAATAAGGTTTCTTGAAAAATAAACTTTTCATTATTAATTCTAATTGAACAATTATTATCTATGTTAATTAACACATTATTTCTAACAGTTACTATACCTACTTCATTACAATTATAATATACATTAACACTATTTGGTGTATAAACTAATAGGTCTCCACGTCCAATTTGTTGAACTAGAGTCTCTTCTAAATGCACTTTGATCTTCGAACACGTATCTTGATTTTTCAATAAGTTTAACAGGCAGTTATCTTCTAAAGGGAACGGAACACCATCGCAGATGTGTATATCTTCTAATTTCGGACAAGATGTGATTCTTGAACTGTATGTACTATCATCGATTAACAAGTACGGCTTAGATATTGGGATAATATAGTTGTTGTAAGGTACGGAATGGATATAAAAGAGGTTATAAATAGATTGATATAATATCGGAACTGATATTTTGAATATTATTTCGTTGTTCTCCATATAATTTCTAATATTAAAATATAAATAATAATTGTATGTATTGCGAAGCTTTAATAATTGATGGGGGTGTATAAGGAATTTAATTGGTAAATTATCTCCTTATTTCTTTCGTTGATATAATTGAAGGCTGTAGTTTGCCCAAACTTGAAAATACAATGGTATCTTGAATTTCGGATATCACATTATACATTATGTTATTATTTTGCATTATTAATTCATTCGTATTTTGTAACATTTGGTAAAACGTTATTTGTTCCAATGTGTGAGCTATTTCTTTAATTTTGACACTAATTCTTTGTTGATTTTCGCGAAGTTCGTTGAACGTCTCCGTTAAACGTGCAGATATAGATTTGAGGATGGAAATACTCCATTTTTGCTGAACATGAAGCTTTTCTTGATTTTTCTGCAAGATACTAATAGCATGATCGATTCTTTGTTTTTCGTGATGATCCATTATACCAAATAACCAGTTTGCTGCACTGCCTACTGCATCCAATGGTGATCGTTTATTCCTTATAAACTCAGGAAATATATTTTTTAACTTAAGTTCTGTCTGTTTTACACTACGAGCAGCTAGCGTAATTAAACTATATATAGATCTTGATTGACTTTCATCAAGGTGTTTAGTAAAGTTTACTGGTATTCTAATATTATTTATGTGATCATAACCTACGTTAACATAAGGTTTAGTTTTCCTAATGAATGTTGCGTTAACTAAATTTACTTGTTCTAAAAGCATATCAACATGTTCAAATAAGTTTTGACCTTCGATTTTGTAAACGAAATCATGATGACTTTGTACAAGTCTTGCGTTTCCTAATTTATATGGTAGGATATAAATTTCAATTTGTTTTACTTGTAGATGGCTGACTAATGTCTGTAGACTTGCCGTGATCAATATGATCTGCACCATCCGCTTCATCCTGTAACATAGGATCTTTTGTAAATTTTCGTTTCTTTTTAATTACATCTTTTGATAATTTAGTATTCTTTTGCGTTTCTATCGTTTTATCATTAATTTTGGATACTTTTTCCTTACTGAATTTAGGTTTTAGTTTATTTCGAAATTTCTTTCTAACATAGATTGATTGACCGGTTTCAATGCCTTCTATTTCATTTCTATTTTCGTTTACCTTTTCACACTGACGTTGCTTTGCATTTTCTAAGTTGTTATGAACTTGTTCGTTAATCATTCTTATCTCACTGGCGCCCTCTCTTTAATGAATTGTTGTGTTATCTTATTTTCGTTTAAATCAAATGGCAAATTTGTATTTGAATGACCATTAATTATTTCAAACGGGGTGAATTTTGTACTAGAGTGTAAACTATTGTTATATCCTAAAAACGCGTTTACTAAGTGACTTTCAAATGCTGTATTATTTTCTAATAATCTGCATCTTATTGATTCGGTTAACGTACTATGAAATCGTTCTACTATTCCATTTGATTTGGAATTGCCTACTGATTTGATTCTATGTAAATTACAAAATTCTTTTAATAAAATATTATCGAATTCTTTACCTGAATCAGTAATAAATATTTGAGATATTCCATGATGACTTGTAAATTTTATTATACCGTTTATAATAGTATTAGAATTTTTATCGTTAATTAGATATGCCTGACCATACTTTGAAAAGTGATCTACAATAGTTAATATTATTCTATTATTCATAAATAACAGATCTAAATGTAATTGTTCAAATGGTTTCTTTGGTGTATGTGTGTGAGAAATTGGCTGTTTCTGTGGCATACGATCATATTTTGCGAGTTGACAAATTTCGCAATTATTAATGTATGTACTTACTGACTTTTCCATGTTAGGCCAATAGTATTGACGTTTTAATGATTGATACACTTCATTTATACCTCTATGTGAAGTTTTACCTTCGTGATAATATTTAACCTTTAACATTTGTTCGTCTTTATCTTCAATATCTTCTAGTATTTTACTTACAATTTCTACCTTTAGTTTCACAAATGATTCTTGTATAATTTGTATAATTTCTCTTTCTATATTTTTGTGTTTAAAGTAAATGACATTTTTCCTTTGAGTTGTTAAACATTCTTTGAGAGTTTTAACAATATTATCTCTATGGGTTGTTAGTGGCAATGTGACACAAAGTCTCGTCTTATCAAATATTTTAAACGTTCTTACTATGGGTGTTATTAAATTATGCGTAGCGTCAAGTATAATTTGATGCTCGGCTGCATTAAGAATTTTATCAGAATAAGGTATTGATATTTCTACATCACCATTTCCTGAATGTATAGTATTGCTAACACTAGGGGTTTCCTCAATAATTTCGTTTGTAATTTCGGGATTTCTAGATTGTAATGTACCTAATATATCGTCTAATTCGTTAATCATATCTTGATCGATCTCTTCTTCATTTTGAGCTAATAAGGATTCAAAATCATATTCATCATTAGCGTTTGTTGTGTTTACAAAATTTTCTAACCTATCTATTTTAATTCGCGAAAGAGGATCAGCTTGATTGGAGTTGCCCTTTTTATATTGTATTATAAAATCATATTCGCTTAATTTCAGACGCCATCGTGTTAATTTAGAATTTGGATCTTTTATCGAAAATAACCACTCTAACGGTTTATGATCAGTCTTTATAATAAATTTTCTACCATACAGGTAAGGCCTAAAATGTTTACATGCCCATACAATTGCATACATTTCTTTTTCAATCGTTGAGTAATTTACTTCGCTTGGATTTAATGTTCGCGAGGCATAAGCTATAGGCTGATTTTCTTGTGATAGAATTGCACCTACAGCAAAATTTGATGCGTCAGTTGTTAATTCAAAATCTTTATTGAAATCAGGGTACTTTAAGACGGGGTCGTTGCACAATAAAGTTTTACATTTTTCGAAAGCATCTACGAATTCTGTAGTATGATTAACTATTTGGCCCTTTTTCAAGCATTTAGTTAATGGCTTTGTAATTTTGGCAAAGTTATTAATAAATCTGCGGTAATACCCAAGTAAACCTAAAAATGATTTAATTTGTTTCTGAGTAGTCGGAATTGGGAATTTTTAATTACTTCTATCTTTTTTGGATTTGGTCTAATACCGTCTGGAGTAATGACATGACCTAAGTATTCTGTTTCTTTCCGTAAAAACTCACACTTATCTAACTGTAATTTCAAATTAGCGTTACGTAATCTGTCAAAAACTTGTTTCAGATGTTTCATATGTTCCTCTAGTGAAGGGGAGAATATTACAATGTCGTCCAAGTAAACAAGACAAAATGT
This sequence comes from Holotrichia oblita, assembly GCA_023690525.1. NCBI lineage: Eukaryota > Metazoa > Arthropoda > Insecta > Coleoptera > Scarabaeidae > Holotrichia > Holotrichia oblita. The sequence continues at coordinate 76,507,635 of CM043018.1, forward strand.
ATTTAAGATATCTTTTAAAATATCATCCATTACACGTTGAAAGGTAGCGGGACTATTTTTTAAACCGAATGGCATTCTTAAGAATTCATAATGCCCATGTTCTATGTTGAAAGCTGTTTTATTAACTGAATCAGGATGCATCTGGATTTGATGATAGCCTGATGCTAAATCAAGGGTTGTAAAATATTGACATCGACCAAGTTTGTCTAATATGTCTTCGATATTCGGTATAGGATATCTATCGTCTACAGTTTTCTCGTTAAGCGCTCTATAGTCAATAACCAATCGCGTTTTGCGTTGACCGCTTGCATCTAATTTTTTTGCAACTAAATTTACTGGTGAACCCCAAGGGCTTTGGCTTGGTCTTATGATTTGATCGTCTAGTAATTTATCAATATGAGCTTTAATTTCGTGTTTAATTGCGTGAGGAAAACGTCTTGGTCTTTGAAATATTGGTTGATCGTCTCGGGTTTTAATTTCATGTTTTACATGACTATTACAAGTTAATTTATCTTCTGGTTGTTTAAATATATCAATATAGCGTTTACATAGTTGTAATATTTTGGACTTTTCTTCTTCGTTGAGGTGACTAATACGAAGCATACCGTTTAATTTGTCTAAAGTTTCTACATCGTCGACTGTATACTGATATGTGTAATAATTGTCTAAAGGAATTGTATTAATAGGTTGAACTTCGAATTCTGTTTCGTTTGACCAATTTTGTATTTCGATTAATGCTTCACCTTTTGACACTGTTGTAACACAACTTGGAATAAAAATACTATTTTGAAACATTTGGTGTATAACAACATCACCTTCTACATAGTTTACAAAAACTTTCTTTAATAATTTTGATCTAGCAGGTATTTTAATACTATCATACTTTTTGAATTTCAACGGAATTTGATAATTATCTCGATATAACACACCTTTATCTAAATTTATATTAAATTTCATAGATCTGAGATCTTCTAGACCCAATATACCATCGTAAAATTTGTGAAATTTTAGCATTAACATTTTGAGATAACCATTAGCTCGTAATTCGTCAAAACAAGGTATCATAGCGCATTTATTAATTGCAACAATACCACTAGCTGTTTTAATTTCTACTTGTTCATTAACTACATTATACGGATAGAATTTTTGTACTATCGCGGGATCTATCATTGAAACGGTACTTCCTGTCTCTATAAGGAGTTTTATTGGGGGATTTTCGATTTGTATAAACGGTAATTCGTTTATTGCTAACTTGTTAAGTTCTCCTGTGAGGCAGGTAAGTGAAAATTTTCTTCGTCTTCGTTGTTGGGTTGTTCTTCTTCGAGATTTTCTTCATTAGTATGTTCTGGTTCCAATGGGACATACCATAAACCATTTTCTTCGTTAAATATTGCCTGTAGTCCATCATAGTCTTGGTTCTCTGTATTATGTTCGTTATGATTTAACGGTTTAGCAATAGCTGTAGATATCCCTGACATAGGTGTTGGTTTTGATAAGGATTCATTATTTCTCTGACCTGGTGCCCATACGTTTCTTGGTTGACCAAATACTTGTTTGTTGGTAGGGCAATTCGAGCTTCGATTCAAATTCGGTTTTGGAAAATTAGGAATGGGTCCTGTTGGAAAGGTATTTGTTTGTATCGTAGAGAATCTATTTGAATGATTGTGGTTAGGAAATTGATTTGAAAATCGTGGTGGTATATTATTATTTGGGATGTATTTTGTTGGTGGAATAGGTTTTTTGTATAATTGTTGTGGAGGGAATGAAGTTTTCGTTCCTTTCAGCGTTGTCGACCTTTCTTTGAAGTTCACAGCATCTTGTACCTGTCCAATAGCTTCTTCTAACGTTTTCGGCTTCAACGGCTTTACATGTACTTGTATGTCCTCGGGAAGGTTTAGTAGATAAACTTCTAATGCATTTTGGGCGTAAATAATCGCTCGCTGTGGTTTATGTTCCACGTCCGCTGTTTGTGCTAATTTCGTATTTAATTTTGATAATAGGTCTTGTAATCTATGTCCAAATGATATTGGATCTTCTTTAGGATGCATTCGTGTGTTATTAAATTCTTGTACCAATTGACCGAAATCTCTTTTGTCACTAAAATAACTATAAATCGCATCTTTAACTTTTGCCCAGGTGTCTAACTCGTTTCGGGAACAAATTAATGATTTCGCACGATCTCTAAGTTTGCTTAAAATTGTTTGAAATATTATACTTTTGACATCGTTATTGTTGGAATATTTTGTGCAAATTTTCTCGCATGCATTGACAAATAAATTTAGCCCACTTGTTTAGCCATTAAATGTAGGGATTGTTTCTAGTTCTATTCTGAATAGTTGATAATTGATTTCTGCCATCTCGTCGTGTATGTTCAAATTTTCTAAACTTTCTAACAATTCTTCCAGTTTGCGTGTGTTTGTTTGCGTTTGTTTGTTTGATTGTTTGTTTGCGGGTTTTACCAATTAAAGGCAATGACAGGATTGCCACGTCGGGGAAAGGGGTGTATTATAAATAACACGGTTTTCAATAATTGAAAATGATTGCAATAATCAGGGTGAGCCGTATTGTAATCTAGATAGTACTCACTTTGCTTGCGTGGCTGGCAAGGTGTCTTCTTTTCTCCGGTTTCTTCAATTTCTCGATTCGGAAAACTCCTGAAGTATTGAAATACACCAAATTTATCACTTCCGAAAATCTGTGGAGTAAATCCTACTGACTGCGCCAATTTTATCGATTAAATCGAAATAGAGATTTTTTAAAACGAATTTATTTATCTCTTAACCGAAGATGTGTACATCTAGGTGAATACAATAAGACTGACCTTAATTCTAAACAAATAAACTAACTATCTCTAGTACGTGACAATATGTGAGATTTGTATTATATGCGATGTTCTCGGGATGATCATGTTACTCGCGGATCTGCTTCGAATAGGAAGCGCGGGTGGCGGGGAGGCCCTCATGCACTCCGTCCGCCAACACCGGCTTTCGAAAACCGACCGACCGAACAACTGCCGATAGGAAAATTTCTCTGTCGCCGTGCTTTTTCCAAGTCCGTTTGATGAAAAATAACGCCCTAAAAAAAGAAAAAATCGACTGGATCTTCGCGATGTTATTTACTATGTTGCATGAAGAAACATAGTTCGTTGAAATTTACCAGATATACCAGCTCGTTAATTAGATAATTCCAATTAGATTTGGAAAAAGTGTAAATCTTCTATCAACGGCGACTTATAATCCGACGTGAGAAGCGCCGCGACGTCAAAAGGTTAAAACTTTCGCTGCAGGAAGGTGCAGCAGTCAAAAACAAAGGCGTCTACAAAATTTCAGCGGAATCGAGCCGCTAATTAGTCTCCTAATTAAGGTCGAAGGACCTCGGCGGAGCACAACTTCTTGTATGATGATTTAAAACGAATAAATTCGAAGTAAATGTTGTTCTAATAGTTGTTTTTCTGATTCTTCGTAGAATATAGATAATTTGTAACCAAATTAAAGAAATTTGGCGATAATTAGCCGCTAATTTAGAAGAGAATCGTCGAGAGACGACCGACCGCTAGGAAAGACGGACTTATATAGTATAATATGAAATTTCAACGCGACAGGTCTTCCGCTCCCCTCCAATGAGGGGCTCTTCTTTTCCAGCTCCACTTCCTGTTGGATGTCCTACTGGCGTTCCTGGTTGGTTTCTTGTTAATCCTCGGAGTCTTCTAGTGAGCTCCTACGCTGTTCTTTTACCTGTAATCATATGAATACGGTGTTAGTATTGTATTTGAAATTGACCGGTTCACGCTAGCCGGAGAGTCTCCGTGGTGGTCCGGTGCTTAGTTCTCCCTATGAACTTTCGCGCCTTAGCGTTACTCATTGCTGGGTTGCCGCTAGCCGGGGTCTTCCTGAAGAAGTCTCGGTTGAGTTTCCTCAGGAATTATGACAGATCTGGGACGTGCGCATCTGTGAGATGTCGGAGGACAATTCGCATTACGCGATTTTGTACTCGCGCCAGGTTGGTGAAGTATGTAGAAGCTGCCGTTGCCCAAGCTGGGCTGGCATAGGTAAGGATTGAGCGGATGTGTGTTTTATACAGCATCGCGCCCATTTTCGGACTAAGTTTGTGGTTTCCTAGGAGAGGGAACAACTGGCACATCCGTCCGATGGCTCTGTTCCTGGCTCTACCTAGATGCTCCGAGAAGGTCAGTTTCCTGTCCAGGAGCACTCCCAAGTATTCGATCTTCCCGCTCCAGTCGATCTCCGTCCTTGAGACGGAGATTTTCCTGGGCGGGGACGTCTTCCCCGAGTAAACGCAATCGCTTGCGTCTTCCTCGGGTTAATAGGAGGCCACATGTTTCGAAGAACCCTTCTATCCGTTGCAACTGTGCCTGAGCAAGCTGGACGGCGATTTCGGGATTCGATGATGTGGCCACCACAGCGGTGTCGTCAGCGTAAATCGCGTTGAGCACTCGGTGGTCTGTCGGCTCGGGAATGTCCGCGACGTAGACACTGAGCAACGCCGGGCCTAGTGCCGAGCCTTGTGGAACTTCAGAACGCATCTGTCTTTCCGAAGATACCGTACCATTCACGATGGTGTGGAATCTCCGGCCATCCAGATATGATCTGATGGTCTTCAGGATACGCGGCTGGAAGCCGGCCCCCTTCATTTTCGACAGCAAGCCCTCGTGACGGATTTTGTCAAACGCCTTCTCCAGGTCCAGGGAAACCATTACGGTCGTCTGGTTCCTGTTAAAGGCAGTAGTGACGTGATCCGTGATCCTAAAGAGCTGTAGCGCTGTTGAATGTGCAGGTCGAAAACCGAACTGGTCGTTATCCGTGAGTTGGTTATCTTCCAAATGATCGCAGATCCGGCCAAGGAGTAAGGTCTCTAGGACTTTGCTCATCGTGCGCAGCAGCGATATAGGTCGATAACTCTCAGGAGAGTGAGCATCCTTTTTAGGGGAATTATCCTAGCAGATTTCCACACGGCAGGGTAATGTGTCAACCGGAGTGTCGCATTAAAGATAGCCGTCAAGTTGACGAGCAACTTGAGCGGCATATTCTTCAGCGCTCCATTGGGGACACCGTCCTCACCGGGGGCTTTTCTGCTAGGTATTCGCTTGATCACCCGGAGAACCTCCTTTGGAGAAACAACGATCGGTGGACCGGGGTCAAGAACTTCTACAGAAGGGCAATTTGGGTTCAGGAAGCACACTCCACCGAACACCAGTTGTTTCGAATTACAGAAGCCATCCGCAACGCTCTGGAGAGGAGGGAGACTCTCGGAGCGGTCTTATTAGACATCGCCCGTGCTTTTAACACGGTGTGGCATAGAGGGTTGATCTTCAAGATGGCTTCAAAGGGAATAAATCCCGGCTTGGTCAGACTGATTGCGTCATATCTCGGCGGAAGAACTTTCACGGCGCGTCACGAGACAGATTTGTCTACTGTCAGACCGGTTTCTGCAGGCGTCCCACAAGGTTCCCTCTTAGGACCGAGTCTCTTTCTAATTTACATGTGTGACATTCCACGACATCTAGGAACAGAACTGGCAATTTACGCCGACGACACTGCCATTTACACCGCCTCCAGAGATGAAGATCAAATGCTCCGTAGGCTTCAACATTCTCTGGATGAGATACTGGACTGGACCACGAAGTTGCGGTGCGTTTCAAGAGGAGACTTCGCCCCCGTCCAGACAGCGTGGTAATCGACGGTTTCAGAGTCCCGTGGAGTCCATCCGTCGTCTACTTGGGCCTGACACTCGACTCACGTTTAACATTCAGACAACACGTCGAGAAAACTTTAGGGAAATTTAACGCCGCGAGAACCCTGTTATACCCGCTGCTCTGCCCAAAAAGCGATCTCTCCCTCAAAATTAAGATCCTTATATATTATTCATTCCTAAGACCTATCATTACGTACGGCTCACTTTCGTGGTCCAGCATGGCAAGATCAAATTTTGGGAGACTCGAGACACTGCAGAACCGGATCCTCCGCCTGGTGACGGGAGCGCCGTGGTTCGTCAGAAATGTCCAACTACGAGAGGACCTTGGTGTGCTGCCCTGAAACAGCACGTACTCCACCTAGCGAATAAGATCATAGAAGGTATTGGAAGATCTGAGAATCCTCTCATAAGCCGTCTCGCCGACCTTGATCCGGACAGACCCCCGCCAAGAGTGCAAATAAGGAGGGCCCTCGCCATCGAAGACGCCCTGCCATAAAGAACATGAAACAGCCATACTTCACCAAATCTCCACAGTCCAAACTCGACTGACGAAGATCCAAGAATCCGCATGTCCTGGCTAGATGAGCCTAAACCGAGAAGAATAAGGGGCTTATGAATAATAATTCGGCCCTGGAAGAGAGATAAAGAACTTAACTTACTCCGCCGCCACCATCGAGAGAACACGTAGAACCATAAAATAGTTACTTATTTGTATTGAAATACCGTTCTTAATATATTTACTTTGTCAACCACACCATCTGGTTATTTTCTTACTGCAACTTGCGACCTTCTAAGATAACTTCGTTAACCGGGACAACTGAGCTAGCCGTCAATCTCTACAATTTTCCCCAAAGCGCCCCATTAACAGGGTTAACATCGGAGGGTCCGTTCTACGGACGACGGACCCGCTCGTGTTCGCATGCACGTCTTCGACGACGCCGCTGACGACGGTTAACGACTCCTCGACGACGGACGCCGGTCGTAACGGACGCTCGAAGGGGCGGCGTCGGCGCCGCGACGTCCGTCCGTCTCATTCGAAGACTCGTACGTGCACATCATCGGACGATTCTGGAGGTTACGAATGCCGTCAACGCAGCGTCGGATTCCGAAGGTTTTAGGGGCGTCCCGACGTCGCGAGGACGGTGCGTCGCTTGAAGATGTGATCCGTGTATGTTTCGTGATGCCGTAGGCACCCGGCTAGGCGACGTAGGTATGTTACGGGAGACGCAGTAACGTTACGAACGGTGATATGTTCCCGGACGAGATCGCGGTATCGCCGTACGACGTCACGGTTTCGACGACTATTCCCGCTTGGCTTATGGAGGTTCCCGAACCTCGCGAGTACCTCTGACGCGCAACGATCTCCGCGGATACGGACACGAGGGATCGCTACGTCGTCGCGGCGGATAATAACTTTATACGAGAAACGGCGGCGATTCGTTCGAGACCTGACAGAGGAGGACGTCGACGACGATCCGTCAACCGAAGGATCGACCGAGTTAATCTCCCGTTCGATGGAACGTACCTTTACCGTAACCATCCCACCTTCGATTTGTTATATCCTTCAGAGAATACCGCCTCGATAGTCCACCTTAATGATTCGCATGACGATAGCTACAGCTCCATACATACGGGCAATTCACGTAGAACGGTACAGCGACGTAGTAGTAGACCATGATGGCACGCGAGATCGTCAACCTAAGAAATCCTGCGACAGACGTCACCTCACTCGTACTACCATCATATCTAACCATCTCTTGTTCGCATTATGGTTATCCAACGTATATCCGCGGGGCCGCAATATCGGTCACACATTGTGGTTGCACATTTTAAATGATAACTTAATTTTAAACAAAATCTGTTAATACATAGATACCCAAAAATTAACAAATAAATGAACTACAAGCATTTAAATGTATCAGTTCAAGTTGATATGAATATCGCGTAGAGCCAACGAATGTCCGATTATTGGCAAGCAAAAGAAACATTTTATTATCATCTATCATCTAAGGGGAACAAAAAATCGTTGGTACTTTGATGGTAATCATATTTTAGTTTTTAATCGCTTGCTAATAGTAATAACAAAAACGCAATTTAGCTTTTGCTTCAATTTTTTTTTTATGAGCGTAGACAGAGTCGATTTATTCCATTAGTTTTCAATTTATCACAGATAACTAGGACAGAAACAAAAGATACATAGTAGCTGTCAAGATTACGAGTGCTATTTTGACAACGTAAGTACACAGCTATTTGAATTTGCTCCAACAATGGCATTTACACATTTAGAAAAATGTGATATGTTAGAGAGTTACATAGTTTGTCAAAAAAATTCCCACCGTGCTCTTGAACATTACAGTGCGTTATTTCCCAGACGAATCTTACCTAATCGAAGATATTTCTTGATCCTATACCGACAGTTTAGGTCAAATAGTAAAGTGTTCGCTAAATCTGTTCCAAGAAAACGATTTATAGTTAATGAAGAAACAGAAACTAATGTGACGGCATATTTCGAAGCGTTTCGAGAAAATTCAATAAGGGATTGCGAGCGTGATCTTGGAGTGTCTCTGGGAACTATTCATCATATTTTGAAAAAACATAAGTATACGCCGTATAAGTATAGACCTACCCAAATTTTAATGGCAGGTGATCAAGAAAGACGTATGGAGTTTTGTCGATGGTTTGTTAATTGCGTTAGGCGCAATCCGAACTTCTTGTGTTTAATTTTGTGGAGTGATGAAGCTAATTTTTCTAACTGTGGTTATGCAAAATCGAAAAAAACCAGCATTACTGGAGTAGAGAAAATCTTATGCGTAACCATCATCATAATCTCCAAAGACGTTTCAGTATAAATGTATGGTGTGGCTTAATCGGGGGAAGAATAGTAGGGCCTGTATTATGGCCACCACGTTCGCCAGACCTTACACCTCTCGATTTTTATTTCTGGAGATTTTAAAAAAATGAAATTTATAAAAATCGCTATGAAAATACAAATGATCTTCAAGAAAGCATCAGCAATATTATAAACAACATCGATGGACGAACCATCTTAAAAGCTGCTAGAATGGTATACAAACGTGCTCAAAAGTGTATTGAACAAAACGGGAATGTTTTCGAGCACATGATTTAACTCTATTATGTAGTTTTTGTTTGTTTGTACTTTTTTAGTTTAATACTAGCTTTACCTTTACGTCCTTATAGTTTCTAAGAGTAGCATGGTTATGCATTCAATATTTTGCATTCAGAATTTCCTTTTTCGTTGTTTAAATAAGATTAATATTGACAATAATAAAGAGCAAAGTGTATTAATTTTTCGATAGCTAGTCAATGTCTACATGATTTTCCATTAATGCTGGTATTTCGTTTATTTGTTAATTTTTGGGTGTCTATGTAATAATAGATTTTGTTTAAAATTAAATTATCATTTAAAATGTGTAAAAATATACAGGGTATTCCATTTAAAAAAATGTTATTTTTTTAATATCTCGAAAACGCGAAGTTCAATTGTTTTTTAAATTTTACCATCGTATTCGGAAGGAAATACGCTACTACTTTGCTAATTTAACTGCCATCGTAGCATCAATAATAACGAAGTTAGCAATAGTGCCGACTTCAATTTGAACACCCGGTATATATATACAGGGTGTAACATTGGGAACGCCGTGGTCTCTGGTAGTCAAATGGTAACAATTTTAAAAAAGTTACATACTGGAATATATGTAGGTAGATTAGATCTACAATTTAGAAATAATAGGCAATATACAGGGTGTTTCAAAACTTGGCAATGTACCAAAGTTATGTTTTTCTTAATGGAACACCCTGTATTTGATGGCATTTTTTAGTTGTATACTGAAATCTAGATTAACTTTCTTTAAGGTTTCCTATGTCTAATTTTTGTAGTTTATGAGATATTTCAAGTTTTTTGAAAATGCGATGTTGCATGAAAAGTTTAGTATCTCGAAAATGACTTAATTCCGAGAAACGAAACGAAACGTGTAAATAGTAGATCCTTTGGCTGATTGAATGCAATATTCAAAATTATCGAGTATTCTACAGGTCGTTCAAGTACCGAGGCCAAACTTTGTAAACTTCTTTCGTGCATAACTTTATTATTTTAAATGGAACACCCTGTATGTACTTATGTTATCAGATAGAACATTTTATTGTCTGAAAACCAGTATGAGGAATCCCTATGACACTCTGTACTGGTTTTTAAGTTATTTGCGTTTTTTTAGATAACTTACGAAAATTGTTATTATTTAATCTAGGAGGTTGGATCCTCATAGAGAAAGTGTCAATTTGACGTGTACTCTGTTAACATCATGAAGGCATACTCGTTGCAAGAAAGAACTGATATGATTTTAGTTGTTGGTGAGTGTCAGGAAAATTGCTTCCTTGCGTCTCGGGTGTATTCGCAGAAGTACCCAAATCGAAAACATCCAGATAAAAGGGTATTTGAAAATTTGTTGAATAGATTCCGTGCCATAGGGAGCGTTGCATACAAAAGGCGAACAACAACTGTAGACGTAGAAAATGAATTCGTGGTATTGGAAGCAGTCACTGAAGAACACAAATACCATCCCTATGACTTACAATACCATCAAAATTTATACGCAATGGATTATGAACGGCGAATTGATTTTTGCATGTTGGCTCTTGATAGAAACGCAGAACATAATTATTTTTTTAATTACGTTTTATTTACCGATGAATCGACTTTTCATAATAATGGATTAGTAAACCGTCACAATTTTCATTATTAATAATGATACCGAAAATCGTCATCTTTTTTGCACCTTGGATCGGCAGCATCGCTGGAGTTTGAACGTGTTTGGAGGCATTATAGGCGATTATGTAATTGGACCATACTTCTTCAATGGGCACCTAAACGCAGACGAATTTCTAAGATTCTTAAAAAGGGACTTTTGGACCCTTTTGTAAAATATTCCCTTGAATATTAGAAACCGGATGTGGCTTCAATTATACGGCGCTCTTGTCCATTTTAAATGGTCCGTTAAAAACTACCTTCACAGGAAATTTCCTATTAGGTGGATCGGAAGAGATGGTCCGTGCAATTGGCTACCAAGGTGTCCGAACTTAACATGTATGGACTTTTCCTTATGGGGCTATGTAAAAGGGATCGTTTACAATATCTTTCCGAGTACAGCAGAGGATATGAAAGCGAGAATCAGAGACGCCTTTAGTTCAGTAACACCGGATACGCTGAGGAACGTTAGAACAGCATTTGAACAGAGGGTTATTTTCTGTATTGAAGAAAATGGCAATTATGTTGAACGCTAGCAGTTTTTCGTTTATTTTGTTGTTATGTTGTTTCGTTAATTTTATACGAAATCCTTTTTTCTTAATCCAAATACAAAAATATTTACTGCTGTTTTGTTTATTTTATTTTTATTACTTGGAATTTATGTTTTCATATAAATTGTGACACTATGAAATCAGCTTCTTCGAATAATAATATTTCTATCCATCGATGTAAGGATATACTGGGTGTTCACTTACAAAAAACAAATTTAGTTCACTTAAATTATCTAAAAAAGGCAAATTACTTAAAAACCTGTACAGATAGTCATAGGGATTTCTGATACTGGTTTTTAGACAATAAAATGTTCTATCTGATAACATAAATACATACAGGGTGTTCCATTTCAAATAATAAACTTATGCACGAAAGAAGTTTGGCCTCGGTATTTGAACGACCTGTAAAATACTGGATAACTTTGAATATGGCATTCAATCAGCCAAAGGATCTACTATTTACGCTTTTCGTTCCATTTCTCTGAATTAAGTCACTTTTGAGATACTAAACTTTTCGTGCAACATTGCATTTTCAAAAAACTTAAAATATCTCATAAACTACAAAGATTAGACATAGGAAACCTTAAATAAAGTTGATCTAGATTTCAGTGTACAACTCAAAAATGCCATAAAATATAGGGTGTTCCATTAAGAAAAACATAACTTTGGTACATTGCTAAGTTTTGAAACACCCTGTATATTTCCTATTATTTTTAAATTGTAGATCTAATCCGCTTACATATGTTCCAGTATGTAACTTTCCAAAAATTGTTACCATTTGACTACCAGAGGCCACGGCGTTCTCACTGTTACACCCTGTATATATAAATAATGTAATTGTAGCACCCAAAATGTATACTTGTTGTATAACTGACACCCAGTTTTACAATCTGGCACCCGACTACGGGTGTCACTTTGTTTTTCACTTTAAATTGCTTTTTTGGTGACGTAGCGTCATCTAGTATCATTTACGAAAAAATGTGGTGGGTGCCATATTTCAACTCTTTAGTAACGGATATTCACAAATAGTTCGACTGTGTTCCACCAGCTGGCGTCTCTCGATATACGTATATGCCTTACAATAAAATGTTGTTGATGTGGCACCTAAGGGTACCCTCTGCGTATAGAGGCACCCAGTTGGTTTTCGTAAATTTGGCAACATCGTGTTACAATATAACAACGATACCATTCTTATTTTTGAATGGCAACGTAACTTATTTGAACAAGTGCAGCGAAAAGTGGGTACCATGAGTGATAGATCAAAAAAACTGCTGAAATTAGCTCTGGAACGTAAGTATATATTAAATATAATTAAAATTATGTTTAAAAAAATGTTAGGTTAAGTATTTCATGGACCATAACGATAACAATTATTAGCTGTAGTAGTGTATTAAAAAAATACTGAGGTGCCCTTTAGGAATAAGGTTACTGCTACGGTTTCAACTTATCGTGTAAATCGTCTATAAACAAATTTTGAACGAAACATAATGATAAATAGACCTAATAATTAATAGTAAAGTAATAGATGAAAAACACATAGAATTAACTGCTCTTATTTAACATGCTGCAAATGTTCTTGCTGCATTTCATACGAAAGGTATTATCAATTAATAAAGATGAAGTTTTTGTCAATTTTCTAATACAGTGTAATTTACAATGATAGTTTAAACATATTTTATAAATCTAATAATTAATAGTAAAGTAAAAGAGGGAAAGCACATAAAATAAAATAATAATAATAATAATAATAATAATAATAATAATAATAATTCATGCCTTAACATCCCCAATAATAAACTACTATAATTTAATATTCTGCAAATGTTTTATTTTCTTTATACCAGACCATTAGTAGGTACTGTAATGATATGTAGCTACCGTATAGAGATCTGTAAATGTGGGTTCTGCGTACACTCAATAGATGGCGCTGTAACTGTATTTAATTTTGTTTTTCAATTTTTCGATTCATATATGAAGGCAAAATTTCCATATATTATTATTATATATATGCGGGGAGCACGGTTAAATTAAATAATAATACTATCTCCAGCCAACGATTAACCGAGGGTAGATGAGAAAACACTGGTATATAAGGTATTCTTCTATTTAGCACTTTTTAATGTAAATTACAATGTAAAACAAAATTCCAACATCTATACTGTCCAAATTGTGAAAGTGTAAGTAGTAAGTAAGCTGTATCCATGGATTCGCAATTTCATTTAGTGCAGTTAATTTCGCGTGCGATGATACCTACAATATATGTCAGAGCTACTATGTAAACACAAGAAAAGACATGATTGGTTTTCAAATAGAAATGTATTTAGCACATATTAATCTAGCAAGTAAAATGAAAATTCCATGGAGATTAAGGAATAAAGAAGTTAGTTGAAAATAATTCGAACAGAATACAACCATCAAAATTGAGTTATAAAAAGAAAAATATATTTTAAAGGTCATTAAAACAGCATTTTGGTATCGTCTACAACATATGAATGGAAATTTTAGTTATGTAAACATGCATTTAATGCTTTGAAGGTGACATAAGAAGATATATATATAATATCTATATCCTTTTTTGGAAGAACATGTTATATTTACAATACTAATATCCTTTGGAAAAGCGAGATTAAACAAATTCTCGTGAATAACCACAATCCAGGACATAGATCCGTATAAATAGGGGCATTTCATCGAGGAATCCAGTAGGAAGATTTTGTGTGCGCATCTTAGGTTAGTGATCTACAATAGAAATAGGTATTTATAACTAGCTATCGTAGGGAATCAGCTTAGTTAATAAAACAATTTTGTAAAAGAAGTAGAAGAATACACAGTTTATTTACCGTAGTTATTTTCTTTGATTTATTAAAAGAGTTTAATGATTCAATTATAAGTAAAATACATTAAAGGTAGAGTTGTTATTAGTAATTATAGCTTTATTTTGGTACTGAACCCACGTAACACTACATATTTGGCGCTCCAACATTTAGGGCAAAAATAACAACTCTATTATCGATATATTTACTTATTTTCAAAATTTATCTTAACGAATTTGGCTATAAAAAGTTATTCTTGAAACTTAACTATTTCTTTTGTCCTTATCCCCTAAAATGGTTAATACGCGAGCTGGTGAATATGGCTCAGGCGATCGCGATGAGACACCACAAGTACAGTCTGTTCCCGGTACGAGTTTTGAGCAGTTAGATGTTGGTCCTGTGAACGGAAAGGTAAATGAACCTAATTATTAAGATAATTCACATATTCAATTGTTAATTGACGAGATAAATATGTTAAAAAATAAAGTCTCTCATTTTGAAAACATTCAGAAAAGTACAAATCAAAATTCTCACGTAAATGATGTTCATTATCAGATTCCTAATCAATCTACCTTGTATAAGACTAACTTTTTCAATATCAAAGATATTTTACCGAAATTTAATGGGAAAGCTAGTAATCCGGTTTCTTTTCTTAACACGTTACGCGATGTTTTGAATATGAATGTAGTACAAGATAATCACCTGATATTCAATGGCATAAGAGCTTCCTTGGAAGGAGAGGCACTGGTATGGTTTTCTATTATACAGAATTCTTGCAATAGCTTCGCCGATTTTGAATATCTGTTCCTTCAACGTTACTGGAGTGAAAGGCAGCAATCTAAGGTCCGAACAAATCTCCTTATCGGAAAATACAACTCTTCTAGAGGTTACTAGTCGCGAATTCTATTTCACCTCCAAATATTCTGTTGCCAGATATCTTACACCTATGATTCCAGAAGAAGAATTAGTAAAGTATTTATCACGACATTATGATTTTACCATTGCGAGAGCAATCACATCTCAACAGATCAAGAATTATCAGGACATGACAGATTTACTGAGGGAATTTGATGAACTATATAGCAGCTCAAGAAAGAATTCATTTACATCATATAACAATTCAAAATATAATACTTATGACAACAACAGATATTACAGACATGATAACACACAGTATCAACACAAAAACAATCATTCTCAACAATCTCACGACCATTTTTACAACAACCCCCACCATTCATTTAACAGAAATCAAGACTACCATCAAAAGACATATTCAACACGTAAAGATACATACGATCAAAACGCACATTCACAATACAGGGATAACAGACAAAATAACAATTTTCAGCATTCAAATTATCATTACAATCACAAACAAACATACCATCCACGCAATACACAAACATATAGGGATCATACACAGACACGCCATCAAGAATCACCATCTTATAACAATAATTCAAAATCGAAAAACGTACCAGAATTGAATTCCATTCAAATTGAAGCTGAAACACATTCTGCACCTCAAACACAGTCTTTTTTAGCTTAGATCCTCCAAATTCTTGTAATAATGTTAATAAAACAAATGAAACACTTTTAGATTCACAAACTTTTGACAGCATTAAGAACATTAGGTTTGTTCGATTTGGACATTTGCGTCTTACAGCAAGCAACAAATATTTTGAAGCTGCGTTTAGTTTTTAAACACTAGTTGCAGAGTAAACGCGACGTTTTAACGCTGCTGCAATGGTCTGCAACATGTTTTAGAGACCGTTTGATTTGCGTTATTGCACGAACAGTAACCATCTAGTTATTTTTTACAAGATTGGTGAACTTGTGGAAACGTTGGCAGCATTGGCAGTGAATTAAGTTAATTGTGGATTGAGGTTATTTGTTGTATTTAAATTAAAAACGCTCGTATGTAACTTTGCTGTAAAAAAAAATGGAAGAGCTGCTAGACTTATTCTTTTCGGAGGACGAAAGCGATGAGTATGAGTGGTATAGTGACAGCAGTGATGAGCCTGTCCATGTAAATCGACACTGTATTAAAAATTTCCTTAAGGTAGTAGCAACTTACACAGAGAAAGAATTTATTCAACAGTTTCGAATAAAGAGAAGTATGCCAACTATGTATGTATATTTTATGCATGTGTACAATTATTAATTATTTCAGATTTATATGAAGAATTAGTAACTAGATTTGAGGAGAGTGACTTGTACTTAAAAATTAATACATATCCAGGTAGATAAATATACAGAATAGAATTTTCCATCTAGATTATTTGTATAATATTTATTAAAATCATATTTTTGCCAGTAATTGTTCTATAATGTGGTTATCTTAAGGTTTGTAATAATATTAATTGAAAATATTTTAGCTGGCAAAAAAGCTACATCAGCTTCAAAACACCTGTTGATCTTTTTATATTTTGCTGGGCATGAAGCTAGTGGCTATCGTGCAATAATGAATATATTTGATATAAGTCTTAGTACATTATTTATTATCATAAATAGAGTAGCTGAATGGCTATGCAGCATATCACCGTATATTATCACCTGGCCAAGCAATGAAGATATTGAAAGTACCAAAGCTTTCTTTGAGAATCATAAAAGTTTTCCGAATGTAGTTGGTAATGTTAACTGTACATTTACTGAAAGCAACATATTTATATTGTGACTTTTTAGGGCTTATAGATGGCAGTCATATTTTAATAGATAAACCAGCAGAAGATCCAGATTCATATATTAACAGGAAAAATCAGTACTCTGTCCAAATGCAAGGTGTAGTTAATGAAAGAAAGAAGTTCATTGATATATACATAGGTTACCCTGGGTCGGTTCATGATGCTAGAGTATTTAGGAGTTCCACACTATATCCTTTACTCGAAGATAGATGCCAAGGTATTTTACTATTCATTTGTCATGTTATAGATGTTATTTATATTTGTAGGAGGATATATTTTGGGGGATTCTGCATATCCACTAAAGCGATCGTGTCTTACACCATACAGGGATAATGGCCACCTGACACCTATTCAACAGTTATATAACAATAAACATTCTTCAGCTAGAATAGGCGTTGAACATGCTTTCGGTATCTTGAAACAAAGATTTCGATATCTGTACCATGTTAAATTCAGAAATATGAAATTAATTGTTTTATTTATAAAAGCCTGCGTGGTACTCCATAATTTAGCTAGTGATGATGACTTTATTTATATAGAAGAAAATGAAATTGATGTTAATGTAGAAAATTTAGAGTACGATTTAGACGAACCCTATGAGAACGCAGAAGGAAGAGCAAGAAGAGATGCTGTAGCAAATGAAATTTGGGCGAGGCAGTAAAAATAAAAAATGCAATTATACACATGTACATATTTACTTAAATATTTGTAACAACTGAAAATAAATATTATTTCATATAATTCTCTTTTTCTAAAAAAATAAGTATTATTCTTAAAATACGGGAAAAAAATTAATAAATATCTGATAATAAATAATAATACAAATTTCAAAAAACTTATTGTTTATTATGACGCTGAGCAATTGTCCAACCGTGTTATTAGTGATTTTCTGTCTTGGTCTTTTTTATTTCGACTTGTTTTTTATGTTCAGCTATTGCTTTTAAAGCCTCCATTTTTTCTTTATGATGTCTTTCTTTCTGCTTCATTTGATTTTCAATAACTGATGAACGTAGTCGCTTTTGTTTTTTTTCAGTGCAATCATCCTTTTTTGCTGCTTCTGCGAAGTTTGCATTTTCTTTGCCTACAGCTGATGTCGATGCTGTACTCAATGGCTTGCTGTCTTCAACATCGATACTATTCAACTGCAATGTATTATCTTTAACAGTGCGGTTATTGTCAACTAATAATATAGGATATACATTTCTTTTATGTTTAAAAACCTCTTGTAATTCCCTGAAAAAAAATCATATGTATATACAAATTAACTAACTACATATTATCTTACTCTTGATAAGCACATGTTTTGCGCTTTTGTCCAGTTTGTTTATTACTTATAGTTGTATCTTTATAGCTCCTAGCCAAGCTATCCCATTTCTGTTTTATTTGAGCCGCTGTTAGAAAGTACCCATTTGTTGCCATTTCTTCACAAATTTTTTCGTATAATTTATTATATGTAGCTAATTCTTTATGTTTTCCAACTTTTGGAGAAAACTCCTTATACATACTTATTAATAATTTGGTCATTGCATTTGACCAATAAATTCGAGGTCTATCTGCTAGAATTAAGTTTTGTTACAAAATATGTATTTTGATGTATGTATTAATTACCATTTCCATTTTCTTCTTCGTTCGCACAACTCATATTCAGTTAAATTGCCCTAACTAAACGGTATTATAACTTGGTATGGTATACGGCACTGGGTACACAACAACCAACAACGGACGATATGTTTGAAAATGCAAGGTTAGTGAAAGGATTATTTATCCTACTCTTTTTCCGAGCTACCTATCTCTTTTCTTACAGCGAAAATCTGCTCATGGAGTGGATTAAAAATTCTTGACGCTAGAGTGTATTAGCGTCGAACTGCAAAACTTGATATTTCTAATCGAACAGTTTCCTCGCCGCATAAGATTAACGCGAATCAAACCGAACAGCAACGTTGCAAGTGCGCATGAGCGTGCGTTAAATTGTTTACTGCCGAAGCCAAATCGAACAAACCTATTGAAATTGTAACGAATATAGCACCTATAATAGAAACACATGCGCAACATACTTCAGATATATCAGAATTTAATATAAATGATCTTACACAGGGGCGAAATGATAAACAATATAGGGATATTATAGAGGGGTCTATTTTAAACACATATGAACATCCATCGGATTTATTTGATTTAAACGGAGATAGTAATATGGAATACGGTGTAAATATGGAAAAACACTTACCATTTATTGATGTTGAATTCTGCGATATTAAAATGTCTGCATTAATTGATAGCGGATCAGAAGTTTGATTCATGTCTCAAAATACTTTCGACAGGAATGAGAAGAACCTTTCCAAATTTGTCTTGAAAGTTAATTCTATGAACATTAAATCTGGTACTAACAAGCATTTGGCTAAAATTGAAAAATGCATATGTAATGATATTAAAATTAATAAAAAAGTTTACGAGTCGGTATTATATATTATGCCAAGCTTAAAGTATGAATTATTATTAGGACATGATTTTCTAAAAAAATATGAGTGCAATGTTGATTTTAAAGATTATTTATTGAAGTTACAGGATAATAATCAGGTTTTAATGACAGGTTTTGTTAAGCCAGACGTAAATGAACAACAGGACAATATCTTATTAAACTCCATAGGTGTGGCACAAGAAGCATTAGGTATACAGAAGGTAGAAGAAAATATAGAATCATTCCTTGCCAGTGAAATTCAATGTGAAAATGAAGAATACAAAAATTTTATTATTGGTTTATTTAAAGAAAATATACGTTTGGTAGATGAGACATCTTGCATTGCTGATAAGAAATTCGAACATAAGTTGATAGTAGATGAGAGCATCCAGTTCAGTTGTAAACTATACCCAATTCCTTTCCATTTCAAAAATAAGGTAGAAGAGGAAATCCAGTCTATGGTCCGAGATGGAATCATCGAACCAGCACGAACGATGTACATCAATCCTGTGGTTATAGTCTCAAAAAAGGATGGTAAAATACGTCTTTGTTTGGATGCACGGGAATTAAACAAGATCACTAAGAAACAGTATAATAATCCTGAAAATACAGAATCATTATTGAGTAAATGTTATAATAAAAGGATATTTACCAAGTTGGATCTAAAGAGTAGTTTTTGGCTAATTCCGTTAGCAGAATCGTCGAGGAAATATACTGGTTTTTCTATCAATGGAAATAGTTACATCTTTAATGTAGTACCATTCGGATTAAGTAGCTCATCTTCTGCGTTGATTCATGCAATGAAGCAGATTTTGAGTCCACATCAAGAATACTGTGTGCAATATGTAGATGATTTACTGATATTTAGTGAAGATATCGAGTCGCATAAGAGACATCTTAAAATGGTCGTCAATAGTTTATATGAAGCAGGAATGAAGCTTAACTTACGAAAATGCGAATTCTTCAAGGTAGCAGTAAATTATCTAGGATATCACATCGACAGAAATGGGTTATCAATCGACCAGCAACGTATATCAGATATAAAAGCCATTCCTAGGCCCACAAACATCAGGAAATTGCGTGGTTTTCTTGGCATGATCAACTATTACCAGAAATTCGTGTATAGGTTCTCTGAATTGTGTGTACCTCTACAGGTTATTGAAGAAAGGCGCGAAATTTAAATGGGAGGAAATTCATCAACAAGCTTTCGACAACATTAAAGAATCTTTTTGTAATGGTTTGGCTCTTATACATCCAAATTTCGATGAACAATTTATATTAAGAACAGACGCATCAGCTGAGTGTATAGGCGCCATTTTACTACAAAATTATGGTAATGAAGATAAACCAATTGCTTTTATTTCAAAGAAACTTTCTCCAGAAAAACGAAATTATAGCATTTTAGACAAAGAATTTTATGCAATTGTGTATTCTATTCAAAAACTCAAATTTTACTTACATGGACGATACTTCAAGGTAGAAACCGACAATTCAGGAATTCCTGCTATTATTAACAATCGTATTTACGGAAATAATCGCCTTTATAGATGGTACTTGAGTATACAATCTTTTAATTTTACAATTCATCTTATACCTGGTAAGAACAACCATACAGCTGATTACCTTTCTCGAACCGTGACGGATAATCACCATTTCGACACCTTTTACATAAATCCATACAATGGTTATTCTATTTTAAAACAGGATCATGATAAACTTTACAAACACAGAACGGTATTTACTATGCAAGTCATATTGCATGCATATTTTCGGAATAAAAGGAAAATATGAAAAACGAAAAAAAGAAAAGAAACACTATTTTGTGAAAGATTATTTGTTACACAAAAGAGTTCAGGGTAAAGAACTAATTTTATTAAACAGGGAATTAGCATTAAAAATATTAAACGATCTACATTACAGATTTTTGCATGTAGGGTGTAAGAAGTTACACCTAATATTTAGGGAGAGATATACAACGTATAAAGATTATAAATTGTGTAAACAGGTAACAACAAATTGTAATTTATGTATTTTATCCAAATATAAGAACCATTCTACATTTGGTGATTACAAACATATTAAAGCAGACAATATCTTGGAACTGGTATCGTTAGATTTCCTTCAAAACTTGATAAATTCAGATGGTTATAAACATATTCTAATTGTACATGATAATTTTACAAAATTAACAAAAATATACAAAACTAAAAAGACAAATGCTTTTTCTGTCACGAATTGTTTAAAGAAATATTTTAAAAACGTAGGAATACCAAACCGAATTTTACTAGATAATGCAACGTATTTCAGATCAAAAAAGGTTATCAAATTCTTGAATTTCAACAATGTTAAGGTATCTTTTACACCTATTCGATGGCCAAAATGTAATTCTTCAGAACGGCAAGTGAGAACAGTGCTACAATTTCTTAGGATTTATACTTCCGAGAATCATTGGTCATATTCTATTTCGTTGATTGAAACTGTAATAAACAATATTCCTTCTGAAGTTCTTCACTGGATCTCTTGGTGCAGAAGTAGAACACTAAACACTTTAACCCACTGAACCCCAAACAAGTTTTAACTAAAACACCGACGCGTTTCAACAGCAGTGCTGTCATTATCAAGGCGATAATAAAACTAAATTAAAATAAAATCTACAAAAACAGGTAACCTAAATGTTATGCACGGTCAATCCGATACGCATCATTAATTTCCGATTAACGAAAACAATGACGAATACGGTATAGGGCCATTGTCACAATTCATTACACATGACTTATTTTTATATATTTCTAAACTTTCGAAAACATTTAGAAACTTACAATTGTTTATTTGTCTAATTAACTTAAAACTTGTTTGGTGTTCAGTGGGTTAAAGTGTTTAGTGTTCTAATATTCCTTCTATTACCACAGAAATTACTCCGATATCTTTCTATACAGCAAAATTACCTATTCGTCCATGGACTGATTTCGATGAAGATTTAGACAGATTTAGTAATAAGAGATTTTACTCTTATTACTAACGCACAAATTAGAATGGATAAAATCCACAAAAGGAATGCAGAAAAATTCTCTAAAAAGAAAACAAAGAGGTATGACTTTAACACTGGGGACACTGTGATATTAAAACTCAATAGAAAATCTGATTTTAAAAACAATATATGCGCGAAAATAAGTTTACCTTCTGCCGGTCCTTTCGTAATTTTACAGAAGCTGGGTGAATATGTATTCGAGCTCGGTTACATTGAAAATCGACAACCATTTGGAAATTTTAATGGCAATTGTTTATTCCCATACAGAACTGCTGATTGATTACACAGGTCAACAAAAAAAATTTTTTTTTTTTAGTCTTTTATTTAGTGATTATTTTCTGATTATATAAATCGAAAAGTAAACAGGAACTCCATTAATAATAAATAAAGTTTGCTTTTGTACTTAATATAATGAAAACTAAATATACGGTGGTTTTGCAAATTTTTTTAAAAGCCGTTGCATTTATGATGCAAGAGAGGGGTGAGAGGGACTGTGGGTGTGAAGTGAGAGGTAGCAGAGTGTCCTGGCAGTATGCGAGTGCGCTTTCTAGAGGAATAACGTATTTTATGTGTCGCGAGGCCTAAAAATGTCATCGAAAATGTGTAAAAACGACGTGGACTCTTTTTGCTATGTTTGTGGTGAGTTTATTAAAGTGAGAGCCAAAAAATTTAGTTTATCATCAAATAAGAAACTTTGTGAAGCCTATGAAGCTTATTTTAACATGCCCGTACGAAGTCAGAATAAAATATGGGCGCCTCACTTCTCGTGTAATAACTGCAAAAACACTTTAGAAGGTAAGAAAATACACCTTATATTTAAAGTACATTTGTATACCTATTTACATATTTTTAAAATATACATTAAATGCGTCATTTGTTAATGAATGATATTAATTTTTTTTCCAGCCTGGTACCGAGGAGAAAAAAAAAAAAAAGATGAAGTTTGCAGTACCAAGAATATGGAGAGAGCCAACTGATCACATCAATGATTGCTATTTTTGTGTTGTTAATCCACATAAGCGTCGTGCTGGAAAAAATGCCAAGAAGATCCAGTATCCAAACCTACCATCAACGTCTGCTCCAGTACCTCACAGTGAAATTTTTCCAGTTCCTTGTAGTCCAAACGTGAAGACTCAAGAGATGGTACCGCTATCACAATTATCTGATAATAGCGAAGGCAGCGAGTACGTAATCGCGACACCATCTATTGAACCACATCTCATTGATGCAGAAGAGTTTAATGACTTAATAAGAGATTTAAACCTTCCTAAAATTAAAGCAGAAATATTAGCTTCACGGCTAAAACAGTGGAATTTGATCAAGGACAACGTTAAAATAAGTGACCAAAGAAAGCGTCATGAAATGTTTGCTGGGTTTTTCACGAAGGAAGACGGACTGTGTTACTGTAATGATGTGAAAGGTTTGTTTGATGCAATCGGAATCCCTTGCATTTCTTCTGAATGGCGTCTTTTCATCGACAGCTCTACAAGAAGCTTACAAGCTGTTCTTCTTCATAATGGGAATAAATTTCCATCACTTCCTTTGGCTCATTCTGTAATGCTCAAAGAAAATTACGAAAGCGTTAAAATGGTTCTTCAAGTTTTAAAATATGAACAGTATGCCTGGCCCGTGATAGGGGATTTCAAAATGGTTGGTTTTCTGGTGGGAATGCAAGGGGGATACACTAAATATCCGTGTTACCTTTGCTTATGGGACAGTAGAGCCGATGCACTTCACTACCAGCAGCATTCATGGCCTCAAACGAGCGAGTTTCAAATCGGACAACATAATGTAAAAAATAAACCAATTGTAGAGCCTGATCGTATTTTAATGCCTCCACTGCACATAAAATTAGGACTCATGAAGCAATTCGTAAAGGCTCTTCGTCAAGACTCCGAAGCCTTTCAATATTTAAAAACATTTTTCCCAAAACTGTCAGAGGCTAAAATTAAAGCTGGTATTTTCGTCGGTCCACAAATAAAGAAAATAATGGCGAGTGAACATTTTCTTCAGCTCCTGAGTACTCATGAAAAACAAGCATGGCTCAGCCTTAAAGCAGTCATTCATGGCTTCCTTGGTAACAAGAAGGCCGAGAATTATGAAGAGCTTATTTCTAATATGCTTGACAGCTTCAAAGTCATGGGTTGCAGAATGTCACTCAAAGTGCACATGCTACATGCGCACTTGGATAAATTCAAAGATAACTTGGGTGAATATTCAGAAGAGCAAGGGGAACGCTTCCACCAGGATATAATGAACTTTGAACAAAGATATCAAGGACAATATAATGAGAACATGATGGGTGACTACATTTGGATGCTCATACGAGAAAGTTCTGACGATTACACTAGAAAGACTAAAAGTATTCATTTTTAAAGCTTCTTTTGTATCATTTTTTTGTATTTTTATGTTTATTTGTGCTGTCTTTTATAATAAAAATTAATTAAAATATATAATTCATAACTTGTTTTAATTTTAAATATGATTAACATTGAAAAATAGACCTTTTCCATAAATGTTGAAATTTCGTTCTGGTATCTACAAAAGCAAACTTTATTAGATAAAAATATTTTTTCTTTCTTTAGTTTGGCATAAGTAATCAAAATCAGAGGTACAGAACTCAGACTCAAAAATCGTGTTGACCTGTGTTATGGATCTGTTTTATCGATATTTATTTGTCATGATTTTGTTTGAATTTAAAAACAAAAACATAATATCTCGTTAATTAATTGATTATCTTAATTCAATGAATGCTATGATAGGTTCATTTATTTTTTTTTTCTACTTACTTGATTGACGTTTGATTCGTTAATTTCAATTTTCATTTTCATAAACACGAACCTGTAACTCATTACAGTTAATCTTGTTTGTTTTACCTCCTTACAGGTTTCTTTCCTGTTACAAAATTTCCTTATTCACAAGATTTGAAACAGTTTTAATCGGGGAGTATGTAATGATATTTAGCTACCGTATAGAGATCTGTAAATGTGGGTTCTGCGTACACTCAATAGATGGCGCTGTAACTGTATTTAATTTAGCTCTGGAACGTAAGTATATATTAAATATAATTAAAATTATGTTTAAAAAAATGTTAGGTTAAGTATTTCATGGACCATAACGATAACAATTATTAGCTGTAGTAGTGTATTAAAAAATACTGAGGTGCCCTTTAAGAATAAGGTTACTGCTACGGTTTCAACTTATCGTGTAAATCGTCCATAAACAAATTTTGAACGAAACATAATGATAAATAGATCTAATAATTAATAGTAAAGTAATAGATGAAAAACACATACAATTAACTGCTCTTATTTAACATGCTGCAAATGTTCTTGCTGCATTTCATACGAAAGGTATTATCAATTAATAAAGATGAAGTTTTTGTCAATTTTCTTATACAGTGTAATTTACAATGATAGTTTAAACATATTTTATAAATCTAATAATTAATAGTAAAGTAAAAGAGGAAAAGCACATAAAATAATAATAATAATAATAATAATGATGAACTAGAAAACTACTTGAAATCGAAGAATATTTTAAACGCAAAACTTGAAAAACTGCAGTCTAGACGACCCGAAGAATACTCGTCGTTTAGAGTATCCGTTCCAATGGACGCTCTTGACGATATCAAAAATCCAACCCTTTGGCCAAAGGATACATGCATCAACCGTTTTTTCTTTCGACTGGTGAAGAAAGATGTCAAAATTTAGATATAGGTAGTAGCAATAGTTTTAGAAAGTGTTTAATATTTCTATTAAACTCTCAAAGCATTAAGAAAAAAATGAATAATCTAGAAATTTGCTTAGACACATATAAACCATATATAGTATGCCTTACAGAAACATGGTTTAAAACCAGTGAAATCTGTTCTTTTAATATCAACCATTATAAACTTGTTAGCAATTATTGTAGATCTATTAGCAAAGGTGGAGGGTGTGGTATCTGGTGTCACGATAGCATACATGCCACTGCTATTGATATTTCAGAGTTCTGCATAGAAAAGGATATCGAAATATGCGCAGCTAAAATTAATATTAAAGATTTACAGTTCCTAGTTTTTACTGTGTATAGGGCGCCTGATGGCGAGCTTGAGATATTTCTTCTTCATTTGCATATTATCTTAGAAAAATATTTTGATATTACTATACCAATCATTCTCGCCGGTGATTTTAATATAAATTGTTGTCCTACAAATTATAAATATCTGCAACTTACAAATATTCTTGAGACTTTTAACTTAACAAAACAAATATCTGATGTAACAAGAGTAACATCCGAGTCGAGTACCACCATTGATAACATTTTTAGTAACTTAACAAGTAATTTGGAGTATGAATTAATAGACGTGCACTTCTCAGATCATAGGTTAATATTGCTATATTCTGCGATTTGTACTAAATTAACAAAATATTGCTATGAATATCGCAGGTTATACACTGCAGAAAACAAAACTCGTTTTTTAAAATGTCTACAAGATGAAAGTTGGGATGCTGTGTATAATGTAACCAACCTTAATGTGAAATTCAAAGTTTTTACTGAGATATTTTCATTTTGTTTTGATACTTCTTTTCCTTATAGTAAAAAGACATTAGCTAACAACAGCAATAATTGGATAAACGATGAAGTGCGGCATTCTAGCGCAAACCTTAAAGATCTTTTTATATTACAGAAAAAGTATCCTACACTTCAAAATATCTATAAGCTACAGAAGGAAAAACACAACAAATTAATTAATCTCACTAAGTTTAACTATGTGAATGCCAAAATAATGAATTCCGAAAATAAAAACAAAGCAACATGGAGTATCATAAAAAATCTACAATATAATCGCAGTAGCGACAATTCAAACAAAAAATTGACGCTTAATATCAACAATCGAACTTTAGAATCTCCTTATGCTGTTGCAAATGCATTTAATGAATATTTTCATAGCATTCCAGCATATACCTGTCAAAAAATACCACGCGCTACAATGACAACTACTCATATCAAAGTTAATCCACACAGTATGTTCCTTTATCCATATTCGGAATTTGAGATGTTGACAGTATTTGACAAAATTAAGAATAAATTTACATCAGGTCCCGATGGTGTTCCTGCAAACATAATTAAAGTTTGTAGACATGAAATACTTGAGCCGATTACGCATTTGATTAACTGCTCCTTTGAACAAGGTATTTTTCCGGACATACTTAAAGATTCGGTGATAAAACCACTTCATAAAAAAGGTGATGTGCTTGATGTTCCTAACTATCGTCCAATTGCCCTGTCGTCCTGCTTTTCAAAGCTATTTGAATATGCTATTCTTGCACGTATAGAGAGCTTTATAAACAAATATGATCTACTATCGCAATCGCAACATGGATTTAAAGCCGGCAAATCAACAACAACTGCTCTTTTACAAATATACAATTGCATTTTAGAGAATATCGAGTCAAAGTTTTATCCGATTGGAATACTTTGCGACCTGTCCAAGGCTTTTGATTGTATCCAACACAATCTACTTCTAATGAAACTTGATCTGTTGGGTTTTCGGGGTAGAGTAGCTGACTGGATTGCGTCATATCTCTCTAACAGAACACAATACGTTGAAGTTAGTGCTTTTAATACTAATCATAAGTACAAAATCAAATCCAAGTTTCTTCCTATTTTCACCGGTGTGCCACAAGGATCCGTGCTTGGTCCTTTATTGTTCTCACTATTTTTAAACGATATAGTTGAGTTTATAAGTGATTTTGCTGTAGTATGCTACGCAGATGATATTACTGTTATTGTATCAGAAAAAGAAAATGCTATTGAAACTAGTGCTAACTTAGTTTTGAATAAGCTTTTCAAATGGTTCTGCGCTAACGGGATGTCCTTAAATTTAGAAAAGACAAAATATATTCTTTTCCATACTGTTCAAAAGAAAATAAACAACTTTATTAAGCTGCGCCTTTCAAATAATGATATAGAGTATGCAGATTCTGGACTTTTTTAGGATTGACGTTTACGTCCACTTTAAACTGGAGCAGTCACTGTCAAAAATTAATTAGCAAACTGAATAAATCAATATTTAAATTAAGATCACTGAAAAATACAGTCGATTTAAATACTCTAAAGATGATGTACTACAGTGAATTTCAAAGTCATATAATGTATGGAATTCTCCTATGGGGATCTTCCTGCGCGGCCACGAAAGTTTTTCTCAAGCAAAAGGTGGCAATCAGGTGCATTGCAGGAATTAGTCAACTCACATCCTGTAGAAATTACTTTGTATCTCTGAAAATCCTAACAGTGGCAGAATTGTATGTATTAGAATCCAGCGTATATGTTCATAAGAATAAGCAAGTTTTCCAAAACAAAAATAATAACCCGCACACATACAATATCCGAAATCAACTGATTCATACTACAAAGCACAACCTTAGTCTTACCGCTAATAGCGCTGATATTTTAGGAATTAAAATATACAATAAATTGCCAGACAGTTGGAAAAATTTTACACCTACACTCTTCAAGAATACAGTCAAATCTTGGTTACAATCAAACTGCTTCTATTCACTAAGTGAATTCTTTAATAGCGAATAGTATATAGAACATTGTGGATACATACATATATGTATGTTCATATTTATGGTAGCTTAAGTGTAATGTATTGTATCAAGTCTATTTTGATTTGTTTGATTTATTAATGTTGCTTTTTTTTCTTTTTCTTCCTATTTGTTGCTGTATGATTTACTGTATTGATTTATTGACGTATTTTATACCTGAGTCTCTAAAATAAACATTTACTTACTTACTTACTTACTAATAATAATAATAATAATTCATGCCTTAACATCCCCAATAATAAACTACTATAATTTAATATTCTGCAAATGTTTTATTTTCTTCATACCAGACCATTAGTAGGTACTGTAATGATATTTAGCTACCGTATAGAGATCTGTAAATGTGGGTTCTGCGTACACTCAATAGATGGCGCTGTAACTGTATTTAATTTAGCTCTGGAACGTAAGTATATATTAAATATAATTAAAATTATGTTTAAAAAAATGTTAGGTTAAGTATTTCATGGACCATAACGATAACAATTATTAGCTGTAGTAGTGTATTAAAAAATACTGAGGTGCCCTTTAAGAATAAGGTTACTGCTACGGTTTCAACTTATCGTGTAAATCGTCCATAAACAAATTTTGAACGAAACATAATGATAAATAGATCTAATAATTAATAGTAAAGTAATAGATGAAAAACACATACAATTAACTGCTCTTATTTAACATGCTGCAAATGTTCTTGCTGCATTTCATACGAAAGGTATTATCAATTAATAAAGATGAAGTTTTTGTCAATTTTCTTATACAGTGTAATTTACAATGATAGTTTAAACATATTTTATAAATCTAATAATTAATAGTAAAGTAAAAGAGGGAAAGCACATAAAATAATAATAATAATAATAATAATAATAATAATTCATGCCTTAACATCCCCAATAATAAACTACTATAATTTAATATTCTGCAAATGTTTTATTTTCTTTATACCAGACCATTAGTAGGTACTGTAATGATATTTAGCTACCGTATAGAGATCTGTAAATGTGGGTTCTGCGTACACTCAATAGATGGCGCTGTAACTGTATTTAATTTTGTTTTTCAATTTTTCGATTCATATATAAAGGCAAAATTTCCATATATTATTATTATATATATGCAGGGAGCACGGTTAAATTAAATAATAATACTATCTCCAGCCAACGATTAACCGAGGGTAGATGAGAAAACACTGGTATATAAGGTATTCTTCTATTTAGCATTTTTTAATGTAAATTACAATGTAAAACAAAATTCCAACATCTATACTGTTCAAATTGTGAAAGTGAACTTTAAGTAAGCTGTATCCATGGATTCGCAATTTCATTTAGTGCAGTTAATTTCGCGTGCGATGGTAGGTACCTACAATATATGTCAGAGTTACTATGTAAACACAAGAAAAGACATGATTGGTTTTCAAATAGAAATGTATTTAGCACATATTAATCTAGCAAGTAAAATGAAAATTCCATGGAGATTAAGGGATAAAGAAGTTAGTTGAAAATAATTGGAACAGAATACAACCATCAAAATTGAGTTATAAAAAGAAAAATATATTTTAAAGGTCATTAAAACAGAATTTTGGTATCGTCTACAACATATGAATGGAAATTTTAGTTATGTAAACATGCATTTAATGCTTTGAAGGTGACATAAGAAGATATATATAATATCTATATCCTTTTTTTGGAAGAACATGTTATATTTACAATACTAATATCCTTTGGAAAAGCGAGATTAAACAAATTCTCGTGAATAACCACAATCCAGGACATAGATCCGTATAAATAGGGGCATTTCATCGAGGAATCCAGTAGAAAGATTTTGTGTGCGCATCTTAGGTTAGTGATCTACAATAGAAATAGGTATTTATAACTAGCTATCGTAGGGAATCAGCTTAGTTAATAAAACAATTTTGTAAAAGAAGTAGAAGAATACACAGTTTATTTACCGTAGTTATTTTCTTTGATTTACATACATTTAATACATTAAAGGTAGAGTTGTTATTAGTAATTATAGCTTTATTTTGGTACTGAACCCACGTAACACTACAGTACATTGATTTTTTTCTATAAATTCTACAAATACAGTGGTACAATATACGACTTTAATTCGTTCCTAATGTTTGACTTGTACTTGTACTTGTAATGTAAAAAAATTCCTCTTTATATTATTTTTATATTACCGGGGCTGTAAAATAATAAATAGTATTTAAGGACGTAAAAAGGAGACTAGGTACTACAGTTCTTAAATTTAAACTCTAATACTAAAATATAAATCGAAACAAATTATTCGATTCTGGTGAAGAAGAGTCCTATTGACAGGCAAAATCTAATAATTTTTTTAGGTAATCCGCATGACCATCCATTTGAGGATGGCGAAGAAAGTTCTGATGCGTCTTCTATTTGTAGTGGAAATAGTGACACGACTTACATTCCGTCAACAGAATATGATAGTGTAAATATTTGAAGTACTTTACTGGTATCACAGATGAGTTACATAGAGATAGCTGATCACATTATAAAATTAGACGTGGTGTTTCGACCGGGAGACCCCATTCTCGACCCTACAGTACGCAAAAACCGAAAGTCGGACTAAATCGGCGATCTAAACAACGAGTGCGGTTTTATAGTGTTATGAACTGTCTCTATCAAATTTGTCTGTGCTCATACATTTTGATAAAAAATCTAAAACAATAAATACTTGAACAACAATTTCAAATAATTTTTCTAATCGATTATTTTTGATTAGGATACTCCCAAAAGTGTTGAAATTCCAATACGAAGTCCTGTTTTAGTAAACGTAAGTTTAAACATAATTATTGTAGGTATTTGATAGACGATTGACTAATTATAGCTTTTCATTGTTAACTTTTTAGATAAATACCACAAACAAAGTTACTTTGCAGAATAAGGACAATTATGATAACAAAGAAAATTTTACTCCCCTAGATTTTGAGACGCTAGACAATCTTAGCGTAGGTAACAGCAACAGTATCGTGTACCTAAATAATGAATACTTTCTTTCTCTCATTTTGCAGGAATATAGTTTGATCACTAATACTGATATTGAAAACTTAAAAAAATGTTTTCTTCAAAATGATGCCCTAGTCCAGAGAAATATAGCCATACCCTCTAGTACGAAATCGAGCGCTAACAAAAGAGTACCTTTAATTTTCTGCCTAGTAAATTAGTGTACAGAAACACAGAGAAAATAATTATTTGTATCCTATTCTACCAAGTAGTCCCTATACTATCTGTCTACATTCTGTATTGTATAACTTATACATACATATATAGGTACCGAATCTTGCACCTGCTAAAAGTTTTCTAATATACCTGAAATTAGACTACTATTAGCTTAGAAGTTTTAGGCCTTATTTTTACACATTTCCTTAGACACAACGATTCATGAATTTAACACACATTTATATCACTCTAAAAATATTTTTTCCAGAAAACAGATGTCTTCAAATCTCCTTTTTTAATTAATAATAAATATAAAAAAACCACATGCAAATTTTGCGACAGCGAAATCACCTCCAAGCACTTTGCTAGACATTTAGAAAGGAATCACGCTGAGGAAAATGAGGTAAAAGAAATATTCTCATTGGAAGCCAAAAGTGTCAAAAGAAAGAGATTACTTCAACTACTTAGAAATGCAGGAAATCTAGAACCTGCAATTAGGGGGCACATAATACCAAAAAAACGTCAAGTTTCACAAGAAATAAAGGACAGTGATTATGCTATTTGCGTATATTGTAAAGGATATTACAAACGTCTCTGTCTTAGTCGTCACATGAAGAAGTGTTTTGCTAAAGATGCAAACTCGAATTCTAACGAAACTAAACGACCACTAGCTGAATCCTTAGTCTATTCAGCAAGTTTGAAAAAATATGGTGATTTGTTGAATAAATTATCAGTCAAAACGGAAATATTTAGCAAAATGCTTGCTGACAATATCACATCAGTTGCAATTAATGACGTTCTTCTCATTTTATTCGGAGAAAATTTACTAAAAAAAAATAAAAATAAGCGTAGTTTATATCACGTGTCAAACAAATTACGAGAATGTGGCAAATTTTTACTCGAAATGCGGAAACTGGGTTCTTACAATGACATGCTTTCTACATTAAAGCCTGAAAACTTTGACGATGCAGTTGAAGCAACAAAGAAAATGTCTAGATATGACGTAAATAATAGAAGTTTTGGAGCCGCATCACTAGCACTACATTTTGGAACTACATTGAAAAACTTAGCGGACCTAGCAATCAAATTAATTTTAAGATAAAAAAATACCTTTACCAGTATCGAATATTGAAAAGTCGTTAACAGAATTAGAAAGATTTAAAAAAATAGTAGAATCTCAATGGACTACGGAATTGGGTAGTTTAGCATTAAAATATCTTAACGAAAAGGCTGCAGTAAAGCCAAAACTACTTCCAGTAACTGAAGATATTGTAAAATTGAAAAACTTTGCTGAACAGTCTGCAGAAGAATCTTACGAATTATTAAAATCAACTAAATCAATACCTGCTTATAAAACGTTAGCTGAAACTACACTTGTTCTAACTATATTACACAATAGAAAAAGGGTCGGCGATATTCAGTACCTGGAATTGAATTGTTATAGCGAACAGATAAATAACAATACAAATGGAACGGTTCAAACCGAAATGGCAACATCACTTACAGAAAATGAGAAAATTTTAACCCAACATTACAAAAGAATTGTATCGATTGGTAAAGGTAGTAGAGCAGTTACCATTCTAATTCCAAAAAAAATGCAAAAGTACTTCACGATGATATACAAT
This sequence comes from Holotrichia oblita, assembly GCA_023690525.1. Taxonomy (NCBI): domain Eukaryota; kingdom Metazoa; phylum Arthropoda; class Insecta; order Coleoptera; family Scarabaeidae; genus Holotrichia; species Holotrichia oblita. The sequence continues at coordinate 76,541,043 of CM043018.1, forward strand.
CTCAGAACAAGTACAACATGGTTTCCAGCTAGTAACACGTATTGTTTTACAAATCCTAAGTCTATAAGATGGTTAGATGGATGTGCAGTTATCTGAAAATATGCATTACAGTATGGAGCAAAAAATCCGCAACTTCTTACATCTTGCCGTTTAAGAAAACATATAGCAACTGTTACACAAATACTAAGCTTAAAAAATAATGAGATAGAACAACTAGCCAAATTTATGGGGCACACATCAAAAACTCATGAAAATTTTTATAAGTACATATTGTTACGTCATTACTACATTTTCAGTAAATATTAATAATTTGTAGATTACCACAAGATATTTATCAAGTAGCAAAGATCTCCAAAATTCTTCAGTTAATGGAACAAGGTAATGCTGCCCAATTTAAAAATAAATGTTTGGAAGAAATAGATATTGACATGGAAAACATAGAAGACGTGACTCAAAATAATCGTAATGCGGATGTTGAGCGGCGTGAAATCGAGAGTAATAAGATATTAAATTCGAGTAGTTTGTGTTTATTTATTAATATTTTGTGTTGTTCAGATACTGATGCAGATGACTGGATTGAAAACAATAGGACAAATACTGAAAGCACGGATGCAACTGAGAACAATAGGACAAATACTGAAAGCACTGAGGCAACTGAGAACAATATTTACAGTAACACTCATGAAAGTAACGGTGAAAGTTCTGATAATGGTACTTACATTCCAAGTATAGAAACTTCAATTTTGGAATACATTTAATTCTTTTCAGATTTGGAATGTCTAGACTCGCGTGCTCAGCCAAATTGTAAGGAATCCTATATAAAAACATTATCAGAGAAGAAAGGTTAATAACACATCCTACAATAATTAGGATGATTTGTAAATTTATTATATTTACAGGTTCCAAGCAGAGATGGAAACCGGAGCAAAAAAAATAATGCTACAATATTTTAAAAAGAATCTTCAAAACAAAAAGGCACTCAAGAAAAATGAATGCGAAGAATTTTTAAAAACATATAACAAGCAGTTTGTAGGCGTTGGGTGGGTGAGAGTGAAGACTTTTATATTTAATGTATGTCGAATGAAAAATTAAATAAAATTCAGTTTGTGTACATCTTAATAAACGATTTAAATCAACTTTATTTTCTATTTTTTATGTACCAATTAATTTAGTATTTTTTGTTTTAATATCTTTCAAAATGATACCTACTAATTCCTAATAACAAATTCTTCCAAATTTACTACTCTACAGTTAATAACATAAAATTTGTGAGAGCGAAAATATAATCCTATAGAAAAGACACTGAAATCATTGGCAACATCGCAGGGTGTCACTTTTACATTTATTTCCGTTATACACAATTTAAATGGGTTCCACTTTGTTATTTCATATGGTGGGTGTCACTCAATCCAAAATCTATTAATAATATATAAATTGGGTGCCAATTTAACGTTTGCCGTATAGGGTGTCACATTGATATGAAACTAAGTATATATATATATATATATAGACCATCTTAAATATAAATCTTTAATTTACGTACCCGGACTTACCGATCGAATCAAACAACTTTTTAAGAATACTTCCGTCAAAATAGCCTTTACTTCGGCTGTTCCCTGTAGTAGGTTTTTCTCCAGGCTTAAATCACCCTTACCAACAGACCAACGCACCAACATAGTATACGCTATCAAATGTAGAGACTGTCACAACTTTTACGTCGGGCAAACGACCCAACGTTGGAGGGAGCGCAAAACACAACACAGAAGTGATTCCCGGGTACACCCCAAAAAGTGCACCTTAGCCTCCCACATTAACAAAACTAAACACACAGTTGATCTTGACAATCCAACCTTTTTATTCACAGAAAATAATTACAGTAAAAGATTGGTTCTAGAAAATTTGGCTATAATCAAAATTACTAACAATTTGAATACTAAAGAACAATCATCCTTGTTATCTAACATCTATATTAATATTATTAATAACATCAAATTACATATCAAATAGGATAAAAAAATGTTTACCTCATTACTTTTGAGTCCAGTCTGGTATGGTCACAGTTGTTTCCTTTAGAATATTTTTCATTTTCAATAAATATATTTTTTGCTTGTTCTATCCTTTACATTCAAATGTACACCTACACGACGTGTGTTCTCTGTCTGTTATGCCCAACTATTTGATTTATCATTTTAATATTTTAACTTGTTCGTATAAGTTTGTCTTAGTCAATGTTATAAATTTTAATTTACAATTTTAATTTAATACAATTACTGCACATCACTTTTTAGAAAATGTGCATATTTTAAGTATCAAATTAGGTACTTTTTCTTAACCTTTAACGACCATGAGCTTTTCTGCTCTCAACTATCTCGAATGAATTGAAGTCTACTGTAAGTTAAAAATTTTTTTTTTACCTTTACTTTTATTATAATTAACGATTTAATGTAGGTCTGAAGAAGGTGAAAATATACTCGCCGAAACTGTCACGTTGACTTAAACAGTTGTTTAATTTCAAAACCCAAATTCTACTTTTGTTAGCAGTAAAAATATTTACCAATACACGAAGAAATCAGCACCAGCATCTGGTTTACATCTTCTACACTTGTAACTATATATATATATATATATATGAGTACAATTTCACCGTAAATTTATGTTACGGAATTCGAGTTATAGTAGGAAGACAATTTTTTGCTGTTGGCGTTTCGGGTATATTTAATTAACCCTTCATCAGAACCTGAGATGCAAAATTACACTAATCAATGTGGTGTACATTAAAGTAATTGAAAAATAAAATAAGATGAAGAGTTAATTAAATATACCCGAAACGTCAACAGCAAAAAATTGTCTTATTACTTCCTACTATAACCCGAATTCCGTAACATAAATTTACGGTGAAATTGTCTACTATCACTAAATCGGTAATCACCGAGTCTTCTTTTGGGTAATTGTTCTTCCAATTATGGGTTTCTACGAAGATTTTAAGCATACCTACGGCCTAGATATCCAACTTGCCGCCAAATTTTGGTCCAACACGAACAGAAAACTTGCCTCATACAGAAATCGTCTCCTGTTCTTGAAGAAATGCAAGAAGTTCAAGGTTTTTCCTAGACATATCACTCACAATCTCAAGTCAATCGACCAAAGTACAACATCGCACAACTCCAAGATGATACAGATGGGAGATAAAATCTTAAAGAAATTAAAAATAGATTTACTTAACTTCGAAATTAAAAATACATACTCACATTTGGCTTATCTGGTAGACAATAGAAATCGTTTTATGAACGTCGTCAGGGCTGGGATTCCCAGAGCCAGATTCATAGTACTTAATTCGTGTTTGAAACGTAAGTACTACAAATTTTTAAAAAAATTTAAACGTAATCATTCACATAAACTATACATGTTGATGCTCACTCCATCAAAGAGAAATATTAATTTTTCCAATCATGTACCTAACATTACGCATATTATACGTACCTAAGATAACTCATACTGTTGAACCAGTTGATGTGCAAGTCCATCAGAGTCAATCTAGAGCTTCCCTCACACAACAGTCTACTTCCACAGTCCAGACCCCAGGAAACAGTCCTAAAATTGTTGCCGTTATGCAATTCACTGATAATCGTTTTATAAATTTAACTGATGTCACCTTTCCTCCAGAAATTACTAAATTACTGGCAATGGCACCTAAATTCTCCTTACCAACCTCACCTTCGAACATTCGCTATGACAAGCTTTTGGTTGATGTTGAATTTATGCTATCGGGCATTGATGACACAGAAAGAGATGCTCTACGGTCGGATATAGTTTATCACATCACCTCCTATATCAAAAACAAAGCGTTAAAGAACCATATATCTAATACCAATATAATTAATACAACGAAAACCTTTCTTAACGAGCATAAAGACATAATTATCTCACGTACTGACAAAACTAATTCCACTGTATGCATGTATCTTGCTGACTATCACACCAAAATGTTAGAACTATTGCAGGATGATACGGTTTACAAAATTATTAAAAATGACCCTACCATGTCCTACGAGAAAAAAACCAATCTTCTTTTAAAAAAGTTAAAAGACCATAAGCACATTGATGACGTTACTTACAGAAGCTTAACAATACATAATTCTGCACCACCTCGCATCTACGGTTTAATTAAGACCCATAAAGTTGGAAATCCCTTACGACCCATTGTTAGCTGTATCCAGAGTCATGCAAAAAACGTTGCCAAGTATTTTGCCCATATTTTGGATATTTCCTTCTCACCTATTAACACATTCAGAGTTAGACACTTTCGAAGTCGCGAACCAATTAAATAATATTAATATTGATCAACAACATATCGTGGTATCTTTTGATGTTATAAGTCTCTTTACCAATATTCCTACAGAACTGGCTCTTTCTATTATAAAAGACAATTGGGAAATCATTAAGGATAATACCACCATTTCTAAAACTGACTTCCTACAAATACTTAAATGGATATTCGATAGGCACTCCGATGGGATCATCCATTTCATCTATAATCGCAGAAATTGTCATGAACCACCTTTTGAAATATGTGACCAATAATATCGATTACACTATGGGTTTTATTTACCAGTATGTTGACGACATTGTGTGCAGCATCCCTGCCAATAAATTGGAATATACTCATACATCTGCAATTTACGTACGAGGTCGAAGAAAATAATATTATACCATTCCTTGATACAAAAATAATACGGGGAAATGTCTTAAAACTGAGATGGTATAGAAAACCTACCAGATCTACACGACTTCTTAACTACCATTCAAATTGTCCTAAAAAGTTTAAATTCAATCTAATTTTAGGTATGAAGAACAGAATACATAAAATAAGTCATCCAGATTTTCTACACCAAGATTTAATATTATTGAAAGATATTTTACTTAAAAATTATTACCCTCAACATTTGCTTAATAAATTACTGTTCTCGACTTCCCCGTCTATACATACACATTCAACACATCATAATACCCATTCTTCCTCTCAGAGCACACAGATTACTTACAGATCCTTACCCTTCATTCCTGAATTGTCGAATAAAATTAAACAATCATTTACGAAATTTCCTAACATAAAAATAGCTTTCACCTCCGCTCACCCCTGTAGGATTTTCTATACACCTTTAAAAACATCCATACCCATACATCTTAATAGTAATGTTGTATATAAAATTAAATGTACTACCTGCAAAAGACAAAAGTGATGTGAGGGTGAAGCCAAAAGCGTGCGCTTTAGCAAATCATGTTGCCACCATCGACCATGTGGTTGACTTTAATAACGTTGAGATCCTTTATAAAGAAGGTAACTTCACTAAGCGTATGTTCTTAGAAACCCTTGCCATTAAACTTACTCATAACACTATAAACTCAAAAAACGATAACTCTGATTGTTTCAGTAATTTGTATATCAGTTTAAAACCGATTCTTGAAAAATGTTTCAGTAAAAATAAAATTAATTCTGATAAAAGGTAGCGACTGATTTTACGTGAGAGGTATGTTGGTTGCCTATCTAAATTGGTCTGTATTTTGTTGTTGTCTATTTGCCCGTTGACGTGAGAGGTCATTGGGTTGCATACATTTGGCGGTTTTCCTTAATTCTGTGCATTATTTGAAAATCTGTCTTTGGCGCTCCCCCCTACTTCTTGTTTAAACAATCTTTTTGCATTAACAGAAAGAAAAAAAGCTATGTGCTACAAAATTTTATTGAGTTTTAATATTATTTTAACATGTAATTGTTGCAATTGATTGTCGTCTTCATGTTGGGCGGATGAGTTTAATGTGTTGTCTCCATGTAACAAATTTTAAATAGTTGAATCAGTTCCATTAATGTTCTTATACTTTGAATGTTAATTTTAAATATCAAACATTAAAAGTATGTTCTATGTCGGCCAACTCATGTTGTGGTATTCACAAGAGAAATGAGATGTAATTGCTAATGTAAGTAATTTTATTTTATTTTTCAATTACTTTAATGTACACCACATTGATTAGTGTAATTTTGCATCTCAGGTTCTGATGAAGGGTTAATTAAATATACCCGAAACGTCAACAGCAAAAAATTATCTTATTACTTCCTACTATAACCCGAATTCCGTAACATAAATTTACGGTGAAATTGTACTAGTACTATTACTAAATCGGTAATCACCGAGTCTTCTTTTGGGTAATTATATATATATATATATATAGATGTAATGAAATTACTGTGATTAACACAGAATTCGGGTTTAGTTTTTTAATAAAACAAGTATTTTAGCCTTGTGACGTTTCGGAGACTAATTTTCTCCTTCCTCAGACCTATTTATTAACAAACACTAATAAATTTTAACAAGTTTTAAATTTGACTGTGAAAAACTTACATTGGGCTTTACTTTAAATTTATGTAGACATTGAAACTTGCTTCAGGCATTAATGCACAGTGTAGTAATTATATACACCTATTATTAACTGATTTTGAGAATGGTATGTACTTTGTCACTAAATTAATATGTTATATTTGTTTAAAACCTTGTAAATGGGACGTTACGAACAGTGAATGTAGAATAATATTTTAAAATCGGATGCAATGTCATGTGTAAGTGAGATGTCCAGAAGGCAAAAAATTTTTCTTTTTAACAAATTTTCGAGGATATTTAGATGTCGCACATACAGGGGACTACAAAAGAAAACTCAACTATAATGTGGGGAAAGAACAAAAGCCTATTGGAGCTTTATTTTAATGTTTTCAACTATATTTGAATAGATATTGGAAAGAGATGACGATTGTTCTTTTGTATTTAAATTTTGGTGATTCTATTTATAGCTAAATTCTCCAAGACTAACCTTTTATTGTAGTTATTTTGATTAAATAAAAAAACCGGATTTTCAAGGTCTATGTTGTGATTGGTTTGGTGGACGTGTGCCGCAAGGGCACATTTTTTGGGCTTTTTGAAATCGCTTTTGTGTTGGACAGCGCGCTCGCGCCATCTTTGAGTTGTTTGACCAATGTAATAACTTTGACAGTCAATACATTTAACTGCGTAAACTACATCATGGTGTTGGTAAAGTGGAAGTTTAGTTTTAAGTTTAGTGAAAAAATTTTGGGTAGGTATGGCAGTTGTGAAAGCAATATTAATGTTAGTATCCTTAAATAACATTTTAATTTTATCGGTCAGTTTGGGGATATAAATCAGTGATTTGTATATGGGGCCCTGTGTATTGTTGGCAGTGGAATTATTGAGGGGTAGATTAATATTGTAGGGATGTTGGCTTGAGAAAAGGATTCTTTTGGTCAGATGTTGTGGGAAATCATTTTTACGTAGGATATCAAGAAGTATTTTTAAATCCTCATTTATAAATTGAGGGTGTGTTATTTTTAGTATTCTATTTTTCATGGCTAATATGAGATTAATTTTATATTTAAGGGGGCAGTGTGAGTTAAAATTTAGTAATCTGTTTGAATTTGATGGTTTTCTGTACCATCTCAGCTTAATGGTGTTATCCACCTTGACCAGTAACGTATCAAGAAAAGGTAGGGATTGATTTTGTTCTACTTCATAAGTGAATTGTAACTTGTTATTAACATTATTAAAAAGGTCTAAAATGTTTTGAATACGTTCTGGAGGAAGAGTACAAACGAGATCGTCTACGTATTGGTACATAAATCCAAAGGGAAAATGGGCCTGTTCGTTGACCTCTTTAAGTATATAGTTCATGACTATATCAGCGATGATGGGTGATAGTGGGCTGCCCATCGGAGTACCATGTATTTGCTGGTAGATTTCACCTTCATAGATGAAATAGACAGAGTTAAATACCCATTTCAGAAGAGCGATGAACGTAGGTTTTGGTATGGGAGTGATAGGTTCCATTAGGAACCAATTTTCTTCTATTATATTGATCACTAATTCAGTAGGTATGTTGGTAAATAAACTGACTACATCAAAGGATACTAGAACATGTTTTTCAGGTATAGTGAGATTATTAGTGGCTGTAGCGAAAGCAAAGGAATCTTGTATTCTGAACTGGTTATAGTCGCTGAAGGCTGATTTTAAAATATTTGCCATAAACTTCGCAAGATTTCTACTGTGGCAATCAACATTACTGATGATGGGTCTAAGGGGAACACCCTCTTTATGTATCTTAGGGATACCATAAATCCGAGGTATAGCAGAGTTGTGTTTTGTTAAGGTTTTGTAAGTATCGTCATTAATGTAATATTTAACTTTGAGATCTTTAATTATTTGATTTGTTTTCCTTTCATAGGAGTATGTAGGGTCAGTGTTAATGAGTCTGTAAATTTCACCATCCGTGAGTAGTTCTTTCATTTTGTGATGATATTCGATTCTGCTCATGCAAACGGTCACATTACTTTTATCTGAGATAGTGAAAATTAAATCCTCATTTTGTTTGATGAATTTGGACATGTTTATTTGATCTTCAAAGTTTTGTTGATTGATTTCTGATTTTAGAAAATGATTGGTATGGTAAGCAATTTCTGTTCTGTATTTATCTCTATCAATAGGGTCTATTGCTTTCAGAATGTCTTCACAATCTGCCAGAAGACGATGAAGAGGTATATTTTGGTGTTAACTGTGAGAGAGAATTTAGGACCTTTGGAGAGGATATTTATGACTTCAGGAGGAATATTAGTGTCAGTTAGATTCTTGAAAAAACATTTATCATTATTATCTTGTGTGGTATCGTTTGAATTATTGTTAGTGAATGTGTGGTTGTGTGTGTGGTTATTGTTTGTTGTGTGTGTATGTGTGTGTTTTGTACAAGAGTGAATTTTAGTTTTATTGGAATTAATTTTAAGTTTTGAGAATTTGTTTTGATGTATTATTTTTAGTTTGTGATAAATTTTGTTATATTCTGACTTCTGTAAGCGATTGAAATTTTTGTACATACCTAATGGTATAATGGCCTTAACGTGCGACATCAAATAATTCCTCCTACTAATGAGATGTTGTATGTGGGCGTAAGTATTTCTAATTTCCCATCTGAGAATACGGTTTTTGAAATTATGGGTTAATCTGTAAGAATCATTAATTGATTTGGCATTGCATCCGACTGTACAGTATTGAAGTGACTTAAAACTATTGCTGATATGTGCAGGACAAATTGAATGTAAACGGCATTTCTTGAGGAAAATCAATCTGTTCCTGAATGATCCAAGTTTCTTGTTGGTGTTACTCCAATCTTTCATGGCTCTGGTGGTGTTGGCCCCAAATTTGTTTGTAATGTCAGTGTAGAAACCCATGTTAAATTGTTGAATTGAAGTGAAAAAATCAGTTGCTGACGCTGATTTGTCGTATATTGATGTAATGAAATTACTGTGATTAACATCAATATACGACAAATCAGCGTCAGCAACTGATTTTTTCACTTCAATTCAACAATTTAACATGGGTTTCTACACTGACATTACAAACAAATTTGGGGCCAACACCACCAGAGCCATGAAAGATTGGAGTAACACCAACAAGAAACTTGGATCATTCAGGAACAGATTGATTTTCCTCAAGAAATGCCGTTTACATTCAATTTGTCCTGCACATATCAGCAATAGTTTTAAGTCACTTCAATACTGTACAGTCGGATGCAATGCCAAATCAATTAATGATTCTTACAGATTAACCCATAATTTCAAAAACCGTATTCTCAGATGGGAAATTAGAAATACTTACGCCCACATACAACATCTCATTAGTAGGAGGAATTATTTGATGTCGCACGTTAAGGCCATTATACCATTAGGTATGTACAAAAATTTCAATCGCTTACAGAAGTCAGAATATAACAAAATTTATCACAAACTAAAAATAATACATCAAAACAAATTCTCAAAACTTAAAATTAATTCCAATAAAACTAAAATTCACTCTTGTACAAAACACACACATACACACACAACAAACAATAACCACACACACAACCACACATTCACTAACAATAATTCAAACGATACCACACAAGATAATAATGATAAATGTTTTTTCAAGAATCTAACTGACACTAATATTCCTCCTGAAGTCATAAATATCCTCTCCAAAGGTCCTAAATTCTCTCTCCCAGTTAACACCAAAAATATACCTCTTCATCGTCTTCTGGCAGATTGTGAAGACATTCTGAAAGCAATAGATCCTATTGATAGAGATAAATACAGAACAGAAATTGCTTACCATACCAATCATTTTCTAAAATCAGAAATCAATCAACAAAACTTTGAAGATCAAATAAACATGTCCAAATTCATCAAACAAAATGAGGATTTAATTTTCACTATCTCAGATAAAAGTAATGTGACCGTTTGCATGAGCAGAATCGAATATCATCACAAAATGAAAGAACTACTCACGGATGGTGAAATTTACAGACTCATTAACACTGACCCTACATACTCCTATGAAAGGAAAACAAATCAAATAATTAAAGATCTCAAAGTTAAATATTACATTAATGACGATACTTACAAAACCTTAACAAAACACAACTCTGCTATACCTCGGATTTATGGTATCCCTAAGATACATAAAGAGGGTGTTCCCTTAGACCCATCATCAGTAATGTTGATTGCCACAGTAGAAATCTTGCGAAGTTTATGGCAAATATTTTAAAATCAGCCTTCAGCGACTATAACCAGTTCAGAATACAAGATTCCTTTGCTTTCGCTACAGCCACTAATAATCTCACTATACCTGAAAAACATGTTCTAGTATCCTTTGATGTAGTCAGTTTATTTACCAACATACCTACTGAATTAGTGATCAATATAATAGAAGAAAATTGGTTCCTAATGGAACCTATCACTCCCATACCAAAACCTACGTTCATCGCTCTTCTGAAATGGGTATTTAACTCTGTCTATTTCATCTATGAAGGTGAAATCTACCAGCAAATACATGGTACTCCGATGGGCAGCCCACTATCACCCATCATCGCTGATATAGTCATGAACTATATACTTAAAGAGGTCAACGAACAGGCCCATTTTCCCTTTGGATTTATGTACCAATACGTAGACGATCTCGTTTGTACTCTTCCTCCAGAACGTATTCAAAACGTTTTAGACCTTTTTAATAATGTTAATAACAAGTTACAATTCACTTATGAAGTAGAACAAAATCAATCCCTACCTTTTCTTGATACGTTACTGGTCAAGGTGGATAACACCATTAAGCTGAGATGGTACAGAAAACCATCAAATTCAAACAGATTACTAAATTTTAACTCACACTGCCCCCTTAAATATAAAATTAATCTCATATTAGCCATGAAAAATAGAATACTAAAAATAACACACCCTCAATTTATAAATGAGGATTTAAAAATACTTCTTGATATCCTACGTAAAAATGATTTCCCACAACATCTGACCAAAAGAATCCTTTTCTCAAGCCAACATCCCTACAATATTAATCTACCCCTCAATAATTCCACTGCCAACAATACACAGGGCCCCATATACAAATCACTGATTTATATCCCCAAACTGACCGATAAAATTAAAATGTTATTTAAGGATACTAACATTAATATTGCTTTCACAACTGCCATACCTACCCAAAATTTTTTCACTAAACTTAAAACTAAACTTCCACTTTACCAACACCATGATGTAGTTTACGCAGTTAAATGTATTGACTGTCAAAGTTATTACATTGGTCAAACAACTCAAAGATGGCGCGAGCGCGCTGTCCAACACAAAAGCGATTTCAAAAAGCCCAAAAATGTGCCCTTGCGGCACACGTCCACCAAACCAATCACAACATAGACCTTGAAAATCCGGTTTTTTTATTTAATCAAAATAACTACAATAAAAGGTTAGTCTTGGAGAATTTAGCTATAAATAGAATCACCAAAAATTTAAATACAAAAGAACAATCGTCATCTCTTTCCAATATCTATTCAAATATAGTTGAAAACATTAAAATAAAGCTCCAATAGGCTTTTGTTCTTTCCCCACATTATAGTTGAGTTTTCTTTTGTAGTCCCCTGTATGTGCGACATCTAAATATCCTCGAAAATTTGTTAAAAAGAAAAAATTTTTGCCTTCTGGACATCTCACTTACACATGACATTGCATCCGATTTTAAAATATTATTCTACATTCACTGTTCGTAACGTCCCATTTACAAGGTTTTAAACAAATATAACATATTAATTTAGTGAAAAAGTACATACCATTCTCAAAATCAGTTAATAATAGGTGTATATAATTACTACACTGTGCATTAATGCCTGAAGCAAGTTTCAATGTCTACATAAATTTAAAGTAAAGCCCAATGTAAGTTTTTCACAGTCAAATTTAAAACTTGTTAAAATTTATTAGTGTTTGTTAATAAATAGGTCTGAGGAAGGAGAAAATTAGTCTCCGAAACGTCACAAGGCTAAAATACTTGTTTTATTAAAAAACTAAACCCGAATTCTGTGTTAATCACAGTAATTTCATTACATCAATATACGACAAATCAGCGTCAGCAACTGATTTTTTCACTTCAATTCAACTATATATATATATATATATATATATATATATATATATATATATATATGTATAGACATGACCTTAACGGGAAGTAATCTAGTTTACATGTGCAACAGTGCGCCGTGATTGACACTTGGTAACTAAGGTTCGATTTTGTTTTTATTTTACTTTTTTTTGCGGGTTGTTTTTTCGGGAGTTTTTTTTAAGTTATGCGGTGTGCGATTTCGTTAACGTCCGTACTAGGCCCGAACGACTTTGGCCGGATTTTTGTTTATGTGTACAAGTTGACGCTGTTCGGTCGCCTCTTAGTTATGAAGATCGTCGTTATTTGTGATGTATTGATGTACATACGTATCGCCGTACAAGTACGTACGCCTACGTATGACGATCGCGCATGATCGTCATGCTAGCCATCCTTATCGGCTCCATGGCTTCCGCTTATATAGCTATCTCACTCTCTCGCTCTAGCTTTGATATGCGTACACATGGAGATGGCCGACGCGTGGCTGTTAGTATCTAAGTCATTTTTAAACATGCGAGACTGTCCAAATTTACAGCGACGGCCATACCACCGTGAAAATGCCAGTTCTCGTCCATTCGCGTTAGGACCGCCATAGTGGAATGTCCAGTGCGCGTCCCCTCGTGAATACACAGCGTTTTTTTTAGTGAAGTAGAGTGAATAAATTAGTGTACATAGCTCCCTTGCCTTCAGCATGTCTCTCTCCCTCTCATAGGAAGTTTGTGTCCAAATTTGCATAGTTTTACCCTGCAAAAATCGCTCCTAAAATTTCTTAACCTTAACAGCGCTTCCGCGCCAATTTCTCCCGCGGTTTCTAAGGGTCACCTCCGGTCAGTGCGCGTCAATTCCTCATTACTATTCGCGGCCCCGCGTAATTCCAACCGTCACACAGCGTGGCTAAGTCTTACGATCACTACACGTACCGAATACTGAACTTTCCATAAGCCACACGCTCCACGTAAAACAAGGCCAGCATCCACGGCGTGGACTGGCAAGCACCCTAGTGCCAAGGGCTCCCCGCCCCGGCAACATGACCAGATCCGGTAAAAACCACCTAAAAACTCCGGGAAGTCCGAAAGCAGAGATGACTACAGCATTAGCAGCGAGGAAGAAAACTCAAAAAGCAGACGACGAACCTGCAACAGAAAAAGTACCGACACAAAACCCGATAACGGCATCCCCACCCAAAATCGTTATGACCCACTCACCAACATCAACGAGGACCCAGATGAAAACGATAGCGCCCCCACGCAGCAAACAAGTGGTGCAAAAGACACAACCCCTGCAATAAACAGAACGCCAAAGCCAGTCCGTTCACCCCCTCCTATCATTATCATCCCTCACCATCATCCCTAACGCCAACAGAGCAAATCACCAACAACTAGTAACCAGGCTAAATACAATTACTACTCAATACTACGTCAAATATGGGCAGAAGGAAACATCTATCCATTTTGAACGTGAAAAATACCGAGCTATCTACATAGCCGAAATAGAAGGAAAGCTCGACTACTACACCTTCAGTACTAAAGAAAATAAGATCCGAGCCTTCGTCATTAAGGGCCACCACGATATCTCTCCAGACGAACTGCAAGAATGCCTTGCTGATGCAAACCTGCCCGTCAGCAAATGTTATAGATTATCCAAAACCAAGGAGCCAATGCATATGGTTGTAATGCCTTACGGCAACAAACCTGAGAATCTAAATAAAGACTATGGCATTATGGACTACACTAAGGTCCGATGGGAATGGTATCGTTCCAAACAGGCTGGAACGCAGTGCAGGAAATGTCAGAGGTGAGGGCATGCTACCACCAACTGCCACGCGATTAAACCAGCTTGCCTTAAATGCGCTAAGGAACATTGGACCAAGGAATGCACAAAGGACAAGAGTACCCCTGCCATATGCGTAAATTGCAATCAGGACCACCCTGCCAGCAGCCACGACTGCGCAGAGTACAAACGATACGTGGAAATGAAAGAAAAGCAACAAAAACAAAACCAACATGGACAACCGCAAAGGAGGCAGCCCCAGAACTTCATTCCTGCTTCCCCCCCCTCTCCCTCCCCACACAAAACAACCCATCGAACGCTCCTACTCCTCCCCCAAACGCCATCCCCCCGCTAACTAACAACATAGACTTTCCAAGCCTACCAACAACACAAACCAACTCCTCTCCTCGACAGCAACAAACCAACTATAACCCAATTAGCCCGACCCAACACGATCCAATCCCTATACACCTCGAACAACCGCAGCATAATCCCCGGACTGTAATCCCCCCACACTACCACAGCATCTCCCACACTTTGATAAACTCCAAAATGTCATGGCAAGACTCCAAAGGATAGACCTCCCCTGGATTGTCGATTGCTTGAGCGAACTCGTCACGGTGGTCGAACTACCCCCAAATTGCCTCAACCACCTTGAGGCAATAGAACGCTATGGTAAAGCAATTAGAAATGGCAGGCCGAAATTGTAAAAACAAAAACACAGAAATAAAAATCGTCCACTGGAATATGGACGGATTCCAAAATAAAACAGAAGAGCTAGAAATCCTACTCGCAGACACCGACGTTAAACTCGCACTACTCAACGAGACTAAACTCAACCCAGACTACAAAGCCCAAATAAGGGGATACAGGGCTATTAGAAACGATGGCCGTAACAACCAAGGTGGAACCATGATACTAATAAGAACCGACCTTCAAGAGACGGTGATCGAAAAGAGGAACCAACCTCGACAACAATCCATCACTGTTAAGATTCAGGATAATCTATATATCACCGCCATTTATAACAGCCCCCGAAACCGCCTTAACAAACTGGACCTCAACAGGCTGAAAGTTGGAAATAAACAACTTATTATCGGCGACTTAAACGCTCGGCACCAAAACTGGGCAAACAATGCCAACGCCGTGATTCTCCAAAACTACGCAGACCATATCGGCGCCATAATAATCACCCCGGAAGAACACACCTGCTTTCCATACAATGGAACAACTCCGTCAACAATAGACCTCGTAGTTAGCCGGAATGTAGCAAATATAAAAGACATAAGCTGCGCACATGGCTACCCTGGAGACCACATACCAATACAAATAACACTACAGACAACCGCACAGGACACGGAACTAGAACAAGAGCCTATAGTAGACTTTACCTCCACGGACTGGAAGGCTTTTAAAAAGCACATAAACGAAAACCTAACGCTCAGGCATGATCACCCCACTAAAGAAAGCTTGGATGACACGAACGCGCTGCTCACACAAGTCATAGCAACGGCAACGCATGCCTGCTCTAAGCACGTCGCACCCTCCCAACACTTTGCGAGATCCATTCCTCAAAACGTATTGGACCTTGTCAAGCAGAGGAAAACCCTCAGGAGGTACTATGATAAACACGGCGACCTCGAGACAAAAGGGAAAATCAAGGATGTCACGCAGCAGATTAAAGAAAGGATGAGGGAACACAAAACTGCCCAATGGGGAGCAGCAGCAGAAAAGGCAAATGACAGTGCAACCATGTGGAGGCTCGTTAAGAGATTGACGAAGCGCAGGACGCCCATACGCCAAATCTCCACTCCATCGGGCCCCACCTCTGACCCTAAGGAAAATGCCGAGATCCTTGCAACTACCTTCGAAGCCTACCATAGCCTGCCGGATCGATTAGCGAATTAGCAGCCGCAACCCCAACACTAGAAGAAGTTGCACAGCTATTAGCCGATCCAAGCGAGGTAGCGTACCACCTCTCCCACCTTCCTTCCCGCAAGGCCTCCGGCCAGGGCCGAATTTTTAACGCTGCAGCGAAGCACCTCCCATTAAAGGCCATAGTACAGATAACCCAAATAATCAACTCCATCCTAAAATTAAATTATTTTCCAACCCAATGGAAGACGTCCCTCGTCGTTCCTGTTCACAAGCCCGGCAAACCTAGCCAACACACCACCAACGTTGACAAGAACCATTCAAAATTACTTGCTAAACCGGAAATTCAAGGTCAAACTCGGAGAAGCTACATATTCCCCACAGGAAGCCAACGCTGGAGTTCCGCAACGATCGTGTCTCGGCCCCGCGCTATACAACATCTTCCTTAGCGACTTCCCGAACCATCCAAGCACCAAAACCCTTATCTACGCAGACGACGTCCTCCTATACGCCCATTCCTTCCATCCAGAACTTTCCACCCAAAAGGTCAACCACCACATCCCTGCAATAGAAAAATACCTACATAAATGGAGAATCAAATTAAACCCACTAGGTCCCAGTCCCAGTAAAGAGGCCATGACCATCGGCAAAACAAGTTCACACATAAAGCCTAAAACTAGAATAAGAATAAAAGGCACAACCGTTGAACCCACAGAAAGCATAAAATACCTAGGAACCACGATTGATCAAAGAATGACCTTCAAACTAAATACCGCCAAAAGCCTAACGAAAGCTTCTCAGATGATAGGGCAGTTATACCCACTTATGAGAGCCCAAACCTCACGGCAGAAAACAAAATAAAATTATATAAGGTAATAATTAGGCCTGCCAGATTACACAACATCCCGGCTTGGGCAGGAATGGCTCAATGCCACTGGGCGAAATTACAGATTATGCAAAATAGGTACATAAAAATAGCACTACAAGAAAGAAGAGGAGCTCGCACGTACAGGATACATCATCGGGCTAACCTGCCGCTGCTACGACCCTCCACCCAAAAACAGGTCGCTAAACCCTGAAATAAGAAAAATCACCACTACTCGCCACAGATGGAAGTACAACTACCTGGCAGATCACGGCTAGACACCAACAATAGCGCCCAACAGCTACAACGTAGTGAATCAGTGCGGTAAAACGGCCATAAGTGCAGTGCACACCCCTCCCCCCATAGTTTTACACCTGTGATAAACTAAACCAACAACGCAAGGTTTTTCCCGCACGCGGGTTTTCTCCTACAAGGTCCACCGGCGCAATCAAAATGAACTTAACACGCTATATTTAGAATAAGACTTAAAATTTATTATAATATGCTATAGTACAATGAAATGTGAATATATATGTTATAAAACTAATTCATGTAAACAAAAACTGCAAATAAATAAAATTTTGAAATCAATCAATCAATCAGTTCTCGTCCCCATTCGCGTATGTACCGTCATCGCGTTCACACGTGCACCTCCCGCGGATTAGTGAATAGAGTGCTTAGCAGTGCGAGCAGTTAGCTAATTTTTAGTCAGGAGCCTTCAGCTCACATCTCCCCAGTAGCAGGATATATTTTTCAGGTGTTTGTGTGTTCATTCTCCAGTTAATTTTGCAAATTCCTTTTTTCTCCCTTTCGCGCCTAATTCTTCCCGCGTGTGTAACGGTCAGTTTCCGCCGGCCTTCGCGCTCGCGGTTGGTCAAGCCCGCCGTGATCCGTCCGTTCGCCGCGTAGAAGTCCCTCTCCCCGAGTGATAGAGACACTGCCATTTAAACGTACTGCAAACTGAGCGACCGACAAAACCCGTTAACCGGCGCATCCACCAAATTTGATTGGCACTGGCATTAAATAAAAAGTGCTCATTGCACCAGAAGTGCTAACTAGCGATAAGAACAAAATACTTGCATCGCTACCGCAAAACAGTGAGTGCACGGACGTATGCACAAAAACCGAATTATAATCCACTTCGCGAAGTGCAAATGACGCGCTCCGGGAAAAACCACCTTAAACAAACGGGTAGTCCGGACTCCGGCAGACTCTCGGATGTCGAATCTGTGAGCGGTAATAGTGGAAGTGTCGATTCACGCCAGGCATCCAAAAGAAGGAAGAAAGCCGAGTTTACTGCAACGGTCGAGCTACATAACAGCTTCGAGGCACTCTCCGAACAGCAGGAGGAAGAAGATGATACTGACGACTCCCGGGATAACCAACGGAAATCTACAGGCGACATCAACGAAGATGTGAGCAACGCTTCGCCAATTAGAAAGGCCCGACCCTCTCCTCCGATAGTGTTCCCAAACTCCTTAAAGAACAAACACTGGTGGATGAAATAAAAGCGACTACAACAAAATTCCACGTTAGGCACGGTCCTTCGTTAACCTCAGTCTATTTCGACGACCCAGCGGACAGAGCATCGTATATGGCATCCATAAAGGACACAAGGGACCATTTCACATACAGCACCAAGGAGGAGAAGACCAGAGCATTCGTTGTCAGCGGCCTACCCGGTGACTTGGAGACAGACGAGCTTATGGAAAAACTTGGTGACCAAAAGCTCAGCCCAATTAAGGTCTACAAAATGACCAAAACAAGTTTCCCATTGTTCATGGCGGTGTTACCCGCGGGACAAACGCCTGTCACGCTAAACAAAGATCACTCCCTAATTTGCTATGCTAAGGCAAAATGGGAATGGTATAAAAACAAAAAAGAGGCTACCCAATGCCGCAGATGCCAGCGATGGGGACATGCCACAAACCACTGCCACTCAGAGTTCCGATGCCTAAAATGCGCCGAAAACCATCCAAAGCATACTTGCAAAAAGGACCGCTCCACCTCGGCCAAGTGCGCAAATTGCAAGGAAGCTCACCCAGCAAGCAGCAGGGAGTGCCGCATCTACAAAGCCTTCCTGGAAGCCAAAGCCAAAACTGCCAGAAAACCTCCCACAAGATACATCCCAGCTCCACAACCTAGACAAAATCCTTGGCTAAACAATGCACATCCCAACCCTACCACAGAAGTCGCAGCCATTCTCACTACTACAAGGCAAAGCAACCGCCCAACCATCAACTCGGACGCAGGCTCACCACTTCGGGCCAATGACGACTCACCATCTCCAGTCAGAAACACTTGGTCTCCCCGGCTTTCGGCGAACCTTCAAGCAGAGAGTATCAAGAGGAGTTCCCTCCAATATTAAGGGGCAGAAACACCCAGACAGCCAAAATCAATCCTAGCCATGAAGCACCAGGAGAAAACAGACAACAGCAACAATTCCCAATAACAACAGCCACACCAATGACCATTCGTGAAATGATTCCTGAGCGGGCAAGATTACAAGCGGCAGTAGACAAACTCCAAACACTGGACCTCTCCTGGATGGCCCAGCAACTAGAACAGTTCTATGAAGTTCTATCCAAAACCGATGATCCATTTCGGCACTGCATGGCCATCAAAAAATACCAGCAGGCTATCAGAAATGGCAGGCCATAGAAAAAATCTAACCATAATGCACTGGAATCTTGGCGGATATAGGAGTAAGGTCAACGAAGTTGAACTATTACTTAACACCAACGAGATCCACATAAAACTACTTAACGAAACCAGACTTGGTCCAGACTACACCCCGAAAATCAGGAATTACAGATGCCTATCCAACCTAGGCGACAACAACCAGGGAGGGGTCATGGTATTGGCGAGGAGGAACCTTTCCTGTGCCTTCCTGGGCAAGAGCTCAACTGGCAGGAGGCAGTCAGTGACAGTACAACTCAAAGGAGGATTGGCGGTTATGGCGGTGTATAACAGTCCAAGGCAACCACTAACCCAAGCGGCACTACGCAACCTCCATCACGGCCAAAAGCAACTAATAATTGGCGACTTCAATGCGAAACATACCAACTGGGGTAACGCCTACTGCAATGCAAATGGGAACCAGATCCAGCAACACGTAGACAACAGTGATGGTGTGGTGCAGTTCCCGGATGAATCAACGTGCGTTCCCTGTAACTGTTCTACACCGTCAACATTGGACATAGTCCTGAACAGGAATGTTCCGGAAGTGGAAGAAGTAACAGTTATCCATGGCTACCCAGGTGACCACAGGCCAGTACTGATCTCCGTCGGAGGACTGCCCCCTCCCCCAGAGACTAGACAACTCCTGGACTTCACCACTACTAACTGGAGGGAATTCAGAAGGCTGATCAACCTAGGCATGGAAAACCTGGCAGACATTTCCACCTCCGACGAGCTAGAGCAGGCAGTGGAACACTTCACCAGCGTAATCGCAGAAGCCACAAAGAACACCACGAGGTCCACTACCAGTAGCCAATTTAAGAGAGCAGCCATCCCCACTCAGGTCGCGGAACTCCTCACCCTCCGACGCAACCTCAGGAGAAGATACGACCACTCCCACAACCCAATCCTGAAGAACCAGATAAATAACATCACCGGATGGTGATCACCGTCCAACTGAGGGAGGAAATGGGTAACCACCGCAGGCAACTCTGGGCAGCCACCCTGCAAAAAATCAACGACAGCCGGGAGTCAACCTGGAAGACCACGAGAAGCCTCACCAAAAGAAGAGACCTCATCCATCAAATCGACACAGCAAGTGGGCCCATTAGCGACAAACAATCAATAGCCGAGGAGCTAGCGAAGGCCTTCAGAGAGTACCACGTTCTGCCAGCAACGGATCCAGCCACGACGGAGGAAGTAAACATGACACTGGACAACTTGGATAGAAGAGAGGCGACAGAAGATGAAGTCGCCACTCTGCTGGCAAAACACACCGAGGTATGGTCAATTGTAAAGAGGCTGCCCAGAAGAAAAGCCCCAGGGAAGGATGGCATCCACAACATAGCATTGAAGAACCTGCCGAAGACGGGCATCCTTCGCCTGACTTCAATCATAAACACCGCAATCAGACTGGCTTATTTTCCACCCAAATGAAAAGAAGCCGTCGTAGTTTGTGTGCTCAAGCCAAGGAAACCAAAGCATAAGGTCAGCTCCTACAGGCCGGTCTCCTTGCTGTCTACGATCTCGAAGGTCACGGAAAAGGTCCTAGTAAGCAGACTCAACGAACATCTTGAGGATAACGGAATCACTAAAAACCACCAGTTATGTTTCCGAGCCACCATCAGCGCTGGACACGGAACAGCGCTACTAACCACGGACATAATAGAAACCTTCAACAAGAAACAACACACTGTGGTGCTGGCCCTTGACACTGAGAAAGCGTTCGACAAGGTCTGGCACGAAGCGTTAATTTCCAAAATGATAGCGGCCAACATTCCTTTAGGATTGGTTAAACTGACGAGGAGCTACTTACAGGGAAGAAAGTTCTCGGTCAAAGTGGAGCAGGCCTTGTCGACCGAAAAACCAGCGGAAGCAGGAGTCCCTCAGGGGTCCTGTCTTGGGCCCATTCTGTACAACGTTTTCCTTACCGACATACCCACACATCCTAGTACCAAAATCCTAGTTTACGCCGACGACATCCTAATGTATTCTCACTCGCACCATCCTTAAATATCCCTTCAAAAACTCAACCACCACATTCCCACGTTGCAAAAGTTCCTGCAGAACTGGAGGATTACGCTGAACCCAGCAAAGTCAGAGCTGATGGTGGCCACAACGAGATCAAGAGACATAAACACAAAAACAATAGTTAGGGCAAAAGGAGTCCCAATCCCGAAAAGCAACCAAATAAAGTATCTGGGAACAGTGTTAGATAGTAGGTCACATTTGCAGCCAACACCCGTAATGCGGTAAAGAAGGCATCAGCGGTGATAGGGAAGCTCTATCCCATTCTAGCCAGCCGCCAAGCAACGCGCGACATCAAAACGTTGATATACACTACAATTATCAGACCAATATTACTATATAACTGTCCCACTTGGATGGGCATGGCTAGAACGCACTGGATAAAGCTACAACGCATACAAAATAAATGCCTGAGAATAACCACGGGGGCCAAAAGAGGAACAACGACGATCCCAACCCACCGAATAACCAACATGAAAACATTAGAAACAATGGCTCTAAAAACGACGAATAAGTTTTTTAATTCGAGCGCAAACAACGGCAACAGGCTAATAAGAAGCATAGCAACTCATAAAACAAGGAGGCTATACCGGTATCCAGCGGACGCCGCCCGGTAAGATAGAACCTGACCATCAAATCAGTGCATCGCGGGTGTTCAGTTATGTACATGTATTATTTTATTTTTGTTAAACTTTTGCGCCATGCGACCGGCAACCTCTTATACACCAGTTTTTTGTTCCCCCTGTTTTTGCAGCTGCGCAAGAGCAGAGCAGCAAGTGAGTAGAGAAAAGGTCGTGATACCATGTTGTATGACCAAAAACGTTGTATGTAATATATAAAACCAAAATGTAATACTGTGTCAAATACTTTTAAGTTCTCGCAAGTGAATAAACACGTTAGTTTTATTTTGATTTTGTGCAAGCATTTTACATTTACAAACCACACAATTAAACATGGTTCTTCGAACCACATATTGAATCGGTATTCATTCACGCATACACGTTGAATACAACGTCCGCTACGAAACAGCAAGAATTATCTACACGGAGACAAAAACCTGTAAGATATTTTCTTCACTACAACTTATTCGTATCACAAGATTCCGTCCTACGAGGTTCAATTCTACAACCACTTGACGACGCCATTACAAGAATACATCCACAGCTGACTCAACGAGAACCAACAGAAACGTTTCGCTTCGATGCCAAAGAAGACTCAACGATACGCAGTGAGATTATCCTTTCTATAGTTCCTATTGCTCATTATTGCGTAATCAATCACTCCAACAATAATATTACTTGTGCATATAACGTTATCTCTCCCTTTATTTTTTTTTTCAATTCAAAATGGACGCTCTAAAACGTACCAGGGGCGTGCTAAAGGGAAAATTGACCCGCTTCCACACCTTTTTGAATGAGGTACATGGTAGTACAGCAGTGACATCTGATGATACAATTAATTTACAATCGCGTTTAGATAATGCGCTTTCACTACTTTCACAGACTATGACGAGATTTATTCAAAAATGCTCGAAATAGATAATAGCGATGAAATTACTACCCAGTATTTTGAATTTGAAACGGAATACTATAATATTACTTCAAGAGCAAAAGATTTATTGAATAGATTAAACGCAAATTCTGCTAGCAACTATGCGGCCGTTCCAGCCCACACTCGCATGACTCGTCCGGCGTGCATCCGAATTCACGTTCCTTTATAAAACTTCCAACAATTAGCCTTCCTAAATTCAAGGGAGATATAGAGAACTGGATTGAGTTTAGGGAGATTTTTAACGATCTCATTCATGAAAATTCCTCCATTAAGGAAATACAAAAATTGCATTATCTAAAAGCAAGTTTAACCGGCGAAGCATCAGATCTTATCAAGTCGCTTGAATTCACTTCAAGAAACTATCCAGTTGCTTGGGCAGCAGTTTGCGAAAGGTTTAACAACCCGAGATTGCTAATCCATAAGCATTTAGAGTCAATTCTAAAAATTAAACCATTGTCAAAAGAATCTGCTTCAAAATTGCGCGAGATTAATGACACCCTTTTCAAACACGTAACATCACTCAAGTCGTTGGCTACGGATGATATACTCTTAGAAACTTTTTTGATCCACATTGTTTCTAAGAAACTTGATCCGCACTCCAGCAGAGAGTGGGAATCTTTAAAAAATGGCCTTGATAACGAACTACCTTCCTTAGAACAATTTAAGGCATTTTTGAAAAACACCGCTAATTTGTTAGAATCTCTAGAATCAAATCAGTCAAAACCGTTTGTAGAAAAATCCAAGGTGCATTTAAAATCTCATGTAACAAGCAATCCCACATGCTTACTTTGCAAAGGTGATCACATATTAACTAAATGTGACAAATTTCTAAAGCTATCCTCTCAAGACAGAACTGCTAAAGCAAAGGAGTTAAAGGTGTGCCTTAATTGTCTTGCCAAAGGTCATTTTCTGGCTCAATGCCATTCTAAGTTTACCTGTCGTCAATGTAAATCCAAACATCACACACTTTTGCACGGCGAATTAACATCTTTGTCGCAACCCAAAGCGTCTGCAACAAACGAAATTAAACCTGAAATTACTGTATCTGCCTTTTCAGCTGATAAAGGTCAGATTTTATTGCCCACCTATCCGCCTTTGATTCAAAAGGCAATGCTCACACCGTAAGAATCTTGCTTGATTCTGCATCTCAAAGTAATTTTATTCGCACTAGCTTATGCGAAAAACTAAACTTGCCCACTGAGAGAGTCAATATTTCCATATCGGGTGTCAAGAAAGTCATGTCCCACATTAATGCCAAATGCGAAGTGCAGCTACGTGCCCATCACTCTTCATATGGGCTCAAACTCTCTTGTTTACTATTAGACGAAATAACTGGTAATCTGCCTAGCTATAGTTTTGACCTGCATGATTTCAAAATACCTGATGGTGTTTCATTATCAGACCAATCCTTCAATCAGCCAGATGACATCGATATTTTGATGGGTGCTCAAGTGTGTCTCAAACTGTTTTGCATTGGCCAAATTTGTTTAGGTCCTGATCAACCCGTCTTCCAAAAAACTCGCTTTGGGTGGACAGCCTCTGGCGAGGTAGGCATTTCTAACACGAATCAAATTCAGTGCTATTTCAGTAACACTATTGATGATAGCAAAATCGCTAATCAACTGACTAAGTTTTGGAAATAGATCAATACCCGATTGATAAACCCTTATCACAAGAAGAAAATTCCTGTGAAGCTCACTTCATCAAGCATACATACAGAAACTCAGATGGTAGATTTGTTGTCTCCATCCCCCTCAAAACCCCAGTTGATGCACTAGGCGACTCTTACACCGTTGCTCACAGAAGATTTCTTTCATTAGAAAAGCGACTCTAAACCACCCCGCAATTAGCTTCGCTTTATTTCACCTTCATGAAGGAGTATGAAGAATTGGGTCATATGACGATTTCTACTCACAGTCCTGTAGAAAACTGCTACTATCTTCCCCATCATGGTGTCCTCAAAGAGGAATCACTCACTACGAAACTTAGAGTCGTGTTCAACGGGTCAATGCCTACAACGTCAGGTTATTCTCTAAATCATTTGCAAATGGTTGGCCCCACCATACAACCGGATCTTTTCAATATCCTAATCCGCTTTCGTCAGCATCCCTATGCTATTGCCGCTGATATTGAGAAGATGTATCGCCAAGTTTTAGTGGAGCCTAGTCAAAGACCACTGCAACGCATTCTTTGGAGGTCAAATCCGGAGGATCCCATTCAAGTTTATAACCTAAACACTGTGACATACGGTACCGCTTCTGCTTCCTTTTTAGCAATCCGTTCACTAACACAGTTAGGTATCGACTGTGCAGCTTTTCATCCAGATATCTCATCCATCATCAGAGAGGATTTTTACGCAACACACCTCAGATCGGCTGTGCATCTTGCCTGGGCATGACCAAATCTCTGGCATGGAAAACACTGCCCAAGGCCAGGCTTAGATTTGAGGGCCTCGACTGAGACGTCGAGTTCTACCAGCTCTTTGATATTGTAAATATGCTTTTGATCTCTGGGTAGCTTAACTAGGATTAGAGGCATAGGCCTTTTGCTACCATTCCTCCTCATTCTGACTACCTGATCGACCGAGTAAGCGAGTTCTAGGAGATGTTTACCGACGTCCTCCAGGGGGACCTCTAAGGGAATTCCCCTTATAATGATATTAGAAGTTTCTCGAGAGGGAGTTGAAAGGTATGGTAGGGACCCTTTTCCGAGTCAAAAAGCTTGATTATTCCTCTAAAATCCGGAACGCTCATAGGATACAACCTAATGCCGTCCGCGATATTCTGCGCTTTGGAGAATTTACGCTCCCTAACTTATTGGGAGGACACATCATTTCTGTCAGTTCTACCCTCCTCCTGAGTGGAGGAGAAACGCTCTGGCGTGTATTTTCGGGGGAATACGTCCTTGAATTAGGAAAGGACTGAGAATCGCCTTCCATTAGAATAGTAATTTCATTCTGTTTTCTTATATCTTCCATGTTTGGATTTAGTTTGGAATGATTAGATTTAAGTATTGTCCTTCGTTTTTTCGACGGAGTGTCGTGGACTAAAGCTTGAACAGTGATTGGTGAATTTATCTTTCGCTTAGAGCCTTGAGAGACTGTAAAATCCATAGGCACTGAGTCTGACATAATGCTGTCGGAGGGACTCTTTGACCCCTCCCCAGCAAACTCTCGAGACAGATTACGTGAAACAGAGGTTTGAGAAGTTTCAGCACGAATTTCCCTTCTCCTCTCGAGCTCCTCTTGAATTTGGCTAATTATAGCATATAGCTGCACATCTCTAAATTTGGTAAACTTCCCCTCAGAGGAGGAAGTATTTATTTCGGAGTTCGGCGAGATGGGCTTTGGAGTCGCCTCATCAGAGTCAGAGTCGGAAGACACCTTCTCTGCTTTTGAATCCTCATTAGTTAGATTTTTTACTCCTGATACGTAGGGAGTAGCAGGAGGAGAGCGTGAAACAGGCATTTTGCCAGAACTGATTTAAAACATTCGTCGAAGAAAGATTAAAATAACGGTTCCCAGTCCGTTTCCAGTCAAGAGAAAAAGAAAGTCGGACGAAAGTCCGATGAATTAAATTAATTCAGAGATAAAAACAGAGGTGAGTATAAATAAAAATAGACAATCACAGTTTTAAATTTACAATGACTAAGAAGTCAAGTATATGGGACATCAGTAAACAGATTAAAAACAAAGAAGAATTCTTTGTGTTTCGTAATCAAAATAAAAATGAAATCAAAGTGGGTATAGCACGAATGAAAAATTCGCTCGTATAAAAATACGGTATAAATGTCCTTAATTTAAAATTTATTAAATTCTTTATTCAATGAAAAGAGAGAAATACCTATCGTCTTATTTTTAACGAAAATAATAGTTTCGTTTTTGCAGCTGTTTTGTGATGGTTGGCAAATCATTTGCTGATAACTTGTGTACGCATGCGTGAGTAAAAATCGTTTTCAAACTAAGTTGATCTGCCCGAACGATCTTGTGATCATTTTTGTACAATTACCATTTTCGGGGCGACACCTATCGCACACACAAACAATCATGAACGTCGATAAACGTCAAGATAAACGTCAGTTGTTTAGTGTTTACAAGCGTGTGTATAGTTAGAAAAAGAAGATAAATTTTTAAAGGCAATATTTTCATTATGAATGGTAGGTAATTAATATAACATTTATGTAGAATTTGTAGTAATAGTAAAGCTGTTTTAGGAATGGAAGAATTCTTAATTATAAATAGTAATTCAGACATTAGTGTGAATAAGAAATTTAATGAAAAGGAACATGCTGCATGGACACATGGAACAACAGTTACATTGATTGAATTATATGGCAAATATAGAAATCGTGTTGGCACTTTGGAATTGAGAAATATGAAGAAGTTGTGGGAACTAGTTGCAATAGAAATAAATAAACAGTTTAATACAAATTATTCTGCTGCTCATTGCGAAAACAGATGGAGGGTTCAGGAAAGAAATTATAAAAAATTTGTTGACAATAATAATAGTACAGGACGAGGACGCAAGTGCTATGAATATGCCGAAGCGATGGAAAATATATTTGGGAAAAAGAAAAATATATATCCCGAGATATTATTGTCTGCAAATACAGTCAGTACTATTACCGATGAGCTGTCATTAGAAGGAGAAGAAAAGAGGCCAGAAATTGAAACCGAAACAATGTCTAGTAATGATAAAGAGAATGAGGTAAAAAAAAAAAAAGACTGAACATGTTTTCAATAAGAAGAAGTTAACTCGCACAGACACCTTAAAATTGTTAAGGGAGGACAAAAAATTTTATTACAGTGAGATGTTAAAAATACAGCAAGCAAAAGTAGATATACAGAAGGAAAAACTACAAGCTCTTCGGGAAAGGAATAGCTTAATAAACAAAAGAAACATAATCCTGCAAAAATATATTGAAATGGAAAAACATATGCTCCCTGTTTAGAAACAGTGTTGCGTCCAGTTTTATACATTTCAAATGAACAGATGACTCCTGACTGAACTAATTATAAGACTGATTTCATTTCTTTAAGGAAAGCATATCTCATTTATTCAAAGAGAATATACATTTTATTTATGTTGTTCTGTGATGTATTTAATAGAATTACTTTTTTGTTATTGTACCTATATATGTATCTGTATACTTTTGTTCTGTGATGTATTTAATAGAATTACTCTTTTTGTTATTGTTCCTATATATGTATCTGTTTATTTTTGTTCTGTGATGTATTTAATAGAATTACTTTTTTGTTGTATATGTTTTAATAAATTTTATTGGTAGCATACATTGCTATTTATTATTGAATATTGAGTATGATTATAAGATACTAACATCCATAATATGTACGTTTTATAAAACTGAAATGATACAACATAGGCCTAAATAGCAGACATTAGAAGTTGCTAAGAAAAAATCACTATAATTTTTGCTAGCTAGTCAAATGTCATATATAAAACAAAAGAAGCTATATCGATAGACATTTTATTACGAAGTTTGAAAAGTAGATTAAGGTATATTTCCAACAGTAGGAAATTCTTAACATAGGTAGAACATCTATTTACATTTATTCGGCTCAGTTTCAAAATCTTATATATATACATGTTATAATTCATGTACATGTGTACATTATATGCTATGTTATTTCCAACTACTAATCCATCTCGATCATCTTCCATATCATCATTATTATCTGGAAGAGCAGGTAAAGCCTGTTGAAGTTCACCTACTGGGTTTTCCCACATACCCGGCATACTATCATCAATAGCAAGATTGTGCAGTACACAATAAGCTCTAATTAAATGCACAATGGTAGGTATGTGGTGTAATTTAATATGATAGAGTTGTCGAAACTTTTGTTTTAGCATACCAAAACAATGTTCAATTATATATCGGTTTTTTGCAAGTTCTAAATTAAAGTTCCTTTGCCTTGGTGTAAGATCACCCCTATCCCTGTATGGTGTTATTAGATTTGGTAAGCATGGGTACATGGGTACACCTAACAAATAATATTGCTGACATTTTTGGCGCAATTCATTTGCTAAAGGTGATGTTCTGTAGACTCTACTGTCATGAACAGAGCCTGGGTAGCCCACAAACATGTCTCGAATTCTGCGCTTATGATCACATACTACTTGCATCTGACACAAATTATACAAACACTGTTGTAATGCAAATTCACACATTACTGAAACAAAAATGTAAAAAAATCATGGTGTAGATAATTACCTGAATGGAATAAAACTGCTTTCGATTCAAATACGAGTCAGGATCTGCTGCTGGTTTATCGATACGAATATGAGTTCCATCAATAACGCCAATAACTCCAGGAAAGTTATTTCTACGAAAGTGCATTTCGATTTCATTTTTTTCTACTTCGTTAGGCCATTTTATAACATCATTGGCTAAATTGCTAATGAAGTTAGTTACTCTTCTAATAATTGTGAATAAGGTGCTGACAGTAATATCAAATAATAATAATAATAATAATAAAAAAAAATAAAATCTATCTGATACGTCTCTGAAGGATGCAGTCTCATGGCCTACGTACCATAAATATATATGCATTATTTTTGATGCACTTAATTTGCCATTACCTCCGGCGTGGTATGTAAAATATTGAGAATTTTCAAATTTTTCGGATAAACTTTGGGTTATATGTCTTCTTACTCTAAAGTGTCCAAAATATTCTTCTTCTGTATATGCTTCTATAGTGTTCTCAAAATAATTATCATTTCTGGTGCACAAATTGTCCAAAAATAACGCAGGTTCTTCGTCACTGGATTGTTCCCAGTCACTGTCACTCGAAAGAGACGTATCACTTGTAGATATATCGCTCATGTTTCGTATTTTTCTTTACAATAATCAAATTAGGTTTCACACTTCAAACTGCTTCAATCGAATTTGGGAATAAGCTGACACCAGCTGACACGATTCGGATGTCTACTGCCTAAAAAATCAAATGCGCATGCGTCTGATGTTTCACTTGAACAAAATACGCCAACCGTACCAATCATTTGAAAATCGTTTCACAATGATTTTAAAACCTGCAAAAACACCCAACGGTTTATCAGCGTTTGGTAATATTTCTCTGCCCGAACGCTTCTCTTTCAGTGCGCATGCTCCTGATACTTCCAACCGTTGGAAACGGCTGCAAAAACGAAGCTAATAACAGCTGTTTTAAAATGATATTCCGATACGTTTTCTGTCTTGTTCTTTCTTATGGTCATACACGGATAAACCGTAAAAACAGCAGCGATAAAAATACGCTGTGGAATGCGGACAAAAAATTCACGCGACAAGTGCGTATCTGCTTCGACAGTCCGGGATAGGAGCGGCGCTAATACCGCTCCGCGCCCCCGGACCACGCTCCTATCGGTAGACCAACGACCTCTCTCTATCAGCTGTGTCCGTGCCGTGTATGCATAAACCTTGAAAATCCTTGATGATAAAAAGAGATAGCACTATTGGTTTTAAAACCAAATGTTGTAGATGATTTCAATGGAAAATTTCCAGAGTGATGAATAATAATATATGTTAATGACTTACCGGCAAAAAACCGAGCATTAACAAACGTCAAAAGAAATCTCGATTTTTTAAAATCGAATTTGTCAACCGTTTGGAAATATTTAATTTAAATAAATTAAAAAAACACCTTAATTTATTAGGATTTAGCGACTGATGGGCCGAAAAAACCCGCGCTAGAACGCACTAAAAAACCTTTGATTAGTCAGTTAATTGTTGTAAATCAAATTTTCTGACTAAAAAGTCAGTTTTGAATCGGTGAAAAACGTCGTAAGAATGTTTTAAAGAAGTAAAACCTGCACAGAGGCAGTTTTATCGCAGTTTCTTTTGTGGTCGATGGACCACGGCGAAACTGGTGTTGTTTAAATAATTCGCCACAAAAACGAATCGTCAAATTTGAATTGATTTATCACTCGATTGATTGAAATTGACAAAATAATACACAAAGGTTTGAAGTTTTTGATGACTTAGAAAATATTAATTCGCACTGGAGAAGAAACATCGACCGTTTACTGCGAAGGCACGGCACGAACTATATGACTGACTGTCGATGTGTATAGCGTTTAAATGAATTTTATTCACGTGTCTTTGACTTTTAATGAGGTCGGAATATGATTCCTTTTCCTCTTCATCTTTAATTGTCCATTGTTTTCTTTAGTTTGTTTCTGCCTGTGGCGTAATTTGTTGACGTTGTTGTTTGTATGTTATATTATTTTCATTTTTTGTTTTTTTTTATTTATTAGCTTGATTACTTCTGGGTTTGTTTCTGTCTTTCTCTTTAGTTGGTTGATGCCTTCTTTCTTTATTGTTTTCCTTTTTGCTGTTATTATCGGTTCTATAAGTGCGTTGTGATGCATTAGCATTTTATGTATGATGTTTAGTGTGTTTTTTTGAATTGTGGTGTCCAGTGATGGTATGCGCAGTTCTTCGTATAGCTTGCTGTTGGAGATGTAATGAGGCGGATCCGCCGCCATCCGGATTATTCGGTTGATTTTTCCTTGGATTATGTTCATCTGTGCTTCGATGGCTTGATGCCATATGGGTCCGGCGTATGTTGGTATCGGTATAAGTATTGTTTTTATAATAATTGGTTTTTAGTCGTTGCTATTTTGTTGCTGATGTCTTTTACGTGTTTCTTGTAGGTGAGGTTCTCGTCCAGCGTGACTCCGAGATATTTTGCCTCGCTGTTCCATTGGATTTGGTTTCCCATGATGTTGATACATTCGGGCTTCCTGTTTCTTTGCCGTTGCTGGTAGTAGACTGCCTGTGTTTTATCTGGGTTTATTTTAATTTTCCATTTCTGAAAGTAGTCCGTAATTATGTCTAGGTCTACTTCAATCCTGTTTTTGATTGTGTCCAATCTTCTGTGGCTATAGTAAATAGCGGTGTCGCCAGCGTATTGTGCGATTTGTGAGTATTGTAGTGGTGGAATGTCGGCTGTGTATATGTTGTAAAGGATCGGTCCAATGACGGATCCTTGCGGTACTCCTGCTTGCATTTTTCTTGCTGTGGATGTGTGCTTGCTGACTTTGGTGTGGAATGTCCGGTTTTTGAGGTATGCTATTAGTTCCGTAAGTTGCGGTGTGACTTCTGCTTGCTGGAGCTTGTAGATTAGACCAGGGTGCCATACTCGGTCAAAAGCTTTTTCAATATCTAGGTATATTGCTATTGTAGGTGTAGAAATGTTCATTTTTTCGTTTATGTGTTCTGTTAGGCTAATCTTGAGTAAATGATCCTTTCTGTAACTTTGCTGAGTGCTGATAGTAGGCTTATGGGTCGGTAGCTTTTTGTGTCTGATTTTGGTTTTTTTGGTTTCTTGATTAATATTATTTCCGCCTCCTTCCATGCGTCGGGGAAGTAGCGGTGTTGTAAGATGGCGTTTATAATACTCTTCAGAGCTTCTATTCCGTCCTCTGGTAGGAGTTTGAAGGCCGTGTTACCGATGCGGTCCGCGCCTGGCGCCTTGTTTTTAGGTAGGTTTTTTATAATTTGGTTGAGTTCTTCGGTGGTTGTTTTAGCGATTTCTTCTCGGTTAAGTGTTGTCATGCGTTTCGTGTTTTCTTCTATTTCTGCGTGTAGTTGTTCTAGGTGTTTTTCTGATTTGTTTGGTGTAAATCCGTCTTCTAGCGTGTCCGCGAAGGCTTCAGCTTTTTCCGCATCCGTTGTGGCTAGTCCGGTAGATGTTCTGATCTGGGGTATTTTTTCGAAGTTTTTGTTTTTCGTTAGTGATTTTGTGACTTTCCATAATGACATGTCTTGGGTGTTGATAGATTCTAAAGATTTACTCAACGCAAACCAATTCTCCCTCTCAGCAAATTGGGTGAAAAGGAGGACGCAGATAATGACACAGATACAGACAAAGAAAGTGGAAATGATAAAGTCCAGAAGGAAGACTCACCCCTAAGAACAATATCCAACCAATATAAAAATGCTACAGATGCTAGCTAAAAACACGTACAGCGCAGTAAACAACACACCAAACCCCCTAAGGGCACCCAAGAAGCTCTACCTACGACCTCTCTTTCTCCTCCAATAGTCCTACCGAACCAAAAGCCATCCGACCACTCCCTCCTAGTCAGCCAAATTCAAGGCATAACAAATAAATTCCATGTCAGATACGGTAACCTTGGAGCCACCGTGTACTTCCAATAGCACGCAGACAGGACGAACTATGTGTCTTGCATCAATTCCAAAGCTGAATATTATACATTCAATGACAAAGCGGACAAGACCAGAGCCTTTGTAATCAGAGGACTTCCCAACGTCTCGCCAGATGAACTACAGGAAGAACTCCACGAGATGGGACTTCCAACCCATAAGATATACCTGTTAAGCAAAACCTCCGAACCAATAATGATGGTAGTAATGCCAATGGGACATACTCCTTCCACGTTAAACAAGGATTTCCCGGTCATATCCTTTACCAGAGTAAAATGGAACTGGTACAGAACGAAGAAGGGAGCCACCCAGTGCAGACGCTGCCAGAGATGGGGCCACATTACCACTAACTGCCATGCTAACTATCGCTGCATGAAACGTGCCGAAGACCACCCTACATTCAAATGTAAAAAAGATGCAAGCACACCAGCTAGATGCGCAAATTGCAATGGCTCACACCCCTCCAGCAGCAATGAGTGTGTTGCATACACCAACTACATCAAGGCTAAGTCCAGATCCTCGCCAAAAGCTAACACCAAAAATACTCAACAATCCTACCAGCCTGCTCCTCCCCCACCACAAACCCTTGGACAAAGACAAGAGACACATCCACATCCACAATCCCTTCCCCCTAACGCTCAACATGTTTCCCCCTCTCCCACTGCCATCTGCCCCTCCCCCGCAGGAGAACCCAAAACAGACGCCCAACCTGAAAAGGCACAGTTCCGCCCTATCACTGATTGCGCATCGAAACTTGAAACGCACATAGCACTAAACAACACGGTGAAGCAGCAACCTGATAACAGACCTCACTTCACTTCCGAATGAACAGTGCATTCGGAGACCTTCTACGCAAATAACGCTACCGACGTGCAATTACCGGATTTTAACAGGCTCCAAGCAGTACTCAGAAGGCTAGAAAAGGTGAATTTTGACAAAATAATAAAGAACCTGGAAATTCTGGCCGGCACACTGGAAACCGCAAAAGACACTAATGACAACTGGGTAGCACAACAATTCGACGCGAGCATCACCAATGGCAGGCAAAACTAGAAAAATACGTCTAATCAACATCGTCCACTGGAATGTGGATGGCTACCTATCCAAAGCCGAAGAGATAGACCTACTAATAGCTAACCATAACGCACATACAATATTACTCAACGAGACTAGACTGAAGGACCAAAATTACGCTAAACACAGAGGTTTCCGCGTTGTTAAAAGCAACGGACTAAACAACCAGGGCGGAGTGATGGCACTTGTGCGTTCAGACCTACCATGCGTAATAATATCAAAATCTGCGTAACCCAGACAGCAATCCGTCAAGTAAGTACTTACAGTCAATCGTTGCAAATTAAGAAAAACGCGCAATAACCTCAAAGCAAGTCATGCTTGCGCTTCGCGTCCCCTTTTCGCGCCATTAGTTCGCGCCTTTCTCAACGGTCATCTCGTTCGCGCCTTTCCCAACGGTCATCTCGACCGCGAACAATCAAGTGCACCGCGACAGAATTCACAAACCCCGGCAAATGTAAACGGCATTTTTTCGTTGCGGCAACCCTAGGATAGTTACATGGACCGAGATCTGAACAATTCGAGAAGCCCTGCCCCCAACGCAAATAGCAATCTGAAACCGGCTCAGCCACCAATTCGTACTCTGCCAGATACGTGCACAGGGTAATCCCACCGGCACTGCCACCACTTAGAATACTCACCGATTATAAACTACGCTATAATGGTGAAAACTAGGAAGAAAAACCACAAACTCCCTGATAGCCCTGACTCAGATAAGCTATCAGATATCAATGAAAGCAGCCCCTCGAGTAGCAGTTCTGGATGCTACAAAGCCAGCGGAAGGAAAACTAGCTCGGATACCGCGCTAAACTTAAAAGATTTACTCAACGCAAACCAATTCTCCCCTCTCAGCAAATTGGGTGAAAAGGAGGACGCAGATAATGACACAGATACAGACAAAGAAAGTGGAAATGATAAAGTCCAGAAGGAAGACTCACCCCTAAGAACAATATCCAACCAATATAAAAATGCTACAGATGCTAGCTAAAAACACGTACAGCGCAGTAAACAACACACCAAACCCCCCTAAGGGCACCCAAGAAGCTCTACCTAAGACCTCTCTTTCTCCTCCAATAGTCCTACCGAACCAAAAGCCATCCGACCACTCCCTCCTAGTCAGCCAAATTCAAGGCATAACAAATAAATTCCATGTCAGATACGGTAACCTTGGAGCCACCGTGTACTTCCAATAGCACGCAGACAGGACGAACTATGTGTCTTGCATCAATTCCAAAGCTGAATATTATACATTCAATGACAAAGCGGACAAGACCAGAGCCTTTGTAATCAGAGGACTTCCCAACGTCTCGCCAGATGAACTACAGGAAGAACTCCACGAGATGGGACTTCCAACCCATAAGATATACCTGTTAAGCAAAACCTCCGAACCAATAATGATGGTAGTAATGCCAATGGGACATACTCCTTCCACGTTAAACAAGGATTTCCCGGTCATATCCTTTACCAGAGTAAAATGGAACTGGTACAGAACGAAGAAGGGAGCCACCCAGTGCAGACGCTGCCAGAGATGGGGCCACATTACCACTAACTGCCATGCTAACTATCGCTGCATGAAACGTGCCGAAGACCACCCTACATTCAAATGTAAAAAAGATGCAAGCACACCAGCTAGATGCGCAAATTGCAATGGCTCACACCCCTCCAGCAGCAATGAGTGTGTTGCATACACCAACTACATCAAGGCTAAGTCCAGATCCTCGCCAAAAGCTAACACCAAAAATACTCAACAATCCTACCAGCCTGCTCCTCCCCCACCACAAACCCTTGGACAAAGACAAGAGACACATCCACATCCACAATCCCTTCCCCCTAACGCTCAACATGTTTCCCCCTCTCCCACTGCCATCTGCCCCTCCCCCGCAGGAGAACCCAAAACAGACGCCCAACCTGAAAAGGCACAGTTCCGCCCTATCACTGATTGCGCATCGAAACTTGAAACGC
Source organism: Holotrichia oblita (assembly GCA_023690525.1). NCBI lineage: Eukaryota > Metazoa > Arthropoda > Insecta > Coleoptera > Scarabaeidae > Holotrichia > Holotrichia oblita. The sequence goes on from CM043018.1 coordinate 76,577,556, forward strand.
ACATAGCACTAAACAACACGGTGAAGCAGCAACCTGATAACAGACCTCACTTCACTTCCGAATGAACAGTGCATTCGGAGACCTTCTACGCAAATAACGCTACCGACGTGCAATTACCGGATTTTAACAGGCTCCAAGCAGTACTCAGAAGGCTAGAAAAGGTGAATTTTGACAAAATAATAAAGAACCTGGAAATTCTGGCCGGCACACTGGAAACCGCAAAAGACACTAATGACAACTGGGTAGCACAACAATTCGACGCGAGCATCACCAATGGCAGGCAAAACTAGAAAAATACGTCTAATCAACATCGTCCACTGGAATGTGGATGGCTACCTATCCAAAGCCGAAGAGATAGACCTACTAATAGCTAACCATAACGCACATACAATATTACTCAACGAGACTAGACTGAAGGACCAAAATTACGCTAAACACAGAGGTTTCCGCGTTGTTAAAAGCAACGGACTAAACAACCAGGGCGGAGTGATGGCACTTGTGCGTTCAGACCTACCATGCGCAATAATATCAAAATCTGCGTAACCCAGACAGCAATCCGTCACTTTAAACATCCTACGGGACATTCGAGTCACAGCAGTGTACAATAGCCACAGAAACAGGCTCTCCAACGAAAATCTAAAGCTTCTAGTTTCTGGAAGAAAACAGATCATAATCGGCGATCTAAACGCAAAGCACCAAAACTGGGGCAATAGATGCAATAATGCGAACGGAGTCATACTACAAAACTTTGCAGACAATAACAATGCAATAATACTGGCCCCAGATAAGTATACCTATTACCCGTACAATAACTCCTCCCCGTCTACCATCGACGTGGCGCTTGTCCGTGATGTCACCAACACCTTTGACATCAGAACTTTTCAAGGATATCCAGGGGATCACCGCCCAATACTGCTGACCATCGGCACGGATGAATTACAAGAAGACTCGACACCCATTCTAGACTTTTCGACGACGGACTGGACTGCTTACAAAGAATACTTGAATAGAAACACTAAAATCATTCACGACATTCCCACCAAAGCCGAACTCGACGATACGCTACTAACATTCACACACCTCATTCAGAAAGCAACCCACAAATACACCAGACATCTCCTCCGTTCCAGACATAAACCCGTCACAATTCCCCAACATATTGCTAATCTCATCGACGACAGAAGAGCACTAAGACAACAATACGACCAGACACCCGACAGAGACTCCAGATATGTGTTAAAGAGAGAAATAAACAAAACCACCAATAAAATCAAGGAGGACATGAAACAACACAAAGCTAACCTCTGGGCAGCGGCAGGTGAAAAAGCTAATAATAGCTTGGACCTCTGGAAACTGACTAGAAACCTAACAAAAAGACGTGACCCAATACACCAACTTACGACGACAAATGGACCAGAAAACGACAAAAACATTATCGCGGAACATCTCGCCCAGAACTTCGAAACTTACCATACCTTGTCACCACCCGACATAGAAACGGAAACTGAAGTTCAACGGACTCTTCGAGAGCCTGATAGGACACGGATAGACCCGGATGACCTAGCGGCCATGATTACCTCCCGGAAGAAGTTCAACTCCATCTTGATAAGCTGCCTTTGAGAAAGGCCTCCGGCCTGGATGGGATTTTCAACTCCGCAGCGAGAAATCTATCTCAAGCTATCCTACTTCCCTAATCTCTGGAAATCAGCCGCCATAGTCCCAGTCCACAAACCCTACAAACCCAGGCAACATCCTACCGACCCATATCTCTCCTCTCTACTTTATCCAAAGTGGCCGAAAAGATAATCCTCCGTAGGTTGAATGATCACCTAAAGACGAATAATACACTAGCGAACTACCAACTTGGCTTCCGAGAAGCTATCAGCACGGCTCATGCAACTACCATCCTAGCCGCAGACATCATCGAAGCCAGCAATGCTAAAAACATAACGTCGATCCTAGCTGTGGATACAGAAAAAGCTTTTGATAAGGTCTGGCACGACGCGCTAGTACATAAGCTTGTTAGAACAAACACACCAACAATACTGGTCAAAACTATACGAAGCTACCTAAAATAGAGATTTCAAAGTTAAAATTGGAAATGAGTTATCCACTACTAGAGCAGCCAGCGCAGGCGTCCCGCAAGGTTCTTGTCTTGGCCCAGTGCTCTATAACATCTACCTACACGATTTCCCGACCCACCCCAGTACCAAAACCTTAATTTATGCCGACGACATACTCCTTTATTCCCGTTCCTTCCATCCCGAAATTTCTGCACAAAAGCTGAAGCATCATATCCCAGCAGTCGAAAAATTCCTTTCCAAATGGCGGATATCCCTTAACCCTGCCAAATCCTCACTTACTCAAATTGCACGAAGGCTACCTGCAAGAGCGCTGAAGGCGAGAGTAAAACTCACAGGGGTACTAGTGCCGGAGATCAACACCCTCAAATACCTGGGCACCACCTTTGACTAGCGATTAACCTTCAAGGACAATACCCACAACAGCAAATACCAGCACCTCACCACCAGGACAAAGCTGAAGATCTACAAGACAATTTTCAGACCATCATTTATGCACAACGCTGCAGCCTGGGCAAATATGGCACAATGCCATTGGAGCAAACTGCAGGTAGCTCAGAACAAAGTTTTAAAAATTATACTCGGCGTCAAGAGAGGATACCGGACGACCCTGTTGCACAACAAAGCCTGCGTCCCACTAGCAAGGCCGTACAGCAAGCCGCTCGTCCGAAAATTCTTCAACAAGGCTACGATCCATCCCAACCCAATCATCAGGGAAATTACCACCCCCAGACAGCGTGGATATTTTGCTTATCCTTCAGACGGATATTAACCACTATTGAATACCCAGAGGCCAACAGAACTCAACAAGCCCCGAAAAAACCCCGAGCTAACAACCATCCAGAACACGGAGCCTACTGCGCCGCATCCTCGGAAGTTGTGTAGTGGGTGTAGTGTGCAAACTAGTCAAGTGCAAGCTATTCAAGTGCTGTGATAATAAACAAAACACAAATGACATTAGGTTTTGCCATAAAGTTGGTTTTTCCCTAGAATAAGCTAAATGTGCTAACATAATGTACTTTTATAATACTTTATTACCACATAGTTCTATAAAATATTTTTCCTATATAGTTAAATTGAATAGTTAAGTTTAAGTTGTAGTACAGTGTACAGGCATTAACCCACAATAAAGAATTTTGAAATCAAAATCAATCAATCAGTTCTCGTCCATTCGCGAGAGTACCGCCTTCGAGTGCGGACGTGTTTCGAGAGTCCTCCAATACTTGTTAAAATTTTCTTTCTCCCACCGCGCCCGCGTTCTGAAAGTTCGCATGAGTGATCAGTTAGTGCCGTGGAGTGCCCCGTCCCCCCAACTCCACACTAGTGGAGACGATTTCCTAGTATTCGTGCAACCTAACTCGTCGTTCGCGCCGAACAGTTCCTCGAGCGTCTAACGGTCATTTTCCGTCGGACTTCGTGCAGCGTCGGTAGACTCCGGCGGGTAATACACGCCCATCGCGCCGGACTTTGACAAACCGGCGCAACCACCAGAATCGCCAATCACTTCACGCATAACCGACCCTGTCGTGCCGCCCAAGCATCAACGCCCCCCAAAACAGCTCGGATCTTCAAGCGCGCCTACTAGCGGAACGCCATGACCCGCTCGGGGAAAAATCACCGCAAAGTCATGGACAGCCCAGACTCGGACAAGCTATCGGAATGCTCCGACGAATACGGCTATAGCAGCAATGGAGACCGCCCAAACACTAGAGCCAAGAAGCGCAGCAGCAAGAAGGCTAGCAGCGAACCGCGTGAAGGGATACCCACCCGGAACAGCTATTCTCTCCTTGCTGACATCGAAGAAAAATCGGACGACGACCTTCCTCCTCTTACTTCCCCCACGCAACAAACCAAGGAACCCGAAATTCCAAAAAACTAACAGCGCCAAAAACAACCAGCTTCCACCCCCAATTATCCTCCCCGAGTCCAACAGAGACAAGCACTAGCAGTTGGTCAACCAAATCATAAAAACCACCACAAACTTCCACATTCAGTACGGCCCTAAGGAGACCTCCATATACTTCAAAAACGGAAAAGACAGAGCGGCATTCGCAGCGGAGTTAAATAATACAACCGACTATTACACCTACAGCGAGCGAGTAAACAAAACCCGGGCCTACGTAATCAAGGGAATGCACGACATCCCGACAGACGAGCTTCTCGAAACTCTCGAAGAGCTAGCGCTAAAGCCGATCAGCTGCTACAAATTGTCCAAAACTAAAGAACCCTTTACATGGTGGTGCTCCCTATCGGCAACACCCCTGCTTCGCTAAACAAGGACTTTGACATCGTGGACCACATCAAAGTCAAATGGGAATGGTACCGATCCAATAAGGCCGCCACCCAGTGCAGACGCTGCCAAAGATGGGGCCACGCCACGACCAATTGCCACACTGTGTCCCCTAGATGTCTAAAATGCGCCCAAACCGCCCCAACGAAGCCTGCCTCAGTTATTCATTCCTGCCCCAGCGCCGGAACAAAACCCATGGCACATCCCAAATACGGCATCTCCCACTCCTAGCACCTTCAACGCCAGCGACTTTCCAAGCCTTCCTGGACGGCCACCATACCCCACCACTTCAAGGCGTCAACCAGAACCGCAGCAGCAACAATCACCGCAACCAGCTAACCAAACTCAAACAACCCCACACCCACCCGAGCGTACCACACCCCCAATCCTACCACAACCTAACGCGCCCCAATCTATCCTACCCCCAACTACCGACAGACTCAAAAATGTGCTGACCAGACTCGAAGTACTGGACCTAGATTGGATTGCCGAGTGCTTAAAAAAGTTTGCATCGGTACTGGAAAACTCATACAACGCCTTCGAGCATCTGAAAGCGGCCAGACAATACTACCAAGCAATAAAAGATGGCAGGCAATAGAAGACACGACACTCCTATCACAATATTACAATGGAACACGGATACGCGAGCAAAACAGAAGAGCTCGAAATACTGCTCGGCACCACCAACGCGCAAATAGCCCTATTATATGAAACTAGACTCAACCAAAACTACTACGTCAAACAGAAGGGATTCAGAGTCGTGAGATGTGACGGCACAAATAATCAAGTAGGGATCATGATGCTCCTTAGAGGCGACCTCCCAGCGGCGGTCACCACAAAGTTTGCCAGGCCCAGGAAACAATACATCACGGCTAAAATCCGAGGTGATGTACTGCAACGTCTCAACGATGCAAAACGGAAACAAAAAAAAAGATAGAGCCCCGCGCTCAGAAATGCCGCCAAATAAATAATGGTGAGGGGAAAAAATATATATATAATAAGAAACCAAAATATGCCCCTTATCATCTACCCTTAGTAGTTCGGATTTTGGCCAGCTTATGCGGTGAGTGGGGTGGGTTCCACAACTCAGGATATCTATCAATTTATAAATGGGCGCCACTCCGTCAAAGAAAAAAATAATAAAGAGAAACCCGAACGCGTGACGGAGAATGGCAGATGTACCGCCGTGGTGATAAGATTGGATACAAAAAAAAACAATAACTAGGCGTAAATATAAATGCCAAAATATATTAAAGAAAATATTAAAAAGAGAACATTCTTATTAGAGAGTAATTTAGTATTTTAATAATAATTAATTAAAATCAAAATGTTGATCAACTCAGCTACTAGTAACATTACCACAGTTTAAGTTTAAAATACGATATAAGTATATGGAACGAGCAAAAAAAATACAATATACCCTTACATTGACAAAATCCAACAAGTATGTAGATATATGTACATATGTATATATCAGAATGGTTTGGTCCAAACTTTCTGTTACACCTGTATCACATGTAATAATTTTAATAAAATGTAACGGTTTTACACAGATCTAAAAACTGTAATAATACTAACTTTTAGTTGCTCTAAAATGAAAGAATGAAGCAACTAATATGATTTCCGTTTATTATAATAGTATAATACACTTAAAAATTAAAAAGGGCAAAAAAAAATATAGATATGTTTTTTTTCCTTCAGCTAATTTGCCAGATAATGAATGATACGTATATTAAGAAAAAAAAAAGGAAAAGGGGGGAGGGGAAGATAACTTAAAATCTAAACTTAGCTTGTCGTTCAGCGAAATGGGTGCGGAAAAGCGTCCAAATTGCCGTACGTTCCGGGAAGAAAAAAATAGAGATGCCCATGCGAGGTCGTTGCTGGGGCGTTCAACAAGGACTCCAAAGGTCATTCAAAGAAGAAGCAAAAGAATCTTCGTCCAATCGGAATTTATATGTGACGGAGACTAAATACTCCTTAATACATCAAAAATTTTGTAAGTACTAATTACTAAGTACTAACTGCCTAAAATAATGAAAAAGAGAACCAATGAAATCTAAGAAAAGAAGTAGAGGTCAAAATAACATACCTAAGATGGTGGTAGGCAAAAAGATCTGGAATGTGTAGAAAAAAAAATGGAACGAAATCATCTGTCGACGATTAAATCCGGCAACGCCGTTGTAAAATTAATTACACTAGTTGCAGAAATAATAAAGCCTGCTATCAGCAGTGATACTTTTCCCAAAATCGTCGCAACAAGCGTATTACCAAATCACACATATGCTAATACAATATTTCGGCAATCGACCGCAGTAATAATTCGTGTACCGACTTTATAGACTACACACACCGGAATGTCCCGCAGAGCTAGGCCGATGATAAGACCAAGATCAAAAGAGAAGGAAGATGACCGAAAAACAAAAGAATTTACCAAGTGGATCAATATAAAGGAGTCTTTAAATAAATCGAAATCTAAGAAATAAAACACATCACTGAAGCAACCAGAGATGGCAATAAGAGTACTAAATTTGTTAGAAATAATAGATATTTAAATGCTATAACAATGACTAAATATATACACTGGTATTAAAGGTAAATACAACCGTTACAGTACACATCACGGCCATATACAACAGTCCCAGGAATAGGCTCACAAACCTGGACCTTGGCAGCATGAGAGCTGGCCGCAAGCAGCTGATTATAGGAGACTTCAACGCCCGACATGTTAACTGGGGAAACTCCTACAACAACGCAAATGGGACCATCCTCCAGAACCACGCGGACCAAATAAACGCCACCATCATAGCGCCGCCAGACCCCACATGCCACCCATACAACAATTCCACCCTATCCACATTAGACGTCGTCCTGAACAGAAACGCAGAGATAGATGAAATCCGCACTATCCAAGGATTCCCCGGCGACCACCGTCCGGTGCATATAACCGCAGGCACACCAACACCAGATGCAGAAACCTTCCCAATATTGGACTTTTCTACAACCAACTGGAAAGCGTTCAGGAAATATATAGACGATAATCTCCAAATCTGCCACGACCACCCCACACCGGAATCACTAGAGAACACCATAGCTTCCCTCGCTGACGTCATCCGAAAAGCCACAAACAAGCATACCCAGCGCCTCAAACCTTCCCAACACCAAAAACGATCCATCCCACAAAACATCCTTGACCTAGTCCAACTCAGGAGTAAACTAAGAAGACTATACGAAAAGAACCACGACCCTGACACAAAAAGACAAGTCACCAAAGTCACAAAGTGACATCACCAAAGACATCAAAGACGGAATGAGAACCCACAAATCCGGGCTGTGGGCCTCAGCTGTGGAACAAGCCAACGATCGTACATCCTCATGGAAAGTAGCGAGAAGCCTGACGAAAAAGAGTCCCAATCCACCAGCTAACAACCCCGGAAGGACCGATATTCGAACCCAAAGAAATTGCTGAACACCTGGCAGAAATGTTCGAAGAGTATCACACCCTACCTGACGCCGACCTCCAAACAACTGGTGAAGTCGCTAATACCATCGACGAATTAAGGACCGTCCCAACCACAGTTGAAGAACTGGAAAACCTATTAACATCCCCAACTGAAGTGGCAACATACCTTGCTGCACTCCCAACAAGGAAGGCCCTTGCCTCGACCGCGTCGTTAACGCAGCCGCCAAGCAACCCCCCAAAAAGCCCATAACACAGATTGCGCAAATCACCAATTCAATCTTCAAACTCGCACACTTCCCAACCCAGTGGAAAACTTCCTTAATAGTCCCAGTCCCCAAACCTAACAAATCCAAGCAACTCCCCAGCTCCTACAGATCCATTTCACTACTGTCCAGCATTTCCAAAATATCTGAAAAAATAATACTTGACCGCCTCAATCAACATCTGGCTAAGGAAGGAACCCTTTCCGACCAACAACTGGGATTTCGCACTGAAAGCGGCACCGGGCACGCCGTCGCCATACTCGTCACCGACGCTGTCGAGGCCTGCAACAAGCACCAATGCTCTTTGCTGCTGACGCTGGATACCGAAAAGGCATTCGACCGAGTCTGGCACGACGCGCTGATACACAAGCTACACACCACCAACGCGCCGACCGCGCTTACCAGAACAATACAAAGCTATCTACAAAACAGAAAATTCAGAGTTAAAATCGGGAACTCAACATCCACACTCAAAGACGCCAGCGCCGGGGTGCCGCAAGGATCCTGCCTCGGACCTACCCTACATAACATATTCCTCCACGATTTCCCAACCCATCCTAGCACCAAAACCCTCAACTATGCCGACGACGTCCTTACCTACTCCCACTCCTTCCACCCCGAAGCCGCCACCCAAAAACTTAAACACCAGATCCCCAAGATTGAGGAATACTTGAAGAAATGGAGGATAACCCTAAACCCCAATAAATACGAAGTCATGTGCATCGGCAAAAGACCCACCGAAATAAAGCCCAAAACACAAATCAGAATCAAAAACACCGCAGTGGCCATCACAGGAAACTTAAAATACCTCGGCACCACCCTAGGCTAACATTCAAAACCAACGCGATCACAAGCGTGACCAAAGCCACGCAGATCATCGGCATGCTGTACCCCTTAATGAAGAGTCCCCACCTAACCTCCGACAACAAAATCAAACTTTATAAGGTTATAAACCGCCCTACAATGCTCCACAACGTCGCAGTATGTGCAGGCATGGCACAGAGCCACAGGACTAAACTCCAAGCAATCCAGAACAGATTCATCAAGATAGCACTCGGCGAAAAAGGGGAGCTAACACGGCGCGCATCCACCATTGGGCCAAACTACCTCTGATAAAACCATATGGCAGCAAACTCACTACAAGATTCTTCCACAAAGCCGCTATGAACGGAAACCCAATCATCAGAGGGATCCTCACACCTAGAACGCGCAGAATCTACGGATACCCAGCAGACCACCAATGAACAACTAGCAAGACACAGAAACAACCGCTCCCTCAGCGAAAGTGCAGTGCATCTGTGATAACTTAGTGATACAGACTGTGATAAGACAACGGAAATACAAACAGGTTTATCCCGCCCAGGGTTTTCCCCTGAGCAGCTCAACGGCACAATCACAATGTACAATAAACAATATCTAAACATGTACTGAAAGCACATTATAATATCCAAGATAAGATAGATAAAATGTACCAAATACATAAACGTTGTAAATTACATTGTAAGACTTAATCGAAATAATAAACGCTTTTGAAATCAAATCAATCAATCAAATCAGTTCTCGTCCATTCGCGTATGTACCGCCATCGCGATCTCACGTGTTCGCGTCATCTCCTGTGTTTCTGTGAATAAGTAAGTGAAACAGTGCGAGAACAGTGCAATTTCGTGCAGGAGCCTTCAGCTCACTTTCCCCACCCGAAAGTGATCATTTTAACTAAGTTCCTTTTTATTAAACCCCGCAAATAACAGTTTATTGCGTTTTAACCTCAAATCACACCGTGCAATCAATTCGCGCTTCCCATTCGCGCATTCTTCCCGCTTTTTTTCTAACGGTCACTCCAACGGTCAACTGACGCGAACAAGCCTGCGCCTGCGAGAAACCTACGGAATCCCGCAAACTGCAACGGTCAATACGGTCGCTAGTTATTCCGTTCGGTACACGGACCGAAAACTGAACTAATAGTGAAGCCACGCCTCCTCTAGGCAACTACCCAGAACCGGCGCAGCCACCATTTCTCCCTTGCGCGCCTTCGCGCTCGCGGTCGGTCAAGCCCGCCGTGACCATCCGTCCGTTGCGTAAAAGTTCCCTCCCCAAGTGACGGAGACACTGCCATCATACACGCACCGCGTTCGGAATACCCTACAACCAGCGCATCCACCGAAAAAACGCGCAACTGCAGCAAGCTGTTTGAGCGAACTGAAGGTCCGCCACCATCGGCGCCGCCATCACACTGGGCAACGCAATAGACACCAACAATGGGTAGAAAGCGCAAAAGTCTGCCCAAAAGCCCGAACTCGGACAGATTATCCGACTACGACGAATCTAGTCGCTCGTCGTACTCGACGGACAAGCATTATCCCCTAAGGAATAGGAGGGACACACAAAATCTCATCTTGACCAGCGACAGGCCCCTGTCGACTACTAACACGTTTGCTGTGCTGACGGAGGAAGATGACGATAGCAACAGCGAGGCCCCACTCAACGAAGAGCAATATAATGACGATGACATCCCTCCCCCAGAGCACTCTTCTCAACCCACTATAATCCAAAATTCCAAAGCAAAACAACCACTCATACAACCTCTATCAACAGAGCAAACCATACTACCCCCTAAAAACATTACCCCTCCACCACTAGTCCTCCCAAACGAAAAGAGCGAGAACCACAACGAACTAACCCGCCAAATATTAACAATTACCAAGGAATTCCACGTGAGACACGGCAAGCAAGGCACCACGGTATATTTCAAAATAGCCGACGATCGAGACAAATACATAGCCACCATAAGAGGAGACAAAAATTATTACACGTTCTCCGACAAAGGAACCAACACCAAAGCGTTCGTAATTCATGGACTCCCCGAAGTTAACGTTGAAGAAATCGAAGACGTTATCAAGGACCGAAACTTACCCATACAGAAAATATACAAGCTCGCCAAAACCGCAGACCCAATTATCATGGTCGTACTTCCTATCGGGCACAGTCCTAAGACTCTCAACGAAAAATATAGCATAATAATGCACACTAAGGTCAAATGGGAGTGGTACAGGTCTAAGAAGGGAGCTACACAGTGCCGTAAGTGTCAGAGATGGGGACACGCCAAGACGAACTGTTGGTCCAAACCTAGATGCCTGAAGTGTGCCAGCGACCATAACACTTACGAATGCAAAAAAGAAAGCACACTCCCGGCCAAATGCGCAAATTGCAGCGGCGACCACCCTGCAAGCTACCTAGAATGCCCTACCTACCTTAAATTCATTGAAGCCACCAAGAAAAACCAACGCAGAAGAACCCCTCCCCAGGAAGCCACTAGATTCGTACCAGCACCCATCCCCAAAACCAACCCATGGAGGCCTCCTCCTACCCACTCCCAACAAGACTCCCATTACCAACCTCCCCAAAAGGACTTCCCCTCCACTCAAATCCCCACTACCATTAACCCAGCCACATCCCCAACCAAACACTCAACCCTCACAACCACCCAATCTGGACGCAGACATTTCCCCAACCAGTCCCCAAGCCCACGAGCAAACGCACGCCGAGGACTCCACCCCAACACGCGTGAGGGTACCTGACTCCCAACGACTCAAAGCAGTAATCGATAGACTAGAGCGCGCCAACGTGTACAGAATCATAGATGCCCTAGAAACACTAGCAACAGCCCTTGAGAACGCAAAGAGCGCTTATGATCACATAAAAGCCCTTGAGGCCTACTCTACAGCCGCATTCCAAAATGACCCGTAAACAGGCTCCTAAACACCTAAATATCCTCCACTGGAACATAGACGGATACAGAAACAAACTCGAAGAAGTCGAAGCACTACTAGCAACACACAACATACACCTTGCCCTGTTCAACGAAACAAGGATAAGCGAGCAGCTATACCTGAAGCACCGGGGCTTCAGGGTAATCCGCAGCGACGGTACTAATAACCAAGGTGGTGTGCTTATGCTCATCCGGGACGACCTGCCATGCGCAGTAGTTGGTCAAACAACAACGGCCAGACAACAAACGATAACAGCGCAGGTCAACGGCAAAGCATACATTACGGCAATATACAATAGTCCGTGACACAGACTAACATTACCCACGCTTAGGAAGTTAACGCAGGGCAAACAGCAACTCATAATTGGTGATATGAATGCCAAACACAAAAACTGGGGCAACCGCGTCAACAACGCCAACGGCACCATTCTTCAAAATTACGTAGACTCATCCGACGCAATTATACAAACAACGGACGAACCCACCTGCTATCCCTACAACAAATCCACTCCATCCACCATTGACCTCATCGTAAACAGAAACGTCGCATCCCTTACTCCCCCAGCGGCCTTGCACGGATTTCCTAGCGACCACACCCCTATCACCACCTCAATCGTACTCGCCGACTCAAGCTACGAGGAGGAAGACGAAGAAGAAAAAATACTTGACTTTACTACTACAAACTGGACAGCTTTCAAAGATCATATCAGCATCCATTTAAAAATCCAACCCGACCTTCAAACCCCGACTCAAATCGACCAAGCCGTAACGCACCTCACAAACATCCTACTCGACGCAACCAAAAAATACACAAAATTAACTAAACCCCAAAACTTCAAACAGAACCGAATTCCCCTCCACATCCAGAACCTAATAAACTCCCGAGCCAGACTAAAGAGACAATACTACGACACACACGACTTCAACGACAAGACCTCCATTAACCTAATGACAGCCACTATAAGGCAGGAAATGGTGAAGCACAAGTCAGACACCTGGGCCACAGCGGTGAGAAACACCAACAACAGCACGCAACTATGGAAAGTCACCCGAGGGCTAACCAGGAAAAGAGAAAGGCTACACCAAATTAACTCTGGTAACGGCTTCAAGAGCACGGCCAGCGACATCGCCGAAGTCCTAGCTGACACCTTCCACCAGCCCCACCTCCTTCCCGAGACCGACCCCGAAACTTCTGATGAAGTAAAGGCATCCGTCAGATTCATCTCCCAATCCCGCCCACCTCCAAACGAAATGGCCCACCTGTTCGCTACACCCAGACAGGTTCAAGAAACGCTACGGGCCCTGTCAACCAGAAAAGCGCCGGGCAAAGACAACATATTTAACATCGCAGCAAAAATTCTACCAACCAAGGCAATAGTGCAGCTCACGCAGATCATAAACTGCTCCATCAAAGAAGGCCACTTCCCCACTCCATGGAAATCCGCCCCCGGATCAGTCTAGGGCCTAATTTTCCTCCGAAGCAAGTTTACCAATTAGACGAGGTAGTTCGAGTAACCCCCAATCACCTCGTATGCAAGAATCAAGTAACTCGTTCCTGCGATTACAAGTAGGCCAAGTGTACGACAGACTGTAAGTTTTCTTTACCCATTATTTAACCACGGATGGTATCTACAACTTGCGGTTCATCTGAGATAAGGGTATACACCTGATATAATTAATCGTTGTTAATAGATATCTTAACGTAGAGTATCACACAGTGTTAATCCTCATTTATGTATTTAAATTATTCTGGTAACTTTCTGAAGTTTATAATATTTCATAATTTTAACGTTCACAAATTTGACATTTAAGGTAAATTTCTATACCTATTGGTTACACTAGTTGATAATAGATGTCGTTAGTATTTAATAATTGAGGGTCAAATTTATAATTTAATTAAATTCAAAAGTATTTTCGTAAGTAATAAATATTATCATAATAAGTATTTTCGCTTGGTAACTTTTTAACGATTTTGGATATGTATTTATTAAGGTATTTTGTATACGCATTGTAAAACTTTAAACATACGTATGATTTGAGTTACTAATTTAACAGGTGTATTAAGTTTAACGTATTTAGTATCTCTGATGGAGATTTTTGGTAGATTTAATATGTGAAATTATTTTGAGCCAATTCATATATTTTGGTTTGTGAATTTATTATATCCAACTTCTCTACTTTTTATTTTTTTATCAATATATATTTGTTATATGTTAAACTATTGCATTTTCTTATCCAGTTAAATATTTGTCGTATTAATTTTTGCGGAGCGTTTAAACCCTACGACGAACTAGTGCGTCCAACGGTTTCGTTATTTACCGAAATCTCCGGGTAATTAAATAACGTGGCGCCATATTTGTTGAGATCCTATTTTCCCCTACCCCACTCTCCGATAGGTCCTGAGTTAGGTCGCTTGGGTGATCCCGAAGATAAAAACGAATGGATGCAGGTAGGAGTTTAAGTAGCTCTCGTGGATAATATTTTTTTTTTGCATTATATAATCATACCAGGTCCGGGCTTTTGTTCAAAATTTGCGTCACAAATTGGCGCCCAACGTGGTTGTTGTTTATCATTTCCGATTTTTTTTCTCTTCTTTTTCTTCAGGTTGATTACTTGCCATACATTTGGTAATAAATTGAGTCTATTTTCCTACGAATTTATTTTTTTGTATCGATATGTCTAAGCTAACTCCAAATCTGTGCTCTAAAGAAGAGCTAGAATATGAACTTACAGTTCGAGGTATAGCTACTGGTACCGTGGACGAAATGCGGAAGTCATTAGCAAGTACGTTACGGTTGGAACGACAGATAGAACGTGGAGAAACTAGTTTTAAGTTTGCGATTACTGAACACCCTTACGACAAGGATCAAGATGAAAAGGCATGTAAAGACAAAATAGAGGAGGTCGAAAATTTATTAACAGAGTTTGAAGAGAAGAAAGTGCCTAAACTTAGAAATAAGATATTTCATTTACTGCAGCGGGTGAACAGAATGACTCAGCGTACAGAACGTAATACTCTCTTGGCAAAGACGTTGCAATTGAGTGAGACGGTTGAAGACCGAATCAGGACTTTGGCTACAGCGACTTATATAACTATGTTCGAATCAACCCGATTGGAAACTGACGATAATGCAGATGAGGAGGGTGCTCACAGTCTGCCACAGAATCAGTTAATTGGTAATCCTGGGCAATTTGTTAAACCTGTGCCTGTTTGTCGTTGGAATTTAAAGTTTTCAGGTGGTAAAGGTTCACTCTCTGTAGGTGCTTTTTTACAGCGGGTCGAGGAATTGTCTGGCGCGCGAAATGTATCCAAAGATCAACTTTTCGCTTCTGCTTTGGATTTGTTTGAAGGAAATGCTCTCAAGTGGTTCAGAGGTATCAAGAACACTGTACACTCTTGGGATGAATTAGCAGCTAAGCTGGAGACAGATTTTTTGCCTGGTAATTACTATGACAAACTGTTTGATGAAGTTCGACGTCGCACTCAAGGCCCTGATGAGAATATTAGCGTGTATCTTTCAATCATGTCAGAATATTTTTCTAGATTTCGTTCACTAGTCCCGGAACAGGTACAATTAAAAATCCTATTACAAAATATTTCTCCATATTATCAGTCCCATTTAGGTTTACAGGAAATATCGCCTGTGGATGAACTTAAAAAGGTCTGTCAGAAATTGGAAGCACGAAGGAGTCGATTGCAGCATTTGCTTCCCTAATAAGAACACTAAGACCTTAGAACCGGACTTAGCATATGTCATGGGAGATGAAGCATCTACGCCTAAGGTTGCCACTGTGGATACAAGGAAATGTTTTCGATGCGGTAAGGTGGGTCATTTGGCTAAGGTCTGTCGCGAAAGTCGTGAAAAGAAATGTTTTCGTTGCGGCAAGGTTGGTTTTACGGTTCGCACATGCCCTGATTGTTCGGGAAACGGTACGGGACGGACGTAGGTCGGTGTGTTCGTCCATATTCTGCAAACCCGACATCCAGTGTTTCAGTACGTCAGCAGGCTGTTCTTGATTATATTTTAGATAATGCAGCGGGAGATGAACGTCCACACCTACGAGTTACTCTTTACGGTAGAGAAATTTTAGGACTTCTTGATAGTGGTGCTTCACAAACTTGTATAGGTCGCCCCGGTATGGACTTGATTACCCTTTTGGGAATTCCTATACGATCTAGTACGACCAAGAATTGCAGATTAGCAAATGACGATACTTGTTCCGTAATTGGTGTATGTAGCTTGCCTATTCAATTGCGAGATAAGACCAAGATTTTCGATGTGCTCGTGCTCCCCGATCTTCCTCGTACACTTATTTTAGGTACCGACTTCTGGAAGGAAATGGCGATTATTCCTGATTTACGAAGCGGCGAATGGTTTTTTCGAAATGAACCGGAGATCAGTTGCGTTGACCAAGAGCGAATCTTGAGTGAGTCTGAAGAATTTCGTTTACAGACTATGCTACGTGAACAATTTGATAAGATGAAGTCTGGTCTAGGTTGCACTACTCTGGTGGAACATAAAATAGTCACGAATGCGGAACCCATCAAGAGTCGTTATTATCCTGTATCCCCGGTTGTTCAGAAACAGATTCACCTTGAATTAGACAATATGCTTGGTTTGGGAGTAGTTGAGCGATCCAATAGTCCATGGAGTAGTCCGATACTTCTAGTTAAGAAGAAGGACGGTGGTTATCGTTTTTGCGTAGATTATAGAAAATTGAATGCAGTAACGGTGAAAGTATGTTATCCTCTCCCATATGTGTCCAGTATTTTGGACCGTCTGAAAGATGCAAAGTACTTAAGCTCGCTCGACATAAAAAGTGCGTATTGGCAAATACCGGTTTCGGAAGAGTCACGAAAATATACCGCTTTCACTATTCCAGGCCGAGGATTGTTCCAGTTTACCAGGATGCCGTTTGGACTGCATAATGCGCCAGCCACATGGCAGCGTTTTATTGATTCAGTTATAGGTTATGACATTGAGGGTGTATTTCAATATTTAGACGATATTATTGTGGTTTCTAGTACTTTTGAAGAACATTTGACAGTATTGCAGACCGTACTTACTCGGTTGGGATAAGCTGGTTTATCACTGGGTCGAGACAAATGCCATTTTTGTCGACCTACTTTGCATTATTTGGGATATATAGTTGATAGACATGGTCTACATGTGGATCCCGCAAAAGTCGAAGCTATAGTCAATATTCCCCCACCTAAAAACGTTTCAGAGATCCGTAGGTTTGTTGGTATGGCGTCCTATTATAGACGTTTTGTTCCAAATTTTTCTTCTATTTTAGCACCTATAACTGCCTTGTTGAAAATTTGCATGGACGGAAGAATGCCAGTTTGCGTTTAAGACTTTGAAGGAGAAGTTAATTACTGCACCGGTTATGAGGTGTCCTGATTTTGAGTTGCCATTCATCATACAGACAGATGCCAGTTCTTTCGGTATAGGGTGTGTACTTACGCAAGAGCATCCGGTCGAGGGTGAGAGAGTTATCGCTTACGGTAGTCGTTCTTTAAATAGGAGGGAGAGAAATTTCACAACGACGGAACGTGAATTATTAGCGGTAATTTGGGCAATCGAAGAATTTAGGCCATACGTCGAGGGTTCACAATTCACGGTGATCACGGATCATCATAGTTTAGTTTGGTTGCAGAGTCTAAGAGAACCAAGTGGAAGATTATGCCGATGGGCTGTACAACTTCAACAGCATGATTTCAAAATTGTTCATAGGAAGGGTAAAGACCACGTAGTGCCCGATACGTTGTCCAGAGCTGTACCTATGCTGGATAACATACAGACTGATACCAGGGTTATCGGTGATGCATGGATTGAAGGTCTGATGAACAAAGTCTCTCTAAGGCCGGAAAAGTATCCCTTATTTCGTATCCAGGACAATAAGCTTTTTAAACATGTTCCTTCTAGATATCCTAAGCTTTCACCGGAATCGGATAATTGGAAATTGGTTGTGCCAAAGGGCGATAGACCTCGTATACTAGAGGCTGCACATGATCATCCTACTGCCGGTCATGGAGGAATTTACAAAACTGTCAACCGTATAGCCGATAGGTATTACTGGCCGAGACTGCGTGCGGATGTGAGGCGTTATGTGGGTAAGTGCAGAGTTTGCTTGTCACATAAGGTGGAACAGCGGAAACCCGCTGGGCTTATGGCCGCGCGTACAGTTCCCTTGGGACCGTGGCAGGTGGTTTGTACTGATCTGATTGGACCGTTAACGAGATCTACAAGTGGGTTTAGTTTTGTACTCGTAGTCGTTGATGTCTTTAGCAAATATACCCTGCTTTTTAAGTTGCGTAAGGCGACTGCTTCTGCAGTTACGTCGATGATAGAAGATGGTGTCTTTCTGGTTTATGGTGTACCTCAGCGAATTTTGTGTGATAATGGTGTGCAATATCGTAGTAGAGAATTTACGGGATTATTGCGACGGTATGGAGTTAAAGTGACATACAACGCCCTTTATCATCCACAAGCTAACCTGGCAGAGCGCACTAACAGAGTGATTAAAACAATGATTTCGGCGTATACCGCTGATGATCATCGTCGTTGGGATACGAATTTGTCTAAGATCGCTTGTGCTATACGTACTGCGAAACACGAGGTAACTGGGTGCACGCCTTATTTTATTAATCATGGTAGAGAAATTGTGCTATATGGCGAGGATCACGAACATCGCTATTATGAAACTTCCCAGGATATTGACTACAGATCAAGGCCGGAACATTTCAAGAAACTATACGTAGCTGTTCAGAATCGGATTCGTAACGCGTCGGAACGCAATAGACATAGCTATAATCTTCGGCATAGACCTATAGAATATTTGGTCGGACAGACAGTATATAGGAGAAACCATGTGTTATCGGATGCATCAAAGAATTTTAGTGCGAAGTTAGCGGCTAAATTTATAGGACCATTTTATGTACAACGTAAGGTATCTCCTTGGACGTACGAGCTTCGTGATGGAAAAGGAGTTCAGAGAGGCATATGGCATGCGTCAGATTTAAAACCAGTGCCAGATGATGGAGATTTTGCGGCAGCGTAGGTCTTTGGAATATTGCTTAGTTAAGTAGATTGGTGTTTGTTTAAGTATGTGTCTATGGTTTGCAGGTGGGCTGACGAATACTCCTGCCGGTGTTGTGTCCGAGGCGTAAGAGGCGTCCTAAAATCACTCAGCATCCCCATTGCACTTTAGCGGTGTCAGCGTTGAGAATCCTGTTCCAGTGTATTCTAGACGTGTGGTGTTAAGTCTTGAAGATGATCTGGAGTTGTAATTTTTTTTTTGGAGGGATTATTCGACCGTTTGGCTCCGTTTGGGCGATTAAACAACTTACCGATTTTGACGTTTTTTTTATTTTCTCCTGGATTTGACTTTTATTCGGAAACGGTTGGGATGTCCAATAAAGATCGTTCACCCCATCCGTATGGCTGAGTTCCGGCTGTCTGCTATCTCGTTTTGTACTCGCGGTTAATTATTTTTGTTCCGGAATATGGATTGGATTCTTTTGTTATAGTTTGTTTACTCGGCATTTGCTGTTTTTGTCTGGGTTGGGCCTCCCGTGACATTAAACCTCCCCATATTATTGCTTGCATATTTAGAGTCGTCCCTTGTTTTGTTTGGCCAGAATTTTTTTGAGATGGCTGTATCTCTTTTTGTTTGTGTTCGCCTTTAGCGTTTTAGTCTCTACGAGGCTGGTAGCTGACTTTAAACTTTTGGATTGTAGGATCGTTTTTGTTTAGCCTTCGATGAACCTTTTTGTTGGTTTCAACGAACCTTAGCTCGTTGCGAGTGTAGTGTATGTATGGTGTGTGAATGTGGAGACAACTTTTATTTAGTCCTTTCACTTTCCGAAATCCTTAATCCAATTGGTATCCTATAACTAGTAGTAATAAACCCGTTTTTAGTTATCCCGTTTTTTCTTGATCATTGTTCCGCTTCACGGACAGTGTATCTTTTACGCTGGCTATTGTCGCTCGTTGCTTCGTGTGTGGGTCAGCGGGAACTCAGTTCTTGTCAACAGTACAGCTTCTTCTTCTTTCCGCCGCTGGAAGTAATGATCCCCTTCCAGTCTGAGCTTTTTTCCATGCTACATGCATCTTTGCTACGCCTTCTCAAGGAATTCTTTGGGGTACTGTTGCAGGAGCTTGGGAACTTGGCTGTTTCTCATGCGGTGCGGGGTGTGACTCTAGTCAGATTGCGCTTTTTTAGTTTTGATTTTTTTCCCTCAGGTATTCCGGCCGATTTGCCGAAGAGCCGCGTGGTAGTTAGGCTTTAGGGTTGTTTCTGGTGTGGTTGGGTCGAATGGAGCTTTGGGAAGTTGTTTAGTTATTAGTTGTTTAGGTATTACCCTGGATTTTTGGGAACCTAGTTTATTTTGAGGAGTTGAATTTATCCGTTTACGGTTACGTTTATATCGGAAATTTTCAGAGTAAATTTCCTTTGGAAGAAGAGGTGGAGTTGTAACGATATGATTTGATACTAACTGCGAGCAGAGGTGTGTCGCACTCTTTTCTATTTCAGGTATTCTATCGATGTGGGAATTATTCTTACGTTTGTTTATTTTAGGCATAGCTGATTATATTTTATGCGACCGAGCTCATTGTTAAAGGCCTTATCCTTCTACATTCCATTCCTCCTCGTAATTAAATCTTGCTTGTGCTGTGTGTGACCTACGATAAGTGTTAAATTCTTACAGTTACTGTGCTTTTAAGGTGGTTTAGAACGAATACTCACTTCTGGATGGTAATTCATCGTCCTAGATTTCTTTTGTGGTTTCATATCTTTATTACGAACTATACTTTTCATTCTTATTCGGCTTTGTTTGTTTGTTTATGTCTTAGTAAGGTTAGTTGTCAAACGATAGGCTATCATAGTGCCAACTGTTGTAAATGTCACTAGTTCCAGTTTTAGTTCCTTAGTTTGCGGTTAAAATTTGAATTCTCTTAAGATTCTTTCTTCTTTCACGTGAACCGTCTGCAAGGAAGGAGCGTTGTAGCTCGTGTGTGCAATTAGTGCCTTTGAGTAGCCATTTTGATATGGAGTTGGTGAATTTTGAGTAATAGTCGATTTATGGCTTGTTGAGGTTTATTTTCACGACTCCGACGTATATGTTTCGGATGTTAAGCTACCGAGGTATGTGATTTCCACATTTGGGATACCGTTTCGTCGGGATGTATAATTGTACCACGTGCTGAAGCAACAATAGGTTAACGTGCTTTCTTTTGTCACCATTAAGGTATTTGTTTGACTTCTTCTTTTTATATCATTAGATTCTAGTGTGAGTGTTTTTATATTTCATTAGGTGGATCAGTCTAGGGCCTAATTTTCCTCCGAAGCAAGTTTACCAATTAGACGAGGTAGTTCGAGTAACCCCCAATCACCTCGTATGCAAGAATCAAGTAACTCGTTCCTGCGATTACAAGTAGGCCAAGTGTACGACAGACTGTAAGTTTTCTTTACCCATTATTTAACCACGGATGGTATCTACAACTTGCGGTTCATCTGAGATAAGGGTATACATCTGATATAATTAATCGTTGTTAATAGATATCTTAACGTAGAGTATCACACAGTGTTAATCCTCATTTATGTATTTAAATTATTCTGGTAACTTTCTGAAGTTTATAATATTTCATAATTTTAACGTTCACAAATTTGACATTTAAGGTAAATTTCTATACCTATTGGTTACACTAGTTGATAATAGATGTCGTTAGTATTTAATAATTGAGGGTCAAATTTATAATTTAATTAAATTCAAAAGTATTTTCGTAAGTAATAAATATTATCATAATAAGTATTTTCGCTTGGTAACTTTTTAACGATTTTGGATATGTATTTATTAAGGTATTTTGTATACGCATTGTAAAACTTTAAACATACGTATGATTTGAGTTACTAATTTAACAGGTGTATTAAGTTTAACGTATTTAGTATCTCTGATGGAGATTTTTGGTAGATTTAATATGTGAAATTATTTTGAGCCAATTCATATATTTTGGTTTGTGAATTTATTATATCCAACTTCTCTACTTTTTATTTTTTTATCAATATATATTTGTTATATGTTAAACTATTGCATTTTCTTATCCAGTTAAATATTTGTCGTATTAATTTTTGCGGAGCGTTTAAACCCTACGACGAACTAGTGCGTCCAACGGTTTCGTTATTTACCGAAATCTCCGGGTAATTAAATAACGTGGCGCCATATTTGTTGAGATCCTATTTTCCCCACCCCACTCTCCGATAGGTCCTGAGTTAGGTCGCTTGGGTGATCCCGAAGATAAAAACGAATGGATGCAGGTAGGAGTTTAAGTAGCTCTCGTGGATAATATTTTTTTTTTGCATTATATAATCATACCAGGTCCGGGCTTTTGTTCAAAATTTGCGTCACACGGTTTTCCCTGAAAAGACAATCCATGAATTTATTACGACATCGTACGACATTACTCATAAGAAATCATAATATACTAGTATAGATAAGATTTATAAACTTACTGCCGTTGTAAATACAATTGTATTAGACACTTTCCTCAATAAAGAAATTTTTGAATTGAATTGAAAATTGATTGATTGAGTTCTCGTCCGATCACTGAAGCCAAGCACGGTCGGGCGCGGTCAGTACTTGTATAGGAGACCGCTTGGGAACACCGCGTCCTGTTGCCTTTTTTTATGATCGGACGAGAACTTAAACGTGGCGATATTATCATTACTTCTTGTTTGCCTTTATTTTTTTTTTTCAGATTGCGAACGTCCCAGTAAATTAAGCGAAGGATGGAGGTTCAGGATCGATAACAAATCAACGCTTCACATAGGTATGTCTGCCTGTTTATTTTATACGTTGTACGATTAACAGTTAATGAGCGCGGCGGCCTATAATAATCATGATGCGATCGGATGTTACGAATTGGAGGTAGCGTAAACGACGTGTGTCTTTACTTTAGCGTAAGCACAGTAAACAGGCAAATTATCGCATAACGGGGCAAACCGAGCTAGGAGTATCTGAAACGATCCCGTTGGCAATGGCGCGGGGATTCTTATCCGAACGTAACGGTACTACTAAAGTTATAATAGTCAGTACGAATATTATTGCCATTACAGTTGTCATTATTACAAATAATGTTGTGGTGGTTATTATGGATTTTTTTTTAGTTAGGGGAACGTATACAAACGACGTAGTCGTTTACTTGGAACTTGTGTATTTAGTGACGGCTTTTGTACCTTCACTAACGGCGTGCTTCGCAAGTTCTCTGGGTAACAGGAGGCGAACGGCCGTTTGAATTTCGCGACTCGTAATAGTCGCCCTTTTGTTGTAGTGAGCTAGACGTGATGCTTCGGCCGCGATTCTTTCGAAGACATCGTTGACGAAGCTGTTCATGATGCTCATCGCCTTACTGGAGATACCCGTGTCAGGATGGACTTGCTTCAGCACTTTGTAAATATAAATGGCGTAGCTCTCCTTCCTGCGGCGTTTCTTCCTCTTATCTCCCTTAGAGATATTCTTCTGGGCCTTTCCCGCCTTCTTTGCGGCTTTACCACTAGTTTTGGTGGCATTATGGCGGTTTAAAGAATACGTTAACACACGTGAAGTCTACGGTAGCTGACGTGAAACTAAAGCCGGACGTAGATCATCTTTCACTTTACTAAGGCCGAGCTGGTGCTCTTGAGCTTTTATTCATCTTGTAGAGCCTCTTCTAGGCTGGATGCTGGGTGACATGGATCCTCTCCCTCCAAGAGCGGTTAACTTTGATGGAAAATGGTCTTCCTAGATGTTTGGTTCTTCATCGATAGCTAGGGCCCTTCTGAGGGTGACCTTCGGAGGGGGCCTATCCGGGTCGAGCTCGGCGAGTCTTCTTAAAATTGGATTTAATGATCCTTTAATCCTTTCCTTCGTCGTAGATGCTAGGTTGGTGAGATGCCGTCGCAATGGTAATACCCCAAGGTCGTCGCGAAGTTGCTGATTGCGGACAAACCATGAGGCCCCCGTTATCAGCCTCAGCACTCGGTTTTGTAGTGTCTCCAATCTTTTCATGTGCGACCTCGCCATGCTTGATAGAGGAAGGGCAGCATAGCTAATGATGGGACGTAGAAAGGTGTAGTATATTGACTGTTTAATTTTCAGGGACAAGCTGCTTCTGGGGCACAGCAACGGGTACAAGAAACTCCTTGCCGCGTCAAACTTCTCGATGGTCCTAGACACGTGCAGGCGCATGGTAAGCCGTGAATCCAACACAACCTCTAGATACAGGACGGATGGGCTCCAGGGGAGTCTGAAGTTGTCGATGAAGATGTTCTCGGGTGGTGGTCGTAGTCTGTTAGTAAAGCGTATTGCTACGCATTTCGACTCGTTTATCTTCAGACGCCACCTGGAAGCCCATTCCAGGATTTGGTCCAGTGAATTCTGGAGCCTGCGGCATAGGATGTTTTCATCCGTATCGGTTGTGTATAGGGCCGTGTCGTCCGCATAGATCGCCAATTCGATGCCAGGAGAAGTAGGTAAGTCCGACATATAAATTATAAATAGGCTGTGCGCAAGGAGAGAGCCCTGCGGTACCCCGACAGCTATAGGCCTGCTAGTAGAAAGATCGTTTCCAGGACGAGCGGAGAAGGTCCTATCCCTCAGATACGATTCCACGATTTTAATTAAGTTTGGGTTGATGCCCTTAGATATCATTTCGAAAAGTAATCCCTTATGCCAAACAGTGGCAAATGCTCTCGCAATATCGAGGAATATCACGCCTAAAGTTCTACGTTGTTCCAGAGTGTTACGTATTGCTTCCGTAATTCGATAAAGCTGGTATTCCGTCGAGTGAGCTTCACGGAAGCCAAACTGTTCGTTTTGGATCAGTTCTTTGATGAAGAATTCTTCTTTTAGACGGGATAGAATGACGGATTCGACGACTTAGGCGAGGCATGACAGAAGCGATATCGGTCTGTAATTGGCTGGGTGCAATGGATCTTTGTTGGGCTTTAATATGGAAACCATAACAGCCTTTTTACAGATGTCCGGGAAATAGGCCAGCCTCAGAACGGCGTTGACAACCTTTACTAGATCGCTTACGGTGTTTGGAGGAGTTTCTTCAGGGCATTGTTTGTCATGGAATCGTTTCCGGGTGCCTTACCAGATTTCAAGGCTTTGATTATTTACGTGACCTCCCCGAGAGTGACAGGAGCTAAAACATCCCCCTACATTGAGGGCAGGGTCTCCAGCGAATTCTCCACCTCGCCAGGTCTTCATCAGATGACTCGTCATCATGAACAGTCTCATGCACCGCCTGTAGGTGATCGGCGAGCAGCTCAGCCTTTTCCGACGATTGGTAACTGATACCGTTAGGCCCTTGCATGGGTTTGATGCCTTCGGTTTGGTTTCTGTTTCTTTTCAGGCACCTTGTCATCCTCCACAAGGAGCCGTCTTCCTGCGCGAGTAGAGAAACTCTTCCCCACCATCTGGACTCATTATGTTCGCGAAGAGCATTTTTGAGCTTCTTAGATAGAGCGTTTAAGATGGTCATGTCAGTTGGGCAGCCAGTGCGTTCAGCCCGCTTCTTGGCTCTCCTCCTGTCCCAGATGAGCAATCTTAATGAGTATGGGAGTAAGTTACTCCTTTCAGGCCTTCGAAGGGATGTTGCCTGTGCCAATTCTTCAGAGATTTCCCTAGTCAGTTCGCTCGCAGCCTCCTCGAGTGAGTCGCAGTCAAGCAGGTTGCCGCCAAGTTGGAATGTTGAGGATTTTAAGTTTGATGTGAAAGACCTCCAGTTGATGCTTCGGCGAAGGGCCTCGTCGGCCATCCCGACCGGCGCCCCGGGAGCGGGCTTGTACGGCCCTTCTGAGTTGTTGGCGCAGAGGCCTGAGTGTTTGAAGCAAATCTCTCCCGAAGAGGTAAGGGAGAAAAACGTCTCGATTGAGTTTGAGTATGGGAGGCGTATTGAATATTTCCCTGAGATACCACAACTTCAATCCTGTCAAGGTCCTCACGTGTATGCCGTCCAAGGTTAGAAGTAGTGCCCCTTCGCGGAGATGGAGAGGACTTACGAGAAGGGGGTCCATTCTCTCACTTGGGATGATGGATCTGTGCCGTAACTTTAATTTTCCTCGAAGGATTGCAGGAAGGGGAAGAAGAGCCCTTCCGTTTCGTGCCGATGTTAGTTTGGACGGATCTGACCAGAGAAGCCGTCGAACAGAAAGAAGTGTCCATACTAATGGGCGAAAGCCCCGAGAGAGACTGCTCATCCTCAGACCTGAGGGTTTTGAATAAGTTCCTTTTTGTTGTTTTATTCCCTCTTATTTTTTCCAGAAGCCTCTGCAGGTTCTTAATTTGCTTTATTATTTGATCCTCAGATAGTCCATCTCTCGCAACTGTTTGAGAATTTGCTCCACAGGGATTTCAATAGGGATACCACGCAAGACGACATTTCGTAGCTTCTGCGATGGGAGTTGATAGGTATGGTACGGGATCACTCCGGTGTTAAAAAATTTAACGATGCCCCGGAAATCAGTCTCAGAGGACGGAAAAAGTCGAATACCGTCGGCAGTGTTTTGAGCCTTGCTTGTTAAAGCTCCTTCGCCTTATCTCGTTGGATTTCTCATACCACTTGGCCTTATCACGCAAAACGATGGGCGGAACTTTAGCACGTTGAACTACTTCATCATCATCAAGAGTATTGTTTGCACCCCCAGAGGAAACGGGGCGTTGTCCTGGAATAGAGGGGAGCTGTGACATTGAGCTGTTCACAGCTTCGATCTTATCTTGATCAACGTTAGTAAATCGCTTGCGTTTAGGTGCTAAAATTTGCGACGAAAGACGAGTCGCATCGACAGGCTCAGAGGCCGAAGGCACCCAGTTAGAGGGATAATGAACCATGGTGGTCTCAGTTATTTGATTTGGAGGCGACGCTTGCCTCTTTTTGCCTACAGTATTGTTGGACTTACTGAGGACAGTTCTTACCAATGAGGCGGTAGAACAATTGGACGAGCCAGCGCGAAGAAACTTCTGTGCAGAAAAAATCGTTTTTAAATAGCAAATAAAATCTCAAAGGAGCAATTGTATAAATAAAACAGCGTTGACAGTAATTAAAAATGGTTAAAAAGGTATAAAAACATACTGTAAAACAAACTGTATAAATAAAAACGGGACGCTCACTAATTCACAAGTTAAAACAATTAAAAGAAAAAATAATGAAACCTGTAAATTATATTTAAAATATCGGCTAAGAATTATTAAGTTGAATATAAAATATTGAAACAGTCGGTCTTAAAAAGAGCTAAAATTTATCGCAGATCAGGTTGACTGAATGGATGAGAGAGATAAAGTATTTATTTATCGTTTTAAAATACGATAAAATGATAAAGCGCAAAAAAGAGCGCAAAAAATGTCAACAGGTGACGCGGATCTGCTTTGAATAGGAAGCGCGGGTGGCGGGGAGGCCCTCATGCACTCTGTCCGCCAACATCGGCTTCCGAAAACCGACCGACCGAACAAATGCCGAAAGGAAAACATCTCTGTCTCCGTGCTTATTCCAAGTCCGTTTGAAGAAATATAACGCCCTAAAAAAAGAAAAAATCGACTGGATCTTCGCGATGTTGTTTACTATGTTGTATGAAGAAACATAGTTCGTTGAAATTTACCAGATATACCAGCTCGTTAATTAGATAACTCCAATTAAGTTTGGAAAAAGTGTAAATCTTCTAGCGCCGCGACGTCAAAAGTTAAAATTTTCGCTGCAGGAAGGTGCAGCAGTCAAAGACAGAGGCGTCTACAAAATTTCAGCGGAATCGAGCAGCTAATTAGTCTCCTAATTAAGGTCGAGGGACCTCGGCGGAGCACAACTTCTTAAATGTTGACTTTAATCGAATAAATTCGAAGTAAATGTTGTTCTAGTAGTTGTTTTTCTGTTTCTTCGTAAAATATAAATAAATTGTAACCAAATTAAAGAAATTTGGCGATAATTAGCCGCTAATTGAGAAGAGAATCGTCAAGAGACAACCGACCGCTACGAAAGACGGACTTGGAATAAATGATAAGTTTTATTTTACGTGTCTTTGACTTTTAATGAGGTCGGAATATGATTCCTTTTCCTGTTCATCTTTAATTGTCCATTGTTTTCTTTAGTTTGTTTCTGTCTGTGGCGTAATTTGTTGACGTTGTTGTTTGTTTGTTATATTATTTTCATTTTTTTATTTATTAGCTTGATTACTTCTGGGTTTGTTTCTGCCTTACTCTTTAGTTGGTTGATGCCATCTTTCTTTATTGTTTTTCTTTTTGCTGTTATTATCGGTTTTATGAGTGGGTTGTGGTGCGTTTGCATTTTATGTACGGTGTTTAGTGTGTTTTTTTGAATTGTGGTGTCCAGTGATGGTATGCGCAGTTCTTCGTATAGTTTGCTGTTGGAGATGTAATGAGGCGCGTCCGCCGCCATCCGGATTATTCGGTTGATTTTTCCTTGGATTATGTTCTTCTGTGCTTCGATGGCTTGATGCCACATGGGTCCGGCGTATGTTGGTATCGGTATGATTATTGTTTTTATAATCTTTATTTTGTTTTCCTGGTTAAGTTTGCTGTTGCGATTTAATAGTGGATATAATTGGCTTTTAGTCGTTGCTATTTTGTTGCTGATGTCTTTTATGTGTTTCTTGTAGGTGAGGTTCTCGTCCAGCGTGTCTCCGAGATATTTTGCCTCGCTACTCCATTGGATTTG
This sequence comes from Holotrichia oblita, assembly GCA_023690525.1. Classification (NCBI taxonomy): domain Eukaryota; kingdom Metazoa; phylum Arthropoda; class Insecta; order Coleoptera; family Scarabaeidae; genus Holotrichia; species Holotrichia oblita. The sequence continues at coordinate 76,606,131 of CM043018.1, forward strand.
GATTCCCATGATGTTGATACATTCGGGCTTCCTGCTTCTTTGCCGTTGCTGGTAGTAGACTGCCTGTGTTTTATCTGGGTTTATTTTAATTTTCCATTTCTGAAAGTAGTCCGTAATTATGTCTAGGTCTACTTCAATCCTGTTTTTGATTGTGTCCAATCTTCTGTGGCTATAGTAAATAGCGGTGTCGCCAGCGTATTGTGCGATTTGTGAGTACTGTAGTGGTGGAATGTCGGCTGTGTATATGTTGTAAAGGATCGGTCCAATGACGGATCCTTGCGGTACTCCTGCTTGGATTTTTCTTGCTGTGGATGTGTGCTTGTTGACTTTGGTGTGGAATGTCCGGTTTTTTGAGGTAGTTTGCTATTAGTTCCGTAAGTTGCGGTGTGACTTCTGCTTGCTGGAGCTTGTAGATTAGACCAGGGTGCCATACTCGGTCAAAAGCTTTTTCAATATCTAGGTATATTGCTATTGTAGGTGTAGAAATGTTCATTTTTTCGTTTATGTGTTCTGTTAGACGGATGATTTGTTGTGTAGTAGAGTGGCTGTGTCGAAATCCAAATTGATAGTGTGGTATTATTTGTTTGTTTTCTGCTTCCTGTGCTAATCTTGAGTAAATGATCCTTTCTGTAACTTTGCTGAGTGCTGATAGTAGGCTTATGGGCCGGTAGCTTTTTGTGTCTGATTTTGGTTTTTTTGGTTTCTTGATTAGTATTATTTCCGCCTCCTTCCATGCGTCGGGGAAGTAGCGGTGTTGTAAGATGGCGTTTATAATACTCTTCAGAGCTTCTATTCCGTCCTCTGGTAGGAGTTTGAAGGCCGTGTTACCGATGCGGTCCGCGCCTGGCGCCTTGTTTTTAGGTAGGTTTTTTATAATTTGGTTGAGTTCTTCGGTGGTTGTTTTAGCGATTTCTTCTCGGTTAAGTGTTGTCATGCGTTTCGTGTTTTCTTCTATTTCTGCGTGTAGTTGTTCTAGGTGTTTTTCTGATTTGTTTGGTGTAAATGCGTCCTCTAGCGTGTCCGCGAAGGCTTCAGCTTTTTCCGCATCCGTTGTGGCTAATCCGGTAGGTGTTCTGATCTGGGGTATTTTTTCGAAGTTTTTGTTTTTCGTTAGTGATTTTGTGATTTTCCATAATGACATGTCTTGGGTGTTGATAGATTCTAGTTTTTTATTCCATTCGTCGTTGTATATGCTTGTGATGTATTCTTTTATTTCTAGCTTGATTTGATTTAACGCTGTTTTTGCTGCAGGGGCTAGCGTTCGCTTGTATTCTTTGAGTATTCTTTTTTCCAGTATTTTTCTTCGTAAGTCTGCGGGAATGTTGTTGCGGCTGTGTTGTGTTGGTTTTCTTGTCCATGTAACGGATTGTAGTGCTGTTTTTATGTCGTTTTCGAACGATGTGACAGCCGCGTCAATGTCTGCTGTCGTATGTATTGCTGTGTGCGTGATGTTAATGCTTTTTTGTATGCTTGCAGGTTTATGCCGGTTTTTTCTTCTGATTCGGTGTGCGGATCTATGTCGAGGGTTACTTGGATGGGTAAATGAGGTTGAGGCCTTTGAGGTTGTTTTTTTTGAGTTCCATCCGCGCTGTTTCGAGTTCATATCCCCCATTAGGATGGTGGGGGTGTGTCCGTGAAAGATTGTTCGTATTTCTGCCACTTGTGCATGTGCATTTGAGGAAGATAGGCCGCAAATATATTGAGCGCGCCGCATTTTGTGTGCACTTGTATGCCTGTGTTTTCGATGTTGACTGTATCCATTTGTAGTAGTGGCGAGTGGGTGATGCTGCTTTTGATGATGACTGCTGTGCCCCTCCTCGTTTGGTTTGTCGATCGGTGCGATACGTTGTGTAGTTTGCGACCTTCAGGGATGAGTGTTGTTTCAGAAAGGTTTCTCCTAGGAGCATGATATCTATGTCGTGTTCTCTTATGAATTGCTTCAGTTCTTCTTTTTGTTGGTTACGCCTTGCGCATTCCAGTAGGCTATTTTTATATGTTTTTTATTTACCATTATTGTAGAGTTTTTGTAATTTTTCCGTTTGGCTTATGAAATCCAATTTCTGTAGTTCATTTGCGTCGGTGCTGTTTAAAATAAGCAGAATCCGCCCTAGGATTGTCGCTAGTTCTTCGTTGGTCGTGGTCGTGCCGTTTTTTGTTGCGGGTTCTTCTTTTTTGTTCTTGAGCCAGGGGTTTAGTTTAGGCGGTGGTGGTGTGTTCTTTGCTGCGATAATATCTGGGTTGTTCGGATTCTTATGGCATTTGATGAATGTTGCTAAGTGTTCTCCTCCGCAGTTCGCGCACTTAGGAGGCGTCGTCCGCGGTTTTTCGCAGATGTGGGTAGAGTGATTCTCGCCGCATTTCATGTATTGGTAATAGATGTTACAATTTTTGTACCTGACCGAATAGTTGGCACTTGTGACACTGTATAATATTGTTTTTCGTTTTAAGTGGTTCCACAACAATCGCGAGACCGCAACAGTGTGGCACATCGTAAATTGATTTATATTTGCGCTTGAGTTCAATAGGGGCACCGGTTTGCCACTTTTTCCGTTCATCCGCGTGATCTTTTCGGTGGGATTACCTTTTTTGCACAGGTCGTCCTTGATTTCATCTGTTGTCGTTTCGATGTTCACACCGCGAAACACCTCCTTTAGGGTTTTTTCCTTTTTAGCTGATAAGTGAAGAATTGTAGTTTCTCTTGTTCGAAGACCTTTTTTAGCTTGGGGTAGTCTTCCCCGTCGCTGGACCGATTTGCACACCGTTCGATGCTAAGCGACATATTGTAGTACGTATATTTTCTCTTGTCATCAGGGCATTCGCTTGTTTCCATTTCTCGGTATCTTTGAGAAATATAGGTGCGATTTTTGGTTGTTTTTGTTGCGTATCGCTGTTCGATGTTGTAGGTTTTAGTGGGGGTAATGCCTTGGTTTTGACGTTGTCTGATTCGTTGCACCGGACGTTGGTGTTTCTTCACCCATTGTATAGTCTTCGTCAGTTTCCAGTGTGGAAAAACGGTTTTTTGTTTCGAGGCCGCTATTCTCGCGTTCGGTTGAGTCATTTTTCTTCAGCCGCTTGCTTTTAGGGATGGTGCGGAATTCTTCTTTGCCGGTCTTTTGTTTTATTAGATCGAGAGCATACTCGATAAGGTCGCGTAGTTCATCTACTTCTAAATCATAGACAGATTTCTGCCGCGAAGGCTCGCCCATGTCGGCGTCCCTGTCTTGAAAGAACACTTTTCCTTCCAGCGTCGGCTACTGTAGGACACACACGCTATACACTACAGTAGGCGAACACTGCACACTAGCACGAACGCTGCTCGGTGAGGATATATAAACGCACAGTATAACTTACAAGACACTCGGACGACGGTTGAAAACTGAATTTTCGAGTTTTATCGCTGAGATCTTCGTGTTGCTCTAAGGCTGGACTGACATGTCCCTAAGCCTTTTTAACTCTGATAAATGGCACACTGCTAGCCATGGGAAATGCTTTCAATTATTTGCCCTGTCTTCAAGTTGGGGTCCTTTCATGGCGGATCTAAGCGTCGGCGTCCAAGATTCGCCTAGTGGCGACAAGACGTGGGGTCCTGTCAGGGTCCAGCTCCCCCAAATGCTGGACCAATGGGTTCTCCGACCGAGCGACCCTTTCAAGGGTTTTCCTGGCCAGCGCCATCGCGTATTGTGACAAGGTTGGTAATTTGAGGTCTCTGTGAATTTGGATGTTTGACAAGAACCAGGGGACATTAAGGATGGTACGTAGCACCCTGTTCTGTACCACATCGAGCCTCTTCACTTGTGATTTGCAGGCGCTGGACCAGGTGAGGGCGCCGTAAGTCAATATCGGTCGGATCGAGTTTTATCGCTGAGGTCTTCGTGTTGCCCTAAGGCTGGACTGAGATGTCCCTGAGCCTTTTTGTCTCTGTTATTGGCTTTCAGCTAGCCATGGGGAATGATATCTAATATTGCTATAACATCAGATTGGGACCCTTTCATGGCGGATCTAAGCGTCTATGTCTAGGATTCGCCTGGTGGCGACAAGAGGCGGGGGTCTGTCAGGGTCCAGCTCCCCCAAATGCTGGACCAATGGGTTCTCCGACCGAGCAACCCTTTCAAGGGTTTTCCTGGCCAGCGCCATCGCATGTTGTGATAAAGTTGGTAGTTTGAGGTCTCTGTGAATTTGAATGTTGGACAGGAACCAGGGTGCATTGAGGATGGTACGTAGTACCCTGTCCTGTACCACATCGAGCCTCTTCACTTGAGATTTGCAGGCGGTGGACCAGGTGAGGGCGCCGTAAGTCAGTATCGGTCGGAGAAACACCATATAGATCATTAATTTGAGCTTAAGGCTCAAGGAGCTCTTCGAGCAAATAAGGGGAGCCAGAGATCACCTCGCCCTCGAAAAACGAAAAGTGGTGGCGGAACGTCAGCTTGGAGTCCAGGACCATACCGAGGTACTGGACCCTCGGGCTCCAAGGTAGCTCGCGTCCCTCTACGATGACATGCGAGGGAGGTGGATTTCGTTTTCTAGAAAAACGAACCGCCACACACTTATCGGGGTTATGAGCATCCGCCACTTCCGGGCCCACTCTGTCAGCTGGTCGACAGATCGCTGGAGTCGTCTTATTAGTAGCGCGCCATTCCTAAATGTTGAATATATGGCAGTGTCATCAGCAAACACTGCCAGCCTAGTGCTTGGAGGGTTAGGGACGTCGCTGGTGAAAAGAACAAAGAGCTCAGGGCCGAGAAGTGAGCCCTGAGGAACGCCCGCTCGGACGGGTCTGCTGGTGGAGAATACGCCGGATCGCTTGACACGAAATGTCCTGTCGGAGAGGTAGGATCGTACTAACGAAATCAGGTTCGAAGAGATGCCAAGTCCGCCCATCTTGAATAGCAACCCGTCATGCCACACCGAATCGAACGCCTGTGCGAAGTCTAAGAAAACTGCACCCGTGGAGTGCCGCGACTCCAATGCGCCTCGGATCTCCTCTGCTAGACGGAGGAGTTGAAGGTCTGCCGACAAGCCTTCCCGGAACCCGAACTGTTCGTCTGGCAGAAAGTTGCCAGCACGGATGACTTCTCGAAGCCTCGTCAAAATGACTGCTTCGGCGACCTTGGAAAGATTGGAGAGAAGACTTATCGGCCTGTAACTCGCAGGGAGTTGAGAATCCTTACCGCGCTTATGGATCATCACGACACTCGCGTGCTTCCAGACGCTCGGAAAAACACAAAGGTGTAGCATGGCGTTAAGTATATCAACAAGAGCATCGATGATGTTGCTCGGTAGAAGTTTGAGGGCGGAATTGGCAATCCCATCCGCTCCCGGAGCCTTGCCGTTTTTGCGGCAATTGATGATTGTTACTACCTCATCACGACTGACTGGGTCAAGCGGATCACTCCGCATCAAAGGCAAATTCTCGAGAAAGAGGCCAACCTCCCGGTGTAAAGGGCCGTAAAGAGGCTGACCCCCGACTCCACCAAACACTGATTCCATGTGATCGGCAAAAACCGTCACCTTATCCTCGTCCGAGTAGACTACCCCACCCGGGCCCCGAAGCGGGCCACCATCACTAGCCTTATCCTTCCTTCTTTTAAGAGCCTTGGATAGCCGCCACAATGAATTGTCGTCAGGTATCGCGGACGACACGCTCTTCCACCACTGGGCTTCCCGGAACGATCCTAGTTCCTCGCGTAAACGCGTAGCAAGCTGGTTTGCAGACTGCACATCCCGAGGGCATCTCGTTGTTTGGGCGCGTTTGCGCGCCTTGCGTTTGCAGCGTAAAAGCTGCCTTAACTCCACCGGCAGCCACCTATCAGGCAACGGCGCAGAGGACACCGTTGAGATCCTTATGGCCTCAGATATGTGTTAAACGCCCAGTAGATTCCTGCAGGGAATCGACCCCGTCAACGCTGAACGCAGCATCATCAGAAGACCGGCGAACTTTCTCCTCAAACCGATCCCAATCCACGGCTCCACGAGACGAGACAGCCGAGCTTTGAAGCTCTCCCCCAAAGATGATAAAGATGGGATTGTGGTCCGACGACAGATCAGGCGCAGTACTAACATAGAGGTTAGATGGAATGCCTCTTGACAGCGCCATATCGAGAATGTCCGGCCTAATGCCGGGGCGGAAATACGTCGGCTCGTCCGGAGAGTGCACCTCCACATCCGAAAGAGAAAGGAAACGAAACAACTTCCTGCCGAACTCATTCGTGGAGGCACATCCCCAGAACGGATGCTTTGCATTCAGATCCCCGGCCAGAAGGACCGGAGCATTACAAGAGAACAGTTGATCGTAGTCGTCGGTATCACAACCCCTCGTGGGAGGAGCATAGACCGATATAAGCCTCAGAGGGCCCAGGCCCACAATCTCGACGTCGACGGACGTCGCCTCGAGAAACCGCAGAAGGGGAATAGGAGCGAAGGAGTGCTTCAAGTGGCACCTTATAGCAATGGCAGTGCCACCCCCTCTACCATTAAGACGGTCAGATCTATAGACCTTGTAATTCGTAAAGGCTAGCCTATCTCCTGGTCTAAGCCAGGTCTCACTGATGAGCAACGCATCGACGGGATCATCCCGCAAGAACTGAGCAACCTCGGCCAATTTGTCCTTGACCCCATTGGCGTTCCACGCCATGACTCATATTTGGGAAAATTGTGGACTCGATTGTAGATCATGATTGGTTTTTGGAGCTCTCGCCTGGAAATGTTGCCATGATAACTTTTGTTAGCATGTTAATCTGCTGACTCATTATCTGAAGCGCATCCAGCATCGGTGTGATGTTGGTGGGTTCAGAATGAGAAGGACGTTTAATTGACGAGCGAGGAGTTCCTTTGCGAGTCTGTATTGGTGGATTAGACTTAGGTGTTGTCGTCTTTTTCTGAGCTTGAGTTTGAGTCCACGTAAGAGAGGTGGCAGCCTGGGAGTAGGATTTGCCTGGCTGTACATGAGAGTCTGTGCTGACAGCGCTCTTAGGAGTCCGCGCAGAGGCGGGAATCTCACGGGGCTTGGGGCACTTAGAGCAACCCCTATAGTTGGCGGGGTGTTTGTCCCCGCAGTTAGCACAAGTCGGCGGCTCGGTCTTAGGACGCTTACATTCCCTGGCGGCATGGTCTTCGCCGCATGCGACACACTTTCGCTGAGCGGTGCATCGCGACTGCGCATGCCCGTAACGCTGGCAGCGGTAGCACTGTCCAACCGAAGGGTTGGATTTTAACGTCTCGACGGAAACATCCAGAGACATTATCTTTTTCAGATGATAGATGTTTTTCTGGTGTTTAGGGACCTTCACTAGAATTAGTAGCATAAGAACGCCACCACGAGGTCTTCGCATGCGGACGACCACCTCAGAAGAAAAGCCCATGAGTTCGAGCTGTTTTTTTATTTGTTCCACCGGAATTTCCACGGGAATACCTCGGAGAACAACATTTAAGACCTTTTCCGAAGGGAGTTGGTAAGTGTGGAACGACTGATTAGTAAAGAACTTGACTATTCCCCTGAAGACGCTTACATTCCCTGGCGGCATGGTCTTCGCCGCATGCGACACACTTTCGCTGAGCGGTGCATCGCGACTGCGCATGCCCGTAACGCTGGCAGCGGTAGCACTGTCCAACCGAAGGGTTGGATTTTAACGTCTCGACGGAAACATCCAGAGACATTATCTTTTTCAGATGATAGATGTTTTTCTGGTGTTTAGGGACCTTCACTAGAATTAGTAGCATAAGAACGCCACCACGAGGTCTTCGCATGCGGACGACCACCTCAGAAGAAAAGCCCATGAGTTCGAGCTGTTTTTTTATTTGTTCCACCGGAATTTCCACGGGAATACCTCGGAGAACAACATTTAAGACCTTTTCCGAAGGGAGTTGGTAAGTGTGGAACGACTGATTAGTAAAGAACTTGACTATTCCCCTGAAGTCGGCCTCCGCAGCCGAAAAAATCCGGATGCCATCCGTCACGTTTTCCGCCCTTAAGAAAGCGTATCCCCTCCGCCTGATCTCACTCGAGACCTCAAACCATTTGGCCTTGTCGCGCAAGACTATAGGTGGCATTTTTTCGCGCTGAGCTTCAACATCCTCGTTTGTCGTGTTTGCACTCCTGGAAGAGACAGGAGGTTGTCCTAATAGGGGAGGACGCTGCGAGTTAGAACTATCAGCAGCTTCTATTTTGTCGTAGTCGACATTAGTAGTCTTCTTGCGCTTAGGTGTTTGTGGCTGCGACGAAGAAAAAGTCGCATTGCCAGGCTCAGAGGCCGGAGGCACCCAATCGGAGGGGTGATGCACAATGGCAGTCTCGGTCACACGATTTGGAGGTGACGCCTGTCGCTTTCTGCCAGTGGTAATCTCAGATTTGCTGAGAACAGTTCTTATAAGTGAAGCTGTTGAACAGTTGGAAGAACCAGCGCAATCTGTTGGAGATGAATTTTGCGGGACATAAGCGAAGGGATTGATATCCACTAAGTTGGAGGAATGACCTTCTCCGTTGAAATCGGCCTGAAGATTACGGCTCGGTGGTCTTCGGCCAGCCCGCTTTACCAGGTAATCCTGGAGAAATTGAATTTGTTTTAGAATGTCAGCTTCGCAAAGCTGATCAAGCTCTGCTGGAGAATTTGCAGATTTGGCGACAGGAGTCTCCTCCTCATCCATGGCGTCAGAGCACCCAGAGACACTTCCATTGTCCCGCTCCGGTGAGTCCGGAATAGTTGTCATCAAGAAGCTTTTGGCAGTTTTAGGCGGAGTTCTATACATTTCTGGCGCAGACAGCACTACTCCAGCAACGGCAGAAAATCACGTTTGTAATTAATTTAATTGGCGCAGACAGCACCTCAAAAGAAACTAGCAAACAAATAGTTTAATAGAACAATCAGATTCTAGTTCTCAGATATCAAGAATATCACCCTGTATATAATTGGGGAATACGACGGTAATTGTAATATCAATCAACGCTTATGTAAAAAGAATAAAGCTGCCTTGTATAGATAAAATTTCTGCTTAAGAGACAAAAAAGAAAGATAAAACAAGTTAAATTACAGAAAGAAGCTTCTGTGCAGAAAATAAAATCGTTTTTAAATAACGAATGAACCTCAAAAGAGCAAAGTATAAATAAAACAGCGTTGACGTGATTAAAATGGTTAAAAAAGGTATAAAAACCTCTGTATAGATAAAAACGAGACACTCACAAATTTACAAATTAAAAGAATTAGAAGAAAAAATAATAAAACCTGTAAATTATGCTTAAAATATCGGCTGAGAATTTTTAAATTGAATATTAAATAGTAAAACAGTCGGTCTTTGTATTAAAAAGAGTTACAATTTAACGCAGATCAGGTTGACTGAATGAAAGAAAGAGATAAAATATTTATTTATCGTTTTAAAATACGATAAAATGATAAAGCGCAAAAAAGAGCGCAAAAAATGTCAACAGGTGACGCGGATCAGCTTCGAATAGGAAGCGCGGGTGGCGGGGAGGCCCTCATGCACTCCGTCCGCCAACACCGGCTGCCGAAAACCGACCGACCGAACAACTGCCGATAGGAAAATTTCTCTGTCGCCGTGCTTATTCCAAGTCCGTTTTGTGAAAAATAACGCCCTAAAATAAAGAAAAATCGACTGGATCTTCGCGTTGTTAATTACTATGTTATAGGAAGAAACATAGTTCGTTGAAATTTACCAGATATACCAGCTCGTTAATTAGATAATTCCAATTAAGTTCGGAAAAGGTCTAAATTATGTTTCAACGGCGACTTATAATCAGACGTGAAAGGCGCCGCGACGTCAAAATGTAGAAATTTTTGCTGCAGGAAGGTGCAGCAGTCAAAGACAAAGGCGTCCATAAAATTTCAGCGGATTCGAGGCGCTAATTAGTCTCCTAATTAAGGTCGAAGGACCTCGGCGGAGCACAACTTCTTGTATGTTGATTTAAAACGAATAAATTCGAACTAAATGTTGTTCTAATAGTTGTTTTTCAGATTCTTCGTAAAATATAGATAATTTAGGACCAAATTAAAGAAATTTGGCGATAATTAGCCGCTAATTTAGAAGATAATCGTCGAGAGACGACCGACCGCTAGTAAAGACGGACTTGGAATCTTGATCGAGTTTTATCCGCTGAGATCTTCGTTTTTCCAAGGTTGGACAATTTGCCCCTAGAACCTTTTTGTCTCTTTTATTGTGGCCCGTTTTCTAGCCACGCAGTGTTTGCTATCTTTGCTGCAGAGGTCTTCATTTAGGTGGCCCTTTCATGGCGGCGGGTCAATCCAACGGCTGTAGGATCCGCCTCGTCTCGACACGAGGTGGCGGCCTGTCAGGATCCAGCTCCCCTAGATGCCGGACCAACGGGTTCTCCGACCGAGCAACCCTTTCCAGGGTTTTTCTGGCCAGCGCCAGCGCATGATCACTCAGAGTTGGAACTCCTAGATCCCTATGGATCTGTAGGTTGGTCATGAACCAGGGCGCTGCGACAATGATGCGCAACGCCCTGTTCTGCAGAGTATCGAGTCTTTTGATCTGCGACTTACAAGCGCTGGACCAGGTAAGGGCACCATAAGTGAGTATTGGCCGGAGAAACACCGTGAAGATCATCATTTTTATCCTCAAACTGAGGGAACTCTTCCAGCATATCAGGGGAGCCAGAGCCGCGCGCGCCCGAATAAACTGAAGAAGCAGCCTGGGAATAGGACCTACCAGGTTGAACTATTGAGGTAGTAGGCGTATTTTTCTTCGGCGTCCGCGCAGAGGCCGGCGCCGGCCGAGGCTTGGGGCACTTCGGGCACCCCCTATAATTGGCGGGGTGCTTATCACCGCAGTTAGCGCACGTAGGTGGCTGATCATTGGGACGCTGACACTCCCTTGCGGCATGGTCTTCGCCGCATGCGACACACTTTCGCGGAGCGGTGCATCGCGACTGCGCATGCCCGTATCACTGGCAGCGGAAGCACTGCCCAACCGAAGGGTTGGATTTTAACGTCTCGACGGAGACATCCAAAGACATTATCTTTTTCATGTGATAGATGTTTTTCTGGTGTTTAGGGACCTTCAATAGAATTAGTAGCATAAGAACGCGACCACGAGGTCTACGCATGCGGACGACCACCTCAGGAGAAAAGCCCATGAGTTCGAGCTGTTTTTTTATTTGTTCCACCGGAATTTCCACGGGAATACCTCGGAGGACAACATTTAAGACCTTTTCCGAAGGGAGTTGGTAAGTGTGGAAAGGTAACGACTCATTGGTAAAGAACTTGACTATTCCCCTGAAGTCGGCCTCCACAGCCGAAAAAATCCGGATGCCATCCGTCACGTTTTCCGCCCTTAAGAAAGCGTATCCCCTCCGCCTGATCTCACTCGAGACCTCAAACCATTTGGCCTTGTCGCGCAAGACTATAGGTGGCATTTTTTCGCGTTGAGCTTCAACATCCTCGTTTGTCGTGTTTGCACTCCTGGAAGAGACAGGAGGTTGTCCTAATAGGGGAGGACGCTGCGAGTTAGAACTATCAGCAGCTTCTATTTTGTCGTAGTCGACATTAGTAGTCTTCTTGCGCTTAGGTGTTTGTGGCTGCGACGAAGAAAAAGTCGCATTGCCAGGCTTAGAGGCCGGAGACACCCAATCGGAGGGGTGATGCACAATGGCAGTCTCGGTCACACGATTTGGAGGTGACGCCTGTCGCTTTCTGCCAGTGGTAATCTCAGATTTGCTGAGAACAGTTCTTATAAGTGAAGCTGTTGAACAGTTGGAAGAACCAGCGCAATCAGTTGGTGATAAATTTTGCGGGACATAGGCGAAGGGATTAATATCCACTAAGTTGGAGGAATGACCTTCTCCGTTGAAATCGGCCTGAAGATTACGGCTCGGTGGTCTTCGCCCAGCCCGCTTTACCAGGTAATCCTGAAGAAATTGGATCTGCTTTAGAATGTCAGCTTCGCTAAGCTGATCGAGCTCTGCTGGAGAATTTGCAGATTTGGCGACAGGAGTCTCCTCCTCATCCATGGCGTCAGAGCGCCCAGAGACGCTTCCATTGTCTCGCTCCGGTGAGTCCGGAAGAGTTACCATCGAGAAGCTTTTAGCTGTTTTAGGCGAAGTTCTGTACATTTCTGGCGCAGACAGCACCACCCCGGTAAAGGCACAAAATCGCGTATACAATTAATTTAATTGGCGCAGACGGCACCTCTAAACAAATTGGCAAACAGGTAATTGCGTAAAACAATTAAATTCTGGTTCGCAGATATGGAAATATCACCCTGTATATAATTGGGGAATACGACAGTAATTGAAGTGTCAATCAACGCTTATGTAAAAAGAACAAAGCTAACTCGTAAAAATAAAATTTCTGCTTAAAATGACAAAAAAGAGAGACAAAACAGAGTTAAATTACAGAAAGAGCTTCTGTGCAGAAAATAAAATCGTTTTTAAATAACCAATAAACCTCAAAAGAGTAAATGTATAAATAAAACAGCGTTGACGTGATTAAAATGGTTAAAAAAGGTATAAAAACCTCTGTATAGATAAAAAAGGAGACACTCACAAATTTACAAATTAAAAGAATTAAAAGAAAAATGATAAAACCTGTAAATTGTGTTTAAAATATCGGCTGAGAACTTTTAAATTGAATATTAAATATTAAAACAGTCGGTCTTTGTATTAAAAAGAGTTAAAATTTAACGCAGATCAGGTTGACCGAATGAAAGAAGGAGATAAAGTATTTATTTATCGTCTTAAAATACGATAAAATGATAAAGCGCAAAAAAGAGCGCAAAAAATGTCAACAGGTGACGCGGATCTGCTTCGAATAGGAAGCGCGGGTGGCGGGGAGGCCCTCATGCACTCCGTCCGCCAACACCGGCTTCCGAAAACCGACCGACCGAACAACTGCCGATAGGAAAATTTCTCTGTCGCCGTGCTTATTCCAAGTCCGTTTGATGAAAAATAACGCCCTAAAAAAAAAGAAAAAATTTGACTGGATCTTCGCGATGTTATTACTATGTTATAGAAGAAACATAGTTCGTTGAAATTTACCAGATATACCAGCTCCTTAATTAGATAATTTCAATTAAGTTTGGAAAAAGTCTGAATTATTTTTCAAAGGCGACTTATAATCAGACGTGAAAGGCGCCGCGACGTCAAAATGTAGAAATTTTTGCTGCAGGAAGGTGCAGCAGTCAAAGACAAAGGCGTCTATAAAATTTCAGCGGATTCGAGCCGCTAATTAGTCTCCTAATTAAGGTCGAAGGACCTCGGCGGAGCATAACTTCTTGTATGTTGATTTAAAACGAATAAATTCGAAGTAAATGTTGTTCTAATAATTGTTTTTCTGATTCTTCGTAGAATATAGATAATTTGTAACCAAATTGAAGAAATTTGGCGATAATTGGCCGCTAATTTAGAAGATAATCGTCGAGAGACGACCGACCGCTAGGAAAGACGGACTTGGAATATATCGAGTTTTATCGCGTATGGTCTTCCGCTCCCCTCTGCTGAGGGGCACTCCTCTTCCAGCTCCACTTCCGGTTGGATGTCCTGCTGGCGGTCCTGGTGTAGTTCTTGATGTTCCTCGGAGTCTTCTAATGGGCTCCTACGTTGTCCTGGTACCTGTAATCACACAGAAAAAGGTGTTAGTATTCGTGTATGTATAATTACACCGGTTCACGCTAGCCGGAGTGTTTCCGTGGTGGTCCGGTGTTTAGTTCTCCCCATGAACTTTTGCGCCTTAGCGTTACTCATCGATGGGTTGCTGCTAGCCAGGGTCTTCCTGAAGAAATCTCGGTTGAGTTTTCTCAGGAAGTCTGACAGGTCTGGGACGTGCGCTTCTGTGAGTCGTCGGAGGACTACCAGCGAGGTGCGTCTAGGAAGGCGGAATACAATTCGCATTACACGATTTTGTACTCGCGCCAGGTTGGTAAAATAGGTAGGAGCTGCCGTCGCCCAAGCTGGGCTGGCATAGGTAAGGATAGGGCGGATGTGTGTTTTATACAGCATCGCGCCCATTTTTGGAGAGAGTTTGTGGTTACCTAGGAGAGGGAACAGCTGGCACATCCGTCCGACGGCTCTGTTCCTGGCTCTACCTAGATGCTCCGAGAAGGTCAGTTTCCTGTCCAGGAGCACTCCCAAGTACTCGATCTTCCCACTCCAGTCAATCTCCGTCCTGGAGACGGTGATTTTCCTGGGCGGGGGACGTCTCCCCCGAGTAAACGCAATCGCTTGCGTCTTCCTCGGGTTAATAGAGAGGCCACATGTTTCGAAGAACCCTCCTATCCGTTGAAACTGTGCCTGAGCAAGTTGGACGGCGATTTCGGGGTTCGTCGATGTGGCCACCACAGCGGTGTCATCGGCGTAAATCGCGTTGAGCACTCGGTGGTCTGTTGGCTTGGGAATGTCCGCGACGTAGATACTGAACAACGTCGGGCCTAGTGCCGAGCCTTGCGGAATTCCAGAGCGCATCTGTCTTTCCGAAGATACCGTACCATTCACGATGGTATGGAATCTTCGGTTGTCCAGATATGATCTGATGGTCTTCAGGATACGCGGCTGGAAGCCGGCCCCTTCATTTTCGACAGCAAGCCCTCATGGCGGATCTTGTCAAACGCCTTTTCCAGGTCCAGGGAAACCATTACGGTCGTCTGGTTCCTATTAAAGGCAGTAGTGACGTGATCCGTGATCCTAAAGAGCTGCAGCGCTGTCGAATGTGCAGGTCGGAAACCGAACTGGTCGTTATCCATGAGTTGGTTATCTTCCAAATGATCGCAGATCCGGCCGAGGAGCAATGTCTCTAGAACTTTGCTCATCGTGCGCAGCAGCGATATAGGTCGATAACTCTCAGGAGAGTGAGCGTCCTTTTTAGGTTTTCGGGCGGGAATTATCCTAGCGGATTGCCACACGGCAGGGTAATGTGTCAACCGGAGTGTCGCATTAAAGATAGCCGTCAAGTTGACGAGCAACTTGAGCGGCATATTCTTCAGCGCTCCATTGGGGACACCGTCCTCACCGGGGGCTTTCCTGTTACGTATTCTTTTAATCACCTGCAGAACCTCCTTTGGAGAAACAACGATAGGTGGACCGGAGTCCATATCGTCGATCTCGTTCAAAGTGCTCCGGAATTCTCTCTCCTGCTCGGGATCGTTACGTCCGTTCGGCGTAAAGTGTCCTGCGAAGGTATCGGCCATTGCTTCCGCCTTCTCCCTGTCGGTGAGGCATCTGATTTGACCATGCTTGATCTCGGGCATGGGCGGTCGGTTTCTTTTCAGTATCCGAGGCACCCTATGAGGATCTTCGGATTGGCTTCGTTCGATGAAATCTCCCCATCGTCTGATTCGGTACGCTTCGATGTCTCTTTCGATCTCTCTCCTCAGATGGTTGTATTCCATCTTAGTTGGAGGGTATCTGGTGCGCTGGAAATCCTTCCGGAGACGGTTACGCACCTTGATCTTATCCACTATATCCCTTGGGAGGATTTCCTCCTCGGGATGTCGTGGCTGGATTTCCGATTTCGTCAGAGCTTCCTGTATCTGCCGAGTGGTCTGGCAGACGGCCTCTTCTAGGTCATTCTCTGTCTCAATACCGGGATTAGCTGCAATCGTTTCCGATATTAGCCTTCTGTACAGGTCCCAGTTGTGTTTCCTGGTACCTGTACCCGACTTCAGCGTAGGCAGGTTCAGGGTCGTCTCAGTGATCACTGGGTAGTGATCTGAGGTTAACTCCTGTTCCGTTCTACACCTCAGAGGGAACATCCAGTTCTTGAGAACAGTAATGTCCAGCACGTCCGGGTCGTAAAGCCCTGTGGTGCTATGGTGAGTAGGTTCTGTAGGAGCGGCGACATCGAAGTCGACATCCTGGTCTAGCCACGACCGGAGGAGGGTTCCGTTCACGTTGTTCAATCTGGAGTTCCAGGAGCAATGTTTGCTATTGAAATCTCCCGAGATGAACGCGTGATCGGCTGGTTCTGCGATTCTCCTTATATCGAAGGCGTTGATTGCCTGGCTTGGCGGATTATAGCAAGCTACAAATAGCACCAACTTGCCGGCTTTCTCAAGCGCCACGGCAGTTGCCTCCAGACTGTTGTCCGGAAGACAAAAAGCCGAGTGCCTGATGCACCTCTTTATTAGGACGGCAGTTCCGCCTCCTCTGGTGGGCCTGTCAGTTCGATAGACGTCGTAGTTCGATATCCTGAACGGTTTCTCGGGCTTCAGCCAGGTTTCACAGATCAGGGCGATGTCTATGCGGTGAACTTGTAAGAATCGAGTAAGCTCGATCTTCTTGTTCTGGATTCCTTGCGCGTTCCAGGTAGCGATTCTGAGACCTCTAGGCGTCGAGCAGTTCATGGTCCGAAGATTTCTTCCGCCAGTTGCATTAGAGCTTGCAATTTCTCTAATGGGCACTTCAGTTTGTTCAGTTCGCGCATCCCGATAGCAGCCTTACGGGCGGCTTCCTGAACAAACTTCAAGCAGGAGATTGACTCCTGCATTGACACCTCGGTGTCTTCCTTTTCGGCCTTTTTCAGGGGAGGCGCGCTGACGGGTTTGGCAGCTTTCTGCGTAGCCTTTGCCTTAGCCTCCGTGTTCTTTGGAGAAGCTTTCTCCTTCTTCTTGGGAGAAGAGGGAGTCTGCTTCGCCGCCGACGGGTTCTGCTTCGGCTTGGCGGCAGATACCTGCACCGTCTCTTTCGCCTCCTTGCGGGGCTGGCGGGCGCCTGCTGCGTTTCCCCGGCGGGTTTTGCCATTGTCTGTTTGGTTCTAGACGGCTGTCCCTTTGCTACCGCTGAGTAGCTCAGCCCGGGTACTACCGGCTTCGACATTTTCTTCACTCCAGGGAGTGCAGAAGTTGTCGGAACCTTCTCCGCTTGCTTCGGCGCTGCAGGCCTAACGGTCTGTCTCGTCGAAGACGCGGTCTTCGGGTTCACCAGCTTTTTGTACACGGGGCATCCCCGGTAGGACGCTGGGTGGTTGCCGGCGCAGTTGGCGCACTTTCTCTCACCGTTCTTCGCTCGGCATTCGCTCACGAAGTGATCGCTGCTGCACCTGCAACCGCTCACCTTCAGCCTGCAACAAGCCGAAGAGTGGCCAAAACGTTGGCAGCGATGACACTGCGGCGGGCCATTGCGACTCTTGAACGGGGTTATGGTGACCCTCGTGCCACAGATTTCCGTCACCTTGTAGGCAGCTTCTATCCGTGAGCGAGGTACACTCACCAAAAATACCGAGCTCGCTTCCTTCTACCGCTTTTTAAGGTTCGTCACTTCTTTCGTCGCGACGCCTTGTCTAGCAAGGTCTCCAGAGATGTCCTCCTTGGCCATTTTAGGCGGCAGGTACTTCACAATCACCTTAACAGGGCTGCTGCTCTGCTCGGTGAGGGTATGAAATTGTACACCTTCTCTAGCCAGTTTATACGTTACCACTTCCCATTCAGGCGCACTTTTGATCTTTACGACCAAGTGATCAGCCTTGAATTGGAATTCGGGCTTCTCAACACACGCGGACTTGATGTCCGCGATAGTTTTACAAAGTCTACGTCGTAGACGTAGACTTTTGGTACGCTGCGCTTCTGCGCCGGCACAGCCGTCGACTTATTGCCGTTGTTAGACGGCACGTCGTTCGCTGGCGCCGTTGCTTTCCGCGCCTTTGACTTATAGACCTCCTTCGACGGTCCAGCCGTGCTTGACGGCTCGTCGATCGGGGTCTCATCGCTGGGAGTCGATCCCTTCTTTTTTAGACAGCGGCGTTGCCGCTTTTTGATGTCTCGGTCGTTACCGGCATCATCTTCGGAGGTGCACGGGCTGTTAGCTGCCTCGCTAATTCGCCTCTTTGTGCCCTCCGCGGTGGTCTTCGGGAAGGTGATCTCCACGGTGGTGTCCATCCTCTCCTCGGTTGCTGGCGCGTCCATCCTCGTGTGTCCTAAGAAGGACACACGCTCTGGTACTGGTAGAGGTTGCAGTCCGACCTCGCTGGCTGCTCGACGAGAAGTGTCGCTCGGTCGCAATGCACCCGCTTATGCGCTGTTATCCCCACCACCGCCTGCGCAGTAGTAGGGGGAAAGTTGTCTGTCGCTCGCTCTGTGACGCTGCTCGAATGTGTAAACACGTCCGCTCAGCACCGCTGCTCGCTGTAGACTGTATGAAATTTCACCGAGGTCTGCGTTTTGATCAAGGCTGGACTGGTGTGTCCCTTAGCCTTTTAATCGCTAGTAAATGGCTTACTGCTAGCCATTGGAGATGTACTTCAGATGTTTGCCCTGACTTCTGTTTGGGGCCCTTTCATGGCGGATCTAAGCTTCAGCATCTAGTATTCGCCTAGTGGCGACAAGAGGAGGGGGTCTATCAGGATCCAGCTCCCCCAAGTGCTGGACTAATGGGTTCTCCGACCGAGCGACCCTTTCAAGGGTTTTCCTGGCCAGCGCCATCGCATATTGTGATAATGTTGGAATTTTGAGGTCTCTATGTATTTGCATGTTGGACAAGAACCAGGGAGCATTTAAGATGGTACGTAGCACCCTGTTTTGCACCACATCGAGCCTCTTCACTTGGGACTTGCAGGCGCTGGACCAGGTGAGGGCGCCATATGTAAGTATCGGTCGGAGAAACACCATATATATCATTAGTTTGAGCTTAAGGCTCAGAGAGCTCTTCAAACAGATGAGGGGAGCCAGAGCCCACCTTGCCCTCAAGAAGCGTGAGATGGACATCGAAAAGTGGTGGCGGAACGTCAGCTTGGAGTCGAGGACCATGCCAAGGTACTGGACCCTCGGGCTCCAAGGCAATTCGCGTCCCTCAACGGTGACGTGCGAGGGAGGTGGATTCCGCTTTCGAGAGAAGCGAACCGCCACACACTTATCGGGGTTAATGAGCATCCGCCATTTCCGGGCCCACTCCGTCAGATCGTCGACGGATCGCTGGAGTCGTCTTATCACCAGCGCGTCGTTCCTAGATGTTGTATAAATGGCCGTGTCATCAGCAAACACTGCCAGTCTAGTGCTTGGCGGATTAGGGACGTCGCTGGTGAAAAGAATAAAAAGTTCAGGGCCTAGAAGTGAGCCCTGCGGAACTCCCGCTCGGATCGGTCTTCTGGTTGAGAACAAGCCGGATCGCTTGACACAAAATGTCCTGTCGGAGAGGTATGATCTTACTAACGAAATCAGTTTCGAAGAGATGCCAAGACCGCCCATCTTGAACAGCAACCCATCATGCCACACCGAGTCGAACGCCTGCGCGAAGTCTAGGAAAACTGCACCCGTGGAGTGCCGCGACTCCAAAGCGCCCCGGATCTCCTCTGTTAATCGGAGGAGCTGAAGGTCTGCCGACAAGCCTTCCCGAAAGCCGAACTGTTCGTCTGGCAAGAAGTTGCCAGCTCGAATAACTTCACGCAGTCTGGTCAAGATGACTGCCTCGGCGACTTTAGATAGGTTGGAGAGAAGACTTATCGGCCTGTAACTCGCAGGGAGTTGGGGATCCTTACCGTGCTTATGGATCATCACGACACTCGCGTGCTTCCAGACGCTCGGAAAAACACAATGGTGTAGCATGGAATTCAAGATATCAACAAGAACATCGATGATGCTGTTCGGTAGTCTTTTCAGGGCGGAGTTGGCAATCCCATCCGACCCCGGAGCCTTGCCGTTTTTGCGGCAGTTGATAATTGATGTTACCTCATCACGACTGACTCGGTCAAGCGGATCACCCTGCATCAGAGGCAGGTTCTCGAGAAAGAGGCCAACCTCCCGGTGTAAAGGGCCATAGAGAGGCTGACCCCCGACCCCACCAAACACTGACTCCATGTGATCGGCGAAAACCGTCACTTTATCTTCGTCCGAGTAGACAGCTCCAGCAGGGCCCCGAAGTGGGCCACCGTCACTAGCCTTGTCTTTCTTTCTTTTTAGCGCCTTAGAGAGCCGCCACAACGAGTTGTCGTCGGGTATCGCAGACGATACACCTTTCCACCACTGGGCCTCCCGGAACGATCTAAGTTCCTCGCGCAACTGCGCCGCAAGCTGGTTCGCAGCCTGGACATCCCGAGGGCATCTAGTCGTTTGCGCGCGTTTGCGCGCCTTTCGTTTGCAGCGCAGAAGCTGCTTTAACTCAGCCGGCAGCCACCTATCGGGCAATGGAGCAGAGGACACCGTAGAGGTCCTTATGGCCTCAGAGATCAAATGTGTTAGGCGCCCAGCAGATTCCTGAAGGGAATCGACCCCGTCAACGCAGAACTCAGCATCATCAGAAGACCGGCGAATTTTCTCCTCAAACTGATCCCAATCCACGGCTCCCCGAGACGAGAGAGCCGAGCTCTGAAGCTCACCCCCAAAGATAATAAAGATGGGATTGTGATCCGACGACAGATCAGGCGCAGTACTGACATAGAGGTTGGATGGAATACCTCTTGACAGCGCCATATCGAGGATGTCCGGCCTAATGCCGGGTCGGAAATACGTCGGCTCGTCTGGAGAGTGCACCTCCACATCCGATGAAGAGAGGAATTGAATATGAAATTTCACCAAGGTCTGCGTCTTGCTCAAGGCTGGACTGGCGTGTCCCTTAGCCTTTCAATCTCTAGGAAATGGCTTACTGCTAGCCATTGGATGTGTAAATCGGGTGTTTGCCCTGACTCCAATTTGGGGCCCTTTCATGGCGGATATCAAGCTTCTGCATCTAATATTCGCCTAGTGGCGACAAGAGGAGGGGGTCTATCAGGGTCCAGCTCCCCCAAATGCTGGACCAATGGGTTCTCCGACCGAGCGACCCTTTCAAGGGTTTTCCTGGCCAGCGCCATCGCATGCTGTGATAGAGTTGGAATATCGAGGTCTCTGTGTATTTGCGCGTTGGACAAGAACCAGGGTGCATTTAAGATGGTACGTAGCACCCTGTTCTGTACAACGTCGAGCCTCTTAACTTGGGATTTGCAGGCGCTGGACCAGGTGAGGGCGCCATATGTCAGTATCGGTCGGAGAAACACCATGTATATCATAAGTTTGAGCTTAAGGCTCAAAGAGCTCTTCAGACAGATAAGGGAGCCAGAGCCCACCTTGCCCTCAAGAAGCGAGAGATGGTCATCGAGAAGTGGTGGCGGAACGTCAGCTTGGAGTCGAGGACCATGCCAAGGTACTGGACCCTCGGACTCCAAGGCAATTCGCGTCCCTCAACGATAATATTCGAGGGAGGTGGATTCCGCTTCCGAGAGAAGCGAACCGCCACACACTTGTCGGGGTTAATGAGCATCCGCCATTTCCGGGCCCACTCCGTCAGGTCGTCAACGGATCGCTGGAGTCGCCTTATCACCAGCGCGTCGTTCCTAGATGTTGAGTAAATGGCAGTGTCATCAGCGAACACTGCCAGCCTAGTACTTGGCGAATTAGGGACGTCGCTGGTGAAAAGGATAAAAAGTTCAGGGCCTAAAAGTGATCCCTGCGGAACTCCCGCTCGGACAGGCCTTCTGGTGGAGAACAACCCAGACCGCTTGACACAAAATGTCCTGTCGGAGAGGTATGACCTTATTAAAGAAATCAGGCTCGGAGAGATGCCAAGACCGCCCATCTTGAACAGCAACCCATCATGCCACACCGAATCGAACGCCTGCGCAAAGTCTAGAAAAACTGCACCCGTGGAGTGTCGCGACTCCAAAGCGCCCCGGATCTCCTCAGTTAGACGGAGGAGCTGAAGATCAGCCGACAGGCCTTCCCTGAAGCCGAACTGTTCGTCTGGCAAGAAGTTGCCAGCACGAATAACCTCTCGCAGCCTGGTTAGTATGACTGCCTCGGCGACTTTAGATAGATTAGAGAGAAGACTTATCGGCCTGTAACTCGCAGGGAGTTGGGGATCCTTGCCGCGCTTATGGATCATCACGACACTCGCGTGCTTCCAGACGCTCGGGAAAACACAATGGTGTAGCATGGCATTCAAAATATCGACAAGATGTCCGATGATGCTGTTCGGTAGTCTTTTCAGGGCGGAGTTGGCAATCCCATCCGAACCCGGAGCCTTGCCGTTTTTACGGCAGTTGATAACTGATATTACCTCTTCCCGACTGACTCGGTCAAGCGGATCACTCTGCATCAGAGGCAGGTTCTCGAGAAAGAGGCCAACCTCCCGGTGTAAAGGGCCATAGAGAGGCTGACCCCTGACCCCACCAAATACTTGTTCCATGTGATCGGCAAATACCGTCACTTTATCTTCGTCCGAGTAGACAGCTCCAGCAGGGCCCCGAAGTGGGCCACCGTCACTATCCTTGTCTTTCCTTCTTTTTAACGCCTTAGAGAGCCGCCACAGCGAGTTGTCGTCGGGTATCGCAGACGATGCACCCTTCCACCACTGGGCCTCCCGGAACGATCTTAGTTCCTCGCGTAACTGAGTCGCAAGCTGGTTCGCAATCCGGACATCCCGAGGGGATCTAGTCGTTTGCGCGCGTTTGCGCGCCTTACGTTTGCAGCGCAAAAGCTGCTTTAACTCAGCCGGCAGCCACCTGTCGGGCAATGGAGCAGAGGACACCGTAGAGGTCCTTATGGCCTCAGAGATTAAATATGTTAGGCGCCCAGCGGATTCCTGAAGGGAATCGACCCCGTCGACGCAAAACTCAGCTTCATCAGTAGACCGGCGAACCTTCTCCTCAAACTGATCCCAATCCACGGCTCCCCGAGACGAGACAGCCGAGCTCTGAAGCTCACCCCCAAAGGTAATAAAGATGGGATTGTGATCCGACGACAGATCAGGCGCAGTCCTAACATAGAGGTTAGATGGAATGCCTCTAGACAGCGCCATGTCGAGAATGTCCGGCCTAATGCCGGGTCGGAAATACGTCGGCTCGTCTGGAGAATGCACCTCCACATCCGACGAGGAGAGGAATTGGAATAGCTTCCTGCCAAACTCATTCGTGGAGGCGCATCCCCAGAACGGATGCTTAGCATTCAGATCACCGGCCAGAAGGACCGGAGCATTACCAGAAAATAGTTGATCATAGTCGTCGGTGTCACAGACCCTCGTGGGGGAGCATAGACAGAAATAAGCCTCAAAGGGCCCAGGCCAATAATCTCGACGTCGACGGACGTCGCCTCGAGAAACCGCAGAGGGGGAACAGGAGCAAAGGAGTGCTTTAAGTGGCACCTTATGGCAATGGCAGTGCCACCGCCTCTACCATTGAGGCGGTCAGATCTATAGACCTTGTAGTTCGTAAAGGCCAGCCTATCTCCTGGTCTCAGCCAGGTCTCGCTGATGAGCAACGCGTCGACGGGATCATCCCGCAAAAACTGGGCAACCTCAGCCAACTTGTCCTTGACCCCATTGGCGTTCCACGCCATCACCCTAATTTGCGAAAATTGTGGACTAAATTGTAAACTCATGGTCGATTTTTGGTACTCTCGCCGGGAAATGTAGCCATGATAACTTTAGTTAGCATGTTAATCTGCTGACTCATTATCTGAAGCGCATCCAGCATCGCTGTGATGTTGGTGGGTTCAGGATGAAGAGGATGTTTGATTGACGAACGAGGAGTACCTTTGCGAGTCTGTGGCGGTGGATTAGTCTTAGGTGTTGTCGACTTTTTCTGGACTTGAGCTTGAGTCCACGTGAGAGAGGTGGCAGCCTGGGAGTAAGTCCTGCCAGGTTGTACGTGGGAGTCCGATTTGACAGCAGTCTTGGGAGTCCGCGCAGAGGCGGGAATCTGTCGGGGCTTGGGGCACTTGGAACAGCCCCTATAGTTAGCGGGGTGTTTCTCCCCGCAGTTTGCACAAGTCGGCGGCTCGGTCTTAGGACGCTTGCATTCCTTAGCGGCATGATCTTCGCCGCAAGCAACACACTTTCGCTGAGCAGTGCATCGCGATTGCGCATGCCCGTAGCGCTGGCAGCGAAAACACTGGCCAACAGTAGGTTTGGATTTCAGAGTCTCGACGGAGACATCCAGCGACATTAGCTTTTTAATGTGATAAATATTTTTCTGTTCCTTAGGAACCTTGACGAGAACCAATGGCATAGGAACACCACCACGAGGTCTTCGCATGCGAACGACCACCTCAGGAGCAAAGCCCATGAGTCCAAGCTGACTTTTTATTTGGTCCTCAAGAATTTCCACTGGGATATTTCTAATAACCACATTTAGGACCTTTTCTGTGGGAAGCTGGTAAGTGTGGTAGGGTAGAGACTCATTATTGAAGAACTTGACTATGCCCCTGAAGTCAGCCTCCGCAGCTGGAAAAAGCCGGATGCCATCCGCCACGTTCTGGGCCCTCAGAAAGGTGTAACCCCTCCGCCTGATCTCATTCGACACGTCGAACCATTTTGCCTTGTCCCGTAGAACGATGGGAGGCATTTTCTCGCGTTGGGCTGCCAGATCCTCACTTGATAAATTTACACCCCTGGAAGAAACAGGAGGTTGTCCTGATAGAGGAGGACGCTGCGAGATAGAGCTGCTAGCAGCTTCAATCGTATCATAATTGGGATTGGTAACCTTCAGGCGTTTGGGTGTTAGTGGTTTCGACGAAAGAAGGGTCGCGTTACCAGGCTCAGAGGCCGGAGGCACCCAATCAGAGGGGTGATGCACCAGCGCAGTCTCGGTCACCTGATTTGGAGGAGACGCCTGCCGCTTTCTGCCAGTAGTTATCTCGGACTTAGCGATAACATTTCTGATTAGTGAAGCTGTAGAGCAGCTAGAAGAACCAGCACAGTCAGATGGTGACGGATTTTGCGGGACATAGGCGAAGGGATTGATATCCACTAAGTTGGAGGAATGACCCTCTCCATTAAATTCGGCCTGTAGATTTCGGCTCGGTGGTCTTCGCCCAGCCCGCTTTACCAGGTAATCCTGGAGAAATTGGATCTGTTTTAATATATCTGATTCACTAAGCTGATCCAGCTCTGCAGGAGAATTTGCAGATTTTGCAACAGGAGTGTCCTCGTCTTCCATGGCGTCAGAGCGCCCAGAGTCGCTTCTACTGTCTCGCTCCGGTGAATCCGGAAGCACTACCGTCGAGAAACCTTTGACAGTTTTGGGCGGGGTTCTATACATTTAAGTAAGGTAAAAGATCCCGTAAGTGATCGATTATTCGGCGCAGACAGCACCTCGGAGCAGACAAGCTGACAGACAATTGATTGCAGCAGCGTAGTTCTGATTTTCAGATGTGAAAGAAATTCGCACTGTAAACTTATGGTATACGACAATAATTTAATCGAAAGCGCTGAGCGATAAAAATAAAACTTTGTTTCCCTATATGAGGGAGTTTCTGCTTAAAAAGATGAATAATGTATGTAAAATAGCTTTAGATTCAAGAGGAATCTTCTATGCAGAATAATCGCTAAAAAAAAAAAAAAAATATTTAAATAAAATAGTGAATAGATCTCAAAAGAGAAGTTGTAGAAATAAAACAGCGCTAATGGCAATGAAAATGATTAAAAAGGTATAAAAACCTTTGTATAAATAAAAAACGGGACGTACACTAGTTCACAAATTGAAAGAAAAATAATAAACCTGCAAATTAAATTCAAGTGACGGCAAAAACCTCTATCGAAGTTATAGCAGGATATAAAATAAAAATTGTCGGTCTTTATGTTAAAAGATATTATAATATTCTGCAGATCAGGTTGACCATAAGAAAGAGTGAGAAAGCAGTTTATTTATCGTTCCGAAATACGATAAAATACTGTGGCGCAAAAAAGAGCGCAAAAAATGTCAACAGTTGACACAGATCTGCTCTATCTAGGAAGCGCGGGTGGCGGGGAGGCCCTCATGCACTCCAGCCGCCAACACCGGCTTCCGTATACCGACCGACCGACGAGTCCGAATAGAGAATGTCTCTGTCGCCGTACCTATTCCAAGTCCGTTGAGATGTTTGAAGAATTAATAAAAACGCCTTAATTGATGAAATAAACGACCAGTTCTTGGTGTTAGTTTTATCTATGTTACATAAGGAAACATAGTACGTTGATATTCTAAAGAAATATTCAGTCGTTAATTAATAATTTCCAATTAAGTTTGGAAATTGTATAATTTTTGTTTCAGCGACGACTTATAATCCGACGGGAAAAGCGCCGCGACGTCAAGATGTAAGAATTAACGCTGCAGGATGGTGCAGCAGTCAGGAATGAAGGCACCTACGAAATTTCAGCGAGGTCGAACGGCTAATTAGACTCCCAATTAGGGTCGAAGGACCCCGGCGGAGCACCACTTCTTTTCGTTAACTTCGATCGAATAATCGATTCGTGTTGATATTAAGACGTTGTAATAATAATCGTTGATTTGATTAGGGTCAAATTGTAGAAATTTGACGTTGAATTAGCCGCTAATTAGAAGAGAGATGAAAAAGATAACCGACCGCTTTGAGAGACGGACTTGGAATAATTATGAAATTTCAACTAAGTTCCGACGACCAGTTAGCGTTCGCACGTACCGAATGCTGAACGCCCGGGCTGAACATCCTCTGTTCAGTTTGTTTTACTCCGTGTTTAACAACGAATTACTGAATATTTCGTTAAAAATTTCAAAGGCTTGAGAGTCGGCGTTTAGGTGATATTAATTTTTGAAATATATTTTTAAATAAAATTTTTCCAATTCACACGGACTCGGAAGATAGAGAGAGAGCATTCCATCCTTGTCCTTGGCACGGTCGGTCGGCAGCGTGAGAATCCAGTGTTAGCGGAGTGCGGGCATAAGGTCCCCCTCCGCTGCCTGGATTCCACTCGATAAAGATCTGTACCAGCTGCTGCGTTTTTTTATGACATTTTTTGTTCGCATTCTTTTAAAAATATTTCGTACGTAAAATATACACATTTTAACGTTGAGAAAACAGATAGACCGTGTTGTTTGCGCAAATTCTTTTCTTACAGAGGAAAAAGGATACCGATTTATTCATTTTAAAAACTGTTTTTAAATAAGATTCTCTCTTTAGAAATTAAAAATTTTATTTTTATCCTAGCAACTTTGTGCGTTAATTTTAGAACAGATTGTTGATTATTACACCCCCAGTGTAAAAGATTTATCTTGTTTTATTCTTTTTAAAAATAGAGCTTAAATAAAATTCTTTATTTAAGAAATAAAAATTCTACTCCTATTTCTTAACGACTCTTCTCGTTAAATCAGACTGATAATTGATCTTTTACGCTCTCCAGGCGTTAAATATTATAAAAATTTTTATTTCCTTTCATCGTTCTGCTCTGTCAATTTGATTTCAAATTTAAGTTCACTTTATTTTTATCCGAGGGTCTATTGTTTTAAATTGTAATTGTTGTTTTAAATCGTATTTTCGTCCCTTTTACACTTTATTTATCTCGACTTTTTAGTAGCTTTTAAATCTGAAACCGGTAGTTGTCTGTTTTTATTTATACATTATTTGTCATTCTAATACAGATTTATATATTTTATTGATTAAGACGTGGTCGTTGCGGCCGTCGCCGCGGATTTTTCTTGGACCAGTACTCTAGTACTTACTTATCAATTTCTCGTCCTCAGACTGTAATTCTCAATCCTCCTGCACCTCAAACGGGTGGCGTTCCGTTCACTATGCACAGGACCCCTCCAAAAAAGCTCGATCCACCTCCTGAAAAAGAAAAACAGGAATTAGAAGATAAAAGACAACATGCTGGTCATCTGTCTGATGGCAGCGGAGACGAAAATACTCCCACTCCTCGGTGCTCGGGTGGAATATCTAAACCCGAAAATCTTACGGACGCTGAAATAATTCTATTAATAAAGAATCTTCAAAAACTTTTGAAAAAGAGACAGAGATCCTTTTCTGGTCGGGATTTGTATGGAGACTTCACATCTGAAGATGAGCCCTCCACTCCTGAGCAATCTCCTGTCAACAGTACGGACAGAAATACGGACACGTATTTCTGCTCCACTTCCTCTCTTGTAAGAACAGTCAACGCGAACGCAGGCAGAAAACGTAAATGCAGTTCTTCGCCTTCTTCCACTCCATCTAGGAAGATTATTGTCACGGCACAGCGTAATTCAGAAGGATTCTCTTCCTCCTTCGTCAAAGGCCTCTGTGCCTCGCACAAGTCATCACTCGCCGGAGGAGTGGAGCAGAATAGACACGTCTGTCCCTTCGGGCACTTTCCTGACTGAGAAGGATCCGCGATCTAGACGATATCCAGACGGAAAAGATGGCGGCAACTGTGTAGAACGCGTTGCATGTGGCTCGTAATTAAACTGTTATATCCAGCGAATTTGTACTAGTATTACGTTTAATTACTGTGTGTGTTGTGTGAGATTCGTTGTTTTGTTGTTTGTGACGAATAATAGTCTACGATGGGCATTTCCAGAGCGGAAAAAGCGACTTAGTTTATCTGATTAAAGAAACGTTCTCAGCGCTATCCACCGAACTCGTCAATAACATCACGAAACAAGTAAGTGATAATCTCGAATCTAATATCAATGCACTTTGTGCTAAGTATGACACAAGAATAAACAGTATAGAAAAAGCTAACACGCTAATCGATAGAAAAGTTGATAAAATGGAACAATATACACGTAAAAACTCTATCAGAATACACGGTATGCCGGAATCACCGAATGAGCATGTCTGCGATATAGTGTTGAATTTATTTAAGGAAAAATTCGCTCTTCATATTGATGGTGCTGTCGATAATTGTCATCGTTTAGGATTGCAAGCAAGAAGCAATGCAGCCTCGAGGTCCATCATTGTGAAATTTGTGTCGCATCTGGTTAAGCAAAAAGTATGCAGCAAGAAAAATCTTTTAAAAGGCTCGCACATTTCCATATCTGAGGATCTCATTGCTTCGCTCTATGGATTATACAGGATGGCCATTAAGAAATTCGGACACCAAAACGTGTGGATCTATAACGGCGGTGTTTATACAAGAAAGAATGGCAAGCGCGTCGTTATTAATGGACTGGATGATCTTGATGTTTTCCTTTGCAGCCACTCAACGTCTAACACGAATAATAAGTTTTTGTTTTTTACATTGTTTATATTTACCTACAGAATCATTTATCTCTGTTTCTTTTTCCTTTTTTATCTTTTTTCTCTCTTTCATAATAATAGTAATAATAATTACATTTTACTATTGAATTACCTTTCTTTTTTTATAATTCTTGGTTGTTTGATTCTACTGCTTATTATATAGCTAACTGATGCAAGTAGTGACTGTGAAGTTAATTTTATAGTATACATATTTTGTTCATTTTACTTCTTGACTGATACACCTGTTTATTTATTTTTATACATACACTATTATCGCTTTGATTTTGTATATTTTTTCACTCCTGTAATTCACATTATCCTTTTTTCGTTTTTTGTGTTTGTAATAATTTCAATTTGTATTATTGTTATCGCTGTAGTGGTTCACTCATGATATACGAAGCAATTGACTTGTAGCTATGTTTACAGATGCTGTGCTTGCTCATTTAAATGTCCGTTCGCTCACCGCGAATTTTGCAGAGGTGAAACAACTGTTGCTGGATAACTGCTACGCCGTTTTGGCTGTTACAGAGACTTGGCTCACCGATGACATAGACTCCAACATCGTGTATATACCGGGGTATTCCTTTATTAGAAATGATAGAGCAACTCGTGGTGGAGGTACAGGTATATACATATGTCTCTAATTCTCTTAAGTATGCGCATTTACAGGATGATTCATCTCTTGTTGAGCAAACCTGAGTTAAAATAAATTTTTCTGGTAAGCGATATGTGGTGGGCTCTATATATCGCAGCCCTGCTTCCAACATTAATCAATTTTTTAGTAATTTGGAGGAAACCATTCCCCAATTAATTCTGGAGTGTGATGAGATTGTTTTCTTGGGTGACCTTAATATAGATTTTCTCAAACCTAATGACCTTAGGTCTTAGACGACTTGTAACAGGACCAACCCGGATTACTGATCATTCGTCTACCCTTATCGACGTAATTATAACTACTGAGCAATCGGAAGCAGTCATCTGTGACGCTATTAATGCTGGTGGGAGATTTGATCACTTGTTGGTTTACTACAAGCTACCATTTACTACAGCTAAGCGTTATCCGTTTTTTGTGGTGCACCGTGACTTTAGCGCATTTAATTACGACAGTTTTCTGAATGATCTTCACGTCATTCCTTGGCATGATATTATATATATGAATGATATTAATGTTAAAATTAATTTTTTAAAAACTAGTCTGCTGTACTTGTTTGATAGTCACCTGCCAGAAAAAATATCAAAGTCACTCGTCTGAGAGCTCCTTGCATAACCGAAACTATTAAAAGTATGATTCAGTTGCGAAACGCAGCCCTAAAAGATTTCATTCTACCAAGAGCCGCTGCGATTGGAATTATTATAAAACCTTTAGGAATTATGTAAACTCGGCAATAAAGAGGGAAAAAAACAGCTTATGTCAACTTTCAATTTCGTAGTAACAACATCAGGGAGTTGTGGAGGTCACTCAGAAACTTATCAGTTATTAGCAACAGACGTGGTAATGACATCCCTAAGCACCTGTCAAAACCCAATGAAGTAAATGAATACTTTATTAATAACATACCAAACACCTCTCCTGATCTTTTAAGGTTTTATGCAAATTCTCGGCATAGAAACGTTTCAGAGGAATTTTCATTCCATGCCCTCACGCCTGAAGAAATTCAATGCATTATAGACAGCATTAAATCGGGAGCAGTGGGTACTGATGGTCTTAGTATTGCGCTTATAAAGATGTGTTGTCCGTTTCTAATTCCTTTCCTCACACACATTATTAACTTCTGCCTCTTGGATGGGGTTTTTCCAGAGAGTTGGAAAGTCAGTAATCCTAAAGAAGTGAAAGATCTTAGACCAGTCAGCGTTTTACCTGTTCTATCTAAAATTCTAGAAAAAGCTGCTGAAAAACAAATGCGACTATTTTTAAATTGCAATAATTTGATTCCGGATAGGCAGTCTGGCTTTCATCCTGGCTACGGATGTGTCTCAACATTGTTAGATGTTAGTGACGATATACTGCAAGCAGCTGATGGTTGTCTCATGATAATTCTAATTTTACTAGATCATACTAAAGCATTTGATTCGCTTAATCGTAATCTCATGCTGGCCATTTTACATTATATTGGATTTGGAGATACGGCAGTATCTTTTTTTGAAAGCTATTTTGCTAACCGGAGTCAAATGGTTAAAATAAATAACAGTTTCTCGGTCAAATTAAATGTCGAAGTGGGCATAGCGCAGGGTAGCATATGCGGACAACTGCTTTTCATTCTCTACACCTCCAATTTTCCCATCTATGCTAATAGGTCTCTGCTTTCTCTTGATGTCCGTAAACATCTTTGTAATACCTTGATATTATCCTTGTTTGATTATGCTGATGTTGTTTATGATAGATGTCTGGATTACGACACCTCCAGGCGCATACAGGTAGTACAGCACACATGCTTAAGATTAATTTACGGTGTGCGCAGATATGATCACATATCACCTAAGCTAAAGGAATCTAATTGGCTAACTATGTCTAATCGTAGGCGTTTGCACATGGGCACCTTTTTCTTTTTCTTTAGAGTAATTAAATTCAGGTCACCCACCTATCTTCACGAAAAATGGACGGACGAATGTGCATAACTTGAATCTTAGACGCAAGAGCTTTATAACTGTACCTCACCACTCTACTGCGGTATTTCGGAGAAGTTACTCTTATAATATAGCTTCGTTTTGGAATTCTCTTCCGGTTGACATCCGTGACATTGGTCTTACTGTTTCTCAATTTAAATCGAAGTTGAGGCTTCGGCTTATGAGTGAGCAGGCGGCGATGTATACTTAGTTCAATTTTTTTTTTCTGTTTTGCTGTTTTTTTTTGTTCTTTAACTCTGGATAGTATAGTGTTCTATTAACGTTTTCTAGTTTTCTAGTTTGTACCTTATCTCCAATAAAAAGCTATTTCTATAGTTTATACAGCTTATATCAGTTCTTTGTAATTATTTAACTCTTGTATAGCAATTTTGTGGCAATTTGATTCTTTTTTTGTACTTATGCTGTATTTTTACTTACGAACTTTCACTACTGGTTTACAGATTTACGCCCGGAATATTCTTTGTAAGCATTTCTTTGGTATAGTTCGGATGGAAGAACAGAGGTCGTTGAATCTCTGAATCCACACTATTTGTAGTATTTACTGTGATTGTGTTATTTTTTGTCGAATGTATTTATGTATTATTCTGATTACTACAATAAAGACGTTATATTATTATTATTATATTATATCCTCCCCTCCCACTTCGGGATCGGGGTGAGGCGATGTCCTCTCAGCCTTCTGCTGCTCCACCTGAGAAGAATCCTCCTAGCTCACCTCCTACCGCATCTGCAGATAAGATCCCTCCGTTGTCCTGCGGGGAAAATCCAAATGGGGCAAGGTCAGCTCGGATATCAAAAGAAAGGGTATTCGCTTCCTAAAAGCTCAAAACATCCCAGATGGTATCCGGATTTATCCGGCCACTGAAGCTGACTTGCGTGCGATCACCAAATTCTTTCT
This sequence comes from Holotrichia oblita, assembly GCA_023690525.1. Classification (NCBI taxonomy): domain Eukaryota; kingdom Metazoa; phylum Arthropoda; class Insecta; order Coleoptera; family Scarabaeidae; genus Holotrichia; species Holotrichia oblita. The sequence goes on from CM043018.1 coordinate 76,638,526, forward strand.
CCAGGACCAAATTCCGTATCATACGTACCAGCTTCCGTCCGAAAAGCTGCTTAATGTGATTCTCAGAAATGTCCCGGTTGAATTTCTGGAAAAGGAGATCTTCGACGATCTTGTTGAAAGGGGGTTCTCCCCAGAATGCGTAATTCGAATGCGCAGACCCAGGGATAAGGCTCCTATGCCATTAATTTTAGTAAAAATCAGCAAAGAACAGAAACATATTGTAATGTATATCACATACCTCGAATTTAAGTTGCGAATTAATGTTGTTCTTAAAGTTCGATTTCAAAAATACAATAAATCTGACAGACTAATGACATTGAGTTAAGAACAGTACAGTTAATTCTTGACAGTATGTCATGTCATTAGAAATTCAGGTTTTATGAGTAGATTAAGAAATCTAGTTATGCAAAAATGATTTTAAAAGAAAAAAAAGCAGATGAAAAAAACCTGACAGTGACGGGATAAAGAAATCAGAGTTAAAAAAATAGTTTTCCAGTTTTACTTTTAATGAAAGATAAATAGAATTGACGTGAATAAGAAAAGGAGTTAAGATTCTCAATTGTTGAACAATCAAGAGGGAAGGAAAATCAAATCAAGATCCAGCAATTTGCGGTGCAGCGTGTGTATTCATCTGTAGGTTTCTTTTTTTGATTCCGAGGAGAAGTGGAATCATACATTAAGGATCTGAAGAAAGAAAAAAAAATCAAGATTCAGGAATTTTGCGGAGCACCATTGTCCATCCATCTGACTGTGATTTCTTTTCTTCTTTGATTCGAGAAAGAAAAGAGGTATCATACAATAAATACCCTGTAGATATTCTTCATATTCCGTAAATAAGACTCAGTGTTAATCGCAATTAAAAAAAAACTATTTTTTTAAAAAAGAAACATTTTTTTAGTTGATTTAAGTTTTGTGTTTGTTACAAGATTAAATTGTCCTGTTCAGGTGTTACCATTTTTTTTTAATTCCTGTCAGATATTAATATACATTTATTTTTTGAGTATTATTTGAGTATTATATATTATTATTGGTTATTTTCCTTTTAAAAGATAAAACATTTGATTTTTTTTATAAAGACAATTTACCATCATTTGAATAGTTTGAACCCATTAACGACCCTGACATTTATTAATATTATAATCTCGTTTACAAAGGATTATTATTTTGTATTACAATATCTACCACTTGAAGGAGGTCTTGTCTATTGACGTGACTGTCGAGACCTTGAAGTCTCGCCCTACGATAGGTCAATGCTTTCAGTGCCAGAGGTTTGGGCATGCCCAGTCGAGGTGCACTGCCCCTAAAAAATGCGTGGCCTGCGCGGGAGACCACGAATCCACCACCTGCCCAAGGCCCAAACGGGAAAAGGCCACTTGTGCGAACTGTGGCAATGAACACCCCGCGAATTATCGTGGATGCGCTCGATTCCGTAAAATAAAAAGCCAAACGCCTAAGTCTAAACCTTCCACCATCGTACAAGGACAATCCACGTCTGCTCGGTCTTATTCCCAAGCCCTGTCGGCCTTTTCCCACACTGATGCTAAGTCAAAAACCCCAAACACTCCACAGGTCAAATTCTCATCGGGTGGCCGTTCAGGCGCACCAAAAACTCAGCTTGGCCCAATTTCCAACAGTGCTAAATCGACGGGTGATCTGTCTGGAGACGCCAAAGTAGCAATACTATTGGACGCTTTCCAGACACTGTTCACCCAAATCGAAATGGTCTCTAAGGTGCTCCACCAAGTCTTCCCGAGAGAAACAAAAACTCATCGATCATGAATCTGACTTTAGAAAACCAAATTCCCGCTACTATCATCTCGGCGTGGAACGCCAATGGGGTTCTCGACAAACGTAACGAGCTTTCTGTCTTCCTAACGGAACATAACATCCATATCATGCTTATCGGGGAAACCTGGCTTAGACCAGGCGACAAACTAATTGTTCCGAATTATAACACCTACAGGGCTGACGTATCCGTGGCATCGGGCCTCTGAAGGTCTTCTCGATCTATGCCCCTTCGGGGCGCGATTGTGACTGGAGTGATCTTGATCATCTGATCTCTGGGAATGGCCCGGTCCTGATGGCCGGGGACTTTAATGCGAAGCATAGCTCGTGGGGTGCAGAATCACCAATGGGTATGGGAGGAGATTATGTAGTTACCTCGCCCCCATCCCTGTCTCTGTATACACCCCGAGTGAGCCGACCTTTTATCGCTCCGGCGCCAGGCCGGACATCCTCGATTTTGCCGTCTCCAAAAAAATCCCGACTTTCTTGGATATTCAGGTCGTGTCGGATCTGCCCTCCGATCACAATCCACTTTTGATCTCCTTTGGGGCGTTGGTCGGGCCGGCCAATGAGGCCCTTCGTCGAAGCGTGGACTGGAAGTCCTTCACATCCAGTATGAAATCCTCAACATTTGGTCTAGGCGACGACCTCCCTGACTGCAACTCACTCGAGGATGCGGCGAGCAGACTGACTAGGGAAATATCTGAGAGAATCTCACTAGCAACATCTTTCAAAAGGATTGAAAAGAACAACTGGCTCCCACACTCATTGAGAGTACTACTCTGGGATAGAAGGAGACCCAAAAAGCGGGTTGAACGCACGTGTCATCCCGATGACGTCACTATTTCAAACGCACTTTCCAAAAAGTTGAGAAATGCCCTTCGCGAATTCAACGAAAACAGGTGGTGGAACAAGGTTTCCGCTCTTACTCAAAACGACGGCTCTCTATGGAAAATGACGAGGGCACTGAAAAGAAACAAAAATAAGCCGGAAGGAATCAAGCCAATGCAAGGACCTAATGACCTAACTTATCTGTCGTCGGAGAAAGCCGAACCGCTTGATGATCATCTGCAGGCTGTTCACGAGATTTCCTATGGGAGTGACTCTTCGGACGAGGAACTCGAGAACGAGGTCGACGAGACTCTGGGAAGCCTCCACATGATCGAGGGAGAAGATCTTATGCCAGCCACTGCCGAGGAGATAACATCTGTCATTAAATCCCTTAAGCCTGGTAAGGCCCCGGGTAGCGACTCCATAACCAACACCGCACTCAAGAAACTCCCTTAAAACATCTTAAAAGACTTGACCCAAATCACCAACGCCATTTTACAGTTAGGATATTTTCCTGAAATCTGGAAACATGCTGTAGTAGTATCAATTGTAAAACCGCAAAAAGATCCGCTATTCCCACAGAGGTACAGACCGATTTCCTTAATATCGTGCCTTGCAAAAGTCGTAGAAACTGTCATCTTAACTCCGTCTTGGCAGCATCTCGTCAAGAGATGCTGCCAAGACCAGAGAGCGGATTGGAGGATCTGAGAATCCGCTTCTCAGCAGACTCGCCGAACTTGACCTGGACAGACCCCCTCTCAGGGTCAACATCAGAAGAGCCTTGGGAATTGAGGATGCAGTAGACGCTTAGGAAGACCATCTTGTTCCGACTTCAGTCACTTTTTGGACAGCTAGGACCTATATAAAACCACATACCCAGCCTAGAGGAGGCTTTCCGAAAGAAAAAAAGGGCACAAGAACACTCGTTCAGCCCTAGCAACGAGAATTTGAAGACCACAGTCCGGACTACTATTTAGAAGTTTCAGTTAGTTTCGTTTCACGTCAGCTACCGTAGACTTCACGTGTGTTAACGTATTCTTTAAACCGCCATAATGCCAGTCGCGAAAAATTCGGTTTCCCGAAATTAGTTCGTCTTAAAAAATTCTCTTCGAGCCTTCCGCTCAAGTTATTCAACTGTGCATCTCGTTGTCCCTCCGCGAAAGTGATAGACACAAGTGCAACCCCGACAGCGTCGGTTTTTCATCGTACGCGAGTTCGCGCGCTTTTCTCCCGCATTTTGTAAAGGTTTTTGTCTTTTCCAACGGTCACCCGAGTGTGCTAGATTATCCGCGAGTTACACGTACCGCGTAGAGAACGATAGATACACCTCCGTTGCTGCCACGGTCCGAAGCCCATCACCTCCACCAAATTTGCCGCTGCCACATCCAGTCAGCCGTGGGTCTTTTACACGTACCGATACCTGAACGATCGACAACTCCAGGCCTACGGCCAATGCGAAAAAGCGTTCACTAAAACAATTATTCAAGCTGAATAGCTAAGAAACAAAGCCGTCTGAAGCTAATCGCCAAATATTAATTATTACAAATGCCAAGCATCGGCAATTTGCCTTCTCCCACCCTCAGAAATAACGATTCAACAAACATGCAAAGAACACCACCGAGAAAGATCCTTTCTTTCGCGAACATGCCGCTGCCCGGCTCTTCGGAATCACCGCTAGGCGTCAAGGAGTTCGCAGCGGACGAAGATGATAATGCTGTCGACCTTGAATGTACTCCCGCCTCTGGCGACCCCTTCCCAGGATATCTTCGGACGTTCTAAAACTCCCAACCGAGCAGCTTTAAGCTCTCGCAAAAATTCTCACGCAAGCCCTTGCAAAAACGGAGAAATCTCCGCACCGATCCCTAAACAAAAACTTTGCCTCGCCAACTGATATGTCCCAGTCTAAAAGCAACAACAAGGAGACAATCTCCCTCTCTCCCCTAAATACGAACTCTTCCATCGGCTCCACCTCGTCGTTGGTGGATATCGTGAATATTAATCTTGGTAATAGTACCAAAAAGAGACCTGCCTCCCCCCCACGGTGGTAGCACAAATCCACACATCGCCAGACAGAAAAGGAGTCTCGACTCGTTCCCTGGATGACATCGCTTCCAGAGTCAAAGCCACCCCGAAAAAGCGAAAAATTGCCGCAGCCAACAGCACAATCGATTCCCAGTCAGTGCGGCTTACAACTCCCAAAATTCCTCAGACCAGCAGTAGGGAAACCTCCCCATCCCCTACCAGCAAAACCCAGAAGAGCAACGAGGGAAAAAACTCTCTCGAGAAAATCAACGAGAATTCAAACTCCGGCAAGGGAATAGAAAAAATCCCTCCCGTTGTCCTCAGGGACAAAGCAAAATGGTCAAGTGTTTCATCAGAACTGCGTCGAAGAGGCGTCAACTTTTCAAAGGCGCAAAATATCCCGGATGGGATCAGAATCTACCCATGCAAAGAAAGCGACTTCAGAGCGCTAACCAAACTGCTCATGATCGACGGCATTCCCTTTCACACATACCAACTTCCCTCCGAGAAGCTCTTGAACGTGGTTTTCAGAGGAATTCCAACGGAGATACCAGAGAAAGAAATCCTAAGTGACCTCCGAGAACAAGATTTTGTCCCTAAAGAAGTTATCCGCATGCGCAGAACCAAGGACAAAGCTCCCATGCCACTTGTTCTGGTCAAAATAGACAAGACCCAAAAGGACATATACAACATTCGAAAAGTTCTGTCCCTGGAAATCGTTCTCGAAACGCTAAAAGCCAATCCATCCATCGGCCAATGCTACCGATGTCAGCGATTCGGTCATGCGCAATCTCGTTGCACCGCTCCTCGACGATGCGTAGCGTGTGCTGAAGATCACGAGCCGGGTAAATGTCAGCGCCTCAAAGACGACCCTGCGACTTGCGCAAACTGCAAGGGAAAACACCCGGCGAATTACAAGGGTTGTTCCTTATATCCGAAACCAAAAACAACCCGCCCCGACCAGACCAAGCCGTCTTCTGCCCGCAGCTACTCCCAGGTAGTGTCTGCTGGCTCCGAGGAATATTTCTGCCATCCTTCGCCAACTTCATTAAACAATCGGCAGGCGAAGCCGTCCCAAGACGGAATCCCAAGTGCCCCATTGTCCAACACCACGGAAAGAACAGCCAAGCCCAACCTCTCGCAGCTGTTGGACGCCCTCCAAAACCTGATGCACAACATCAGTGAAATTGCCAAAGCCATCGGCCGATCCGTACAATGCGATACTTCAACATCCATTAATGAGTCTTAACTTATTCAACACACCTCCGGAAATAGCCGTAGCAGCCTGGAATGCCTGCGGCCTTCAATCCAAAAAGCAGAAATGATTCAATTTATAAACCAATATGACCATGACGTTATGCTGATCACACACCAACCCTCCCCTCCGACGAGAAAAGAGAACTAACCATCACCACATCATTCAACCACCACAGGCTAGAAGAGCCTATCATAGAAGACTAGAAGGCTAAAGAACGAAAGTTCAGCCTTAGTAGAGCGAAGTAAGACCATCGTCGTCGGACTACTATTCCGAGTCCGTTCGTCGTATCGCTCTGACACGGTCTATTTTCATCAATATTATTTATTCCTGATTGGCTATTATCTACGGAAAATCAACGCCTCTGTGCGCTGAAGCTTATACTTACCATCCATACGTCGATTTTATCTATAAATTAATTTAATTAGCGACGAAAAACACCGAAATCGTCCAATAGAAGATTTTTGTCATTTCGGGCATAATTAGGGGCGTGTCAGCGGAGAAAGTCAACTCTCCCTACTCTCCAACGACCAATTATGACGACCAAGCCATCCATTTCTTTTTCTGACGTCCCAGCGCCACCCAATCGGGTGATAAGTCGCTGGTAATTTACATTTTTCGACCATTCTAATTTATTTTATATTATATTTAATTAGAATTACGCAAAATTGACAGGCTGAAAATTCATCCTTCAGCATAACAACGTATATATTACGTTTTCATTCACTTTTCCAAGGGCTTGAGGTTCTGTGACGGGAAAAATTTCACTTTTGTGAAAATTCTTAACAAATTTTTACGGACTCGGAATACAACGTAGAAGTATCTCCATCCTTGTCTGGCTTGCGGTCGGTCGGCTTCGTTTGGGAACCAGCGTTAGCGTTGGGCGGGCATAAGGCCCCACCCCGCTACTTGAGTTCCCTTGTGAGCAAGATCTGCGTCACTGCGCATTTTTTATGCAACTTTTTTCGCGCATTCTTACGATCTTTTATATATAGCGAAAAAGTACACGAATATACATATGTAGACCGAATCTTTGCATTTATTTAGTGTTTTTAAAAATATTTCGGGCCAGATTTTATATAAAAAATTTCCTTTTACATTTTTGAGGATAATAATTTCACAATACATCTTGAATTATAGACATAATTAATTTGAAGTATCGGAGATATTGCAGTAATTAAAACTGCTGTTTTAAAAAAAAATATCTTTTAATTTGTATTGTCGACGTCCCCTTTTTACACCTTCTTATACATTTATTTGACTTTTTCAGTCTTTTTAAATTAAATAAATTGTGCAATTCATTTTATTTATACATTGCGTGTCGTGGTGAATAGATTAAATATATTTTTATTGTATACGACGCGGGTTTTTATATATACACATTTATCGTTGTGTCGTCTGAACTTCTTTAGTTCATTGGGCAATTGCCTGATTTTTTCTTAACACATTGACACACACATTATGCGTTTTGATTCAATCTCTCAGACACTTTCTAAATAAATCAATTATTTTTATTGATAGCGACGTAGTTGCTGTGGCCTTCGCTGCACCGGCCATTTGGGACCTGGTTCCAATTTATCCGTTTTTAAACACGGTTTTTTCTCTCTTCTTTCTCTCTCTTCTCCTGACATGCTAAATATGTGGAGAACTCCCCAAAAAAAGGGAAGCGTTGAGGAAGCTGTTCCTGAAACAAAAACAGATATTGTTAATTATCAATTAGGGACTGAAACGCCTAGTCCTTCTCAATCAGAACGCGAGAAAAGTAACGAGGATACTCTCACGCCTCAACCAGAGAGTTTCTCTCCTGAATTGGAAGAATTCTCAGATGATGCAATTCTATAACAAATTAGACATCTACAACAGCTTTTAGTAAAACGAAGGAAAAGTAAAATACTCAAAAGAGACCTATTTAATGAATCTGCTTCTGAGGAAGATCGCTCCCCAACTGGGCCGTCGCCCTTGAACATGGACACTTCCTTCTGTTCAACTTTTTCTCTTGTTAAAGCGGTCAATCCTAATGCTGGTACTAAACGAAAGGGCTCGTCTTCGCCCACTTCAACTCCATCGAGAAGGTTTAAGGTCTCTGCTCAGGTTCATTCTTCCAATGAAGGAAATGAGATTACTTCTGCAAAAAAGTCCCTGCCCTTAACAACTAGGGTCCCGAAAGAATTCTATAGGCAATATACTCAGGATGATTTGGATAGGATTGAGGTAGTAAATTCTCAGGATAACACACAGCATGTTGAAGATGCGCAGCCAAGATCCTTTCCTCTCCCTCCTGCTCGTCGGCAGAAGGCTCCGGTTCCTCCGAGGACGATTCCTGTCAAAACTAGTGCGACCCAATCGGGTCCAATTTCCGCCGATTCGGTGGATAAGATCCCACCGATAGTCCTCCGAGATAAGGCTAAATGGGCTAGTATTAGCTCTGAGATCAAACGAAAGTGCATAACATTTTTAAAAGCCCAAAATATTTCTGACGGCATTCGAACTTATCCTGCCACAGAGGCCGACTTCCGCGCTATCACGAAGTTCTTCTCAACGGATGAGATCCTGTACCAGACATACCAGCTTCCGTCTCAGAAGTTTTTGAATGTGGTACTGAGAAATATTCTAACAGAGATCCAGGAAAAGGAGGTGTATGAGGATCTCCGCGAGCGGGGTTTTACCCCCGAGTGTGTTATTCGCATGAGGAGACCTAGGGACAGGCAACCTATGCCTATGATGCTTGTCAAAATTACCAAGGAACAAAAATCGATTTTCCCTCTGAAAGACATCCTGTCTTTAGATATCGAGGTAGAGACCTTAAAATCTCGTCCGACCTTGGGGCAGTGCTATCGCTGCCAGAAATTTGGGTATGCACAATCTCGATGCACTGTTCCAAAGAAGTGTGTTGCCTGTGCTGGTGACCATGATTCCGCGGACTGTCCACGTCCCAAAGTTGCCGGCTACCTGTGCCAACTGAGGGGATATGCACCCAACTAACTATCGGGGCTGTTCTCGCTATCCTAAATTAAGACCGCAAACTCCTAGGTCTACAAATACCAATCGCGGCCAAACTATTCCTGGACGCTCTTACTCCCAGGCCCTTCTCAGCCTAATGATTTAGGAAAGACGCCAAACTCTTCTAGGGTTAAGTTCCATTCGGGTGGGCGCTCTAGCTTATCAAGAGACCATCCAGGCCCTTCCATCAATAAGGCCAACTCCTCGGCTGATCAACCTGGAGACGTCAAAATAGAAATATTGTTGGACGCTCTTCAGACTCTATTTCTTCAGATCGAGAAAGTTACGGAGGTCATTCATCAGACCTTTCCGAGGAACTCGAAACAAAAATCTCAGCGCCCATGAATTACAACCTAAATCAAAGCATCCCAGAAACCAACATCGCGACGTGGAATGCGTGCGGTGTCTCGGACAAAAGAAATGAATTGTCCATCTTTCTTCTTGAACAACAAATAGATGTTATGCTCATCAGCGAGATTTGGTTAAGACTTCGGGCCCAACTGAAGCTCCCAAACTACTACACCTATCGTTCGGACTGTTTAACGGGACGGAATAGAGGGAGGGGAAGAGGGGGAGAGGGTAGCAATCCTGGTCAAAAAGGATATTTCGCACACACCTGAATATGTTGTTGGACTTCAATTTCTTGAGGTGGTTGGAGCCCAGATTTCCATCCGCGGCCTTGGGCCCTTGAGGATTTTCTCTGTCTACGCCTCGCTGGGGCGCGATTATGGTTGGAACGATCTTGATCTTCTTTTCTCAGGCAATGGTCCGGTCCTGGCGGCCGGCGACTTCAACGCTAAGCACGGTTCGTGGGGTTGTAGGACCACGAACGGGTATGGAAGGGGACTACATACTTACCTCTCCCCCATCCAAGTTTCAGTGCATCCCTCGAACGGACGGACGTTCTTTCGCACCGGCGTCAGGCCGGACATCTTAGACATTGCGATCTCTAAAAACATTCCTTACATCTTGGATGTACAAGTTCTAGCTGATCTCTCTTCTGGACATGATCCGATTTTAGTCTCCTTTGGGGCGGGGATCGGGGATTCTGATGGGGCACTGTGCCGCAAAGTTAATTGGCGGGCCTTTGAGACCGGGTTGAAGTCGTTAACTTTTGGGACTGCTGATGAAATTCTCGACACCGTCGCACTCGAACGCGTCGCATCTGATTTGACGAGGGGTATCTCTGAGGGAATTAAAAACTCGACATCTTTTACGAAGGCCTCACAGCATAGGTGGCTTCCGCAACCACTTCGGTTGCTTTTGTGGGACAGGAGAAGGGCCAAGAAACGTGCCCAAAGGACGTGCGACCCGACGGATATTGCAATCTCCAATGCCCTATCCAGAAAATTAAAACAGGAGCTTAAGGAATATAGAGAGAACAAGTGGTGGGACAAAGTGTCCACACTTGCCCAACAGAACGGATCCCTTTAGAGGATGGCTAGGGCGCTAAAAGGAAACAAAAACAAACCTAAGGGCATTAAGCCCATGCAAGGCCCTAATGGGATATGGTACGCCACATCTGAAAAGGCGGAAATTCTCGCTGAGCACCTGCAGTCGGTACACGAGATCTCGTCCGACGAAGACTCCGATGAGGAGTTTGAAGCCCGAATGGAGGACTCCCTTTTGTCTCTAACAGAAATGAATGGCGAAAATCTAGCACTTACCAACAACGAGGAGGTCGCACGTGTCATCAGTCATCTTAAACCTGGAAAGGCTCCGGGGTATGATTGCATCTCGAACACTGCCCTAAAAAAGTTGCCCCCAATATCATCTCGGAGTTGGTTCTGGTCATAAACGCCATACTCCGACTTGGCTACTTTCCGAACACCTGGAAGCACTCAGTCGTTGTCTCTATTCTCAAGCCGGGGAAGGACCATCTATTCTCGTAAAATTACCGACCCATCTCCCAAATATCTTGTCTTTCTAAGGTGGCAGAGTCCATCATACTGTCCAGACTCAAGGAGGAAATGTTCATCTACGAACTCTTACAGGATGAACAATTTGGTTTTCGAGAGGGTCATTCTACTGAGTATCAGCTATTCGGCATTACGGAAGCAATTCGAGATTTGCTTGAGAGGAGAGAAACGTTGGGGGCGGTTTCTATCGACATAGCCAGAGCCTTCGACACCATTTGGCATAGGAGTTTGGTGTATAAAATGATCACCAAAGGCATCAACCCAAATCTGGTTAGGGTTGTGCAATTGTATCTTTCGGACAGGACTTTCTCAGCCAGGTGTAACAGCGAGCTTTCCTCCAAAAGGCCAATAGCCGCAGAAGTACCGCAGGGGTCTCTCCTGGCACCCAGTCTTTTCCTCATATATATAGCGGATTTGCCCAAGGCCGAAGCAGTGGACCTCGCGATATATGCCACGATACGGCATTATACACTTCTTGTCGAGATGAAGATCTTCTCCGCCGCAGGCTCCAAAACTCACTGCACGACATTCTGTCATGGGCCAAGTGGAGGCTGAAAATAAACGAATCTAAATGCGTAGCCATTCGCTTCACCAATAGACGTCATCCACCACCTGACAATATCTACGTCGACCAATTCAGACTCCCTTGGAGCCCTTCCGTCCTGTACTTGGGCATGAGGCTGGACTCCCGGCTGACACTGCGTCTCCATGTCGAAAGGTCAATTGAGAAATTCAACGCGGCTAGGAATTATATCTACCTTTTACTCTGTGCAGAGTTCTCTTTCGCTAAAGACAAAATTGTTAATGTATTACTCGTTCCTGCGTCCAATTATTACGTACGGTACTTTGACGGGCTCAAGTATGGCGAAAACATACTTCAGCAGATTGGAAACCCTGCAAAATAAAATTCTGCGTTTAATCACCGGGGCTCCCTGGTTCGTTAGAAATCAGCAGTTGCGCGAAGATCTTGGAGTATCATCACTTAAGCGCCATATAACCATCTTAGCTACGAAGACGCTCCAGGCGATCGAGCGATCAGGGAACCCCATTATCAGCAGGCTTGCCAACTTAGACCCGGATAGGCCTCCGCCCAGAGTAAATGTTCGACGCGCCTTAGCGATCGATGACGACGAAAACCACATCGCGGCACAATAACATCCTTTTAGTTCCGTTCCAATAGGACAGCGAGAAGGCGTAATTACAACACTTCCAGCCAAATAAGGGCTTCTTTTGAGATAAAAAGGCTTAGGAACTCTGTTCGGCCTTGGGGAAGAGAGTGAAAGACCAGAACTACTACCCGAGTCCGTTCGTCATCGCGGCCGGTTGATTCCCCGTGCTCTGTCACGGTTTTCTACATCCAGCTAATTATCTCCTGATTGGCAATTATTTATTCAAGAAACGACTCTGTGCGTTTGAAAAGATTATATAACATCGAATCGAACATCTATTTATTATTAGCGACGAATAACATCGAAATATTTTACGAAAAGAGATTTCTGTGCCCCGCCATGGCCTCGTCGGGCCTAATTAGGGGCGGAATTTAGCCAATCAGCGGCGAATTTTCTTATTACATGATCGCCAGCAACCGGCCAAGCAGATACACCTCATCAGCCGACTTCTTTAACGTTCCGGCGCCGGCCAATCGGCTATTAAGGCGCCGGAATAAAAAACTTTCAACGTGATCCAATTTCTTTAATTGGATCTCATTACTGACAAGCTGCAAGTCATCATTGCAGTTCAAATCCGTCAATGCGGCCTTCGCCGCAGTTTAATTACATTTTGGTTATACCTACCTATTTTAATTGCATGATTCCCATATAACAGACGTATTTTTGTCTGAACTTCTTCAGTTCGTTGGGCTTGCCCGATTTTCTTACTATTCCACCTGGAAAACTCTGCGCGTTTGTGGGGAATGTATCGTACCCCTCCAAAAAAAGGTCTCCACCTTTGTAGACACTCCACTTCTGCCTTCACCTGGAAGAAAAGAAGAAATTGTTAATTACGGTGCGAATACTGGTGCAGTAGCTGACAACGCAGATTGTACGCCTACTCCTAGCAATGTAGGCTTAAGCACTTCTCCTTCAACGGAAGACCTCTCAGATGAGCAGATTCTGCTCCAAATAAAATCTTTACAAGCGATCCTGACTCGCAGAAAGACGCGTAAACCTCATGCCCGAAATCTGGGGACGGATATCGATAGATTTGGATACTCCGATCCTCCAAAGGGTCTCCCAGACGCCAAGGCCTTGTCTCCACTGAGTGTTGATACCTCCTTTGGCTGCACTTCGTCCTTGATGGAGTCTGTAAATAAGAATGTCTATGCCAACAGAAAGAGGCCCGCTTCTTCGCCTCCTCCTACGATGTCATCCTAAGGGATAAGTCCAAGTAGTCCACCATCTGCTCTGAATTGCGGCGTAAGGGCATTAATTTCACAAAGGCGCAGAATATACCTGACGGCATCCACTTAAGGAGTCCGATTATCGCGCCCTGACCAAACTCTTTCTGACGGATAAAATTCCCTTTCACACCTTCCAACTGCCATCTGAAAAGCTACTGAACGTCGTGTTTAGGGGAGTCCCGGTGGAGGTGACCGAGACGGAGGTCCTTAACGATCTCCGTCAGATGGGCTTTAAGCCCGAGGCCGTCGTCCGTATGCGTAGGTCCTGGGACAGAGCTCCAATGCCGCTAGTCCTAGTTACAATCACGAAGGATCAGAAGGACATGAATGTCCTCGGCCGAAGGCCGATCCTGCTACCTGTGCAAACTGTTCAGGGGAGCATCCTACAAACTATAAGGGCTGCTTTAAATTCCCGAAACCTCGTCTAACTCATCCGCCAGTAGTCAAGCCCGCTTCGGGCCGTTCGTACTCGCAGGTAGCCTCCTCCAAGCTCCAACAGCAGACTCGTCCCAATCCCAAAACTCCGGCAAAAACACCTGCCAAGACTCCGAGCAAAGATACATCACGAAGAACCGAACGAAAGATCTCAATGTACACCAGGCTTTTGGACGCTCTGCAGGATCTTTTCGTCCACATCGGCAAAATCACAGCGGCGATTAACGAGATTATTCTAAGAGAAAACTCCTCCAACAGCTATGAATGTCGTTACTAAGGGTTCTTCTTCGGAGTTCTCCGTTCTATCTTGGAACGCGAATGGTCTAAGGGACAAGAGACTAGAGCTAGCTCAATTTGTGCTCGACCTCAATGTGGACGTTGTTATGGTCAACGAAACCTGGCTCCGTCCAGGAGACAAATTCTCGCTGACCAACTATAATGTCATCAGAGCTGATCGACTCACCGGTCGCGGTGGCGGTGTAGCCATCGCAGACAAAAAACATCTGTCATACACCATTATTCCTACTCTAAGGTACTGCTTTCTTGAGGTGCTGGGGGTGCAGATCCTCGTCAAGGACATAGGCCCACCGACATCTTTGCCGTTTATGCTTCCCCTTCCAGGGCGTTTGACCCGGATGAATATGGTCGTCTTTTTTCGTCCGATAATCCGGCGCTGATCTTCGGTGACCTGAATACCAAACATCGATTGTGGGGGAGTTTCCAACGAGTTTGGTAGGCGTCTGCATAACTTTGTCGCCTCCAACTCTGTGGCGGTTCACCCTCTCAACGAGCCGACATTTTTTCGTCCCGGCGTCGTGCCGGATATCCTTGATATGGCAATTTCCAAGGATATACCTACCATCCAGGTTGAGGCCATAGCCAATCTTTCATCTGATCGTAACCCCATACTTGTTCGGGTTGGGGGCGAGGTCTGCTCCTCCGATTGCGCTCTCCGGAGAAGTGTTAACTGGACCAAGTTTGAGTCTAAAATTCTAGAGCTAATACCATCTCTTACATCCACAATTGATACTCCTGACTCTCTTGAGGAGGGGGCTCGTGTTCTCACCGAGGGCATCTCTACCTCTCTAAGGCTCTCCACAACCTTACAGAAACCTACTGTCGACAAATGGCTCACTTCTCACATTAGAGCCTTAATTCGTGAGAAAAAACGGGCCAGAAAAGAGGCCAAGGGACTTTTCATCCTGATGATATCCACCGTGCAAACGTTCTATCCTCAAAGCTCAAACAAGCATTAAAGGACTTCCGTGAGGAGAAATGGTGGGGAGGGTTGCCGCTTCTAAACCAGACGACGGTTTCATCTGGAAAATTTCTAAGGCATTAAAAGTCAACAAACAATAGATCGGTGCGGCGGGCGCCTTGCACGGCCCCAATGGGTTGGTGTTCCACGCATTTTTCATCGGTACATAACATCTCTCGAGACGAGGATTCTGACGACGAGATCGAGGAGGAGGTGGAGGCCTCAATGGCAAACCTTCGTCATCTTAAGGGTCAGCCTATTGATTTGGCAACTAGGGGGGAGATCCAACAGTTCATCAAGACAAGGAAAAAGGGAAAGACTCCGGGCTATGACTTCATCACATATAATGCTCTGTTAAGACTGCCTGATTCGCTTCTTGATCACGTTGTGATGATCATCAATTCCATCATTCAGCTAGAATACTTTCCGACCAACTGGAAATACGCACATGTGGTTGCCATACCAAGACGTAATAAAGACCCATTATTCCCGGGGAATCACCGCCCCATCGCTCTATTGTCATCTCTGTCTAAAGTCGCCGAGGCCGTCATCCTGAACAGACTAAAGGAAGAACTCTTTACGCTAGATATCATCCAAGCCGAGCAATTTGGATTCCGGGAGGGTCTCTCCACGGACTCTCAGCTGTTCAGGATAACTGAGGCCATACGTAATTCTCTTGAGGCGCGGGAGACGATGGGGGCGGTGTTCCTAGACATCGAGCGGGCGTTTGATACGATCTGGCACCACGGGTTGGTCCATAAGATGGTATCCGGGGGCATAAATGCGGCTATAGTCAGAATTATCCTCTCTTATCTTACGGAACGTTCTTTTTCCGTATGGGTTGAAGCCTCGGTCTCCGCGTAGAGGCACGTGTCTGCAGGCGTCCCGCAGGGGTCTCTTCTTGCACCGACCCTGTTCCTTGTGTTCATGTCAGACCTACCGAAAGTCCCGCGAGTCCATCATGCAATGTACGCTGACGACACCGCGGTCTATACGTCCTCAAGGAGCGAGGAGCTCGTGTGTCGTAGGCTGCAGGGGCAGATCGATGCCATCGGTGACAGGGGATCTAGGTGGAAACTCAAGTTAAACGAGAGCAAATGTGTCGCCATTCGATTCACAAAAAAAACGACGTTTGCCACATGATAACATCTTCGTTGGCGAATTCCGTCTACCTTGGAGTGAGTCGGTTGTGTACCTGGGCGTCACTTTGGACCAACGCCTAACATTTAACCAACATGTCAAGGGTGCTGTCGACAAGTTTCTAGCGGCCCGCTCCGCACTGCTGCCTCTTCTATGCAGAAAAAGCACGTTGTCGCTTAACATCAAAGTTTTGCTATATATATCCTTTCTGCGAGCCGTTATCACATACGGCGCGTTATCTTGGTCTAGTCTGGCAAAAACCTACCTCAATCGGCTCGAAGTCCTGCAAAACAAAATCCTCAGAATGATCACAGCAGCGCCCTGGTTTGTCAGGAATGTCCCGGACCTTAATGTCCCCTCCATCAAGGACTACCTGACCGCAGTTTCAAGCAAGACGCTCGATAGAGCTACTTCCTCTGACCATCTGCTGATTGAACATCTGGTCAGGCTGGACCCGGATCGTCCTCCTCCCAAAGTTAAAGTTAGAAGAGTGCTAAGCATAGGGAATGATTAGAGCTTTCACAATTGCAGATCTCCCACAGAAGTACGCATAGGGGCCACTAGCCTCCATCTCAATTCAAATTTCACGGGCCAAGAGGGATCCCCCCTAAAGATTACAGGGCTCAAGGATTGAAAAATTCAACCGTAGTTAAGCGAAGTGGATCATCGTCGTCCGACGTACCCGACAACCCGCCGCCCCACCCAGGCCCCAGACACCGCCAGTTGACGCGAAACCCAACCAGCTAGCCGCCGCATCAGAGCCTACACCTGGCCCTAGTTGGGCAAACCCGTAAGAAGACCGCCGACAAAAGGGTCCCCTCACAACGGCGCCTTCGCGGGAGGAGGCCGGATGTTACCACCACACCGCACGAGGAAGAGTTTCACCAGGCGCGTTGAGAGGCCACCCGTAAGCCCCGCCTCACCAACGGGAATGCAGTACCATCAAGCAGGAGGAGCCTACACCCCGCCCGAGGTACCTATATAAGAAGGCCGCCTGGCAGCCCGGACTACTACTTACTCCGCCGCCACCATCGAGGGAAGAACACGAAGAACCATAAAATATTTACTTATTTGTATTGAAATACCGTTGTTAATATATATTTACTTTGTCAACCACACCATTTGGTCATTTTCTTACTGCAACTTGCGATCTTCCACGATAACTTCGTTAACGGGGACAACTGAGCTCGCCGTTTGGGCTACTTATTTTTCGAAAGGGCGATATATTTTTTGCATTAGGCGGTGGGCTATGTTTTGGGCGACTTTATACAAATGCTGTTCAAATTTCATATTAATATGTTTCCCAAAATCCACTTTGCACTATTATTTTTCTATATAAAAATTTCGAACTTTGGTTAGTTTGGTTCGTTTGGTTTGGTATTAATGGGTGACTACAAGCATACTACAAGGCGGGAACGTGACCGTAACTTAACCTCACAACACCTCGTTTTTTGATTATTGTTATTACGTTTGGTTTTATCATTTTTGTACTTACATAAATTATAGAAAATGCCTAAAAACTACGCGAAATATAAAAAAAAGTATCGGAAAGAATGGGAAAACCTACCAGATTTTAGAGGTGAGAAACTCAAGTTTTATATTTTTAAATGTATGTATTGTCCTTTTTGAACACTAAACACTTTAACCCACTGAACACCAAACAAGTTTGTTTGGTGTTCAGTGGGTTAAAGTGTTTAGTGTTCTACTTCTGCACCAAGAGATCCAGTGAAGAACATTGTCCTTTTTGTTTAATATTAAGGCTGGCTCACAGTGGATGCGAATGATAACGATAGAGCTTTTTGCACTACGTGCAAAATCTCCTTGAGGCCCCACAAAACAGATTTGTTGAGTCATTTAAAGAAACAGAAACATAAATTGAAGTTTTTGAGCATAAATCCTCCTAAGAGTCAAACCAATTTGAACAATAATGTTGTCGTTATATGTAATGAGCTTAAGAAACATGAACTGATAATAGCAGCCCACATTGCGGTTCATTCAAGCATTCGAACAGTAGATCACTTGACAAATATTCTTCACAATGAATTTCAACCTCCCGAAAGTAAATCTTTTGCGTCTTCCGCCATTACGATGAAACTACATAGGACAAAATGTACTATGATAATTGAGAATGTTATTGCAGCAGCATTAAAAGATGAACTCATAACTGATATTGGAAACAGTTCATACTCACTGATTATTGATGAATCAACTGATATTTCTGTGCATCAATATCTCTGCTTCTGTGTTAGGTTTGTTTCAAGTCTGTATTTTATCATAAATGTTTAATATGTAGTATGATTTTAGATATTTCTCCGAAGTCAAGGCTAAAGTAGTAACTACTGTAATGATATTTACCTACCGTATAGAGATCTGTAAATGTGGGTTCTGCGTACACTCAATAGATGGCGCTGTAATTGTATTTAATTTTGTTTTTCAATTTTTCGATTCATATATAAAGGCAAAATTTCCAGATATTATTATATATATATGCAGAGAGCACGGTTAAATTAAATAATAATACTATCTCCAGCCAACGATTAACCGAGGGTAGATGAGAAAACACTGGTATATAAGGTATTCTTCTATTTAGCACTTTTTAATGTAAATTACAATGTAAAACAACATTCCAACATCTATACTGTCCAAATTGTGAAAGTGAACTTTAAGTAAGCTGTATCCATGGATTCGCAATTTCATTTAGGGCAGTTAATTTCGCGTGCGATGGTACCTACAATATATGTCAGAGTTACTATGTAAACACAAGAAAAGACATGATTGGTTTCCAAATAGAAATGTATTTAGCACATATTAATCTAGCAAGTAAAATGAAAATTCCATGGAGATTAAGAAATAAAGAAGTTAGTTGAAAAATAATTGGAACAGAAAACCATCAAAATTGAGTTATAAAAAGATAAATATATTTTAAAAGGTCATTAAAACAGCATTTTGGTATCGTCTACAACATATGAATGGAAATTTTAGTTATGAAGGTGACATAAGAAGATATATATATATAATATCTATATCCTTTTTGGAAGAACATGTTATATTTACAATACTAATATCCTTTGGAAAAGCGAGATTAAACAAATTCTCGTGAATAACCACAATCCAGGACATAGATCCGTATAAATAGGGACATTTCATCGAGGAATCCAGTAGGAAGATTTTGTGTGCGCATCTTAGGTTAGTGATCTACAATAGAAATAGGTATTTATAACTAGCTATCGTAGGGAATCAGTTTAGTTAATGAAACAATTTTGTAAAAGAAGTAGAAGAATACACAGTTTATTTACCGTAGTTATTTTCTTTGATTTATTAAAAGAGTTTAATGATTCAATTATAAGTAAAATACATTAAAGGTAGAGTTGTTATTAGTAATTATAGCTTTATTTTGGTACTGAACCCACGTAACACTACATATTTGGCGCTCCAACATTTAGGGCAAAAATAACAACTCTATTATCAATATATTTACTTATTTTCAAAATTTATCTTAACGAATTTGGCTATAAAAAGTTATTCTTGAAACTTAACTATTTCTTTTGTCCTTATCCCCTAAAATGGTTAATACGCGAGCTGGTGAATATGGCTCAGGCGATCGCGATGAGACACCACAAGTACAGTCTGTTCCCGGCACGAGTTTTGAGCAGTTAGATGTTGGTCCTGTGAACGGAAAGGTAAATGAACCTAATTATCAAGATAATTCACATATTCAATTGTTAATTGACGAGATAAATGTGTTAAAAAATAAGGTCTCTCATTTTGAAAACATTCAGAAAAGTACAAATCAAAATTCTCACGTAAATGATGTTCATTATCAGATTCCTAATCAATCTACCTTGTATAAGACTAACTTTTTCAATATCAAAGATATTTTACCGAAATTTAATGGGAAAGCTAGTAATCCGGTTTCTTTTCTTAACACGTTACGCGATGTTTTGAATATGAATGTAGTACAAGATAATCACCTGATATTCAATGGCATAAGAGCTTCCTTGGAAGGAGAGGCACTGGTATGGTTTTCTATTATACAGAATTCTTGCAATAGCTTCGCCGATTTTGAATATCTGTTCCTTCAACGTTACTGGAGTGAAAGGCAGCAATCTAAGGTCCGAACAAATCTCCTTATCGGAAAATACGACTCTTCTAGAGGTACTAGTCGCGAATTCTATTTCACCTCCAAATATTCTGTCGCCAGATATCTTACACCTATGATTCCAGAAGAAGAATTAGTAAAGTATTTATCACGACATTACGATTTTACCATTGCGAGAGCAATCACATCTCAACAGATCAAGAATTATCAGGACATGACAGATTTACTGAGGGAATTTGATGAACTATATAGCAGCTCAAGAAAGAATTCATTTACATCATCTAACAATTCAAAATATAATACTTATGACAACAACAGATATTACAGACATGATAACACACAGTATCAACACAAAAACAATCATTCTCAACAATCTCACGACCATTTTTACAACAACCCCCACCATTCATTTAACAGAAATCAAGACTACCATCAAAAGACATATTTAACACGTAAAGATACATACGATCAAAACGCACATTCACAATACAGGGATAACAGACAAAATAACAATTTTCAGCATTCAAATTATCATTACAATCACAAACAAACATACCATCCACGCAATACACAAACATATAGGGATCATACACAGACACGCCATCAAGAATCACCATCTTATAACAATAATTCAAAATCGAAAAACGTACCAGAATTGAATTCCATTCAAATTGAAGCTGAAACGCATTCTGCACCTCAAACACAGTCTTTTTTAGCTTAGATCCTCCAAATTCTTGTAATAATGTTAATAAAACAAATGAAACACTTTTAGATTCACAAACTTTTGACAGCATTAAGAACATTGAAATTGTAACGAATATAGCACCTATAATAGAAACACATGCGCAACATACTTCAGATATATCAGAATTTAATATAAATGATCTTATACAGGGGCGAAATGATAAACAATATAGGGATATTATACAGGGGTCTATTTTAAACACATATGAACATCCATCGGATTTATTTGATTTAAACGGAGATAGTAATATGGAATACGGTGTAAATATGGAAAAACTCTTACCATTTATTGAGTTGAATTCTGCGATATTAAAATGTCTGCATTAATTGATAGCGGATCAGAAGTTTGATTCATGTCTCAAAATACTTTCGACAGGAATGAGAAGAACCTTTCCAAATTTGTCTTGAAAGTTAATTCTATGAACATTAAATCTGGTACTAACAAGCATTTGGCTAAAATTGAAAAATGCATATGTAATGATATTAAAATTAATAAAAAAGTTTACGAGTCGGTATTATATATTATGCCAAGCTTAAAGTATGAATTATTATTAGGACATGATTTTCTAAAAAAATATGAGTGCAATGTTGATTTTAAAGATTATTTATTGAAGTTACAGGATAATAATCAGGTTTTAATGACAGGTTTTGTTAAGCCAGACGTAAATGAACAACAGGACAATATCTTATTAAACTCCATAGGTGTGGCACAAGAAGCATTAGGTATACAGAAAGTAGAAGAAAATATAGAATCATTCCTTGCCAGTGAAATTCAATGTGAAAATGAAGAATACAAAAATTTTATTATTGGTTTATTTAAAGAAAATATACGTTTGGTAGATGAGACATCTTGCATTGCTGATAAGAAATTCGAACATAAGTTGATAGTAGATGAGAGCATCCAGTTCAGTTGTAAACTATACCCAATTCCTTTCCATTTCAAAAATAAGGTAGAAGAGGAAATCCAGTCTATGGTCCGAGATGGAATCATCGAACCAGCACGAACGATGTACATCAATCCTGTGGTTATAGTCTCAAAAAAGGATGGTAAAATACGTCTTTGTTTGGATGCACGGGAATTAAACAAGATCACTAAGAAACAGTATAATAATCCTGAAAATACAGAATCATTATTGAGTAAATGTTATAATAAAAGGATATTTACCAAGTTGGATCTAAAGAGTAGTTTTTGGCTAATTCCGTTAGCAGAATCGTCGAGGAAATATACTGGTTTTTCTATCAATAGAAATAGTTACATCTTTAATGTAGTACCATTCGGATTAAGTAGCTCATCTTCTGCGTTGATTCATGCAATGAAGCAGATTTTGAGTCCACATCAAGAATACTGTGTGCAATATGTAGATGATTTACTGATATTTAGTGAAGATATCGAGTCGCATAAGAGACATCTTAAAATGGTCGTCAATAGTTTATATGAAGCAGGAATGAAGCTTAACTTACGAAAATGCGAATTCTTCAAGGTAGCAGTAAATTATCTAGGATATCACATCGACAGAAATGGGTTATCAATCGACCAGCAACGTATATCGGATATAAAAGCTATTCCTAGGCCCACAAACATCAGGAAATTGCGTGGTTTTCTTGGCATGATCAACTATTACCAGAAATTCGTGTATAGGTTCTCTGAATTGTGTGTACCTCTCTACAGGTTATTGAAGAAAGGCGCGAAATTTAAATGGGAGGAAATTCATCAAGAGGCTTTCGACAACATTAAAGAATCTTTTTGTAATGGTTTGGCTCTTATACATCCAAATTTCGATGAACAATTTATATTAAGAACAGACGCATCAGCTGAGTGTATAGGCGCCATTTTACTACAAAATTATGGTAATGAAGATAACCAATTGCTTTTATTTCAAAGAAACTTTCTCCAGAAAAACGAAATTATAGCATTTTAGACAAAGAATTTTATGCAATTGTGTATTCTATTCAAAAACTCAAATTTTACTTACATGGACGATACTTCAAGGTAGAAACCGACAATTCAGGAATTCCTGCTATTATTAACAATCGTATTTACGGAAATAATCGCCTTTATAGATGGTACTTGAGTATACAATCTTTTAATTTTACAATTCATCTTATACCTGGTAAGGGCAATCATATAGCTGATTACCTTTCTCGAACCGTTACGGATAATCACCATTTCGACACCTTTTACATAAATCCATACAATGGTTATTCTATTCTAAAACAGGATCATGATAAACTAAAAAACACAGAACGGTATTTACTATGCAAGTCAATGACCCCTATATTTTCGGAATAAAAGGAAAACTTATGAAAAACGAAAAAAAAGAAAAGAAACACTATTTTGTGAAAGATTATTTGTTACACAAAAGAGTTCAGGGTAAAGAACTAATTTTATTAAACAGGGAATTGGCATTAAGAATATTAAACGATCTACATTATAGATTTTTGCATGTAGGGTGTAAGAAGTTACACCTAATATTTAGGGAGAGATATACAACGTATAAAGATTATAAATTGTGTAAACAGGTAACAACAAATTGTAATTTATGTATTTTATCCAAATATAAGAACCATTCTATATTTGGTGATTACAAACATATTAAAGCAGACAATATCTTGGAACTGGTATCGTTAGATTTCCTTCAAAACTTGATAAATTCAGATGGTTATAAACATATTCTAATTGTACATGATAATTTCACAAAATTAACAAAATTATACAAAACTAAGAAGACAAATGCCTTTACTGTCATGAATTGTTTAAAGAAATATTTTTAAAACGTAGGAATACCAAACAGAATTTTACTAGATAATGCAACGTATTTCAGATCAAAAAAGGTTATCAAATTCTTGAATTTCAACAATGTTAAGGTATCTTTTACTCCTATCCGATGGCCAAGATGCAATTCTTCAGAACGGCAAGTCAGAACTGTACTACAATTTCTTAGGATTTATACTTCCGAGAATCAAGATCATTGATCATATTACATTCCTTTAATTGAAACTGTAATAAACAATATTCCTTCTATTACAACAGAAATTACTCCGATCTCCTTCTATACAGCTAAATTACCTGTACGTCCATGGACTGATTTTGATGAAGATTTAGACATAAAATCTCTTATTATCAACGCACAAAGTAGAATGGAGAATATTCATAAGAGAAATGCAGAAAAATTCTCTAAAAAGAAAACAAAGAGGTATGATTTTAACATTGGAGACACTGTGATATTAAAACTCAATAGAAAATCTGATTTGAAAAACAACATATGCGCGAAAATAAGTTTACCTTTTGCCGGTCCTTTCGTAATTTTACAGAAGCTGGGTGAATATGTATTCGAGCTCGGTTACATTGAAAATCGACAACCATTTGGAAATTTTAATGGCAATTGTTTATTCCCATACAGAACTGCTGATTGATTATGGATCTGTTTTATCGATATTTATTTGTCATGATTTTATTTGAATTTTAAAAAAACAAAAACATAATATCTCGTTAATTAATTGATTATCTTAATTCAATGAATGCTATGATAGGTTCATTTATTTTTTTTTCTACTTGACGTTTGATTCGTTAATTTCAATTTTCATTTTCATAAACACGAACCTGTAACTCATTACAGTTAATTTTGTTGATTTACCTTCTTACAGGTTTCTTTCCTGTTACAAAATTTGCTTATTCACAAGTTTTGAAACAGTTTTAATCGGGGAGTATGTAATGATATTTAGCTACCGTATAGAGATCTGTAAATGTGGGTTCTGCGTACACTCAATAGATGGCGCTGTAATTGTATTTAATTTTGTTTTTCAATTTTTCGATTCATATATAAAGGCAAAATTTCCAGATATTATTATATATATATGCAGAGAGCACGGTTAAATTAAATAATAATACTATCTCCAGCCAACGATTAACCGAGGGTAGATGAGAAAACACTGGTATATAAGGTATTCTTCTATTTAGCACTTTTTAATGTAAATTACAATGTAAAACAACATTCCAACATCTATACTGTCCAAATTGTGAAAGTGAACTTTAAGTAAGCTGTATCCATGGATTCGCAATTTCATTTAGTGCAGTTAATTTCGCGTGCGATGGTACCTACAATATATGTCAGAGTTACTATGTAAACACAAGAAAAGACATGATTGGTTTCCAAATAGAAATGTATTTAGCACATATTAATCTAGCAAGTAAAAGGAAAATTCCATGGAGATTAAGAAATAAAGAAGTTAGTTGAAAAATAATTGGAACAGAAAACCATCAAAATTGAGTTATAAAAAGATAAATATATTTTAAAAGGTCATTAAAACAGCATTTTGGTATCGTCTACAACATATGAATGGAAATTTTAGTTATGAAGGTGACATAAGAAGATATATATATAATATCTATATCCTTTTTGGAAGAACATGTTATATTTACAATACTAATATCCTTTGGAAAAGCGAGATTAAACAAATTCTCGTGAATAACCACAATCCAGGACATAGATCCGTATAAATAGGGACATTTCATCGAGGAATCCAGTAGGAAGATTTTGTGTGCGCATCTTAGGTTAGTGATCTACAATAGAAATAGGTATTTATAACTAGCTATCGTAGGGAATCAGTTTAGTTAATGAAACAATTTTGTAAAAGAAGTAGAAGAATACACAGTTTATTTACCGTAGTTATTTTCTTTGATTTATTAAAAGAGTTTAATGATTCAATTATAAGTAAAATACATTAAAGGTAGAGTTGTTATTAGTAATTATAGCTTTATTTTGGTACTGAACCCACGTAACACTACACTACTTTTTTAGGTATTGTCGAAGTTAAAGATGCAAATGCAGTAGGTTTAGCGAACACACTAACAGACTATATTCGAAAAATAGGATTAAAACTTGAAAATTTACTTGCTCTTGCTACAGATGGTGCAAGTGTCTTATGTGGATCTAGGAATTCAGTTTTTACCATTTTAAAAGCTGCGGTACCTAAACTAATCTCTGTAAAGTGCATTGCCCACTCTTTACATCTATGTTGTTCAAAAGCAGCAAGTGTCTTACCTGATGAATTAGACTTTTTGTGCAAGCATATTTATAATTGGTTTGCTAGAAGCCATCAACGCCTAGAATGTTACATAGAAGTTTTTGAAACCATTAATATAAATGAAAAAAACATTAAGTTTAACAAATTTATTCAGCTATCAGAAACTCGTTGGCTTGAGAGAGCAAATGTTATTAAAGTAATTTTGCAACAGTGGCTTGAAATTAAAACGTATTTTACTCAAGTTGCAAATACTACTAAAGATACAATGGGTAAAGTAATTCTTGGTATGTTAACAGATATAAATTTTGTATATTTTACTATTATATATAACATACTCGTTCAAGTAAATATTGTTAATGCTGCGTTTCAACAAACTAATGGTGATGCGTTTCAGCTGTACAAGGAATTTTATCAGTTACTTTTAACATTTTTAGGAATTGTTATTAGGCCTATATTTTTAGAAAATTTAACCGAATTGAAATCGTCATGTGTAAATAAAATTTGTGAAATACTCCAAAATGAATTGTCATATATACAGATTAATATTATTGATTTTGGATATAATTATCGTCAGGCAATAGTAAATAATAACTTAAAGTTAACAGACATAGAAAAAATAAAACAAAATAGTCAACATTTTGTATTAACTTTATGTAGGGAATTAACAAAAAGAATTCCACAAAATCTGGAGGTTTTTTATTCAATTAAGTATTTTAGTCCTGAAATATGTCTCAAACAAATAAATAGGCCAAAATTCGATAACTTACCTCTTAATATTTTGGATGACAATTTAAGTAAGCAGGATTTTGAAAATGAGTGGAACAATCTGCTTGCTGTAAATTGGAATTTGGAGAAAGATATCTCTTCTCACAATTTTTGGGTAAAAGTTCTAGAATATCAAAATGCAGGTGGAGTACACATATATGCAAATATTGCAAAATTTGCTCTAACTACCCTTACTCTTCCCATAAGCAATGCATTTGTGGAAAGGATATTCTCATTCATGAATACAATTAAAACAAAGTTTAGAAATAAAATAAATATACCCCTTCTAGAGACACTATTACGAATTAAAACCGAATTTGTGATAAATGACACATGCTGTCATAAGTTTGTACCAAGTAAGGCAATGTTTCAAAAATTTAACGCTACGACGTACAATTTTAAAAAACAAGCCGAAGGAGATGTAAATGATGAGTTGGTGGATATTTTCTCAGAAACTGAATTCTAATGATTCTTGACTTGACTTTTTACTAAACTAATATTTCCTATTTATAGAATTGTTTTTACATCCATATTTATGGAGAAAGTTGTATGTATGAAATACTTGTTGGATTAAAATATATAATTTATATATTATACAATATAAAACTATTTCTTATTTTTATTTAATAAAAACTTATTAGTTGCGTTTTTTTTATTCATTCTCTCTAATATAATTAGTTATACTAAATTTAATCAGATCAATTGAATGGAAGTCGATTATATTTTTTATCTTATAGGAATACGCATTTAGCATGATTTAGCATATTGGGCGATTTGGGCGATTTTTTATTTTAAATTTTGCGGTTTGTAATTTCAAATAGTTGGCCACCCTGCCGTCAACGCAGCGTCGGATTCCGAGGGTTTCAGGGGCGTCCCGACGTCGTGAGGACGGTGTGTCGCTTGAAGATATGATCCGTGTATGTTTCGTGATGCCGTAGGTACCCGGCTATGCGACGTAGTTACGTTACGAGAGACGCAGTAACGTTACGAACGATGATATGTTCCCGGACGAGATCGCGGTATCGCCGTACGACGTCACGGGTTCGACGACTATTCCCGCTTGGGTTATGGAGATTCCCGAACCTCGCGAGTACCTCTGACGCGCAACGATCACTGCGGATACGGACACGAGGGATCGCTACGTCGTCGCGGCGGATAATAACTTCATACGAGAAACGGCGGCGGTTCGTTTGCGACCTGACAGAGGAGGACGCCGACGACGATCCGTCAACCGAAGAATCGACCGAGTTAATCTTCCGTTCGACGGAACGTACCTTTACCGTAACCATCCCACCTTCGATTTGTTATATCCTTCGGAGAATAACGCCTCGATAGTCCACCTTAATGACTCGCATGACGATAGCTACAGCTCCACACAAATGAAGAAACTTATGACGTTGACAGAGAAGAAGATAAATACCTCAGACGAGAGATGCAAACGAGATGTGAAGCTTCTCCTTCGTCCCATTTTATAAATTTTCGAGATGTAGAAGGTGCTATCCGAAAATTTAACGGTACCGATAGTTATGCCATACGAAAATGGATCGAAGAAGTAGAAGATATGGATAGGCTGGTTAAATGGAATAATCTACATACACTTATATACGCTAAGAAGCAGCTAATTGGATTAGCGAAATTGTTTGTGGAAGGAGAAAGTGGGTTAAACAATTGGAAAGACTTGAAATCAGAATTAATTGAGGAATTCGGCGAACGCATTACCAGTGCTCAACTTCATAGAATGCTATCAGAAAGGAAAATGCGTAAAAGCGAGACCTTCCAAGAATACTTAGTAGCTTCATATCAGCCTGCGAAAACAAAGACCACAGATGTGGAAATGAAGTTAATTACTACTGATGATATACCCATATATCATACACCACGCCGCCTACCTTTTACAGAAAGAGATATAGTAGACGAACAAGTCAATGAGTGGTTTGGAGACGGAATTGTAGAACCTTGTGCTTCCGATTACGCAAGCCAGGTTGTTGTAGTCAAGAAAAAGACGGTTCCCCAAGGGTATGCATAGATTATCGTAAAATTAATAAGAAGATTGTAAAAGATAGGTACCCTCTTCCATTATTAGAAGATCAACTGGATAAGTTGCAAAGTGCAAAAGTATTCAGCACTTTAGATTTACGAAACGGATTTTTCCATGTTAACGTAGCGAATAGTAGCAGGAAGTACACAGTATTTGTCACTCACTCTGGACAGTATCAATTTACTAAAGTACCCTTCGGCCTATGTAACTCACCATCCGTTTTCCAACGCTTTATTAATGAAATCTTTAGGATATTTACCAAAGAAGGAATGGTACTACCATACATGGACGATCTAATTATACCGGCCGCTAATGAGGAAGCCTTAGAAAGATTACGATCTGTTTTTAAATTATGCAGTGAGTAAGGATTACAGATAAATTTCAAGAAATGCCAATTTATAAAAAGAGAGGTCGAATTTTTAGGACATATTATTAAAGAAGGTCAAATTTACCCATCTTCAGATAAAATCAAAGCAGTTTTCAGTTACCCCGTTCCAACAACACAAAAGCAATTGCAAAGTTTCTTGGGGTTAACAGGATATTTCAGAAAGTTTATTCCTAATTATTCAACAATTGCACGTCCGCTTAGTGATCTGCTAAAGAAAAACAATAAGTTTGTATTTACCGATCAAGAACAGAATTCTTTCGAAAGATTAAAGCAAATTCTGTCTACGAATCCAGTTTTGCATATCTACAAGCAAGGTGGCCTTAGCGAAGTCCATTGGGACGCCAGCCAAGATGGTTATGGAGCAGTGTTACTGCAACGATGCGATGAAGATTGTAATTTACACCTAATATACTATATGAGCCGAAAGACAACCGATGCTGAACGCAAATATACAAGTTATGAAGTAGAAGTTCTAGCTATTATTGAAGCTCTAAAGAAATTTAGAATCTACTTGTTAGGAAGCAAGTTCAAAATAATAACCGACTGTTCAGCATTTAGTCAAACGATGGCAAAGAAAGAGTTGAATGCCCGTGTAGCACGGTGGGCGTTGTATCTAGAAGACTTCGATTATGAAATTATCCATACATATGAGCTGGTACCGCAATGCGTCACGTAGATACACTAAGCCGATATCCAGTTTTGCAAATCGAAGCCAATAATGGCATTTCCATGCAATTTAGAAAGGCTCAAGATTTAGGCGAAGAAGTCTCAGCAATCAAACATATCTTAGAAACTACACCTGAATATGAAGATTATTACGTAAAAAACGGCTTATTGTATAAGTTGAGCGAAGGCAAGGAGATACTAGTTGTTTCTGCTGATATGTAACAAAATATTATACAGATGGAGCATGACAAGAATCATTTTGGTAGGAAGAAAACGGCAGATGTTTTGAAACAAAACTATTATATAAAGAAGATAGACACGAAAGTAGAACGATGTATATCCAACTGTATAAAATGTAATTTAGCAAATCGGAAAAGAGGCAAACAAGAGGGATTTCTTAACCCATTATCGAACGATCGAAGTAGCGCATTTACGTCTGATGAATTCAAGATATATTGCGAAAACGAGGGAATAGTACTTCATAATGTCACAACGGATTTACCCAGAGCTAATGGACAAATCGAAAGATTAAATTCGACCATCATATCTATTCTTACAAAATTGTCCATTGACGATCCATCTAAATGGTATCGGTACGTTGATCAAGTCCAGAAGATTCTGAACTCCACTTGTCAAAGGAGCACTGGTTGCACTCCATTCGAACTATTAACTGGGGTTAAAATGAGAAACAAAGAAGATCTTCACATTAAGCAAATGTTGGAAGAAGAATTCCTGAAGAACCTTAATAACGAAAGGGATAAGCTTCGCGATGATGCTAAAAAACAAATTCTACAGTGTCAAAATGAAAACCGAAAGACCTATAATTTGCGAAGGCGACTCCCGAGAAAATACGCAATAAATGATGTAGTAAAACGAACGCAACAAGGACCGGGTTTAAAACTAAAAAGTAAATATATTGGACCCTATAAAATTACGCGAGTGAAACCTAAAGACACTTACGATGTCGCGAAAATCGGGCAGTGTGATGGACCAATGGTCACTACGACGTGCGCGGAATTTTTAAAACCTTGGATAACTATGAGTGCGGATGAAAAAACTAATTAATCCGGGTCGGATTTCTCCCAGGATGGCCGAATTGTGGGATCCATCTTACCACCACCCAACTGGCGATAGGAGAGGGGCGCGTAAGTAGCGCGGTGAGCAGAAGGACTGACGGTGTGAAGTTGTAAAGACGTATATGTATCAGTCATATTTTATGTGTATCTTTTAGTTTTCTTACATATATATTAAATTATTAAAGTTTAACTCTCTCTGTGTTTATTTCCTACAATATGTCACTTTTAAGTTGCTCGTATGTGATATGTTGTGGCGGACTTTGGTCGTTCGACCTATTCCTTCACTTAGTCTGTTATGTTTTCGTTTTTTTTGTTTATTTTTTTAATTCAGCCAGTGGTCATGGGTCGTCAATGGGCGATACTGTCATTACGGTAATAATATTTATTATATCCCACCCAATTAAACTTCACCCTCAAGACACCACCTCCATTGTCAGATCCCGACTTGGCTCGTTTCCCCGTCGACCACCGACGATATGGCCAAGGGGCGAAAGAAAAAGAAAACGTACGGAACCCGGATTCGGACAAATTATCCGATGACTCGTACAGCAGCACAGCAAGCAGTACCTCATATTCCTTACGGAATAAAAAGGTTGTAGACAGCACCACCCCTGCTCGCGGCAATAGCCGTTCGAAAAGACTAGCAAAAATAGAAGAGCGCCGTCTACTAGAAGAAAACCAATTCGAAGACAACGACGACAACGATGCAGAAGACGCGGCAGAGGAAGAAGAAGAGGATGAAGACGAAGATGACGCTGAAACCACGAAACTCGAAGATGTGGCCAGATTAATAAATCAGCTAAAAACTAGAATGCGTACACATGGAGATGGCCGACGCGTGGCTGTTAGTATCTAAGTCGTTTTTAAACATACGAGACTGTCCAAACTTACGGCAACGGCCATACCACCGTGAAAATGCCAGTTCTCGTCCGATCAGTGACGCCTGTGCATTTGACGCGTGTTTATGCCCGAATTTCGCTCGCAGATAAACGCTCAAAAAGCCGGTTTTTTCGGGCATTTAATTTTCGATTTTTGTTCGTTTCCGTTAATTTCCGTTCGTTTTTCACGTTTCTCGTGTTAGTTTACGTCAGTTTTATCGTATTATACCATTTTTCGTGTTTTTGATTTACGTTTGTGCGCGTCTATTGAATTCTGTCATTTTCGACGTTTCTCGAAAAATTTTGACATTTCCGTATTTTTTGTGATTTTTTGTGTATTTTTCGCATCTGTCGAACTATAAAAACTATCGGAAAGTGTGTGGCGGTCAGTGACCTAGCGCTTTAGGGCGCATGGGATCTGTGAAGCGGATCAGCCACCGGCAGAAGTACGGCGAGGAGGACAGCGACAGCGAGAAACCGGTCAACCTGAACGAGTATCTCAGCAAAGTGAATAAATCGTCGAAATATGAGGATGTGAAGGGTACATTTTTCTTCGACTCGACCAGACCAGTCCCGATGGAGGCCGAGAAGATGG
This sequence comes from Holotrichia oblita, assembly GCA_023690525.1. Lineage (NCBI taxonomy): Eukaryota > Metazoa > Arthropoda > Insecta > Coleoptera > Scarabaeidae > Holotrichia > Holotrichia oblita. The sequence continues at coordinate 76,670,843 of CM043018.1, forward strand.
AAACGAAAAGTGCGGTCGCAAAAAATCCCACAATAAATATGAACGATTTCTTTTCTGTAGACATTTCCAACCGGTACGGTATTTTAGCCGACAACAAGGTCGCAGACGGTAAGGACATTCAGCCCGTCGCGAGTACTAGTGACAGTTCCGTTTCTGTGCCTGCCAATGCCCCAGTTAAAACGGCTAACCTCCCCTAAGAATTACTTCTTTCACTTTACGGCGGATCGTACTCTGTTATACTACAAAAATGCGCAAGACTATAAGCAATTTGTTGCTGAATACAAGGACATTTTGTCGTTCTATACCTATACGCCGCGTGGGGAAAAAACTAACGCTTAAAGGTTTACACAGTAGTGTTGAGAGTAAAGACACTTTGGATGAACTCAAAGAATTAGAAGTAGATGTACGCAGTGTAGTGCAATTTAAAATACTAAAACTCCTATATTTATGTGCGTTGTAGGGAAAGGCGTCAGCCTTAAAGACCTCCAAAATAAAGGCCGGTATATACAGCGTACCAAAGTGTACTTTGAACATTATATTAATAAAAAAGAACTTACACAATGTAAGAAGTGTCAGATTTGGGGACATGCAACCTCCAATTGTTTCCTGAAATACACGCGTTGTGTAAAATGCGCAGGGGAACATCGTTCCTTTGAGTGCGAGATGAGCAAAGACGAGCCGGCGGTGTGCGCAAACTGTGGCAAAGACCATCCGGCTTCCAGTTTGAAGTGCGATGTGTACTTGAAGCACATCGAAGAGAAGAACCAGAAGATGGCCAAAAATAAGGTGCTAACGGAGAGCAGGACAGCAGCTAAGAAACCCACATATATCGACGCTCCTTCGCCTGTGGACAACGCGTGGAGCAAGCGAAGAACACAACAGCAGGCATCGCAGAACACGCGAGAAGCAAGAGAACTACCACCGTCGCAGCCGGCGCTGAACAGACATGCTGTCTCAACGGACGATGCGGCGAATATTAACGAAAACTTCCAAGCTATCGAATCGATCGCGGAAGTTATGCGAGTATTTTGCAAGGGCTAAAAAATAAAATGAGAGACTGTTCTGCAGTTGTAGAATACGCAATTGTTGTGAATAACTTCAACCAGAAATACGCGCATAAAATACGATGCCCGTAAGTTGCTTATTATGGAATTGCGATGGCATAGATAGGAAACTGCCGGAATTATCTGCATATTTACAAAATATGCAGATACAACTAGTGTTTTTATCCGAACTTCGTCTTGGCAAAAAATCTAAATTCCAAATCAGAAATTTTAAAGTAGAAGAAAAGCGACGTAACACGCGACGCCCACGGAGGAGTAACCATCCTTGTCCGGAATGATGTAACATACGAGAGAATAAACCCTAATCATCCGGCTCTAAAGGACGTAGAGGCTGTCGCGATACGGCTAAGTGACAACACCGTAATGGTAGCATATTACAACAACCCGCAGACGAAGATCCAGGCAAAGCAACTGGATGCGATCTTTGCCATACCCAGACACATTTTCCGGACAATGGAACTACTCCTTCTACAGTAGACCTTATATTGAGCAAGAATGTTGCGGACATCGGCAACATCTGCACTGATACGCTTCCATCGGACCACGCCGGAGTCTTATTCAATGTGGGTAGTATTAGCGGAAATTGCTATTTACGTGAATTTTGGGATTACAGTAGAGCTAATTGGGTCCGCTTCCGACAATTATTGAATAAAGAGCATGTTATCCACAAGATTAATGACACAGCTGATTTAGAACGGACAATATCAAAATTCACTGTAAACGTAATGAAAGCTGTTGAAAAAACCATACCCAAAAAAGTTGTTCCGCGATATTAAAGATCGAAATCGACTTAGAAGGCTCTATCAGACATCCAGGGACCCTGAAACGTTTCAGCGGATGAAGAAATTAAGCACCGTAATACTCCAGAAAATCGACGAGCATAGAAACAACCTCTTCGCTGAAAGACTACGTAAATTGAACACCAAAGATGGATCTGTTTGGCGGCTGAATAGGCATTTACGGAAAAGCCACCATACCGTAAATAGCCTAATTGATGAGGAGGGGCAGATGCTCAAGAGCGATGCGGACATGGCAGAGGACTTCGCTGCAACATTTTATAAATACTATCACGTCCCCTCTACAGACGATGATACCTATCAAGAAGTTGGTGAAAAGTTGGCCGAATTCTTCAGCACCCAGCCCGCCATCCCTTCAAACGCAGAGGGCTATACGACCAGTCCTGCGGCGGTGAAGTAGCATCGTGCTAAAGAACCTCCCACGAAAATCCCTAGTTTAGCTTACGCATATCATTAACGGAGTCATAAGGCTGCAGAAGTTTCCGAACCACTGGAAGAAGGCCAAGGTGTCCCCTGTACCGAAGCCCGGCAAGGATCTAACCAGGTCGGCCAGCTACAGACCGATATCTCTGCTGCCTACTATAAGCAAAATTGCGGAGAGAGTGTTGCTGCAGCACATTGAGCAGCATCTGGAGGAAGCAGACATATTACTGGACCACCAGTGCGGCTTTCGTGCAGCGCACTCGGCCGTTCACCAAGCTATCAGACTGGTAAACAACGCAATAACGGCCTTTAATAGTAGGCAGCATACGGCGTTGATGCTGGTCGACTTGGAGAAGGCATTTGATAGAGTGTGGTTCGAGGGACTGCTGTTCAAAATGATCAACCTGAAATTCCCGGCGGTGCTTATTCACCTGATCAAAATCTATCTGTCGAACAAGACCTTTGCGGTACAGTTAAACGGAGCGATGTCTGCAGAGAGAGAAGTGTTGACCGGTGTCCCTCAAGGATCGGTCCTAGGGCCGGTATATCTATACATGCGACATACCAGCCCTCCCCAACACCAAGCTGGCTACGTATGCGGACGATACGGCGCACTCCGTTTCTCCAATCGCAGCGCTACAGAAGATAAAAAAAACCACCTACCAACATATGAAAAATACTTGAAGCGATGGCGGCTAACACCTAACCCGTCCAAGTCATCCGTGACCGTTTTTACCCGGAAAACACAACCAATATATATATACCCTGGACGCCGGTGTTTCAAGAGCAGGCGGTGGCACTTGTACCATCCCCGAAGTATCTTGGTTGTCCGCTGCATACGAGATTGCGTTTTAAACCGTTTATCGATATTAACGTATCCAAGACGTTAGCCGTACTGAGGAGATTTCACTACGTCTTACTGCACAAAGGTACTTCCAGAGAGGTGAAGATGCTGCTGTACAAAACCGTACTGCGACCGATTCTTGTATACGGAGCGCCCCTTTGGTCTATGAGTGCCAAGTACCTTGTGAAGAAATTCCAGATTGTGCAGAACAAGTGCCAACGCATAATTTTAGGCGCGAGAAGGCGTACGCGGATCAGGCGGTTACACGAGGAAGCAGGAGTAGAATACCTGGCGGATTATGCGACGACGATCTCTCAGAAATTCTATGAAAGAACAGAATGCAGCGCCAACCCCCTCATACGCAACATCACGCGAATACGCGGAGAGGCAGGAACTCATAAATTGCTGTATCAGCATTTGCCAATGTTTGTAACGGGGAGGACCTGGTAGTAGGCGATCGCCCACTACATATGTTTTAAATAACGAAAACGATGGAGGGTTTTTACCCATATTGCTACCCCCTTTTCCTCCAAATTAAGAAACAAATGAAACCGGAATCGTTGTTGGGTATACGCAGATATACCGTATCTTTTTACCATAAATGAACATTTATTGTATTTTAAAACTAAAATTGTAAACATATCTTAGATGTAGGAAAATTTTACAAAATGTTATATATATATATATATATATATATATATACATCCTACAGTAGTTCGGTCCTCCTCATAAAAACAAGCAATAGGTCATCCATCAGAAATAATAGATATATATTCAATTTCATTTATGTGTATCACATATTTGTTCGCTCTAACCACAGATCAACCAAAAAAAACGAAAGTTAAAATTTCAAATTTATATTCAAACTGCTATATCTGGATCCTCCAACTAAACTACTATACTTCTGTCATCTGGCAGTATATTTTGCTAACGAAGTCACAGCTTTGTGTCTTCCGATATATACAGATTTTACAAACTATAGTGCATCAGTAACCCGACAGTGTTGCCATATAGGGGTAATTGTAAAAGATATCTTTGACCAGCGAGTGAAGTATTGTGAGCTAATGTCTGGTGAAAAAGCGTTAAGGTATGTATTTTTTACATTATTTTAATATACAAAAGGCAGTATAGTAAGTAATAGTAGTAGTTAATAGATTGTATTTACTTAATTGACGGTATTTAAATTTAAGGTTAATCTATAACTATTTAAAGTGCGTTAGGAAATTGTTATAACCAAACCGTTATAAGAATTTTTGAAATTTGAATACTGCACTATATGTATACTAGGGCTAGTAAAAACGCATTTCCATATAAAAACGTAAAAATAAATCCCATTTTCTTAGTATGTGGTTTAAATATATTCGATAATCGATTTAAAATCTGTTGCGCCCACCATAAGCGTTCCCTTAGAAAGCATCATTAATGGTTTCATAGGTATCGGCTCATTTCCGGATTCGTTAAAAATCGCAAAAATGATACCAATACACAAAAAAGGAGAATTGACCCTTCCACAAAATTATAGGCCTATTTCTATCTTGCCAGCTGTATCAAAAATATTTGAAATAGTTTTGAAGAACCAATTGATGAATCACTTGGTAAGACATCGTTTGATCTCTCCATGTCAACATGGATTTTTGGGTAATAAATCAACAAACACTGCGTTATCGGACATTATTGATAAAATTCTACATGATTTAAACCAGAAACAATATGTGGCTTGTGTTGCATGTGACTTAACCAAGGCGTTTGATTTAGTTGATCATCAAGTTTTATTAATCAAACTCAGCCAATACGGTATAAGGGGCAGGGCCTACGACTTATTCGAGTCATACTTGTGTGGACGAAAGCAATATGTAGAAATAAAACATCTTCATTCGGACGGCTTTATCAGGTACCATCGTTCAGAAAGTATTGATAATAAAATTGGTGTCCCACAAGGATCCATTTTGGGACCCTTGTTGTTTCTCATATATATTAATGATCTTCCTCGTTTCGTGTCTGGCGAGGTCGCGCTGTACGCAGACGACACGTCAATAGTAGTTTCTGGTCGAGATTATGATGATCTAGAGAATAACATAAGGATTGCTTTGAAACAGCTCACTTGCTGGCTTTCAAATAATAAACTCATACTTAATAACGAAAAAACAAAGTTACTCATTTTTAATGAAAATCTTTCAAATATATCAATGCAAGTGAATAATTCATTAATAGAGTCCGTAAACAGTTGCAGATTGTTGGGACTGTCTATTGATACAAAATTAAAGTGGGATTCACATATAAATGACGTGGTCCCTAAGCTTAACAGGGCGTTATATATATTGAGAAAAATGCGAAAGACGTGTGACATTACCACATTGAAAATGATTTATTATGCACATTTTCATTCACACGTGAGTTATGGTATATTATTTTGGGGAACAAATAAAAACTTAAATACAGTATTACTTTTACAGAAAAAAGCAATTCGCCTAATGCATAATTTACTCCCCACAGTAACTTGTAGAGATTCTTTCATAGAGCTAAGTATTCCGACGACATGTAATCTGTACGTGTTGGAGGCAGCATCCTATGTACATAGGAATATTGATAAATTTCATACCAATGCTGACTTCCATGGCTACTCAACAAGAAACCCAAGTTATATACGATGTAATATTATAAACTCGGGTAAATATATATCTGCGTGGGTACCAGAATTTATAACTCCTTGCCTGCTGCGTTGAGACAGGGTTCGCTTACGCGATTTAGGGCCGAATTGAAAAGATATTTGCAATCCAAATGCCTCTATACAGTGGATGAGTTCTTTCACCTGCCCGCTGGCTCCGGGTGTTGAGGCCCAAATAAATTAAATTAAATATAATATAATTATACAATGCTGAAAATGTGGCGTTGGTGTGTATGTTTATATTTATAGGAACATTTTATATGTGCTTTCATATGTGACTAATGATGGATAACATCAGTTATAATGTGTATTGTATTTTGTATTGTTGTTTCTGTTTCGATACCACTGGTCAGGAAATAAATAAAATAAAAAAAAATAAAAAAAAAATATATGTATGTCTTTGCGAAATCAATATTATTTTCATATTTTTTAGATTCGTTTTTTTTTCAATACTTATTACAATTGCTGCTTTACTTTTTAAAGTAAGCAGACCGTTATGGTGTTGCACAATGCATTAAACGCTATTTTACAATGTACATTGACATGAGTTACAGTATTTTAGGTTATATAATTTTTTTAATGTGTATCTTTTGTACACACATTAAAGCGAAAACAATCAATATAAATATCTAGGCGAAATAAATTAAGAATGAAGAAATTTCAAAACAAACAGTAGTGGTTATTTAAAACTGTTGTATTTGATTTATTAACATTACATTCTTCTCATTTTCCGCCATTTTCTAAAAAATGTGTAGCAACTTTTGCTTCATCTGTTTTATTTGATCTACAAAATGTACTTAACAACAGCGGCTAAAGCCGTCGATTATATAAAATATTATTATATAAATATGTATTTAAATTGTGCAGACGACAAATGTTTAACAATGGATATTTAATATAATGATCTAATGATGAGCTAAATTAACTACTTAGCAAAAATGTCATTCAAAGTAGTAAAAATGAAAATATTATGAACAATATAAATAGAAATAGATCTTGTAACGAAAGCATTATGATTGCCAAACAATAATATAATGGTGCATGGTGTTAAATTCACACCTGCGTTCATTACAATACAAAAATAGTCCCCAATGTTTGCCTAATTTTATTTATTATTATTTATTTTTTAGAATGAATCAACAATCTTTTCGGTTCCAGCCTGATTATGTATGTATTCCATCAATTACTAATTTTTCGTATCTATAGCCTCTTTTTCAGTATAGCATTTGTTCCTCCAATCACAAGCAACGAAATAACAAGTGGTTTTGTAATAGTCCTCTTTCTTCGGAAATTAATACACCTTCAATAGAAGAAAAAGCTGCAAAATCGTTTAACGAGTCTAATGACGATATTTCAAAGAAATTTACTGGCCCTTTGACTAGTGATAGTTTTTCAGTAGATTCGGTATATATTCATATATTCTCTTTTTATAACTGCATTAATAATAATGTTACTTAGGAAATATCACTGACATCTCCACAAATATTTTGCTCACCCAAAGGTCTCTCTTCCCCTGAACGTTTGAGTGACAGCAACAAACCGAATGAAGAGGAATGTGTGCCAACGACGTTTCTTCGGGAACTACAACACAAAACTGCACGCAACAATTTAAAAAAAACTATTAGATGACCTAAGTGTCTCAGATAATGAGTCTATAGCTGACGATGATGACGTAGACCCTGATTATATTCCTTCTGCAAGTGATAGTTCTTCCGTAGGTCTAATTCTTTCAGTTTTAAAATTAGAATAAATGTTTTGGTTATTTTCATAGGAAAAATCAACAATAGCACAATCGACTGCGTAGTAAAACCTAATTCTAGTTCTAAGAAAAGCGTATTTTGCTATTTTTGCGAAACACGTGTACAACATTTTCCTAGACATATTTCAAGGAATCATAATACAGAATTGGAAGTGCAAAGAATTCTAGCGCTACCACCCCTAAGTGAACAACGAAAAGCTTTACTGTATCCCTTAAGAAAGAAAGGTAATTACCTCACCAGCAGCGAAACCCTTAAACCTGTTAGGAAAGGCGCAGATGATACGACATATTTACCGTGTACTTACTGCCTGGGCTTTTATTCAGCGCGAAATTTATGGCGACATCGGAAGAACTGCCTCGAAAATCCATTTAAGGGAACCTCTGGCAAAAATGCCCAAGCTGAAGCCCAGAACTTCTTCATACGCCACCAGTGGATCCTGAATTGAAAGAAAAAGTTTTTCCGCGTATGAGACCAGATCAAATTTCCCTTGTAGCGAAGAAGGATCCACTTATATGCGCATTTGCGTCAAGGTACTTGAAATTTCATCGGGAGAAGCACTTTTGTCTTGTTGCTTCAAGAAAAATGCGGGAATTAGCAAGGCTCCTTATTGAAATAAAAAAAAATAAAACCTTCACTGAAGGATTTGCTCAGTTCTCTTAAAGCCGAATATTATGATGACTTAGTATCCGCCACTAAAGCAGTTCAAAATATCATAGCGAAATTCAAACATATCAATCTCCTAAGTATGCATTAAATATGGGTACGGCTTTAAAACAATGTTGCGACATAGCGCTGGTACATGTTTTAAAGAAATCTGATGCATTTCCATCGATACACTCAGCAAACGTTGAAGCTGATTTGAAAACATTAATGCAGCTAATTCAAGGTAACTGGAACTGTTTCTAGTCAAGCTGCAAATGATGTAAATATAAGTAAATGGAATAAGGTTAGTATAGTGCCTCTCGCGAGTGATCTGAAATTACTGAAAGACTACCTAATTGAAAAGGCCAATACTGCATTATTAAAACTGCAAACTACGTCTGACCCAAAAGCATATACTACTTTGCTAGAAACTGTGTATTGTCGTTTGTTGCTATTGAATAGAAGACGCCCCGGCGAAATGCAAAGACTTTTTGTTAAAACATACCAATCCGCATCTTTGAATCAAAATTCGCAAGGTTATCAGGAGTTTTCAGAAGCTATTTCCGAAACAGAGAAATTGCTAATGCAAAATTTCAAAAGAATTGTGATAAGAGGTAAAAGAGGCCGAGGGGTTCCAGTGCTAATTAGTAAAGACGTACAAGAACATTTAGACATAGTTTTAAAATGTAGAGATAATATTCCTCATAAGCTCAATAATTATCTTTTCGGAAACCCAAAGTCAGGTGAACCGATTGTAGGTTATAAGATATTGAGGAAATATGCTACATTCTGCGGAGCAAAAAATCCGGATGCCCTTACATGTACTCGTCTTAGAAAGCATTTGGCCACATTAACGCAATTGTTTAACATGACCGAAAACGATATGGAGCAATTAGCGTCACACATTAGGTATACATCGCACATCATACAGACTTCCTGATGATGTTTATCAAACGGCAAAAATCTCTAAATTGCTTATCCTCATGGAAAAAGGGGAAGCTGGCAAGTTTAAAGGTAAAACTTTAGACGAAATTAATTTGCATTTAGAGGATGATTTGATTGAAGAAACGGTTGGGGACGCAGAGGAAAGAGATGACGTTTTAGCAGAAGAGACTGGTGCTACTGGCGAAGATAATGAAAATGAAAATAAATCCACAGATGAACAAAATGTTGTCAATAAAACAAAGAAAGGACAAAAGCGAGTGCTCGTTCCATGGACAGAAAATCAAAAGAAAGTTGTTCTAGATTATTTCAAAACGCATATTAAAGCAAACCGTCCTCCAAAAAGGGGTGAATGTGATGACCTTATTTCAAAATACTCTGATTTGTTAAAAAACAAAAACTGGCTAAAAATAAAAGTTTTTGTTCAAAATCAATATAAGAATAAAAAGAAATAGTGAATTTAAATGTTTTATTATATATATTTCTTGTTGTATTCACATTTTAGTTAAAATTGTCTTAGTTGATTCAATATATACAGAGAGAAAATCGTCTTGGTTTTTATTTATCAATTGAATGCCCCATCAAAAGTCTCCTCGTTTTTATTAATCTAAATTGGATTTTTAAATACTTTGCAAAAAACTTATAAAGTTGTTGCACACAAAAATTAATATTCTGTACATTCACTTTTTGTAACGGGCAAACTTTTGTATCTAACCATTAAGCTAAAATTTAGAGAAATTTAGAAAAAAAAATGGACTCGAAATTGCGTATAACGTAATGTAATAATAGTATATTCCCGAAAATGTAAATATAGAAATTATTAATAAATATTCCTTGAGCAAAAACAGTCGTTACTTATCTATAAACACCTATGTTTTATTTTACAATGCTCTGTTCTTGATGAAATAACGATATAATTCTATGTTCTCATTTCTTAAAACGATAAAATGAAACTCTAGAAAGACGTAATAATCCTATATTATTTTAATATACGTATTTAGAAACGTACATTTATTTTTGTTACATATTTTCTTGATCGATGATAATATTGGCTTACTGAAAAACTTACATAAATTCTTGAATAGCCAAGACAATATAATAATTCTACATCATTCTATTAGTGCGTAAATTACATACACTGTTGCCAATTTTACGGAGGACTTGTCTACTGCAAATGTTAAATTTAATATACGGAGGATTACCAATCTACTGCAAAGTCGAATCAAAATATACACCTCACAATATACGGGCTACCGTAGTGCCATCGGTGACTACGGCAAAGTCCGCAACTAAAATACTCGAACTACCTAAAAAACTGCTCTAAGTCGCCCGTTTAAAATTTTACTGGTGGTAGGGGGCTACAAACCGATTACTTTTACATGGAAAGCGATAGGTCCTCCGTATATGGGCGACCTATTGCAGCCGGATGACCTATTGCATGCAAATTGTCTATCAGCGGAGGACTTTACTGCAGGATACATATATATTGTAATGTTATAGTCCAATTTATTCAATGTTTACAATTCCACTTGTCACTTGACAGATGATCCAGCTGTAGGTAATCTAAAAAGATAAAAAAACACTAAATTAATTGAATATTCATTAAACTATAACCAACTATCTGATCTGTGTATTTCTTCAATTTAATTTAATTCTATTTTATAAAATATGTAACATTAACACGATTGCACACATGCGAGGTATTTGTTTAAAATTAACTCATTTAAATCCAAGTCAACACTATCAAATGATAGTGGAGGCGCAACTCTTCAAGTTGGCACCATCGGTATTTTCCTTGCATATGTGCGAGTCGATGTCATGATTTGCCTCAGTAGCCATCTGACGCAGAAGGGGGTGTTGCTCAGCAGAGATCTTATGTTAAGTCCAGCCAACGACAAAGACAGAAAGATGTTAAATGCACCACAATAATGACCATCATATTTTATAAGGTAATTAATTAATTTCAAATCATTTATTTTGTACACAAATACACACCAATATTGTAACAAAATCACACAATTAAATTCCACACACACAAGAAGAAAGACCAGCCAGTTAGGGGCATTTTAATAAGAAAAAGTAGGTGCTAATTAAAATCTACAACTTTTCGGTGACCCTGTATACAACAAATATTCGACCGGACGCGCATAAATTAATCCATCAACGATCGTTGATTGCCGTGATTGACAGATGACGATCAAAAGGTATTTCTGATGAAATTTAGAGACAATTGCGAATCACCTATAAAAAGCCGTGCGAGAGCAACAAACTTCCGCTTTTTGCATTTTATCTTCGTACAGAGCGTTTATCTCTACGTATGTAAATTTTGTAAATTAACCCGGTGCACCGTGGGCTCTAATCAACGATTATCTTCGAATAAGTACTTATAAACATCCAAAACTTCTACCGAATTTAATTACCCCTACGAAAAAGACGTCTCTCCATCCACCATCCGTCGATAGGCGCGCGAAGACAGAAGCTTCCAAAATAACACACACACACTCACACACACGTAAGATAAGGTAATTTAATTTTAATTTAATTTTAAGGTCAAAAATTTTAAGAATTAATATTTTCTCTTTAAAACAGTAAATTTTTTTTTAGTCCAAATTAATATTTGAAAAATTTAAAAATTTAATTTTTTTTTATACAGAAATTTTCTAAGTCCCAACTAAAAGTTGGAAAAATTTCAAAACTACCAAAAAGGGTCTTTATAGGTAATAATTTAGTTGTGGTGCTTGCCACGCCATTCTGTACACTGTAAACTAATTTTTTTATAGGTTTTATTGATTTAAATAAAATATAATTTTTTTTTGTAAAACATCTTTTTGTCTTGTAAAAATTTTTTTTTTAACTTAGAATTTTTTTTTTTTTTTTTTTTTTGGGTATTTTGTTCAACGTACGATAAGCTCTCGTATTCTGTTCTCTACACCCGCTGTAGAGCAAAGAATTCACGAACCCCTGAGATTAATTTGTTTAAACCCCAAATTTTAATTTAAAGAGTAAAACTCACATTGTCTTGATTTTATTATAAATCAAATTTCACATTACAATATATATACATTTTGTTTTTATAATAGCTCATGATGCAATATACGTCTTATCTCTCTCTCTCTCTCTCTCTCGTCCGATCACTGAAGCCAAGCACGGTCGGGCGCGGTCAGTACTTGGATGGGTGACCGCTTGGGAACACCGCGTGCTGTTGCCTCCTTTTTTTATGATCGGACGAAAACTTGAACGAGGCGATATTATCATTAATTCTTGTTTGTCTTTATTTTTTTTTCAGATTGCGGACGTTGCTGTAAGTCGCCATGCCCCGGACTATCGAGGAGTTGTTAACTCTAGGCCACAATTAAGCGAAGGATAAAGGTTCGGGATGGATAACCAACCAACGCTTCACATAGGTATGTCTGCCTGTTTATTTTATACGTTGTACGATTTACAGTTAATGAGCGCGGAGGCCTATAATAATCATGATGCGATCGGATGTTACGAATTGGAGGTGGCGTAAACGACGCGTGTCTTTACTTTAGCGTAAGCACAATAAACAAGAAAATTATCGCATACGGCAAACCAAGCTACGAGTATCTGATACGATCCCGTTGGCAATAGCACGGGGATTCTTATCCGAACGTACTAAAGTTATAATAGTCAGTACGGATATTATTGCCATTTCAGTTGTCATTATTGTTATTATTATTAATAACAGTATTGTTGTGGTAGTTATTATAGAATTTTTTTTTATCTCTTTATGAGTGCGTTTGTGGTTCTGAAAAGAACCGTTAATAGGTGTTCCGTATACTCTCCCTCTCCGACGAGTTAGGGAACGTATACAAACGACGTAGTCGGTTACTTGGAACTTGTGTATTTAGTGACGGCTTTTGTACCTTCACTAACGGCATGCTTCGCAAGCTCTCCGGGTAACAGGAGGCGAACGGCCGTTTGAATTTCGCGACTCGTAATAGTCGCCCTCTTGTTGTAATGAGTTAGACGTGATGCGTCGGCCGCGATTCTTTCGAAGATTTCGTTGACGAAATTGTTCATGATGCTCATCGCCTTACTGGAGATACCTGTGTCAGGATGGACCTGCTTCAGCACTTTGTAAATATAAATGGCGTAGCTCTCCTTGCTGCGGCGTTTCTCAATATCAATTATATATTATCTCCTTTAGAGGTATTCTTCTGGGCCTTGCCGGCCTTCTTTACGGCTTTACCACTAGTTTTTGGTGGCATTATGGCGGTGTAAAGAATACGTTTACTCACGTGAAGTCTACGGTAGCTGACGTAAAACTAAAGCCGCTCCAGGGCTGAACGATGATGTTCCTAAGCCCTTTTGTCCTCCAAGATGGCCCTCTGGGCCGGATGTATGGGGTTTTGCAGTCTCACTGTTTCATTGAACCGATGTTGATGGTATGTAAATTAGTCCCTCTATTCCTCGTCGTGGATCATCGCTAGGGTTCTCCTTACGGCAACCAGGGGAGGCGGTCTGTCCGGATCGAGAATTGCAAGTCTGTTAATTATGGGATTTCCTGATCTCTCAATTCGTTGTTGTGTTTCCCTCGCTAGGCTGATGACATGTTGTTTGAGCGTTGGAACTCCTAGGTCTTCTCTCAGATGCTGGTTCCTTACAAACCACGGAGCTCCAGTGATGAGTCTCAGGATCTTGTTCGGTACGGTCTCGAGTTTTTTGAAATGTGTTTTTGCCAGACTTGACCACACCAGGGCGTCGTAAGTGAGAATCGGTCGTAAAAAGGTAAAATAAATTAGGATCTTGATCCTTAACGACAGCGTGCTCTTAGAGCACAAAAGAGGATAGAGAATATTCCGAGCTGTGGTGAACTTCTCGATGGACCGATTGATGTGGAACTGCATTGTAAGCCGCGAGTCCAGCCTCATTCCCATTCGTCAATAAATAAATTGTCCGGAGCGGGACGCAATCTTTTTGTAAATCTGACGGCGATGGTTTTTTCCCCATTTATCTTCAGTCTCCATTTGAAGGCCCAGGCCAGAATCTCGTTCAGAGAGTGTTGGAGCCTGTGACAGAGTTGGTTTTCGTCAGTGGAAGATGTAAAAATGGCAGTATCATCTGCGTAGATAACTATTTCAACACCCTCCGACTTCGGGAGGTCAGATATATAAACCAGGAACAGGCTGGGGGCAAGAAGGGAGCCCTAAGGCACTCCAGAGGCAATAGGTTTCTCGGAGGAAAGGCTGCCACCGCAACGTGCAGAAAAATTTCGCTCGCAAATATAAGAGTGCAAGATACGGATCAAATTCGGGTTTATGCCCCCTGATATCATTTTAACGATGAGACCCTCATGCCAGACCGTGTCGAAGGCTGTAGCAATGTCGAGAAATACCGCACCCAACGTTTACCTCCTCTCTAAGGTGTTTCGAATTGCTTCCGTCAATCGGAATAGTTGAAACTCCGTCGATAGACCCTCGCGGAAGCCAAACTGTTCGTCTTGGATGAGGTTGTTGACGAAAAGTTCCTCCTTAAGCCGTGACAGGATGACAGATTCTGCCACTTTGGCTAGACAGGAAATAAGAGAGATGGGTCTGTAATTTTGGGGAAATAACGGGTCTTTCTCAGGTTTGGGTATCGAGACGACAATTGCGTGTTTCCAGATTTTAGGGAAATAGCTTAAGCGAAATATAGCATTGATAACCAGAACCAGGACCGATATGACATTCGGGGGTAGTCTTTTCAAGGCCGCATTAGTGATAGAGTCGAAGCCCGGGGCTTTTCCAAGTTTAAGTTGCCGTCCTGCACAGCCAACGTCGACACTTAGTCCCACCAATTACTTTCTCTGTACTCCCTAAAGGAAAACTTGAGTTTCTTCGCCAAGATGTTCACGATATTGGTGTCGGCTGGATGACCAGTTCTTTGAGCACGTTTTCTGGCCCTTCTTTTATCCCACAATAAAAGACTTAAGGAGTGTGGGAGCCATCTATCCTGCGTCGGTGTCACAAAAGAGGTTGCACCTTCGATGCTGTTAGATATGCCTTTCGTCAGTTCCTCAGCCGCCCTGTCAAGTGCGTCCGTCCCAGAGATGTCATCAGGCGTTGCAGGAGAGACGGAAGCGAGACTGGTCTCAAAGGCCAGTGAACCTGTGCCGTAACTTTGATTTTTCTGGTTGGCGAGATGTTGGGCGAAGAACTGCCCTTACGCTTTACACCAGAATTCGCTTGCACCGATCTGATCAATGATGCGGTCGAAGAAAAGGACGTGTCCATATCAACGGGCGAGCGCCCAGAAAGCGAGTTCTCGTCCTCAGAATTGAAATCCATAGAAAGATTTCTTTTTAGTTTATTGCTTCTCTGACGTTTTTTTAACAATTTTTGCAGATGGTTTATTTGTTTAATAATGTCTTCGTCGGAGAGAACATCTGAATCCAAAGACGAATTGTCTTGGTGTTGGATAGTGGTATCTCCACTGTTACTGTCTTCAGTTGCCAGAGAGGGGGCAATATCATTAAGTTCTAATGTTAGATTTTTTATAGGAACGACCACTTGAGGGATGTCCGCTTTTGTAGGTGTTCGATACATATTTGATTGAAAAAGAGACGCTACCGGTGTTTGAAAACCCTAAGTGGCCCGAAAACAATCAAGCGAGATCCGCTGAATGGGGACAAGAAGCCAGTCAACCGCAGAAAGACAGCGACTACGTCGTAGGTATGGTGGCAGTGTGAGAGGTTGTGTCTTCGCTAGCCGGTGGCTTTCGTGCTCTTTATTGTAGTAAAAGTGCTTCAAAAATTAAATAACTATATTCATCGTGTAATTAAAGATCAGGCTTATTCTCTATGCAAAAAACTTTTATGGATGTCGAGAATTATCGCAGATATAGTTAATTATACTTTATAATCATTATTTTCGTCTTCCGAAGATTGAACATTGACCTGATCACATGTGCCCGTGAAGCACGCATAGGTTAACGTGCGTTTATCTTATACAGGAGTGCGGTGCGCCAACGGTATTTAAATTACATTTATTCTTTATCCAATCTAAATATGAACAAACATTTGGAAAGAACTGCTTTATGCGAACTTGAAAGCACTTTCTCCAAACAGATGGAAGACTTTGAACGTAAATTAAGTGCGATTAATAAAAGTACAGAAACTCCTCCGAAAGCGGTAACAAATATAGATGTCTTGTCTGCAGAGTTTGCCGGTTTTAAGCAACACATACTGGACTGCATAGCAGATATTAAGCGCTTAATATATTCGCTGAACTGTCGAGCAGATGAAGCAGAATCTTACAGTAGGAGTAACTGTCTCATTTTCCATGGTGTTCCTGAAGACAAAAATGAAAATGTGGAGAATACTGTTGTTGGCATTGTTGTAGATAAGTTGAAGCTGTCTTCTGTGTCTTATATAGACAGATGTCATCGTCTGGGAAAACCTAATAACTTAAAGGACAAATCAAGACCAATCATTGTCAAATTAATTTCGTATATCTGTAGAGCGCGAATATGGAGTAATAAAAAGTACTTGAAGCAGAAAAATTTGTTTATTACGGAATCTCTAACGAGGGAGAGGCTTGCCTTATTCCGCCGAGCCAAAGAAGAGTTTACATCAGCGAAAGTTTGGACCAGTGACGACAGAATAATTATTCTGAAACAAAATGGAACAAAGGAACTTATAACAACGTCTGATGGGCTGGAACGACTCATTAGTGAGAAGAAAGCAAAGATTCCTTACAATACTCGACAACAGTCTCAGGCGCTCTTGGTGAAGTAGAGATAGGTTCCATTTTGATTATTTACTTATTATTATTATTTTGCTTTGCTTTAATGATAATTTTCATCTGTTTGGAAGTATGTAATTTATAATGCTTTGCATGTTTATACTCACATGTTATATTTAGTGTCTGTTACTATACCTGAATACTAGTTTTCTTTAATTCATATATCAACTTGTTGTTTCTTTTTGTATTGCTTTAATGATGATTTTCACCTGTTTGGAAGTAATTTCTAATGCTTTGCATGTTTATACACATATATATATGTGTTAGTATATCGAAATATTGTTTTCGTTAATTAATTTAGAATATTTACTTATTATTTTCTTATATTGCTTTAATGATGTTTTCAATCTGTCTAAACTAAGTTATAATGCTTTGCATAGTATTTGCTCTAGCATGTACATCTCTCTTTGAGCTGAACTCCTTAAGGTTAGCGATGGCCTACTTGACATTTTGTATTACACCTAATCTTTAACGTTTGTTTTACTTGCTGTCACAGGTAATTGTTCACACGTTCACACTCTGAATCACGGACATAATAATTATATTGTTAAAGTAGTCTTTGCATTTTTTTGAAATTAAAAATAATATTACCGCAAAAACATATCGCTCCTTCAGAAACTTTCAGTACGATGATTTTGTTGCGGATCTGACGAGTTTTCCATTGAATCTTATATATGAGTACGAACATGTTGACGATAAAATTGAGTTTCTAACTGTAAATCTGTTAAATATTTTTAACTTCCATGCCCCATTACTTACACATGCGTTTTCAAAACCTCCAACACCTTGGATGACAGACACGATTAAAATACTACGGAATTTAAGGGATAGAGCACTTCGTGATTTCAGATCTTGGCGAAGTAGCACAAAGTGGGATTACTATAAGATGCTAAGGAACTACACTAACACTGCAATTAATAATGAGCGTAAAGCATTTATTGAGTATAATATGCGTGCTGCGGATAGGAAAAATGTTTGGGCTGTTATGAAGAGTGCGGGATTTGCCTATAGTAGAGATGTAAAAATACCTAGCGATTTATTAAATTTAAATACCATAAATAGCCATTTCGTTAATTCGGTGCATCGTGATCTCCTTTGTAGTACTGACTTGCTTGATTATTACAACAATAACTCTCTCATGCAATCGAAATTTTCATTTACATTGATATCGGAAAGTGCTATATCCGCTATTATTGATTCAATTCGTAGTAAGAGCTCTGGGTGGAATGGCTTAAATATTACTATGATCAGCTTAGCATGTCCACCATCCAGCATTGCCGTTTATTACGCATATAGTCGATACTTCTATCCTGTGTAACCAATTTCCATCCTCTTGGAAGCGCGATCTTGTTCGCCCGATTCCTAAGAATAGTAAACCTTCTGCGGTGTCGGATTTGCGGCCAATTAGCCTCTTGCCTATATTGTCGAAAATCTTTGAGAAGGTAATGGTGTGTCAACTTACGGAATACCTTAACAGGTACAATATTTTACCTAAGATGCAGAGTGGTTACAGATCGGGTTTCAGTTGCGCTACTGCGCTTATAAAGACTGTTGATGATATTATTACGGAAACAGACAAGGGTAACTTTACAGTCTTGTGCCTGTTGGACTATTCTAAGGCATTCGACACTATTAATCATAAACTGCTACCTGCTATTTTATATTATATTGGACTAAATAATGATGCAGTTGCTTTGTTGAGTAGTTATACGAATGATAGACTGCAAATGGTGGCTCTGGACGGGGTTGGATCTGATTGGTTGCCATTATCGTCGGGAGTTGCTCAGGGTTCTGTAGTTGGACCGCTTATATATGCCATATACACTTCTAAGTTATTAAGGGTTCTAAATTATTGTCGCTATCATTGCTATGCTGATGATACGCAGGTTTATTTTTCATTTCCTATTGCCTGCTGAGGCCTTTAATAAAATTAATACTGACTTGGAGAGTCTAGTATGTTTCTCGCGAGATCATTCCCTACAGATCAACCCACTAAAAACGGAAGTAATTTTATTTGGGCCCCGTAAAAAATGTTTACAAATATTAGAATCTAATCTGCGAATTAGAGTGGATAATACGAATCTCGAGTTTAAATCTGTAGTTAAAAACCTTGGTGTTCTCATAGATAAAAAGTTAAAATTTAACGATTATATCAACAAATGCACAAGAGCAGCCTACGGCGCGATTAATTAATTTACAGTCACAGGTCTTTCTTAAATAGAAAATTAAAAATTATGCTTTGCGAATCGTTGGTGCTATCTTTATTCAATTACTGTGACGTTTTGTATGGTACTTGTATTGACTCTCTGTGCGTCCGTAAGATCCAGAAAGTGCAGAATTCTTGCTTGTGAATATTATTTGTGCAAAACTTCGCAAAGGAATGCGGATAAAAAAGATCCTAAAAAATGCGGCTAGTGACGCAGTCCGGCGTTTATGGGGAACTCAGGTAGCGGGGCGGGGCCTTATGCCCGCCAACACTAACGCTGGTTCCCAACGATGCCGACCGACCGTTCGATAAACAAAGATAGAGATATCTCTTTCGCTTCTTCTGAGTCCGTAAGTTTTTCCTAGAAATTCCTAAAAATGTCGAAATTACCCTTGTTAGACACGCAAGCCTGGGGAAAAAATTACGAAGCAATATATTCTATAATATATTCGGATGGATTTGAACTGCAAAGATGACTTACAGCTTGTCAATAATGAGATCCAATTAAAGAAATTGGATCATGTTGGAAGTTTTTATTCCGGCGAGTTAATAGCCGATTGGCCGGCGCCAAAGAAGTCGGCTGATGAGGTGTATCTGCTTGGTCGGTTGCTGGCGATGGTGTAATAAGAAAATTCGCCGCTGATTGCCTAAATTCCGCCCCTAATTAGGGCCGACGAGGCCAAGGTGGGCACAAAAATCTATCTTCGTAAATGTATCGATGTTATTTGTCGCTAATAATAAATAGATGTTCGATTCGATGTTATATAATCTTTTGAAACGCACAGAGGCGTTTTTTGAATAAATAATTGCCGATCAGGAGATAATTAGCTAAGAGATAATTAGCTGGATGAAGAAAACCGTGACAGAGCACGGAGAATCAACCGGCTGCGACGACGTACGGACTCGGAATTTACTACTAAAGCCGCAACTATGGTCTTTCATTCTCCAGCTAGGGTTGGACAAAGCCCTTATACCCTTTAGTCCTCCTATATGTGCGGGACCATCCCCGCTGTTTTGAACGAATGGAGTGTTATCATCGCTTTTTTGGTGTAACTATGTTGGGCAGGAACCGTTAGTGAGAGACTTGTCAAGTTAAACAAAAACTATGTATAGATAAAATGATTTTAATAAAAATGAATAAAGCATATTTGGTGTATACTGGACTTCACAACAGGAAAAAAGATTAAAAGAAAGACAAAATCACAAAAAGAGAAAAATTCGACTTAAGCGAAGTCATCACAATTAGTAGAGGGCTAGATCAGCTCAGTGGTGGTGGAAATTCTATTCACCTGACTAGGGGAGAGGGTCTATCTGGGTCGAGGGTGGCCAGCTCCTTGACTAGAATGTTATCAGATCTCGATACCCTTGAAAAGGTCTTTTCGGCCAGTATGGCGGCATGTTGTAATAGCGTTGGAATGTTAAGATCCTGGTGGATTTGCACGTTCCTAACGTACCAGAGAGCTTTGGTGATCCATCTCAGAATTTTGTTTTGTAGGATATCGAACTTTTTTCTGTGCATGGGCGCAGAGCTGGACCAAACTAGCGAATCGTAGGTTAAAATAGGTCTTAAAAAGGTGGTATAAATTAAAAATTTAATTTTCAAGCTCAGCAAACTTTTACTACACAGAAAAGGTGAGACGATCGCCCTAGCCGCATTAAACTTGGCCGATACTTTCAAGAAGTGATGTTTAAGCGTCTTGAGTCCAACGTCATGCCCAATCTTGATGACGTGTATAACGCCGTGTCATCAGCGTAAATAGCGATTTAAGCGCCCTCTACCTTGGGCAGATCAGAGACAAAAAGAAGAAAAAGCTCCGGCTCAAGGAGAGAGCCCTGAGGAACTCCCGCCTGTATTGGTCTGATGACAGAGACCGTGCTGCCCGAGCGGACAGCAAACGTTCGATTAACTGATTCCGAATTGCTCGTCCTGTAAGGTGTTGAGATCCGCAATTTCCGCTCTAAGGCGGTTTAAGATGATGGCTTCGGCGATCTTTGAAAGTTTTGAGAGCAAAGTTATCGGTCGATGGTTTTGAGGGAAGAGACTGTCCTTGCCCTTTTCTGGGATCACTCTGACGAGGGCATGCTTCCAGGTGGTCGGAAAATGTTTCAAACGCAATATGGCATTAATAATATTCGTCAGACTCAAGATGACTCTGTCCGGCAACCTCTTCAGGGCGGTGTTTGTTATGGCGTCATAGCCCGGGGCTTTACCACATTTTCTAGACTTGATGTGGAATTTTATTTCTTCGACATCCGTTGGTGGGATGGGATCCCCGGAGAGACTAGGCAGATCGTCAAAGAACCGTTCGACATCATTGTCGGAATCCTCGAACTCTTCGTCACTCTCGATACCCGAAAAAACAGATTCCAGATGATCTGCAAAAACCTCGGCCTTACCGTCGTCGTCATATACCAAGCCCTCAGGTCCATGAACGGGACCATTGGAAGAAAAAGAGGCAGTCGCCTTAAGAGAGCGGGCCAGCCTTAATATTGACCCATCGGAGACAGAAACAGTTGACATCCTGGACCATCATTTCTTGCTGTGGAATTCCCTCAGCTCATCACGCAGGGTATTTGCCAAGACATTGGCTTTGGCTATGTCCCTTGGACATCGAGTTCTTTGCGCCCTTTTACGCGCCCTTCGCTTTCCCCTAAGGAGATCGAGCAAGTCGGCAGGAAGCCACCTATCCGTTGTTGGGACCGAAGATGAAGTTGATCCCGAAAGAGCCTCAGTTATACCGCGCGCCAGTCCCGACGCTGAAACCTCAAGACCTTGGGAGTCCGCAATATCAGACGGAATGTCCTCAACTAGCCCATCAACAAGTGAGCCGAACTCATCCCAGTCGACTCTCCGCACGAGTCCGCTGCCAGAAAAATCGGCTGTACCTACAAAGGAAATTAATATCGGGTTGTGATCGGACGACAACTCCGCAACACTATCGACGGACACCGGAAAGGAAATGCCTCTGGAGAGCGCGATATCTAGGATATCCGGCCTCGCGCCGGGCCTGAAATACGTGGGTGTGCTCGGAAAATGCACGTCGACAAGATTCGAAGAAATAAACGAGAAGAGTTTTCTCCCGAACTCGTTAGTCGTCGCACATCCCCACGAGGGATGCTTTTGTCGAAAATCTTTGAGAAGGTAATGGTGTGTCAACTTACGGAATACCTTAACAGGTACAATATTTTACCTAAGATGCAGAGTGGTTACAGATCGGGTTTCAGTTGCGCTACTGCGCTTATAAAGACTGTTGATGATATTATTACGGAAACAGACAAGGGTAACTTTACAGTCTTGTGCCTGTTGGACTATTCTAAGGCATTCGACACTATTAATCATAAACTGCTACCTGCTATTTTATATTATATTGGACTAAATGATGATGCAGTTGCTTTGTTGAGTAGTTATACGAATGATAGACTGCAAATGGTGGCTCTGGACGGGGTTGGATCTGATTGGTTGCCATTATCGTCGGGAGTTGCTCAGGGTTCTGTAGTTGGACCGCTTATATATGCCATATACACTTCTAAGTTATTAAGGGTTCTAAATTATTGTCGCTATCATTGCTATGCTGATGATACGCAGGTTTATTTTTCATTTCCTATTGCCTGCTGAGGCCTTTAATAAAATTAATACTGACTTGGAGAGTCTAGTATGTTTCTCGCGAGATCATTCCCTACAGATCAACCCACTAAAAACGGAAGTAATTTTATTTGGGCCCCGTAAAAAATGTTTACAAATATTAGAATCTAATCTGCGAATTAGAGTGGATAATACGAATCTCGAGTTTAAATCTGTAGTTAAAAACCTTGGTGTTCTCATAGATAAAAAGTTAAAATTTAACGATTATATCAACAAATGCACAAGAGCAGCCTACGGCGCGCTTAAATTAATTTACAGTCACAGGTCTTTCTTAAATAGGAAATTAAAAATTATGCTTTGCGAATCGTTGGTGCTATCTTTATTCAATTACTGTGACGTTTTGTATGGTACTTGTATTGACTCTCTGTGCGTCCGTAAGATCCAGAAAGTGCAGAATTCTTGCTTGTGAATATTATTTGTGCAAAACTTCGCAAAGGAATGCGGATAAAAAAGATCCTAAAAAATGCGGCTAGTGACGCAGTCCAGCGTTTATGGGGAACTCAGGTAGCGGGGCGGGGCCTTATGCCCGCCAACACTAACGCTGGTTCCCAACGATGCCGACCGACCGTTCGATAAACAAAGATAGAGATATCTCTTTCGCTTCTTCTGAGTCCGTAAGTTTTTCCTAGAAATTCCTAAAAATGTCGAAATTACCCTTGTTAGACACTCAAGCCTGGGGAAAAAATTACGAAGCAATATATTCTATAATATATTCGGATGGATTTGAACTGCAAAGATGACTTACAGCTTGTCAATAATGAGATCCAATTAAAGAAATTGGATCATGTTGGAAGTTTTTATTCCGGCGACTTAATAGCCGATTGGCCGGCGCCAAAGAAGTCGGCTGATGAGGTGTATCTGCTTGGTCGGTTGCTGGCGATGGTGTAATAAGAAAATTCGCCGCTGATTGCCTAAATTCCGCCCCTAATTAGGGCCGACGAGGCCAAGGTGGGCACAAAAATCTATCTTCGTAAATGTATCGATGTTATTTGTCGCTAATAATAAATAGATGTTCGATTCGATGTTATATAATCTTTTGAAACGCACAGAGGCGTTTTTTGAATAAATAATTGCCGATCAGGAGATAATTAGCTAAGAGATAATTAGCTGGATGAAGAAAACCGTGACAGAGCACGGAGAATCAACCGGCTGCGACGACGTACGGACTCGGAATTTACTACTAAAGCCGCAACTATGGTCTTTCATTCTCCAGCTAGGGTTGGACAAAGCCCTTATACCCTTTAGTCCTCCTATATGTGCGGGACCATCCCCGCTGTTTTGAACGAATGGAGTGTTATCATCGCTTTTTTGGTGTAACTATGTTGGGCAGGAACCGTTAGTGAGAGACTTGTCAAGTTAAACAAAAACTATGTATAGATAAAATGATTTTAATAAAAATGAATAAAGCATATTTGGTGTATACTGGACTTCACAACAGGAAAAAAGATTAAAAGAAAGACAAAATCACAAAAAAGAGAAAAAATTCGACTTAAGCGAAGTCATCACAATTAGTAGAGGGCTAGATCAGCTCAGTGGTGGTGGAAATTCTATTCACCTTGACTAGGGGAGAGGGTCTATCTGGGTCGAGGGTGGCCAGCTCCTTGACTAGAATGTTATCAGATCTCGATACCCTTGAAAAGGTCTTTTCGGCCAGTATGGCGGCATGTTGTAATAGCGTTGGAATGTTAAGATCCTGGTGGATTTGCACGTTCCTAACGTACCAGAGAGCTTTGGTGATCCATCTCAGAATTTTGTTTTGTAGGATATCGAACTTTTTTCTGTGCATGGGCGCAGAGCTGGACCAAACTAGCGAATCGTAGGTTAAAATAGGTCTTAAAAGGTGGTATAAATTAAAAATTTAATTTTCAAGCTCAGCAAACTTTTATTACACAGAAAAGGTGAGACGATCGCCCTAGCCGCATTAAACTTGGCCGATACTTTCAAGAAGTGATGTTTAAGCGTCTTGAGTCCAACGTCATGCCCAATCTTGATGACGTGTATAACGCCGTGTCATCAGCGTAAATAGCGATTTAAGCGCCCTCTACCTTGGGCAGATCAGAGACAAAAAGAAGAAAAAGCTCCGGCTCAAGTAGAGAGCCCTGAGGAACTCCCGCCTGTATTGGTCTGATGACAGAGACCGTGCTGCCCGAGCGGACAGCAAACGTTCGATTAACTGATTCCGAATTGCTCGTCCTGTAAGGTGTTGAGATCCGCAATTTCCGCTCTAAGGCGGTTTAAGATGATGGCTTCGGCGATCTTTGAAAGTTTTGAGAGCAAAGTTATCGGTCGATGGTTTTGAGGGAAGAGACTGTCCTTGCCCTTTTCTGGGATCACTCTGACGAGGGCGTGCTTCCAGGTGGTCGGAAAATGTTTCAAACGCAATATGGCATTAATAATATTCGTCAGACTCAAGATGACTCTGTCCGGCAACCTCTTCAGGGCGGTGTTTGTTATGGCGTCATAGCCCGGGGCTTTACCACATTTTCTAGACTTGATGTGGAATTTTATTTCTTCGACATCCGTTGGTGGGATGGGATCCCCGGAGAGACTAGGCAGATCGTCAAAGAACCGTTCGACATCATTGTCGGAATCCTCGAACTCTTCGTCACTCTCGATACCCGAAAAAACAGATTCCAGATGATCTGCAAAAACCTCGGCCTTACCGTCGTCGTCATATACCAAGCCCTCAGGTCCATGAACGGGACCATTGGAAGAAAAAGAGGCAGTCGCCTTAAGAGAGCGGGCCAGCCTTAATATTGACCCATCGGAGACAGAAACAGTTGACATCCTGGACCATCATTTCTTGCTGTGGAATTCCCTCAGCTCATCACGCAGGGTATTTGCCAAGACATTGGCTTTGGCTATGTCCCTTGGACATCGAGTTCTTTGCGCCCTTTTACGCGCCCTTCGCTTCCCCCTAAGGAGATCGAGCAAGTCGGCAGGAAGCCACCTATCCGTTGTTGGGACCGAAGATGAAGTTGATCCCGAAAGAGCCTCAGTTATACCGCGCGCCAGTCCCGACGCTGAAACCTCAAGACCTTGGGAGTCCGCAATATCAGACGGAATGTCCTCAACTAGCCCATCAACAAGTGAGCCGAACTCATCCCAGTCGACTCTCCGCACGAGTCCGCTGCCAGAAAAATCGGCTGTACCTACAAAGGAAATTAATATCGGGTTGTGATCGGACGACAACTCCGCAACACTATCGACGGACACCGGAAAGGAAATGCCCCTGGAGAGCGCGATATCTAGGATATCCGGCCTCGCGCCGGGCCTGAAATACGTGGGTGTGCTCGGAAAATGCACGTCGACAAGATTCGAAGAAATAAACGAGAAGAGTTTTCTCCCGAACTCGTTAGTCGTCGCACATCCCCACGAGGGATGCTTAGCATTCAGGTCACTGGCGACGATGACCGGAGTATCGCTGCAAAACAGCTAGACGTAGTCGTCTAAATCACAAACCCGACTGGATGAGGCATAAATGGAGATAAGGGCTAAGGGCCCAAAACCTTCAACTTGAAGGAGTATGGCAGTGGCCTCAAGAAAGCGGAGACCGGGAAGAGCAAACCGGCTGTGTTCAAGGTGAGACCGCACTGCTAAAGCGGCACCGCCACACCTGCCGGTGAGACGACCTGTTCTATAGACCTTGTAATTGGGCAAGGTGAATCGGTCACCTGGTCGAAGCCAGGTTTCGCTAAGGAGGAGGACATCGATCTCGTTTTCCGAGAGGAAGACCAAAAGTTCGACAGATTCAATAAGTGGATAAAATTATTCAAAAAATATAGTGAATCTGACAGAGCAGATTCTTAAAATAAATTAATTAAAATCTCAAAAGCCCTGAAATAGGCGCTAAAAATAGAAAATCTGTCTAGAATTACACGCAGAAACGTGTAATTTAAAAATACAGAGATAATTGTTTTTTAAAATCAATAAATATGTATAAAATCAGTGTCTTCTTATTTGTGATAGTGTGCGAATTTACTACGATAAAACAGTCAGTCTCTTTCTATCTTATACGATGTGTATATTTTTATTAAATAAAACTTCGAAGAGGAATGCGACGAAAAAATTGCATAAAAAATGCAGCGGCTGTTACAGATCTGCTTCAACAAGGAATCCAGGTAGCGGAGGGAGACCTTATGCCCGCACTGCGCTAACGCTGGATTCTCTCGCCGCCGACCGACCGTTCGCCAGACGAAGACAACAATATCTCTCTCTTTTGTCCGAGTCCGTGCTAATGTTGTTAGAGAAATTTTCAAAAGTGTAAAAATCTACCTTTCGACGACGCTCAAGCCAGAGAATATTTAACGAAAATTAATATTCGTTGAAGTCCACGGGATGACGCTGAGAAGAAGACAATCACCGTGTCGGTTGATTGGTAAATTCGATTAAAAAATTGGATTCGTCAAAATATATGTTCTTCCAACGACTTAATAGCCGATTGGCCGGCGCTGGGACGCCAGATAAAAGAATGATGGTTGTAGGCGTCTCGGCTGGTCGTTGTGGAAGGGAAGATTGAAATTCTCCACTGATAGGCTGGCTAATTACTCTTTAATTAGACCCGACGTGGCCTAGGTGGGGCACAACAATTTTCTATTGGACGATCAGATGTTTTTTCGTCGTTGTAATTATAAGATGGACGTTTAGATTTAAATAGACTTCTTTTGAAACGCAGAGGCGTTTCTTGTCGCTAATTAGCTGCCAATCACCAGAATAAAATATAAATGTACAAAATGTACGGATACGTGCGGAGCACGGGAAAGATCGACCAGCCGGTTCGAAAGACGGACTCGGACTAACTAAAGCCGGACTGTGGACTGTGGTCTATTCAACTCTTCTGAGGACGAACTTCGGTTCATAAGCCTCTTAATCCTCTGATAAGGTTCGTCTAACCTGAGTGTGTGTGGATGTGTGTATTTTCTTCAGCCAGTTGTGGCTAGGGAATTGGTGGAATAAAGCTCGTTCTCAGGGTTGGAAATCTTCTATAGCAAGGGCCCTTCTGACCTGGACTCTAGGAGGTGGTCTGTCCGGATCAAGAGCAACAAGATGGCTCCAAAAAATGGAGGCCGTAGACATAATACGGAGTATGTTTAAGATGCTTCTTTACCAACACAAGAACTCCCCCACCTCTACCCGTGAGCCTATCGGCTCTATAGAGAAAGTAGTTGGGGATTTGAAAACTATTTCCGGGTCTTAGCCACGTCTCACTGATTAGCGCGATGTCAACTTGTTCATGGAGAAAAAGATCGAGTTCATCCCTTTTGTCAGATAATCCACACGCATTCCAAGCTATCACCCTGATATCTGTCAGACCCTGCAGTATCGTGTTATTCATGACGATTTCGATTGGTTTTTCTCGGGAGGACCTGTTGGATAACCTCTGTGACCTTTTGGATCTGAACTAGTAGTAGCTGAAGAGCGTCCATAACTAGATCTACCTTGGCGTCTTCAGAACTACTGGCAGCCACGGGTGTGTTATTTGCAGAGTGAACACGACCTCTGGATGAGAATCTAACCCTTGGAGTTTTTTGGGCCGATGCCGGTTGATGTTTTGCCGTTGGCCCAGAGAGGGCCTGAGAATAAGTTCTACCAGCGGAGACATTGCTAGATGAAGGTGGACCTCTCACAAGCGGTGTCTGCCGCTTGATTTTAGGAAATCGGGCACACCCTCTATAGTTCGCGGGATGCGTCTCGCCGCAGTTTGCACATGTCGCAGGCTCTTGTTTGGGTCGAGGACAGGTAGTAGACTCGTGTTCGCCCGCGCAAGCCACGCACTTCTTTTGAGCTGTGCAACGAGACTGGGCATGGCCAAATCTCTGGCACCTGAAACACTGCCCTACAGATAGTCGAGAGTGAAGAGTTTCAGCAGAGACATCTAGAGAGAGTACCTTTTCCAAATGATATATTGACTTCTGCTCCTTGGAGATTTTGACGAGCACTAAGGGCATTGGAGCTTTATTGCCCCCTCTTCGCATCCTAACGACACAGTCAGGCTGAAAGCCGTGTTGCACTAAGTCTTGATAAATCTCCTTTTCACCAATTTCAACGGGGATACCTCTAAGAACAACATTTAATAATTTTTCCGAAGGCAGCTGGTAAGTGTGATAGGGAATTCCGTCAGCTGAGAAGAACTTGGTTAGTGCCCTGTAGTCTGAGACAGCCACAGGGTATATGCGGATTCCGTCCTGAATATTTTGGGCCTTCGTAAAGTTTATTCCTCGCTGCTTGATTTCGCAGCTGATCTTGGCCCAGCCGGACTTGTCTCTGAGCATCACAGGAGGCATTTTTTCCCCTTCCTTGTTCGTTGCTGTCTTTTCTGATTGGTGCTCTGTATTAGTTACAGCAGGTGATTGCGAAGAAGTAGGGTTATTTGCGATCAACCTAGGATTCGGAGGGAACCTCCTTGAGCGAGTAAAACTCGTGTCGTCATTGCCCTTTTTCGGGCTAAGTTGTGAAAAGAAAGTCTCAATTGCGTCGAGACCTGTGGGATTAGAGTTCTGCAATGGATTTGATCTAAAGCGGGTATTGGGCATTGGGACCCCGCTGGGAGAAGATTTGCCTCCAATCGAGGCATGAACTTGAGTAGCGACCTTGATCCTCCCTTTTCGCTTACGGCCTAATTTTCCCTGAACTGTGCTCACCAAAGAAGACGTGAAGCAGAAGGACGTGTCCATGTCAAGGGAGGGGCTCCCGAAGGAGATCGATCTTCATCAGAGTTCAGTTCTTTATAAAGATTTCTGTTAGCTGGCTTTTTAGCCTTCTTTAACTTTCTTTTTTTCCAGCAGCTCTTGTAAGGATCTTATTTGAGAAAGGATCTCGTCATCGGAGAGCTCCTTCTCATTGGAGGGAGAGTCAGAATTCTGCGGCGTCAGTGTGTCTTGATTTATTTTGGATATTTACTAACTCGCCGTTCTGGTTTGTTTCAGGTAACTCCAACTGAGGGAGAACATTATATTTAGACTCTTCCTTCGTGGGCGTGCGATCCATAGTGCACAGAAAGCCGAAAGGAGCAAATAAAAGTCAGGCGACGGCCGGAAGGGCTATTTATCTAAGTAGCAAAACGTTGCTACAATCTTAATCACAAGTTCCAAAAAGAAAAGAGTCCTGTGCAGCGAAGGCCGCAACGACCAGTTGTGTTTTATAGAAAAAATTTATAATAAGTCTATTCAAAATAAACAAAAACAAATCAAAGTATAGATACAACTGTAACAAGTACTAATTTAATTTAAAACCAATAAAAATTGGGTAAAAAACGTAAAAATGGCAATTTAACGTAATTTATCTTCTCACAAACACTCAAAGGCGTTTGTTATTAAATAAGATGCCAATCAGGAGATATAATAATTAGATGAGATAATCCGTGACAGAGCACGTAGAAATACAACCAACCGGGTCGACGGACGGACTCGGAATACTCACTAAAGCCGGACACCTGGCCGTTTTGGTATTTAACATTGTCTGGGCGATCGGCGATGTTCCACTCATCGACCATTCGGTATGCGATGACTGCCGAGCGCTAGACGATTGGACGCCGCCGTGCGGTATAAAAGTGTAGCTGTATAGATTTCGTGGATCATAGTCACGATTCTACAGCGGTAGCGTACGGACGTATTTCTCCAAGCATTAAAGCAGCGAATTTTGTGCATCATGCGAACCGGTAGCCCCGGAGACAAGTTGGATAAGGACCCTGACAACGACCCTGGCGAAAACATGGACACGAGTAGTTTTATGAATTGGACCGACGATAAAGAAGAGTTTTTAGAAGATGACCCGGCTAGTTTGAAAAGGATCAACGAGAAATTAGCAAATTACGACGCCCTCGACAGAGCAAAGGAGGAAAACATTAAGTCACTAATGATACAAATACAACGTAGGGAAGATACCATCGATAAATGGAACCTGCAAGTCCAGGAAATTCTAAACGCCATCAAGCTAGAGCGAGCCGAGATCAATGCCTTAAAAGTCAAAGTCAACAACATGGAAAGTCAAAATGACGGAGATACAACGAAAAAAAAGAGAAGCTGCCCGTCTCCCACAGCGGACGATAGAGAAGAAGGGAAAACAACTCCCAAAAAAGAAAAAGAAGAAAGCGAAAAAGCCACAAACAACGGAACCAACTCCAGGAACCAGTGCCAATAATACAGGACCGACCACAGCCGAAACTCAACAGCAAATAACCCAAATCGAAGACGAGGCCATCCGTTACACACAAGAATGGCCAGAAACGGAATCAGAATCCGAGGAAGAGGAAACACAGAAAGCCATCAGCCATGGTCCAAAGGAATACCGCCCTCCCCCACTAGTTCTTAGGGAAGAAGGGAAATTGGAGCTAATAAGAAAAGAAGCCGCAGCAAACAATATTCGTATAATGAACTGTAGAAACACAAGGGAGGGCATTAAGATTCAGCCCGAATCGGTTGCAGACTTCAGACGTCTAAGACACCTAATGGACGGAAAGAAAGTACAATATCACACGTTCTGCCTAAAAGATGAAAAGAAGCTAAAAGTGGTGCTGCGGGGGATCCCCAAGGAGATCCCAACAAACGAGGTCAAAAAAGAGCTGAAAGATAGAGGCTTTCCGATCGTCTCAGCAACCAGGATGAAGAAATTCAAAAAAGACCTTCCGCTGATCCTGATCAACACGGACAAAACAGAAGAGGGGACAAAACTCTTCGACATGACCAATGTGGCTAGCATGAAAATCACTACAGAACCAAAGAGGAAGCAAATCTCGGCAACTGAATGCTTCAGATGCCAAAAATTTGGTCATGTACAGTTCCGTTGCATGGCAGCTTTCAGATGCCTAAGATGCGCCGAAGAACATGCGTCCTACTAGTGCCCGTTCAAAGGCCAACAACAGAAAACCAAATGTGCCAACTGCGGGGGAAACCACCATGCGGCCAGCAAAACCTGCCCCCACCACCCCGATAACATCAGGAAGCAGAGACAAGAAGAAAAGCAGAGAAAAATCCAGCAAGCTGAAAGAAAACCGGGGATATCCTATGCCCAAACAACGGCAAGTGGATCCCAAGCGAAGTCCAACATAGACGCACACACAGGAAATCCAAAGTCTACTCCCCATCATCAAGCAACTGATTAATGGATCCTAAACCGACAACAGCGACATATATGTAGAAAAGACCATACAATTATTGGTACATGGAACGCCAACGGAATAAGAGGAAAAAAGGAAGAACTGGCACTTTTCCTGGACCAGGGGAACATAGACATACTGCTGGTCCAGGAAACATGGCTGAAATAGGGAGACGCGTTCAGGATGAGAGGCTTCTCCCTAACTAGAAAAGATAGAGAAGGAGCACCACAGGGAGGAGTAGCCATCCTTCTACGTACCGGGAGATGCTTCCGACCTGTGCCCCTGCAGGTTGACATTGAAGCGGTAGCAGTAGAAACAATAATCAATGGAAAGATCACGATTCTGGTCTCGGCATACAACAAACCAAGTAGAAAAATATCCGATGAAGACATGGACGGCATCTCCATTTTCCCAAGAACAATCATCGCGGGCGACCTCAACGCCAAAAACCCACACTGGAATTCACGGATCCAAAATCCCAATGGGAGGACCCTATGGCAGTGGCTCCTGAAGAACCCACACGTAACAATCACGGGACCGGAAGACCTCACATCGTGCCCCCATTCTGGCCTCAGAGGTGATGTGATTGATATCCTGTTAACCAAAGAAGTCAAAGCCACCAATGTGAGGGTGATTCATGCCTTGGATTCCGACCACTACCCAGTCCTAGCGGACTTTGGCGAGACAAGGACGGGGCCAGCAAGAAATCCACAAAAACAAACTGGATGAAATTCGCCTGGCTTTCGTCCATATTAATGTACGAAGAAAAAGAACTCAATAAAGACGAGATCGATGTAGCTGCCCAGCAACTCACCTCCGAGCTGCAGAACATTCTCAAGCAAGCGGAAGAAACCCCCAAAACCACGTAGTTCAACAGGTGGAACCTAACCCATGAAGAAAAGGCGCTTGTCAGAAAGAAGTACGAAGCCAAGAAACGATGGTCCAAATTCAAAAATTTGAAAGACAAAGTGGAACTGAACCCCCTCAAACATCGTGTCAGAGATATGATAGAGAACAAAAGGGATGAGCATTGGCGACAACAAATCCAAGAAGCCGACGAGGACTCGGGCATGTTCTGGAAATTACATAAAAGGCTGAGAAAACAACAAGAACCAAACGCGCCAATCAGAACAGACGGGAAGTTCTTGTACGAGGACGCGGAAAAAGCAGTGGCAACGGCGATTTTTCTGGAAAAACAATTCACTTTCGATATCACTACAGACCACAAAACCACCACGGCGGTAGAAAAATCCTGGAACAAGCTAGCAAGATCCAACGTAGTGGACGCCACGACGGTACCGGTGGAAAAAATACAAGAAATCATACAAAAAATGAGCTCCAAAGAAGCCCCAGGGTTCGACGGCATCCCAAACCGAGCCATTAAAATCATGGACAAAAGCCCAGTGATCCAGCTCACCAGGATCATCAACGGAGCCCTGCGACATGCAATCTTTCCAAAGATATGGAAATCGGCTACTGTAATCTCGCTACCGAAGAAAAACAAGAACCCATCGATACTGGCCAACAGGAGACCGATCAGCCTCCTCAGCGGACTGGGGAAGATCCTGGAGAAGGTCATCCAAGCGCACATTTCACAGTACATCGAGGAGAGAGAACTCATTCCCAACACGCAGTTTGGGTTCAGAACCAAATTACACGCCGCTCAACAAGCGATGAACCTAACGGAAGAAATCAGGGCGGGTAATAGACCGAGATCCCAAGTAATGCTGGGGCTACTCGACATCGAAAAGGCGTATGATAAGATGTGGAGAGAAGCACTGATTCACAAAATGATGACCATCGGTATCCCCTAGAAATGGACAAAAATCACTCAGAGCTGGCTGCAAGAAAGAACCTTCCAGGTGAAGATCAAGGACCAATATTCAGAGAAAAGATCAGCTCTCCAGGGCCTGCCACAAGGTTCCCCGCTCTCGCCAATACTGTTCAATATCTACGTCTGGGACATGCCGAACTTCCAGTACACAAAAGGTCTAACCTCGCTACAATTCGCGGACGACACAGCAATCGTGGCCACCGGTACCAACGAGGAGTCAACCATTAAAAAGCTGGAGATGGGACTAGACGAAATAAAGGGCTTCGCCAAGAAGTGGAACATAAAAATCAACACGGGAAAAACAGAAATAATATCCTTCGCAAAGGAAAGACCCAAGAGAGGGAGGTTCTTAGATGGAGCAACCAACGCCTTAAGATCAGACAAAGAGACATATCTCGGAATAGATTTGGATCACAAGTTGAACTTTGAACACCATACCAAAAGAAGAGTGGGGCTAGCAAAGCAAAGAACGGCCAAACTGTACCCTTTACTGAACAAAAACAGCGGACTATCCCTGTCAAACAGGATGAGGATATACAAAACCATCGCCATCCCTTCCGCAACCTATGGCCAGAAGCTATGGATCAAAGGCAACCCGAAAGCAATAACCAACATAAAGAAAGCACAACTGATTCTAGCCAGGAAATGTGTAGGTGCACCCTGGTTTATAAGGGACTCGGAACTAACGGAGGAGCTAAAGTTAGAAGATGCAGAAGAAAGAGCCAGAACAAGGAGGACGCAGGCCATTGAAAATATGAAAAATCACCCGGCCAGAACTGTGAAAGCCAGAGTGAGGAGACTATATAACGACGCCTAAGAAGAGAAGGAAAAAAACCACAGCCCCGTATAGAAGGGGCAACTCAACCCAACCCTTCGTCCATCTATTTGGGGCGGAGGCAAAAAAGTTACTGTTTCATAGCCTCAGGCTGAAAAAAAAAAGAAAAGCAAAGGGAAGAAAAAAAAAACTTTCGTGGATCATCATGCGTAACGAAGTGTTACAAGTGAATAGACGTGTTGCAAGTTAGTAGCAATGTTGAACGCGGTACGTGCAAGTTGAGAATAATCACGACAAATACCACTGGCCACGCCCACATTATAGCACGCAGCACTTCCACATTACTTACAGGGAAAAAGAGACTCCTGTTTACTACAAAGAGGCATTACCTAGAGAACAATTTATCAAGCAATATGCTGAAACCTACACCATGTACTCCTACTCCCAGAAGGAGGAAAAAAACGAGGGCATTCGTGATAAGGGGACTCCCAGGGGACCTGAACGCGGATGAGCTGTCGGAGGCTCTTACGATCCAAAGTATGGCTCCTTCCAAGGTTTTTCGTATGAAAAAGACGAATTCCCCGCTATTCCTGGTGATTCTTCCCCAGAAAGTTACCCCCATCACCCTAAATAAGACTCATCAATTCGTGGAATACGCAAAAGTCAGGTGAGACTGGTACAGGTCGACGAACAGAGTGGCACAGTGCCGGAAATGCCAGAAATGGGGCCATGCAGCTTCTAACTGCTATGTAAAACAAAATGTCTGCCTAAAATGCGCCGAACCCCATGCTACCCATGCGTGTACAAAACCCGAATCCTTCCCAGCTAAGTGTGCAAACTGCGGAAAGGACCATCCGGCCAGCTACAGAGAATGTGCGGCGTTCTTGGAGTACCAGCAGGTCAAGTCCAGGACAGCTGCAAACAGCCGCAAGCCACAACAGAAAATGGCGCCAGTAAGGGAGGCTCCTCCCCGGTTTGAGCCAGCCCCGCCTCCTAAGGACAACCCATGGAAAGCGCCTGCCACCCTGACAGCAGATCAACGGACGACAACACCAGCTGGAGAGGACTTCCCGCAGCTTAGGCGCAGATTCTCCCCTCCTCCACCGCAACAGAACATAACGCAACCTTGGAGCCCACCAGTCCAGGACCTGAACCCCAGCCCCCCTCCAACAACACACATCAACGGCCTTCTCGGACAGCCAGAAGGATGGACCAGACTCACAAACATAGCTCGTAAGATCAACCAGGAGTTGGACCTGGACTGGATAGTCGAGCAGCTGGAAAAATTCCACATGAGGATGACCAACCGTGTCGACCCCTACGAGCATACTGCAGCCATTAACGATTATAACAACGCGGTCACCAATGGCAGGCCAAAATAGACATTCCAGGCGCCCAATCATCCTACTCCATTGGAACATGGCTACTCTAACAAAGCCCAAAACCTCGACATGCTGCTCAGCGAAACGAAACTCAGGCAGGAACATCTTATCAAGCACAGAGGATACAGAGTGGCCAGATGCGATGGAGCAAACGGACAGCGCGGAGTGGCCGTCCTCATCCGGAGAAACCTCCCCTGTGCCGTCCTACACACCCACAAGCAGGCTGGATTCCAGGCGATCGTGATGAAGCTCGCAGATGGTCTGGAAATCACAGCCATCTACAACAGCCCCAGGCACCGATTAAGCAAAGCCGTCCTGGAAGGCCTTCTGGAGAAAACTCCTAAACATCTCCACATCGGGGACCTGACGCCAAGCATACCACTTGGAACAACCGGATCAACAATGCCAACGGGGTAGTCCTCTTCAACATAGCCCAGAGAGCCGATCTAGTGGTGTCGCATCCGGACGAGCTCACTTGCTACCCGCACCACGGGTCAATGCCGTCTACAATCGACATCGTAGTCAGTCAAAGGGTCCCCCTGCCAGATGGAGTCAAAGCCATCCACGATTACCCAGGAGACCACCTCCCGATGGTTGTCACACTTGGAGAAAGCCTGAAGCAGGATGAGGTCCTTCCTCTTGACCTCACTACTACCTGCTGGCCTGCCTTCAGGCGGAGAGTAAACGAGCTCCTACCGACACCCAGAATACTTGAGTCCACACAGCAGCTGTCGAAAATCTAACCAATGCCATAACACGAGCCCTAGACCACCACCTATCCTGCTTGTAGGTTCTGATTTCAGCCCTAAGCCTAGCTGCTAACAGATTTGCAGCCTGTATATCAGTTGGATCTAAGGTTACTTGAGCCCTTTTTCTCGCACGACGCTTTGATCTCAGAAGCGCCCTAAGTTCGACTGGTAGCCAGTTGTCCGGTTTTGGCACAGAACGCTTAGTTGACCCGCGTATTGCATTAGATACGCAGCTGGAAAACGATTCAGCGGCAGCCTCCAAAGAACGAACACCATCGATGCCAACGACAAGATCCTCGACGATCATGACGAACCCGCTCAACGTACTGCTCCCAGTACGTCCCCACGAGGCGCCACCGCAGACATCCGAAACTCTCCCCCAAAGACAAGTAAAATCGGGTTGTGATCCGACGACAGTTCCGGAATACTCTCTACAGAAATGTAGGACGGAAAACCTCTTGTCAGCGCAATATCAAGTATGTATGGCCTGACGACGGGACGAAAGAAGGTCGGCTCGCCCGCGGAATGCACCTCGACGTCCGCCAATGACAGGTAGCGAAATAATTTTCGGCCACATTCATTTGTTGAGAGGCATCCCCAGTGCGGATGCTTCGCATTCAAGTCCCCGGCTATCAAAACCGGGACACCACAAGAGAAGTTGTTCGTATTCGTCGGTATCACAGGGGGAGGAAGAGGAGGGAGGAGGGCATAAACTGGTATAATTCTTAGCGGACCAAGACCTTATATGACAATGTCCACGGCGGTTGCCTCGAGAGACCGGAGGGTGGAAACATCGACTGGATGATGTTTAATGCGCTGCTTAATTACGACAGCCGTTCCACCACCCCTCTCAGTAAGGCGATCGCAACGGTACGCCTGATAATTTGGGAGGGTAAATCTGTCGCTGGGCCTCAGCCAGGTTTCACCGATGAGCAAGACATCAACGGGGTCATCCAGGAGATACTGCGCCACTTCATGCATCTTGTCTCTGAGACCATTGGCGTTCCATGCCATCACGCGAACTTGAGGGAAAGCAGGTCTAATTGCGGTAATCATAACAATTTCTAGAAAACACGCTTTGTATTATGGCCTTGAATGTGGTTGTTATTTTTGCAATCCACTCCGTTAACTCCTGCAGCGCGACCAACATCGCCGTGATGTTGGTATCACCTGAGGGTTCCGGGCGTTGACTGGCCCTACTAGTCTTTTTTTGCGCTGGATTTAGGCGTTTTCGTAGACACTGCCTTCTCCCCTTTGGCGTTTGCGACCTCTTTTGAGAAGATGTGGCTTTCTTAGGGGTGTTAGCGCTCACACGAGCAGGCACAGGCTTGGGCTTAGGTTTGGGGCAGCGTATACATCCCCTATAGTTTGCGGGGTGTTTATCCCCGCAGTTTGCACATGTGGGCGGTTCATCCTTAGTACGGGAACAGTCCGCGGCAGCATGCTCACCACCGCAGGCAACGTATTTGCGGGGGCCGTGCAGCGGGACTGAGACCGTAGCGCTGACAACGATGACACTGCACAATAGATGGATTGGATCTGAGTGTCTCGACGGTTATGTCTAAAGACATTATCTTCTCAAGATGGTATATACTTTTTTGGTTTTTTGGAATTTTCACCAATATCAAAGGCATTGGAGCTCGACTCCTTGTTCTGCGCATTCTTGCTACTGCTTCCGGGGCAAAACCCAACTCACGCAACTGTTTAAGAATTTGTGCCACAGGAATTTCAATTGGTATACCACGCAAGACGACGTTTAGGAGCTTCTCCGATGGGAGTTGATAGGTATGATACGGGATCACTCCGGTGTTGAAAAATTTTACGATGCCCCGGAAATCAGTCTCAGAGGACGGAAAGAGTCGAATACCGTCGGCAGTATTTTGAGCCTTGCTGAAGTTAAAGCTTCTTCGCCTTATCTCGTTGGATATCTCATAGCACTTGGCCTTATCACGCAAAACGATGGGCGGAACTTTAGCACGTTGAACTGCTTCATCATCGTCAAGAATATTATTAGCACCCCTGGAGGAAACGGGGGGTTGTCCTGGATTGGAGGGGGGCTGTGACATTGAGCTGTTCACAGCTTCGATCTTATCTTGACGACGGAAGACGAGTCGCATCGACAGGCTCAGAGGCCGAAGGCACCCAGTTACAGGAGTGATGAACCATGGCGGTCTCAGTTATTTGATTTGGAGTCGATGCTTGCCTCTTTTTGCCTACAGTATTGTTGGGCTTACTGAGGACAGTTCTTACCAATGAGGCGGTAGAACAATTGGACGAGCCAGCGCGATCTGTCGACGATCCCCTTGGTCATCATCATCCATGGCTTCAGCGCGAACAAAGTCGCCTCTGCTGTTGCCTCGCCCCGGTGAAGCCGGAAGCACCGTCGTCAAGTTTATGATGTTTTTAGGTGGAGTTCTGTACATTCTCGGCGCCGACAGCACCACACCCAGAAGGGCAGAAGGCCCCGCAAGTATTTAATTGATTGGCGCAGACAGCACCTCAAAACTTGTAAGCGGACTAATAGTTAATTAGTTAAACCAAATATTGTATGACAAGATCACACTGTATAAATATATGGAATACGACACTTAAATTGAAAAATCAAATTAGGTAAAAAAACACTCAACGGCAAAGAAATCTTTTGCCGTGTATAAACAAAATTCCTGCTTACAGTAATAAAGATAAAATTAAAATTTCAAAAAACTTCTTTGCAGAAAACAGAAAAAAAATCGCTTTTAAATAGCGAAAAAATACTCAAAAGAGCAACTGTATAGATAAAAACTGTAAGATAAAAAAACAGCGGTCACAGTAATTAAAAAGAAATTAAGGTAGTAAACATTTAAATAATCGACATTCAATATCAAATTCAGCTGAAGAAGTATCAAAAAGTCGGACGACAGTCCGATGAATTAAATGAATTCAAAATTAAAACAGGTAAGTATAAATAAAACCAAACAGTCGCAAATTCTGATTAAAGACGACCAAAAATCGAATAAGAACGCTACTGGACAGGTTAAAAACAAAGAGTAAGTCTTTGTAGTTCGTAAATAAAATTAATTTAAATAAAATCAAATTACATAAAGCACAATTTTATCGCAAAAAGCGTGAATAAGTAATTGACATAATAAAAATAAAATAAATAGCGGGACGCAGAAATTAAAAACCTGCTAATTAACGTGACAGTCGTAATTCAGATCGAATAAAATATTCAAATCCAGCAAAGCCGGTTTAAAAAGCAATATCTTTTTCAAGGTTTTAAAATATTATTTTATCAATAAATTGTCGGTCTCTATTTAACAGTTGTAAATGTGTATACTGTCGTATAAAACTACGAGAAGAATGCGATAATAAACGCATAAAAAACGTCGAAGGTGACGCGGTCTCGCTCGCGCGGAAACCAGGTAGCGGGGCGGGGCCTTATGCCTGCCCAATACTAACGCTGGTCTCCAACGTCGCCGAGCGACCGACTATCAGACAAAGACAGAGAGTTCTCACTTCTTCTTCCGAGTCCGAGTTGTTCCTTGAAAATAATACAAAAGAAAAAATATACCTCACTAGACCCTCAAGCCTTGGGAAAAAAATGACGGATGATAATATATTCGATGATATATTTCGGAAAAAAGCTGAATAGAAGACGTTCAGCTTGTTAATCGGTGATTAAATTCCAGTTATAAAAACTGAAACGCGTAAATTAGTTGATTTGCAACGATTTATTTGCCGATAAGCAAGCGCCGCGATGTCAGAAGGGTTGGCTGATAGGCCAGATTTTCGCTGCTGGTCAGTAGCAAGTGAGGAGCGTTGATTGCTCGCCATTGATCGGTGGAGAACGCCCCTAATTAGGCCGCATGTGTTCTAGGCGGGGCACAAAATTATTCTTCGAAGATTATTCGACGGTTATTTCTTCGTTTTCTTTTAAAGTTGATCTAATTCAGGTCGAATGATGTCAGTAGTCGTATAAAGCGTACAGAGGCGTTTCTGGATTAATTAGCACCAATCAGGAAAGAATAAAACAGATAAATATCTGTACCGTGTCAGAGCACGGGGAAAACGTGACCAGTCGGCGGCACGATGGACGGACTCGGAAAACAAAATCAAAAAAAAAGTCTGAATGAATTTTACTATACGTGTCTTCCTTTTCCTCTTCATCTTTAATTGTCCATTGTTTTCTATAGTTGGTTTCTGCCTGTGGCGTAATTTATTGACGTTGTTTATTGTTTGTTATATTATTTTCATTTTTTTTATTTATTAGCTTGATTACTTCTGGGTTTGTTTCTGCCTTTCTCTTTAGTTGGTTGATGCCTTCTTTCTTTGTTTTCCTTTTTGCTGTTATTATCGGTTTTATAAGTGGGTTGTGGTGCGTTAGCATTTTATGTACGGTGTTTAGTGTTTTTTTAAATTGTCATTTGCTGATCTACTAGCAAAATTTCGTCACACTAATGTAATATTCCTTGGTCTACCATTTTGGCCAGGTCGTGAAGTTCTAAATACATTAATTTACTAATTTAATTGTAAGCTGTATAATGTCATTCAAACGTTTGCTTTGTCTAATATTATTTACATAGAAATAAACACAGTCTTGAATAATAATTCAAGGGCACGGGATGGTTTCCATATGAAAAAGTCGGCTAAAATGAAAATTTGCGCTTTAATAAGCGCCAAGATATATGGGCAGACTAATATGCGAGTTGTTTCAAGTTTTGTGAATTTTAATAATTTAATCAATGTTAGGGTCGGCGATGGAACTTGTGGTAGAAATGATACTGCTTCGGATTTTTAGAAAACGCGGATAAATCCTCAGATAGTACTCACAATAGGCTAGGTACCTTATTTCATTTAAATGTACGGAGTCTTCGCCACAAGGTTGATTACCTCCTGGGCTTAATGTATAATTTGGGCTTGCCCGGTGTAGTTTGTATCTCTGAGCATTGGTTGGTTCGGGCCGAGATTACATCGTGCTCGTTAAGTGAATATACCCTTATAAATAGTTATAGTAGAGCAAATTATAAAGGTGGGGGTGTAGCAATTTACTCATTAGTTAAGTTGAAGGTACAACCATGTAATGTCGAGGTAGCATGTTCAGAAAAAATTTTGAATACAGATGTGCTTGCATTGTTACCGAGGTTTGCAGGTATATAATTGTATGTCTATATAGATCTCACGGTGGCGACATTGATATCTTTTCGGAAGCACTATATAGCGTTTTGGAGGATATATATGACAGATGTGATTCTGTAATAGTATGTGGGGATTTTAACGTAAATTTTAAATTAAATGATACCAATACGAGGAGCATTAAGCGTATATTTGAATGCTTTAACTTAATTCCTTATGTAAATGAAGATACGCGAATAACGGAGACATCACGATCATTAATAGACAATATTTTTGCTACTAGGGGAGACAGAACTTACCATTGCATTGTGGGCGGTACGCGATTGTCTGATCACAGGTACCAGTTGATGCATTTTAAATTCACGCCTCACAAAATGGTTCAGTGGAAATATCAATGTTGCTATTCTCAAACTGCGATTTCTTTGTTCCAGAGTTACTTGAAGGAGGAAGACTGGTCTGAGGTATACTCTAATAATCGGGATGCAAATAATGTCTTCAATTGCTTCTATCAGTTGTTTCTGTATTACTTTAACTTGAGCTTTCCCCTTAAAAAGTGTTTGGTGCGCCCCCAGCGTACAAGATCTTGGTATACGGAGGACCTGAGACAACTATTCAGTGAAGTACAGGGTTTCTATGAAATGTACAAATGCCATAACGATCTCGCATTGTTAGATAAGTACACTAGAGCTAAACTAAACTACAAAAAACGTGTTGAACAAACAAAAAGAAACTTCTTTGATAACCTAATTATACATTCTACAAATAAAGTTAAAACGTCGTGGAATATAATCAATAATGTAATGAAGCCACGAAACAGCACCACAAACAATATATCCCTGAATGATGATTCAGGTAACGTTATTTCAGACCAGAACTTAGTTTCTGAATTATTCAAAGAACATTTCTCTGTCGTCAAAGGATCTTCTGTTGGTGCCTGTTATAGTGCTTCTTCCTTTTGTGCATCGAGTGTGTATTTGACGCCTACGGATGAGTTAGAGATAGCCAATATCATGCAAAAAGTAGCTAAAAAACATTCCGCTGGCATTGATGATATCCCATGCCATATTGTTGGATGTGTTTCATCTTCGTTGGTTGCTCCGTTGCACCATTACATTAATCTTTGCTTAGGGCAAGGTTTTTTGCCAGACGAGCTGAAGGCTACTAAAACTATTCCAGTATTTAAAAAAGGGGACCCACAACAAGTTCAGAGTTATAGACCCATCTCGTTACCGTCGGTTTTTTCCTAAAATTTTTGAAATTATAATTAATAGACGACTAATGAATTTTCTCACTAAGAATCAACTATTAGCACCTACGCAGTTTGGATTTATACCCGGTAAATCAACAGCTAGTGCTATA
This sequence comes from Holotrichia oblita, assembly GCA_023690525.1. Lineage (NCBI taxonomy): Eukaryota > Metazoa > Arthropoda > Insecta > Coleoptera > Scarabaeidae > Holotrichia > Holotrichia oblita. The sequence goes on from CM043018.1 coordinate 76,713,879, forward strand.
TATAACGCTTTGAATGTAGTATACAACGTTCTAGATAGAAAAGTAGTGGCGGCTGGTATATTTTTTGATTTGTCAAGCGCCTTTGACGCGGTTGATCATCAATTACTCCTTGCCAAATTATATTCAGTGGGTGTAAGAGGTTTAGCTTATGATCTACTTTCATCATACTTAACTAATAGGTATTCCAGAGTAAGCATTAGGGGTGAAGTTGATAACACGATTACAACTAGGGAGTCTTCGTTGATGAGAATCTCCCGTGGTGTTCCGCAGGGATCGATTTTGAGGCCGTCGTTGTTTTTGTTATATGTGAATGATTTCTGCCCTCATTTGGGCTGCTTCTCTCTATCCCAGTATGCAGATGATACCGCAAACGTCAGTGCTGTGTAATAATGTAGTCTGCGGCATGACTGAGTGGTCTTCCTTGAATGGGCTTGTCTTAAACGGGGCTAAAACAGGTTTACTGTATTTTGTTCCAACTATTCATAACAGCTCCTCAAGTCTCTACATTCGCTTTAACGGTAGAAGTATACCTGAGAGTGACTGCGTGAATTTCTTAGGTTTGTCTGTGGATCGGCGGCTTAAGTTTGAGCAACACTGTGAAGTGCTCCAAAATAAACTTTGTTCGGCATTATACGCTGTTAGATCGCTACGAGGTAGTGTCAGTTTACATTCAATAGAACTATTTTATTATGCGTATGTTGAATCCAGACTGCGGTATGGTGTTATTTTCTGGGGCTGCACTCCATCTGCAAAGAAAGTATTTACACTGCAAAAAAAATTATTAGAATTATGATGGGACTTGAATCTACAGACTCGTGTCGCCCCTTGTTTGGGATCCTCGGTATTTTGCCGTTGGCTGGTATCTTTATTTATGAAATTCTGTGTGTTCTATAAAAACAATGAAAGCACATTCGTAAGAAACTGTGACGTATCTAGTGGCATGACGACGAGAGGCTGCCATAATCTAAGTATTCCTTCACACAGAACTAAATTTTATGAGTCTAGTCCAAAGTATCAGGCCATTATAATCTATAACCAATTGCCAGATTATATAAAATCCGTAGCTAGTAAAAATCAGTTTAAAAATGAGATTAAAAAATATCTATTAGCACATACCTACTACACCGTCGGCGAGTACCTTGAGCATTAATAATTGATTTCTTGTTATTTTTTTATATACATTTTAGTGTTTTATTTATGAAATGTTTTTAATGTGTCTGTGTTAAAATTTTATATATATACCAGAGTGTTTTTTGATATACACCTGAATATGTTATTTTCTTTGTCTTATATTGTAACATTCTATGCTACTGACAATGTCAATGTTCCTTGAACCATGGAAATAAATTTATTATTATACCGGCGCACCCACCGAAACTGATCCTCACACACGCCAGGTTATTGTATAACATTCGCCGCTTGGGTATGCGGAACTAGATACGAATTCGGCCAACTTAGCCGGGACATGGAGCGATATTGCCCGCGGGAGCAGCAATCTTTCGAAGAGCGGCGAGGGAAGGGGAGGGGGAGAGGATTGGTAATCCACTCCTTAGTTGAGGCGATACATAAATATATTGTAATGATATTAGCTACCGTACAGGGGTCTGTAATTGTAGTTTCGCGTTTACTAAATGGATGGCGCTGTTAACTGTACTAATTTTTCTTAATTTTCGATTGTTATAAATAGGTCGAAATTTTCACTATATATATATATATAATATATTAGGGCCACAGTGGTATTATATAATAATACTATCTCCAGCCAACGATTAGCCAAGGGTAGATGTGAAAAAACTGGTACATAAGGTATTCTTCTATTTAACATTTTTTAATGTAAATTACAATGTAAAACAAAATTTCAACATCTGTATTGTCCGAATTGTGAAAGTGAACTTTAAGGAACCGGTATCCATGGATTTGCGATTTTATTTAGTGTAGTTAATTTTGCGTGCAGTACCTAGAACATATGACAGAGTTACTATGTAAACACAAGAAAATATATGATTGGATTTTTAAATGGTCATGTATTTAAATGTATTATATTAATCAAGCAAGTAATATGTTGAAATAATTGGAACGATAACCATCAAAATAGAGTTATAGAAGAGATAAATATATTTAAAAATGATTTAACAACGTTTTGGCATCGTCTACAACACCTACATGGAAATTTTAGTTATATCAACATGCATTAAATGCTTTTGAAGGTGTTATAAGAAGATATATGTAATCTATATCCTTTTTTGGAAGATTTTTTGGCAAAATACATTATATTTACAATATTAATATCCTTTGGAAAAGCGAGATACAAGAAATTCTCGTGAAAAATCCACAACCAGGACTAGATCCGTATAACCAGGGGGCATTTCATCGAGGGATCCTTTAGGAAGATTTAGTGTGCGCATCTTAGATTATAAGCGATCTACAATTAAAAAAATAGGTATTTATAAGTAGCTATCGTAGGGAAACAGGTTAGTAAATAAGATAATTTTGTAAAAAATAGTAGAATACAGCAAATTTATTTACCATATCAATTTTCTTTCATTTAAAAGAGTTTCAGTATTTCATTAAGAGTAATCACATGAAAGTAGTTGTTATTTGTATTCATAAGTATATATATTTAAATTGAACCCACGTACCACTACAATATAGATCGAGAACCTTGAGGGGGGAGTAGCTTGATTTATTAATCAATACTAACCCTCTCTCCTGATGGGGCGTGATTTGGTTTAATCTATCTCTTGATATATGATGATCGTCGTGGCTGGGAGGATTAGTAATCATAGTACAGCATTAAACAATCAGCGTCTTTACTTAGGCCGAAGCCAGATAGATGGCTCCCTCCACCTCTGAGGCAACTCCTTAGGAAAGGAGAAAAGCAAAAAAGAAAGCCCGAAGAACCGGCCATCCGACCGACATTGCTTCTTCCAACGCTCTGTCGAGAAAAATGAGGTCTTCACTCAGGGAGTATAACCAAAACAAATGGTGGGAAAAAGTATCCACACTCATTCAACAAGACGGCTCACTGTGGAAAATGGCAAGGATCCTCAAATCAAATAAAAACAGACCTGAAGGCATTAAGCCCATGCAGGGCCCAAATGGCGTGACCTACGACTCCGCAGAGAAAGCCGAAATCTTGGCCGAACACTAGCAGTCCATTCATGAGACTACTTTTAGCGATGTCTCCGATGAGGAGTTGAAGGCTCAAATTGAAGAGACCTTAGAAGCCCTCCCCGATACGAGGGGAGAAGACTTGGCCTATGCCTCTGTCGAGGAGGTGGAGCGAACCATTAGGCTTCTCAAAGTGGGCAAGGCACCCGGGCGCGATACCATTTCCAATTCCGCCCTGAAAAAGTTACTACCTAACACCGTTTTGGAACTTGTCATCATCGTTAATTCTATCCCACGATTGGGCCATTTTCCGAGTGTCTGGAAGCACACCATTGTAGTGTCCATTGTCAAACCAGACAAGGACCAGCTATTTCCCCAGAGCTATCGTCCGATATCACTTATTTCCTGTCTCTCTAAAGTGGTGGAGGCCACCATTTTGGCCAGACTCAAAGAGGAACTTTTTATCAACCGAATAATATAGGCCGAGCAGTTTGGTTTTAGGGAGGGTTACTCCACTGAATTTCAATTGCTTCGGGACGCCCTGGAGAAGAGGGAAACACTTGGCGTCATATTTCTCGATATCGCCAGAGCTTTTGACACCGTCTGGCATGAAGGCTTAGTTCATAAAATGATTCAAAATGGCGTCAATCCAAACTTGGTGAGGATTATCCGCTCGTACCTCCTCGACAGGACCTTTTCCGCCCGTCACGGGGGCGGAGTCATCTTTCCTCAGAACGGCCCATCGCCACTGGAGTTCCGCAGGGCTCGCTCTTGGCTCCACTTCTAATCTCGTTGTACATGTCTGATCTCCCAAAAACAGCAGTCGAGCTTGCCATCTACGCGGCTGACACCGCCCTTTACACGGCGTCATCTGACGAAAACCAACTTTGCTACAGACTCCAACGGGCAATAGATGATATTTTGTTATGGGCTTCCAGGTGGAGGCTGAAGATTAACGATTCAAAGTGTGTAGCAATTCGCTTTACTAAACGTCTACGTCCACCTCCTGACAATATATTTGTCGACAACTTCAGACTCCCCTGGAGCCCTTTTGTTCTTTATTTGGGAATGAGATTACACTCACGTCTTACGATACAGCTCCACGTAAGTAGATCAATTGAGAAGTTTAACGCGGCCAAAAATTGCTTGTACCACCTTTTATGTCCAAGGAGTACTCTATCGATCAGGATTAAGTTGCTCATATATTACACCTTTTTGAGACCAATTGTCACGTACGGGGCTCTGGCGTGGTCGATTTTGGCCAAGTCCCACTTTAAGAGGTTAGAAACGCTGCAAGATCGCATACTACGACTTATCATCGGTGCTCCTTGGTTCGTCCGGAACCAGCAGCTCCGTGACGACCTCGGAGTACAATCGTTAAAGCAATTCGTTGTCAGCTTATCAACAAAATCCCTCCAAAGGGTTGAGAGATCTGAAAACCCACTCATCAGAAGGCTGGCCGATCTTGACCCCGACAGACCCCCTCCTTTGGTGACAATAAGAAGAATATTGGCGATAGACGAATGATACTTGTTGTAGACAAATATCTCATCATTATTCCTGGTCGTACAACGACAGTGTGCTAAAAACCCCACATCACTCTCAGCCTAGAAGGGCCGCCAAGGAAGATTAAGGGGCTCAAGAACAATAGTTCGGCCTCAGAAAAGCGAAAGTAGACCACAGCGAGGATTAGTAATCCCCTCCCTCTAATTGGGTCTATGTGTACATATTGTAATGGATCATTACATTTCAACTGGATATGTAAGATAAGTTGCCTATACGTATAGGGAATAACAATTAAAAGAAATTTAAATTAAAAATGTCATTAAATAGAATTAAAATTGTTAAAAGTAGATCAAGCAACCATTCAGTTAATTAAGATAAACTAAAATTAAGAGCTATGTACATGTAAGATAAATGTAAATTGACGAACGTGACATAAACTTTCAAACAATGACATTTAACCAGACAAACACAATAACTGACATACTGACGAAAAATCTGACTAATAGCGTTTTCAATTATCTTTACAAAATAGTACCAAAATTCATCTATGCCCATTTTCATAAGTTGACGATTTTGAACGGACCATTCTAGAACAATAAATGAGAACTAGACCTGAATTGTTATGTTATGAGGTAGCTTTGGAAATGAGAAAAAAAAGAAGGGAGACGCTTTTTGGCCGCAATAGAGACGCCACGCGAAAATTTCGATTTCGAAATAAAATTAATTAGAAACTCATATAAATAATAGTAATTACAGTAAATAGTTATTTGGAAAATAATCAAAATTTCTACCTGATCACACCTAATCTTCAAGCAGCAACTTTTTTATCGAAAAAAGAAAAATATTTTGTCTACATATAATCCTTAAATATCATTTTGTTAGAGAACCGATCCAGTTTTCCCGAATCTGCTCATCTTAGGAGACCTTATCTCAAAATTCCACCCGGATCCATCATCGAACAAAACAGATTACGAGCAGATATCCTCCCGGAATCCCAACCAGACTTTCCGATACTCGGATTTCGACTATAAAACCTAAGATAAGTAGACGTACCCTCTCTTAAGACAAACTACTGTCATATTATTGAGGCTAAATTTATTAATTACCTTAGACGAGCTCAAATAAGCAAAACAACTCATGCGTTTGAGCAATAACGGGAGAGTTACGATCTTAAATCTTGTTATTTTCTTAAATAGATCAGAACTTTACCTAAAATACCCACAAAAATAAGTACTTAATCATAGTAAAATCATTTTATGTAAGATATTCACCGATAGAACCATATAGTTTAACAAAAAAAAATTAACAATATTAAAATTAATAAACTGTTCGTTGTAAATTAATTACTTACATATAAAGATAATAGAAATGAAACTCCATTTAAAGAAGTTAAAGAATTCATTTTGAATATTAATAATAAAAAAACCACTCCACTTTTACGTGCATGTTTTGTTTTGTTAGACGATTCATCGAATGTATTGACCATGTGTTCACATACGAACAGCTGTTCCTAGTTCCTAGTAATAAACCTTTTAAATTCTAATTTCCCTAAGTAAAATAGTTTTCATAAGTTTTAAAGAATTAAAATAAATTTATATTGGTAAAATTTACCTGAGACCATTAATTTCTTATCTGTGAACCCACCATTGACCCTGAGATAAGGGTAATAGACCTCTGAGAACTAAAAAAAAATAAATCAATAAAATCAGAAAAATTGTTTCACTCGTTCGAACCATAGTAAAATATATATGTATAGACATGACCTTAACGGGAAGTAATCTAGTTTACATGTGCAACAGTGCGCCATGATTGACACTTGGTAGGTAAGGTTCGATTTTGTTTTTATTTTACTTTACTTGTTTTTTTTGCGGGTTGTTTTCTCGGGAGTTTTCTTTTTTTTCGTTTATTGTCTTTTGCTTTTTTTTTAATTTATGCGGTGTGCGATTTCGTTAACGTCCGTACCTAGGCCCGAACGACTTTGGCCGGGTTTTTGTTTATCTGTACAAGTTGACGCTGTTAGGTCGCCTCTTAGTAATGAAGATCGTCGTTAATTGTGATGTGTTGATGTACGTATCGCCGTACAAGTTCGTACATATGACGATCGCGTATGATTGTCATGCTAGCCATCCTTGTCGGCTCCATGGCTTCCGTTTATATAGCTATCTCACTCTCTCGCTCTAGCTTTGATATGCGTACACATGGAGATGGCCGACGCGTGGCTGTTAGTATCCTGTTGTGCTGTTAGTAGTCATTTTTAAGATACGAGACTGTCCAAACTTACGGCAACGGCCATACCACCGTGAAAATTTCAGTTCTTGTCCGATCTTCGTAGAGGACGGACGTGTTTTGTATGCGCCCCGCGATTACTGGTTTCTTAACTGTGTTTTACACGTACAGCAACCGAAACGAGTTGTTTTTGATAGTGTCTTCAACGGATTAGCGTTTGTGATCCGCTGTGCCGTGTAGTATTTTTGTGTTCCCTTGTTCGGCGTTGTGGCTATGCCACGGACCAGGCCCTGCCTATAGCGTCCCAGTGGCGTTGCCCGGGAACGCGTCCAGCTACTGCGGTTGTGTTCCGCGTGTTCGGTTGTTGTTTCTTTTCACTGTGTTTCGCGATTATCTTTCAGACTCTACCGTCACTGCTGGATGAGCGGCGTAAAAGCGCTGACGCATATGTCGGCGAGATTCTCGCCATATGCCTCGGCAGATTCAAATTCTAGTGTCGAAAGTTTAAGCCTATTAGCACGTAAAATGGGTAAAAAACATTTGTTCGAAAACGTAAAAGGCCGATTTGACGCTACTGCGTCGGAACTTGTTTCGGAAACGTTACCACAGTCCCGCCCAGGAAATGGAGCAAAATTCGCTCCTGCCACCTTCACAGCCAGAAGGAATGCAGCAACAGTCGACAGAGGAAGCGACAGAAAAGTACATCTCTCCACCACCGACCCTTGCAAACTTCTTCAACGTCGCCATTGCAAACAGATATGGAGTTCTTGCGGACCAGGAGAACCATATGGAAGATGAAGATGAAGTAGCATCCCATTCCCAGGAGGAAGGAACATCTCATTCCCAGGAGGACCATGACGAAACAGTGAATAAAATAGAAACTCGCGAGCAACCGCGAAAAGAACATAAACCACCGCCGATATGTTTCGTCACGCGTATCAACAAACATTACAAAGAGTTTCGCGCTAAAATCGATGCAATATCGACTGACTATGTGACGAATCCGTCTTGTAGGAAGTAAAATGAGAAAATTTATATTTCTTTTATGTATATATTTTTCCGCATTTTCATTTTACTTGTCTTGTTTATTTAATTTTTTTTTTTGCCGACTTATTATTACCGTAGTTTGATTTTCTTTAATTTTATACTTAGGTCAATTTAATTTCATTTCTTGAATTTATTTTAATTACGAGCAACCGGTCATTCATTTTAATTTCTATTGTACAAGTTTATATGTGACAGCGTAATGTGCGCGGCTATCTTCTCCTGCTAGTCTCTTTTATGGAGGGGACGAGCTAGGCGAAGAGAGATTCAGACAGAGTCAAGAATTATGATTACAGTCCTCCGAACCGACTAGATCACCATTCTTACCGTACCGTCTCATGCAATTTTTTTCCGACCGAACACTTAGTGTTTTCTAAATAATTTTGCCTTTGTTTTAAAATATTATTTCAGTCATACCGTCTCCGTAAATCTATATTTGAAATTTTGCGAACCGGATAGAATCCAGGTAATGTGCTAACGTGCGTTTAAGATCTTAATCTGAACATTTTTTTATTTGAATTCCATATTATTTTATTTTATTTCACCTGTTCTCGTCAATTCTGCCGTGCTAAGCTGAAAGGTCCTATATGCCAATTATACAATTTGAAGAAAAACGCAATTTACTTTTATTTGCTCTGCTGTCATTGATGATAAGGCAATTGAACTGTAACTTTGAATGGGGGTTACTTATATGTGTAGAATACTTAAGACTATTTTGTAAAATTACTCAATGTAACATTTGATCGACTTTTGATAGATAGGACACTTCATATTAGGAATTTATTAAAATTTGCTAGATAGGACACAGTTTTATACGAAACTTTTATTGTCGAACATAGAAATATAACGTTACAAAAAATTAAAATTATTAAATTTAAGATTCTTCATTTTCTCCTTCCTCCGCTACACGTCCTACTGGCAGTTCTTCCCAAAATTTTTGCCTGGTGTTCGGCATTATTGGTTTCAAATTCTTTATCAAGTTATCCTTTCTTTCTTGCCTTACTCCACGGTTGGATTCTCGTGGAGGAGGCAATTGGATTCCAGTTTTATATGCGCTTGCGATTAAAAAAATTAGCTCTTTCAAATCTTGTGCATCGAAAGAGTTCTTATACTTTAATGTTCTCTCACCTTTATTAAAACTAACAAATGAAATATCTTTTAGGTAAAAACGAGGTGTTGTCTTTAATAATTTGTATTTCGAACTAAAGTCTTTCCAGTTATAGAAGCTGTTAAAAGGTAGTGTTATATCATCTGTGGTTTTTGTAGAATTATGGACACACTGTACATAGTCATCAAAATCCCAAACAGTTCTTGCTCTCTTTAAAGATTTCTCCACTTGGTGGTGGAACTCATCCGCGGACATAAACGTATGACCACGCTCGAAGTATTTTATGGTCAGGTTTTGAGGTTACTTCGTCACAATTTACTATGTATACAAAAAAGCTAAAAAGGCACCAATTTTAGTTCTGACCTGCACAGTTGTCAAGCCAAATGGTTATGGATTCCTTGTCCCTGTTCTTCATCAAAAATGCGTAAAATGTGGAAACGATATCTTCCTTTTTGCTCCCTGATGTTCCTTCATGCCACAAAACTCCCAAAGGTCGGAAGGTTCTTCCTTTTCCCACAGGAACAAAACTTTCGTTGAAAGCAACAATACGCTTTATAAAGATTACTTCCTTAAACATCTCTGCCCTAGGAAGCATTATAACTTTCTGTAGATCTGCCGAAACTATCAGTTCATTTGGTTTTTCTTTCGATTCTGCATCCTTTACATACTCTCTCCTACCGGTAGTATATTTCATTTTGTGAGAGAAATACTCTGCGCACACTTCACAATCTTGCGTAGTATCTGGTTTATCGTGATTGGCTTCAGTCTTGTGAAGTTCATATGAACAACACTGAAAACATTCTTCGCATCCAAGCTGTGCAAACGATATATTCAATTTTGAGACTTCTTGACGATAGAGCTCATAAGATCCTTCAGCTTGAGGATTCTTTGCTTTGTAATCATTATACATCATTACAATAGAAATATCTGATGGCAGGTATAAACGATTGGGCGCATGTTCTCGACGATAGTAAGATATGGTAGGGCGAAAAGAGTTGATGTGTGCAATAATCGGTTGTTTGTCAATAAAGTTTAGAGCTGGACGGTGTCCTCTCTTGTCTTGTTTGGGGGCAATAGCATTCTTATCAGTTCCTCTTACATTTTTCAAAACTCTATCATTGCTTTTGTCATACCCTAGTGTGGCCAGGAAAAAAGTTTTGCACACCTGCACTTCCAACCCATTCGAATCCCTCAACGTAGGTAATAATATGAGGTAATTGTTTACTTACTTCGGATATTAATGAATTCGATGCTGCACTGCACACTTACGACGACTTCAGTAAGACCGGCGCCAAATAATACACTATAGTCGTTTTTGAGGTTATGATGATTGTTGCTTATAATAAACCATTGCTAATTGTGTCCTATCTGTCACATATGACATGTTAGGTGTTACGTACTATAACAAATTACAAGTCTATCTGTCCTATCTGTTCCGATAGGTCAGTTTAGCTTTGGAAGAGTCAGATAGGACACTGTGCTTAGTAATCTGCTTTCAGTTGTAACATAGGACAAGAAATACCACCACATTCTGCTATTTAGTGAATAGATAGGACAGTCTAGCTTTGAAAAGGAGTTAGGAAATGCTTGACTCTCCCAGACTATCACTTTAGGACAAAAATTGAAATTTGTCAGATAGGACCTTTCAGCTTAGCACGGCAGAATTGTACTGGACACGTCAAGATCGTTACGACGGTCGACCCCTTTCCGCGACTGCTAAACGCCAAGTCGAGTGCCCGTCCCGTAAATACCCTGTTTGTTTTCACGACCAGCCAGAAGGCAGGCCGAAATTCAAGTCCTTAACCGTGAATTCTATTTTCAAGACCAGTTCATGGTTGCCGATCACGTCCATTTATAGCTGCCATTTTGTACCTTGTACACGACCAGCTACGGCTGAGTTGAAAGCACGACCCTTTCGTAGGAGTCGAATCTCCCGTTTGAGAATTCATGTAGTTGCGTCTTATACACCATCCCCAGTAAAATTTGTATCCCTATTGACCAAATATCTTGACCGTGAATTTTATGAACATAATTTAGTCATAATGTGCACTTACCTGAATTTTATTCCGTCGAATGTCTTGATTAATATTAGCCGCTAATCTTTCGTGAAGTTCCAACCGACCATATAGTTTGATTCATTATTTTTTGATACGCGAACTAATACAGACACATATAAGTTTCAAAACCGCACTTCTATCCATTATATTGTAAATACATTCCGCAATCTTTCATATTTTTGTATGTAAATATATTATGCACATGTTAATGTTTTCTTTGCTGTTGTAAAAAGCATCATATTTCATTTTATGTTCAATATACGTATTTATTCCTTCACCAATTGTTATAATCTTAATCCCCATGTACCCTGTACAAAAGAGCACCCGTGGGTTTATGTAATTTTCCCTAATTACTAGCGAATACATATTTTACAAATTACCTTCCGAAAGTTCAAGTTTTCACTTCAAAACAATCAGTCTTTACACAAACTATTATTTGACATCAGTGTAAATACTGAAGCTGATAAGGAAGTTGCCTGTGGTAAGTTGCGATAACGGTGGTGAATCAAGGTTCCACTTATCGTTATTAGGTGTCACCAGCGTTCTCCGAGCGACGTTCGAAGTGATAAGAGATTTTACCCCACAAAAAGGTAATTACCGACCCAGACACCCAGCAGCTAGTAAAAGACACAGAAATATTACAACTATTACCAACATTTTGCCGGTGATAAGACAATGATATATTACAAACGATTAACTGACTACAAACGTTTTATCAAACAGTACACGGGTCAGTTACCCTTTTATACGTACACCCCGCGGTCCGAAAGAATTTACGCGTATCTACTAAAAGGACTACATAGTGACGTTGAGGCGAGCGAGGTGAAACTAGAACTGATAGAATCGGGAGTGCGGGGATATTTCTGATCACAGTCCCTAAGGGAATTACGCTAAAAGACATTGCGACTAAAGCGCGATATATCCAACGGGCGCGAGTTTACTTTGAGCATCACCTCTCAAAAAAGGAGGTCACGCAGTGCAAGAAATTCCAGGAGTGGGCGCACGCCACGGCGAATTGCTATCTAAATGTGATCCGCTGCGTCAAATGTGCCGGTAACCACAGGTCATTTGAATGTAAAAAAGGCCCGAGCGGAGCCCACAATCTGCTGCAATTGTAAAGGAAGCCATCCGGCGTCGAGCATCACCTGCGAATACTACCAAAAAGCAGTGGAATTGAAAAATAGACGAAACACCGCTGCGGCCCTCTCCAAAAAAGCGGATAGGCAGCAGTCTTTCAAACCGGAACCCCAGCCGCTTACAAACACCGATCCTAATATGCATGCATCATTCGAAGCGAACTTAAATTACACAAATAGGATAGCTAATACCTTTAAGGCAATCAACAATATAGTCAACCTAAAATGGTTAGCAAACAAGCTAGATGAATTACATGGAAAAATGAAGAAATGTGGCATATGCTAAATTGATAAGTGAATTTAATAAGCAACATGTCCCTTAACTTACTTCAATGGAATTGCTATGGCATCGCCGAAAAAATGGGCGAATTACAAGCAGCGGTGCAACGATGGGGAATCCAAACAGCTGTACTTCGTGATACGCGCACTGAAACGGAGCACTTACGACGTAATGATGTCCACGGGGGGGCGTGGCTGTGCTCATCCGGAGTGACGTGCCCTACAGACGAATCCATCTGCGCGACGAAGTCCTGCGCAATACTGAAGTCGTTGCGGTCCAGTTCCAGGATGAAACGGTGGCGTTCTACAACGGTCCAAGAAAGAAACTCTCCGCCCTGGAGCTGGATGCCTTATTCTCCTTGGGGCGCAAGGTTGCAGTTGTGGGTGACTTTAATGCGACGCACACGACCTGGAATTGCAATCGTAATAATGCCAGCGGCAATGTCCTAAATGACTACATCAACAAAAACAATACGGGCAGTTGCGGACCACGCCATCCCGACAAAGCGTACCAACCCGTTCCGGCATGATGAATTAACGCAGGACATCGTAGACCTTAGCAAACAGCGTAATCGGATAAGAAAGAAATTTCAACGCACGAGAGATCCACAACACCGGATGCATGCCAATGCTATTACTGCGCAGATCAAGCTCGCGATTCAGGACCACCGTAACAAGACATACAATGACCGCCTACGTAGAATAAACTCCAGAGACGGATCCATATGGCGACTTAATAAATATTTTCGCTCTGAGAGGCAACGAATTAACCTGTTAGAAGACCTTGATGGTACACCCGTCTTCCGAGGCCAAGATATTGCTGACAGGACAGCTGGCGCTTTCGAAGAGTATCATCATACCTCGACAACAACGCCCCAAATCGAAGTCACTAGTTCAATACACCATATCAGATTTTTTCCTGCAAAACCCGGTAAACCCCACTTCAACGCATCAATTTCCAACCTCACCTAAACAGATCAAAAAACTCATCGCACTTAGTCCCTCACTGAAAACACCGGGTGCTGATGGCATCCAGAACATTCTCTTAAAAAACCTTTCCCGAAAATCACTGGTACAGCTAACATATATTTATAATGCAGCAATAAAACTTCATCACTTTCCCACCTCCTGGAAAATAGCCCGTATCGTTCCAGTGCTAAAGCCTGCTAAAGATCCCAAAAGAGCCTCTAGCTACAGACCTATTTCGCTTCTGCCCAACTTGTCAAATATTTTCGAAAAACTTGTATTTCAACACCTAAATCTTTTTATAACCGACAACGACCTACTGCCCCAGGAACAATTCGGGTTTAGGCTCGCGTACTCTACCAACCACCAAGCTGTCAGAGTTCTAACGGATATGATCTCCGCTCTAAACGTGAGGCAACACACGGCCTTGGCCCTAATAGACTTGCAGAAGGCTTTTGACACAGTTTGGACGGATGGACTCCTATATAAGCTCATTAAATATGGTTTTCCACCGCCGATGGTTACAATTCTTAGGAGCTACCTAACATCGAGAACCTTCTTCATCAAGATCGACAGCCACTGCTCCAGACCTGTTGCCGTCCCAGCAGGAGTCCCACAGGAGTCGGTCCTAGGGCCCGTCCTCTTCAATATATATACGTCAGACATCCCTAGCTTTCTGGACACCAAATTGGCAATGTACGCGGATGACACGGCCGTCTACACGCATTGCAACGACCAGAACTTCGCCCTTCGCTGTATACAAAACCACCTACTACAGTACCAGAAATACTTATCCAAGTGGAAGCTGACGCCAAACCCCACCAAACCTACAGTAACCATCATCTCGAAACGAACAAACTCCGTACGCATATTCCGATATCCAACGCTAAACAATCAGCCGCTAACTCCTGAAAACACCGTCAAATACTTGGGCATTCAAATAGACAACAGACTTACGTTTAAGCAGGCCATCCTCCAAAATGTGGCAAAGACTACAGCTGCAACAAACAAATTGAGATTTATATTGCTCAACCGCAATCTAAGCCAATAAAATAAATTGCTGCTATACAAAGTGGTCCTGAGACCGATCATGATGTACGGCGGTCAGTGCTGGGGCAACGTCGCGAAATGCCACATTCATAGATTGCAGACCCAACAAAATAAGTGCCTGCGACTAATATTGGGAGCGGACCGTCGAACAAGGACACAAAGTCCACATGAACGAGCCGGAATTGAGTACGTGAACGACTTCATCCTACGGGCTGCGAGAAAGTTTTACCAGGCAACGCGGCATCATGAAAACACACATCATCACAAAAAGCGTTCTTGTACAGAGACATAATTTGGCAAAAAACCCACAATTACACAGCACAATATTCTCTTACACTGTAAGGCAAAACGGCGCCTAAGGTATTCCTTTGTTTTCAGGAACCAGGAAATAAGTTTGGCCCTCTCGTACAGAAAAAATAGTAGACGATTTGACAGTATCGTACGGCTATGTTGTCGTAATGTGTTCGAAATCAGGAAAATTGGCAATCTCATTGTATGCAAATTTTATAAATTCCGTTCTACTGCCTTACGTCGAGAGGAACGAATTCCTGTTAATTGTTGACTCCTGGGGTGGTCAAACTAATGGACAGATTTATGACGAAGATTTTATAAATGGTAGAGGGGAACCAACATGTACTTTAAAGATTATTCCTCCAAAATGCACTCCATTACTACAGCCGTGCGACGTTTATTTCTATCGACAAGTGAAACAATTCATTAAAAGACTACAGAACTGCACCTATCTTTTGCAAAATCAACGAGAAATATCTTCACGAGAAGATGGCATAAAAATACATTCGCTGTTACATCGTCAGATATCTGCCCCTATATTTCAACCTATGTTGAAATACGCATGGTTTGCATCAGGATTAACGGCTGAGCGAAGTGGTTTTCTTAACATAAATCAAGTTTGTTTCGAATTAGATAGTTTAAAACAAAATTGTAATTGCGGTTTACAATCGTTTATTCAATTTTCGCATTGTAGAAAATGTCATCCACACCTACAGCTACCCGCGAAAGTATTCGTCCAGGTAAAAAAATCGCTTGTTTTACAAATAGAAGATAAAAAACGATTTCTTTCGCCACAAATCGATCACTAACGACCAGAACGGCTTAAATGTGGAATATTTCTCTAATAAGTTAATTATGAACAAAGTTACAAGCATTGAAGTAGGTATGGAAAAATTTACCTCTCCTTTGTGGTGAAAGTTGAATTAAATTTGTGTCACTAAAAGAAGGAGTATGATTTGTTCATCCAAAATCCAAAATTTCAATTGATTATCTGCAGCGGCGAAAATCGCGTGCGAACCCTCTGTAACGCGAGTCGCACGCTATTTGTAAAACAAACGATTTTTTTACCTAGACGAATACTTTCGCGGGTAGCTGTATGTAATGTTGAAAATTCAAATAATTCAATTATAATCCTAGATCAGTGGAATTAACGAAAATACAATTAAATGTTATAAATTTCCCATATTTACTCTTAAAGAAATATTTGTAAAATCTGTTGTTTACTTTAACCGAATACGTTAATAGTTATTAGATTATAATCTAATGCAATCAACCAAAATAAATTATATCATACTAATTACTGATATTTACGTTCACATATTATGCAGCTATTTAAATAATATTACCAACAGTCTGTATCAATCAAAGTTTTATTTGTAGGTATTATCATTATCATTGTGATATTTAATTCGAAAAAAAATGCAAAAAAAATCAGCTGTAAGATTCGTACGCGGGTACGACGATTACAAGTCAAGCGCCTTACCACTACACAATTGCGCCGAGCTACCATCGCATCGCGCGTTTTAGTATTTATAGAAACTGTTGTATTTACGCGACTTATTTTGGGCTCTAAAAAATTAACATCTGGCCATCTATGGCTAATATTTTACAAAAGTACTCCAAAGACTCCCTACTATCAACTGACAAAACCAGGACCAAATCTGAGCTCAACATTTGGCGGGTTCTCCTTGTCAGACATAGTGTAGTGCCATTGTATTGATTTGTGTCGCTATACTATCTGAAATCACCATATATGTTGATAAATATCTAAATCAAATTTTAAAACTTAAATTGTACATATATATATACGAAAATTTAATCCATGTAAACAAATAAGAAATAATGCGAGACTTTAGAGTTTCGACAGTTATGTCGAGGGAAAGAACCTCTTTTAAGTGATAAATAAACTTCTGCTCCTTGCTGAGTTTGACCAGGACCAAGGGCATAGGAGCCTTGTCTCTGGTTCTGCGCATTCGGATAACGCATTCAGGGGAAAAGCCCCTCTCACGAAGATCATTGAAGATCTCTTTCTCGCCGATCTCAACCGGAACATCTCTGAAGACAACGTTCAGAAGCTTTTCAGAAGGCAACTGATAAGTGTGGTAGGGTATCTGATCGACAGAAAAGAACTTTGTGATGGCATGATAGTCGGCCTCAGAGGTAGGAAATATTCGGATTCCATCCGGGACGTTTTGCACCTTCAGAAAGTTTAAACCTCTGCGCTTTATTTCGGAGCTTACTTTGGCCCATTTTGCCTTATCGCGCAAGACAATTGGGGGGGATCTTATCCCCCGGTACGACCGCCGATGTTTTTACTAGCGTTGGAGCAGAAGCCTGAGCAGAGTCCGAAGATCTGCGATTACGGGAAGGCGAGGAAGGAAAACGCCTAGCCTGTGAGGGTATGTTCTGAGTGGACCTCTGAGAGTCCATGATTTCTATTTTGTCCAAGTTATCTAGTACCTGGAACCTGTCCGTGAATGAGGTACCACGATCGTTTGGTTGGGAGTCCCTCGACGTGGGACCCTCGTCATCATTAGAAGCATGAACCTGGGCGATCGTTTGAAATTTTCTAGAAGGTGTAGCAGAAGGAGAAGAGCTTCCCTTTCGCTTTGTACCTGTTTGAGACTGTATAGTTCTTATAAGAGAGGACGTAGAGCAAAAGGATGTATCCATGTTCTTCGTCTGCAGCAAATTAATTGACAAGATTTCTATTTACCGATTTATTCTTTCTCTTCATGATTAGTAGTCTTTGTAGGTTCTTGATCTGCTTTATGATTTCGTCCTCTGTGAGCTCTTTATATTCGGGAGAGGAATTTTCCTTACGAGGGGTGGGAGTGTCGTCACTATTATTGTTTTCATGTGGAGTAAGAACATATCTATCACCTTCTGATGTTTGGTTTTCTTTTGCAGGAGAGTTCTTCGTTTTTGTAGGAGTTCTATTCATGCTTCCGGGGCGAGAAAAGCCGCAGGAACAACCCGCGGCAGCTCACAAGAGGCAGTCCCAGAAAGGAAGAGCACAGGTAAGTAAAAGAAAAGAGCACAGCCAAGGTATAATAAAAAATAATAAAAGTCGCGGAGAAGGCCGCAACGACCACGTCGTAATTGATAAAGAAATATCTGTTTTAATTTAATTGTTAAGAACAAGCAGTGTATAAATAAAATAGACGATCACAGATTATTAATTTAAAAAGACTAAAGTCTGTTAAATATGTAAAAACGAGTGTATAAGGACAACAAAACAGATTAAAATGATAAATATATAAATAAGGCAGATTTAATTTCTGCTATATCTCCAATCGCTTTAATAATAATTAGAATGATTAAAAACAATATTGAAAAATTTTATTTAATAAAATTTCTATATACTAAAATGTATGAGAGAATTTATTTCAATAAAATCCGGCGTAAAACGTTTTTAAAATTGATAAAAGTATATAAATGTTCGGTCGGAATATATTTATTCGTATAGTTTTCGCAATATAAAGATCGAAAAGGAATCCGTCTAAAAATGGCATAAAAAATGCGAAGAACGGCACAGATCTATCTTACAGGGGAACACAGGTAGCGGGGCGGGGTCTTATGCCCACCCAACGCTAACGCTGGTTCCCACCGATGCCGACCGACCGACTACCAGACAGAGATGGAGATATACCTTCTTAGTGTTTCGAGTCCGTAAAATTGTTTTAAAAATTTTCACAAAATGAAATTTTTCCTGTCTTAGACCCTCAAGCCCTTGGAATAATGACTGAAAACGTATTAGATACGTTGTTGTCTTCACGGGAATCGCTGAATGAAGAAATTTCAGCTTGTCAATTAAGTGTTATTCTAATTAGAGAAATTAGAATAGTAGAAAAATATTTATTACCAGCGACTTAACAGCCGATTGAACGGCGCTGGGACGTCACGTAGGAAGAAGGGTAAGTTAAGCGGCTTCGCTGGTCGGAGTAGAGTGGGGAGAGTTGAATATCTCGGCTGATTGGCGCTAATTAGGCCCGACGTGGCCTGGGCGGGGCACAAGGGAGTTCTTTTCAATGTAAGTTTTTCTCTTTTCACTACTTGTGGTATTTTTAATAAAAAATCGTTGTTTAGATGTTAATATATTCTTTGAAGCGCTCAGAGGCGTTTCTTATTAATTTACTGCCAATCAGGAAAGTATAAATGATGATGAAATAATCGTGACAGAGCACGTGAAAAATCGGCCGACCGGTACGACGAACGGACTCGGAATTACTACTAAAGTCGCCGGAGGTCTTCATTTTCTCTTCCGAGGCCGAACGATTGTTCTTAAGCCCCTTTGTCTCTTTGATAGCTCCTTCTAAGCTGGATGTTTGTGAATTCTGATGATGATCCTCTCAGTCCAAGGCGACCGAATTGGAGATGATATTGTCCTCTTAATTGTCTTCCTCTGCGTCCACTGCACGGGCACGGCGAACGTTGACCATAGGCGGAGGCCTGTCGGGGTCCAGATCGGCAAGTCTGCTAACGAGAGGATTTCCTGATCTTGCTATACGTTCTCGTGTCTTGATTGCTAGGCTGATGATGTACCTTCTCATTGATGGTATCCCAAGGTCGTCGCGTAGCTGTTGGTTGCGAACGAACCATAGTGCCCCTGTTATTAACCTCAGGACACCATTCTGCAAGACTTCTAGCTTTTTCAGGTGACTCTTCGCCATGTTCGACAAGGGCAAGGCCCCGTAAGTGACAATTGGACGCAGGAAAGTGAAGTATATGAGAATCTTGATTCTTAGAGATAGGTCGGTCTTGGCACAGAGAAGAGGATAGATGTAACTCTTGGCCGCGTGGAACTTTTCGACGACTTTGCCCACATGCGGTCTCATTGTGAGGCGGGAATCTAGGACAGCTCCAAGATATAAAACTGATGAGCTCCACGGCAGTCTGAAATCGTCTAGAAAGATGTTGTCCGGTGGAGAGCGTAGTCTGTTCGTGAAGCGGACCGCAATACATTTTGAATGATTTATTTTTAGGCGCCACCTGGAAGCCCAGGTCAAGAACTCATCCAGCGATTGCTGTAATCTGTTGCGCAAGATATCTTCGTTCGCGTCAACGGTTTAAAGGGCCGTATCATCCGCGTACATGGCGAGCTCCACTCCCTCAATTCTGGATCAGATCATACATGTAAATTTTGAAGAGACTAGGGGCAAGAAGAGACCCCTGAGGTACTCCAGCTGCTAAGGGTCGCTCGGAAGAGATAGCGGCATCCTGCCGTGTGGAGAAGGTCCTATTGTGGAGGTAGGATCGAACAATCTTTACAATCTTGGGGTTTATACTACCCGCCAACATCTTGTGAATCAGCCCATCGTGCCACACAGTATCGAACGCCCTCGCTATGTCCAAAAATACCGCGCCTAAGGTTTGTCGTCTTTCCAGGGTGTTACGGATGGCTTCTGTGAGACGGAAAAGTTAGAATTCCGTAGATAGCCCCTCGCGGAAGCCGAATTGTTCATCTTGAATTACTTCTCTGACGAATAGTTCTTCCATTAGGGGGCGAGGACGATGGCTTCCACCACCTTGCCAAGACAAGATATTAAAGATATTGGTCGATAGTTTTGCGGGAATAGTGGGTCCTTGTTTGGTTTAACTAGGGATACCACGATGGAATGTTTCCACGCCCTTGGAAAGTGTCCCAATCTCAAGGTAGCATTCGATATGGTAGCTGGCTGATGACATTCGACGGAAGCTTCTTGAGGGCTGAGTTGATAATGTGATCACTACCAGGCGCTTTACCCGTTTTAAGAGATTTGAGGATTCGAGAGACCTCGTCGATGGACGTCGGTGTAAGATCTTCGCCTTCCAGGAAATGGAGATTGTTCAGAGATTCCTTTCTTCGTCGGAATCCTCCTCACACGCGGCTTCGTGGACTGACTGTAGGTGGGCCGCTAGCAGCTCCGCTTTCTCCGCAGGAAGGTACGTTATGCCGCCTGGGCCCTGCATAGGCTTAATGTCCTCCGGCCTATTCTTGTTCCACTTTAGGGCTTTTGCCATCTTTCAGAGTGAGCCGTCTGCTTGTGATAGGGTGGAAACCTTATTCCACCATCTTTGCTCCTTAAATTCTTTTAAAGCCTCTCGCAGTTTTCTGGACAGAGCGTTAGAAACTCTAATGTCCGCCGAATAATCAGTGCGCTGAGCGCGCTTCTTTGCCCTCCTTCTATCCCAAAGTAGGACTTTAATAGATTGAGGAAGCCATCTCTCCTTCTCGATTCTCTTAAACGATGTCGCTTGGGTGATACCTTCGGACATATTTTTTGTTAATTTAGCAGCAGCGCTTTCAAGTGAATCAATGTCTAACAGCTCATTTTCTTTTGTAGTTATAAAGGACGCCAAATTGGACTCGAAGGCCCTCCAGTCCACAGAGCGACGCAAGGACTCATCAGCGGACCCAATCCCCGCCCCAAAGGAGATGAAAATAGGATTATGATCCGAGGACAGATCCGATAAAACTTGAACATCAATGATGGACGGGATGTTTTTCGAGACAGCAAAATCTAAAATGTCCGGCCTGACGCCGGGACGAAAAAACGTCGGCCCGTTCGGGGGTGAACAGAGACTGGAATGGTGGAGAGATTATTGAATAGTCTCCTCCCATACGGATTCGTGATTCTGCATCCCCACGAACTGTGCTTGGTGTTAAAGTCACCGGCCGCCAGGGCCAACCCAAACGGCGTCCGACTTCAGCGATACGCAGACCAACTGGAACTCCAGGTCGACGGCTCATGGGAACCAACCATATTCCCAACTACAGGCCAACCAAACGTCATCGACATCATAGTCACTAAAAACACCACCCTGGCTCATGAACTCATAGTCAAACATGAGATGTCATCCGACCACGACCCAGTGCTTCTCTTACTTGGAGACGCTGCAGGCATACCAGAAGTCCCGCAATTTAGAAATATCGTGTCTTGGCCGGCCTTCAAAGTACACCTGGCCTGACATCTTAACCCTATTGGACGAATCAACACTAAGGAAGAGTTGAACACGGCTGTCGATCGCCTCACAAACCGCCTGTCTGATAGCATCAAATATGCTACCAATAGGAAGCCCATCACTGATCCAAGAGCACACATCCCAAGGACAATTAAAGACCTTATAAGGGAAAAGAACCGCGCAAGACGCCGCTGGCAGAGAACCTACGACCCGATCCACAAATCCGAGCTGAATCGACTTACGCAGCAAGTCAAAGATGCTCTCAATGGACTCCGCAACGAAAGATGGAACGACCTGATCGATAGAGCATCGGAATCTAACTCAACCTTCTGGAGAACTGTGAAAATTCTCAAAAACAGGAAAACCACGACGCCAGCCATTCAAATCGCGCAAGGGTTAGCTTTCACCGATGAAGAGAAGGCAAAAGCGTTTGCCGACGCTATTGAGGCGCAATGCAGCCCCATTTACGAAAACGTCAACTTTGAACACATGATCCGCATAAACCGGATTGTCAACACGCTGGAAGACGAGGTTGACAATGATGAAATCAGACCTGCAACTCGACAAGAGGTCAAAGGAGCACTGAGCAGACTCAAACCAAGGAAAGCTCCTGGACAGGCCGGCATACCTAACAAGGCACTTAAAAGCCTGCCGAGAAAAAGGATCGCCGCCGTGGTGAACATCTGCAACGCCATGCTGCGCTTACGCCACTTTCCACCCCAGTGGAAGATAGCAAGCGTAGTAATGATCAAGAAGCCAAACCAGCCACCAAGTTACCGATCAATCAGTCTTCTACCAGCGCTAGGAAAGATAGCAGAACGCATCAGCAACGCTCGGATTCTAGACCAGGTCGAGGACCTAAACATCATTCCGGACGCCCAGTTTTGTTTCCGGGCCGGGCACGACACAACCCTACAAGTCCTACGGCTTGTAGAACACGCAAAAGCAGGCTTCAACCTACACGAATACACCGGCGCGGTGTTTCTAGACGTCTCAAAGGCCTTCGACAAAGTCTGGCACCAAGGCCTTCTCCACAAAATGCATCGAGCAGGAATATCCATTGGAATAGTACGACTAACCCGGTCATTCCTCCTCCAAAGAAAATTCCAAATCAAGTACGAGAACATACTATTCACGGCCACGGCTATAACGGTAGGAGTTCCCCAGGGACCAGTTCTGTCTCCATTGCTATTCTCCATCTACGCATACGACATCCCAACCCCCTCCCCCTCCTCCCCAAGCAAATATTGGAATGTTTGCGCTGACGACACCTGCGTCTTCGCCAAGTCTATGGACGCCAGAATCATAGGCGCCCGACTTCAAGAATCACTAAGACAACTGGACCAATGGTATACCGACTGGAGAATCCAAATCCAACCAGCGAAAAGCGAGGCCGTTCTTTTCTCGAGGAGCGGCAGAAGAAGACGCAAACACGGACAACCCGAAGAATTAAGAATCCAAGGAGGCGTGATACCCTGGCGCTCGGAAGTCAAGTACCTGGGAGTCAAACTGGACGTCCGGCTAACGTTTGAACCCCACGTCAAATTCGCCACGGACCGGGCGAAACAACTGGTAGGCGCCTTCTACACCGCGCTAAATCGAAGGAGTAAGCTCGACCCATCATGCAAGGTGAGGCTATACCAAACAGTCATCAGACCCTCCATGCTGTACGCTTCCGCCGTCTGGGGAACTGCGGCCAACTGCCACTTGAAGAAACTACAGACTGTCCAAAACCGAATCTTACGCATGGCCCTGGACGCCCCCTGGTATGTCAGCAACGTCACTATCCACGAGGACACCGAAACAGAAACGGTAGAAGATTTCATCAAGAGGACCGCCGAGAAATTCTTCAATAGAGCAACGACCCACGAGAACCCTCTCGTCGAAGAATGCGTGAACTACGACCCCCACATAGATTGGACATACGGGAGACCCAGGATGATCCTCAACTAATGCACACCGAAAACACACAAACGTGTGTAGACAAGACAAATCCCTAAAGCCAACCCCCACGAGAGGTTAACCAGCCCCAAGAGGTGGACGCCAACGTCAATGAAGACCACAACAAAGAGGACGGAAGAGTTAGAGGGCACAGCCCAGGTACTCTGCAGAACGAATACACAAGACAAGACAAGACATTTCGTGGATCAGTGAGTGAGTAGTATTCTGAGTCTGTCTTCCGTCGAGGGTGGTCGACTCTATCGAGCTCTGTCTCGATTTTCAATCAGATTCCAATTAGACTCCAATTAAGAAAATTTTACTATCGTGAATTACGTCACAGAGTGCACAAGGTTCCGTTTATTAAATATAGACGTGAGGCAGGCTCTAAATTTCAATGGACGTAAAGAACACATGCCTTGTGTTAGCCCGTCGGCTAATTAATTAATTATCAAGGCAATCTCCGGATAGAATCCTCTGAGATTCTTTAATTAATTTCTCCGACGACCACTCTACGCATCTAGCGAAGAATGTCCTCGCGACGACGTCCCGGCGCGTTGCCTGTCGGCATTTAAGTCGCCGGGAAATAAAATTTAGCGCTAATTTCCAATTTTAATTGGAATTTTTTAGCAAACTAGCGATTTGACGGTGTTCATTCGAACAATATTTCATATCTGACTTCCTGCCATTTCGGCAGTATGTAATATTTGAACTGAAATCTTCTAATTGGTTTTTTCTAATTCCGCCGAATAATCAGAATACGCTGAGAGATCTTCTTTCTCTGTTTCCCAAAGTAGGACTTTATTAGATTGAGGAAGCCATCTCTCCTTCTCGATTCTGGGAAACGATGTCGCTTGGGTGATACCTTCGGACATATTTTTTGCGATTCCATAAACATTTTTTTGAATCAATTTTTATTCAGCTCATTCCATTTGCTAACATTTGAACAAGGAAAAAATTGAATATATTTATCTCCAGTCCACAGAGCGATAAAAGGACAGATTTCTTAGCGGATTAAATATTTCGCCCCAAAAAGATATCGTTAATTTTATCGATTAAATCGATAAAATAGAGATTTTTGAAAACGGATTTTTTATCTCTTAATCGAAGATATGTACGTCTAGGTGAATAGGGAGACCGGGGTTAGTTTGGTGAACACGGGTATACAATGGACAGATTATTGAATTTCTCCTCCTGTTTTTTAACTTTGTGAATTCTGCATCCCCACCAACTGTTCTTGGTGTTAAAGTCACCGGCCGCCAGGGCCAACCCAAACGGCGTCCGACTGTCAGACCAACTGGAACTCCAGGTCGACGGCTCAGTTGCAAATGGACACGGCCATATGTCCAACCATATTCCCAACTACAGGTAAACTAAATTTTTTCGACATCTTGTTATAAGATTTGTTAATTGGCTATGATTTTAACAATTATGATAATGTCTAAAGTACCACTAAATAAGAGTTTACTTAAAGATAATGTGTATACCAGAAGCGGACGTAGAAAACATGTCTTGGCGGCAGACGGGGATACACCTGGACTGACATGTCCATTGGACGAATCAACACTAAGGAAGAGTTGAACACGGCTGTCGATCGCCGGACAAATCTCATTCTATTTCAAATTATCTTATTTTATATGTATGTCTATTGTATTCTTGCGATTTGCAAGGACTCAGAATACAAATAAATCTTCTTTCTCTGTTAAACACAGGCGGTCGGTATTCGTGAGAGACGGCTCTAGCGGTACACTGGGATAAAGGCCCCCACTATCCGCGCGAGACAGTTGACGCAAATCTGCGATTCCATAAACATTTTTTTGCGACATTTTTTATTCGCATTCCATTTGCTAACATTTGAACAAGGACAAAAAAGATTGAATATATTTATCTCCTATACATAGAAAAGAGATAAAATAAAAAGATTTCTTAGATATATTAAATATTTCGGCAAAAAGATATCGTTAATTTTATCGATTAAATCGAAATAGAGATTTTTTAAAACGAATTTATTTATCTCTTAACCGAAGATATGTACGTCTAGGTGAATACAATAAGACTGACCTTAATTCTCAACAAATAAACTAACTATCTCTAGTACGTGACAATATGTGAGATTTGTATTATATGCGATGTTCTCGGGATGATCATGTTACTCCTCCCAACCTAGAAAGGATCTTGAACTCCGGAAAGATCCTGGCTTTGGTTTCCTGGAATAGCCGTTGTTTGTTTCGCTTTACAAATTAATTTTATTTTTCTATAGCAAAATATAATGATTACAATTATAATTATAATACTTGAAAATGTATAATTCATATATGAAGAATTCTTAGTCACTTTCTCTAATTCTGGAATTTTTTGATTCTGTACAGTTTGCTGTAATTTTTCAAAATCTTTCATATTTATTTTATTCAATTTTATAGAATTTTTGTCACATTATAAATGTTTAACTCTAACTTAGGTAAATTGAAGATTTCTCCTCTTAATAAGTTTTCTTGAAAAATAAACTTTTCATTATTAATTCTAATTGAACAATTATTATCTATGTTAACACATTATTTCTAACAGTTACTATACCTACTTCATTACAATTATAATATATATTAACACTATTTGGTGTATAAAATAATAGGTCTTTTTTGACACCGAAGTGTATTATTTTCTTGGCGTATGTAAATACAATAATGCAATTTTTCCCAAACGCCAATTATTTAAACATATTTTTATATAAAAATATGCCGTCCCGAAGTGGAGTCGAACCACCTTGTAGGGCTATCGCGGCTCTACCGCAATCCGTTGCGACCATCGGGGGCTTCGACTACACAAGTAAACTTCACAAATATATGCGAACGAGATGTTATAATGACCTAGGATAGGCAACATTTTTGACACCGAAGTGTATTATTTTCTTGGCGTATGTAAATACAATAATGCAATTTTTCCCAAACGCCAATTATTTAAACATATTTTTATATAAAAAATCAATTCGTTTGGGAAAAATTGCATTATTGAAAATAATAGGTCTCCACGTCCAATTTGTTGAACTAGAGTCTCTTCTAGATTCTAGATGCACTTTGATCTTCGAACACGTATCTTGATTTTTCAATAAGTTTAACAGGCAATCTTCTAAAGGGAACGGAACACCATCGCAGATGTGTACTCGTATATCTTCTAATTTCGGACAAGATGCGATTCTTGAACTGTATGTACTATCATCGATTAACAAGTACGGTTTAGATATTGGGATAATACAGTTGTTGTAAGGTACGGAATGGATATAAAAGAAATTATAAATAGATTGATATAACATCGGAACTGATATTTTGAATATTATTTCGTTGTTCTCCATATAATTTCTAATATTAAAATATAAATAATAATTGTATGTATTGCGGAGCTTTAGTAATTGATGGGGGATGTATAAGGAATTTAATTGGTAAATTATTTCCCTTATTTCTTTCGTTGACATAATTGAAGGGTGTAGTTTACCCAAACTTGAAAATACAATGGTATCTTGAATTTCGGATAACACATTATACATTATGTTATTATTTTGCATTATTAATTATTTCGTATTTTGTAACATTTGGTAAAATGTTATTTGTTCCAATGTGTGAGCTATTTCTTTAATTTTGACACTAATTCTTTGTTGATTTTCTCGAAGTTCGTTGAACGTCTCCGTTAAACGTGCAGATATAGATTTGAGGATGGAAATACTCCATTTTTGCTGAAGATGAAGCTTTTCTTGATTTTTCTGCAAGATACGAATAGCATGATCGATTCTTTGTTTTTCGTGATGATCCATTATACCAAATAACCAATTTGCTGCACTGCCTACTGCATCCAATGGTGATCGTTTATTCCTTATAAACTCAGGAAATATATTTTTTAACTTAAGTTCTGTCTGTTTTACACTACGAGCAGCTAGCGTAATTAAACTATATATAGATTTTGATTGACTTTCATCAAGGTGTTTTGTAAAGTTTACTGGTATTCTAATATTATTTATATGATCATAACATACGTTAACATAAGGTTTAGTTTTCCCATATTGTACCTGTCCAATAGCTTCTTCTAACGTTTGCGGCTTTAGCGGCTTTAGATGCACTTGTATATCCTCGGGAAGGTTTAGTAGATAAACTTCTAATGCATTTTGGGCGTAAATAATCGCTCGCTGTGGTTTATGTTCTACGTTCGCTGTTTGTGCTAATTTCGTATTTAATTTTGATAATAGGTCTTCTAATATATGTCCGAATGATATTGGATCTTCTTTAGGATGCATTCGTGTGTTATTAAATTCTTGTACCAATTGACCGAAATCTCTTTTGTCGCTAAAATAGCTATAAATCGCCTCTTTGACTTTTGCCCAGGTGTCTAACTCGTTTCGGGAACAAATTAATGATTTCGCACGATCTCTAAGTTTGCTTAAAATTGTTTGAAATATTATACTTTTGACGTAGTTATTGTTGAAATATTTTGTGCAAATTTTCTCGCATGCATTGACAAATAAATTTAGCCCACTTGTTTCGCCATTAAATGTAGGGACTGCTTCTAGTTCTGTTCTGAATTGTTGATAATTGATTTCTGCCATCTCGTCGTGTATGTTCAAATTTTCTAAACTTTCTAACAATTCTTTCAGTTTGCGTGTGTTTGTTTGCGGGTTTTACCAATTAAAGCTAATGACAGGATTGTCACGTCGGGGAAAGGGGTGTATTATAAATAACACGGCTTTCAATAATTGAAAATGATTACAATAATCATGGTGAGCCGTATTGTAATCTAGATAGTACTCACTTTGCTTGCGTGGCTGGCAAGGTGTCTTCTTTTCTGCGGTTCCTTCAATTTCTCGATTCGGAAAACTCCTGACGTATGGAAATACACCAAATTTATCACTTCCGAAAATCTGTGGAGTAAATTCTACTGACTGCGCCAATTTTATCGATTAAATCGAAATAGAGATTTTTAAAAACGAATTTATTTATCTCTTAACCGAAGATGTGTACATCTAGGTGAATACAATAAGACTGACCTTAGCTTTAAACAAATAAACTATCTCTAGTACGTGACAATATGTGAGATTTGTATTATATGCGATGTTCTCAGGATGATCATGTTACTCGTTTAAGAAAGGATATTTGAATAAAGATAGAATTTTATGCGAATAAATTTTACATTATACAATAAAAAGATCTCGTTTTATACCGATTTATTTGAAATAAAATAGCTATCGTATTAAAAATTTTGAAATTAAATAATTTAGCGGCTCTGTCCGCTATTTTAAAAATTTTATAAATTAATAATAGTGATATTAGATTTTTCTAACGACCTATTGGTTGAAAACTTTTTCTTTTAGGAACCTTTTTAGTGTGTTGTTTTGTAAATCTAGCGGCTCTGCCCACTATTTTAGAATATTTCAAATTCGCCAATACTGATAATAGATTTCTCTAACGATTTTTTGGTGGAGATTTTTTCTTTTAAGATCTTTTTTAGTCTGGTGCCTCGTATTAAATAATTCAGCGGCGCTGCCCGCTACTTAAATTTAATCAATAGGATTTTAGATTTTTGCACCGACCTTTTGGTGGAGATTTTTTCTCTTAAGAATATTTTACTTAGGATTTCTAGTGTCTCGTTTTATTTATACATTGAATGTGTTTTATTAGAACTTCTTTAGTTCGTCGGTTCGTCGATTTTCTTATATATTGACTCACACATTGTGTGTGCTGATTTAATCTCAAACACTTTTAAGATATAGTAAATACTCTAAGTGATTCTTATGGATTGCGACGTGGTCGTTGCGGCCTTCGCTGCAAATACTATTTCCGGATCTTGTCTTATATATATAACCAAGGACTTTTGGGACATTTAGGTCCCACTAGGTGTCGGACCGTCGCCCGTCCATTTTTCCTAATCTTATTGGTCACATCTCGACTCACATTGCGGAATGTATCGAACACCTCCTAAAGTGACCCCTTCTTACTCTTCTCTTAAGCTTCCGGATTCGCCTGAAGCTGAATCTCAAGCGGATTTAGATAGCACGGTGATCCCCACAAATGAAGATCCAGACAAAGACAAAAATGACTCAGTCGAGTCTAAATCAAATTCGAAAAATGAGGAACTCTCTGATGATGAGATTTTGTCTCAAATCAAAAACTTCCAAGCCATACTCGAGAAGAGAAAATCAACAGAAACGACAAATAGGAACCTAAGTAAGGAATTCACCTCCGACGACGAAGGCTCTCAGCCTGATAGATCCCCAGTAAATATGGACACGTCTTTTTGCTCGACTTCTTCTCTAATCAACACTGTCCATAAAAATATGAAAGTCAAGTGTCTCACATTTCGGAGACTCAGTTGTCGGCGCAAGCGGATATAAATAATATATTTTCGGTTGACGTCTCAAATCGACACGGAACGATATGGACACATAGCAGCCACAGACTGTTGAAGAGACTCAAGAGCCCAGTAAGCAGGAAAAGCCAGGACAGAAAGGTCAAAAATCATCACCAATTTGCTTTGTTTCAAAGCTGACAAAAAATACATTAACTTCAAAAAGTACTGTGATAAAATATCAACTCATTATTACATGGAGTTCAGTGCGGATCGCACCTTTCATTATTATAAAAGCATGGAAGACTATAAGAATTTTATTAGCCAATATAAAGGCTTAATGCCATTTTACACTTATACCCCTAGAAAGGAAAAAAACACACGCCTTTCTAATAAAAGGACTGCATCCAACGGCAGAATGTGGAGATATAACGAATGAATTAAAAGAATTGGATGTTAAGGCTTTGAATGTCGTTAAATTCAAAAATACAAAATACCCTATCTTTATGTGTATTGTTGATAGGCAGACTACGTTGAAAGAACTTCAGACTAAAGCTCGCTATTTGCAACACACCAAAGTATATTATGAGCTGTATGTTAATGAAAAAGAATTAACGCAATGTAAAGTGTCAGCGCTGGGACCATGCGACGTCTAATTGCTTCCTTAAAGTAACATGTTGCGTTAAATATGCAGGTGATCACCGATCATTTGAATGCACTAAGGACAAAGAAACTCCGGCTAAGTGTAGCAATTGCGGCAAGGATCACCCAGCGTCCAGTCCGAAGTGTATATCAAGTAACTGGAGCTAAAAAATCAGAAGCTGGCAAGGAATAGAATAATTGCTGAAAGTAGGCATGCAAGAAAACCTGCATTTGTAGATGCCCCATTGCCAGCGAGAAATGCATGAAACGAGAATGCAGAAAATGTAACTGTACAGAACGCAGCACCAGTGAATAAACAGCGAAAAGATTTTCTGCCATTGGCAGGCAGAAGTGCTACGTGTGCTGGGGAAAATAGAGGAGTCGACTATGGCGGAGATGATGTAGGTGAAGGCCTAAATTCGATAAGTGCCATATCAAATTTAATGAAGGAAATTAATAGTATGTGCAACCTACGCTGGCTAGCCAGTGTATTGCACAAATTGACGGCTGCCATGCAGAAATGCAGGACTGTGGTAGATTATTGCAGTTGAAGAATTTAACAGCAAATACTCACACAAACTGCAATGCCCGTAAACTGCTTACTGTGAAACTGTGATAGAGTAGCAAAAAAGCTGCAAGAATTAACTGAATACCTGCAACGAAACAACGTGCAAATTGTCTTCTTGGTGGAGACTCGACTTGGTAGAAACTATACGCTATGCGTTAAGAGCTACCAAGTCGAGGAAAAACGGGGGCTTAATGCCCATGGTGGTGTTGCCATCCTGATCCGGTCCGATATTGCTTATCAACGCATCAAGGAGAACCATCCAGCATTGGAAAAGCTTCAGGTTGTGGCTCTAAGGCTGACAGACAACTCCGTGGTAGCAGCCTATTATAACAGTCCACAAAAGAGACTACAGCCACAGCAACTGGATGGTCTTTTTTCGGTCTCTAGAAAAGTGATTGTGGCCGGAGACTTCAATGCTACGCACAACAGTTGGAAGTGCCATAGGAACAACGTTAATGGGAATGTATTAAACAAATACCTACTGGACAGCGCGATCCTACTTTACCATCCACAGGAGGCTACACACTTCCCCGATAATGGTACAATGCCGAGTACCGTAGACCTCATTCTGGTGAATAACTACAGCCAAGTGAATGACGTATGCTGTGATGCTTTGCCGTCGGATCATGCGGCTATAAGGTTTACGTTAGGGGCAGTATGCGGAAATGATTACCGACGGACTGTATATGACTACGGCAGGGCCAACTGGCTGCTCTTTCAGAAAATCATGAGCAACACCACCATGGTTCACCGGATTGACGACAAGGAAACCCTGGAGAGAACTGTTTGTAACTTCACGTCTGACATAATTGGGGCAGTTAAAGAATCGGGTCCGACGAAAGTAATTGACCCTTTTAAATTTGACGAATTACCAGCGAGTATATTGAATGTCATCCGGCGCAGGAATAAGTTGAGACAAGAATACCAGGCACGACGAGCGGAGGAAATCTTGTGTGAATTGAGAAGATTCAATTCCAGGGTAAAGAGTCTGATTGCTGAGCATAAGAGGGAAACATACGCACGGAGGCTCAAGAACCTAATACCGAAGGATGGATCGGTATGGCGCATGAACAAACATCTGCGTAAGAGAAAGGAAAGGGTTAATTCGTTGACAACGGAAGAGGGTGTTTTCGTCAGTGACGCAGCCAGCATTGCTGATATGTTTTAAAGAACCTGCCACGGATATCTATAGTGCAGTTCACCTAATCAATGCCATTATTAAACTTCACCATTTTCCACCAGCCTGGAAAAAGGCCGTTGTTACGCCGGTGCCGAAAGCTGGCAAGGACAGGACCAGATCAACCAGCTACAGGCCTATCTCGTTGCTACCCACGATGAGCAAGATAGCGGGGCGAGCGTTGTTGGAGCGTGTAAATGAATTCATCTATGAGAACCACCTTATACCGGACCACCAATTTGGATTCCGACCGGCACATTCCGCTGTTCATCTGGTGTCGAGGGTAGTAACAGATATGATAACATCCTTAAACAGTAGACAGCACACTGCCCTTATGCTGGTTAATCTGTATAAAATGATCGCAATGAAGTTCCCGCCGGTACTGATTCACTTAATATGCAGCTATCTATCGGATAGACACTTTGCCGTTCGGATAAACTCCACAGTTTCCGGCCGGGTGAAGATTGAAGCAGGAGTTCCTCAGAGCTCTGTGCTTGGGCCAGTGTTATTTAACATCTATACTAGTGACATCCCCTCCTTCCCAGGTACTAAGATAGTGGCGTTTGCGGATGATGTGGCCCTGTACGCACACTCTCTTTCTGCTCTTTCAGCAATGCAGAAGATACAAAATTACATACCAGTCTACGAAAAGTACCTGGTGAAGTGGAAGCTAACAGCAAATGTTACGAAGTCCTCAATAAGCATATTCACGAGGAAAACACAGCCCATACACATCCCTAGGACTCCTGTTTTTAAGGGTGTGCATCTGCCACTAGCTAAACCAGTAAAATATCTAGGATGTATGCTGGACACCAGGCTGAGATTTAAGCCGGCGATTGAGGGTAACGTCGCCAAAGCCATGGCTGCCTTGAAGAAGCTGAGATTCTGAGATCCTACTGCACAGAAGTACACCTAAACCAACAAAGATCCTATTGTATGAAACCATAATGCGGCCCATATTAACATATGGAGCGCCGATCTGGTCAATGGTCGCCAAATACCTCATACGGAAAGTGCAGGTGATGCAAAACAAGTGCCTTCGAATAATATTAGGAGCCACGCGTCGCACAAGAATTGACGCGCTACATGACGCGACCGGAATACAGCGCGTCCAGTCATTTGTCATGAAGGCATCTGACAGCTTTTATGCAAAGACGGCAACCAATGACAACCCGCACATTAGAAACATCACCCGAATAAGAGGTACCAGTGGAGTTCATCGACTGCCGTACGAGCACCTACAAATCTTCCGCGAAGGACAGACGTGGTGATTGCCGCGTCCCACTTTTGCCTATACTGGATACGAAGGAGGTTTTAACTAAGGAGGTTTTAACTTGATGTTGTGGACCCATTTTTCCTCCTATGCATATGTACTATTATATAATTAAACCAGATACATATGTCATTTTCCCATATCCTTTGAATATGGTTGGCTTGTACCTTAAATGAGTATTCTTGTGTATATATTGTATAGAGACAACTTAAAGAC
This sequence comes from Holotrichia oblita, assembly GCA_023690525.1. NCBI lineage: Eukaryota > Metazoa > Arthropoda > Insecta > Coleoptera > Scarabaeidae > Holotrichia > Holotrichia oblita. The sequence goes on from CM043018.1 coordinate 76,747,736, forward strand.
TATTTTATTTTATTAAAAAAAAAAGGTAATTAAAAGAATACTTGTACAAGGGGTTAGGTAGAATTAAGTATTTTTGATCAGCTGGAAGATCTCGGTGAGATCTAGCTATTGTTCGGGGCAATTTGACTAGGAGGGTTGGATTGTAGCAAGAGCCCGGGCAGCAGACAGATTAAACCAGATCGGAAAGCATAGAAAATTTTTATTATTCAGATATTTATTACTAAAACTATTCTTTGTCATATGTCAAAAATTATGTAAATTAAGTTCATTACGAAGGGAAAAAAATTTTAGATAATAATTTTCAAAATTAAGAGAAACAATTTTAGGCACTACTGTTAGAATACTACAGAAAATTATGTTTAATAAAAAAATACGCACCCGAAGAATGTTATCGAGATTAAGTTTGTAAATTTTCTAAATACTTGGAATTAATGTAAAATATTTGGCCAAAGTAGGTTTCTGAAAAAGTATAATTTAATAATGTTGTCAATTTCTTTAGTTGAAAACTAACTAAAAAGTAAAAGGAATGAAAATTGGTTCATTAATAATTTTTTTTCTTCAAGATGTCAGTAATAATTATTGTCCTCATTTCCACCAATAAAAAACTCTGATCCCACATCATTTTTGGAGAAAAATTTGAATAACAGCAGTATGTTCTTAGTTGTCGTCGAGATAGCTTGTTGTTGAGTTTTTGTTGTATCTCATTCAAAACGCAATAAACGTCTTATCTCTCTCTCTCTCTCTCTCTCTCGTCCATTCGCGCGAGTACCGCCTCCGAGCTCAGACGTGTCCGAGTCGCCTCCCGGGAAATGGCGAATTTCTCTCTTTCCCCGTTTCTTGCGTACTGCAGTTTTTCCACAACGATTCAGTGAATGTTCGCGCAGTGTTCGCTACCCCCGCGCTAGTGAACTCGCACAAATAACCCGTTATTCGCGATAATTCATTCTCTTCCTTATTCGCGCCAAATTCTCCCGCGCGCGTAACGGTCGGCGTCCGCCCGTCGTCGCGCAAGTGGTCGGCCACGCTGGTCGGGAACCGACACGCCCATCCACCGCGAGATATTAAACTCCCCCCACAAGTGACAGAGACACTATCCCCGTGCACGTACAGCGACCAGAACGCCTAGCTAATACATCCAACCGGCGCATCCACCCGAATCACCTAACAGTAACAGCGAATTGAGCGCGCTAACCCGCTAGATACCGATCGGTTCCACCCTTAGACCAGCACAGACAATTGGCACGCGCGGTGGCAGCTGAGCGTAATCGAAACGACTCCTATGAGGAAGAACGATGACCAAGTCAGGAAAAAATCACCTCAAAGCCCCAAAAAGCCCGGACAGCGACCAATTAACCGACGCCAATGTCAATGACGGATACAGTGTCAGCAGTGACGGCGAACCCCTTACTACCAGGACAAGACAAAGGATGCTAAGAGTCAATGACAGACGAAAGCATAAGCTACGGGATACCAACACAAAACAAGTTCGACCCTCTGTCGGAACACGAAGATGGCACAGACTCCGACCACCCCCTAACCAATACCCCCGCAAAGCAATAGATCCAGTCGCCAAAACAAGCAGAACTCCAAAGCCAGATCCTTCACCCCCTCCAATCATATTACCTTCAGCTAACAGGGCGAACCACCAACAGCTCACCACCAGGCTGAACGCTATCACCGCCAAGTATTATGTAAAATATGGACAGAAGAAGACATCGATCTTCTTCGAATGCGCCAAGGACCGAGCCAACTACATTGCCGAAATCGAGGGCAAATTAGACTTCTATACGTATAGCATCAAAGAGAGCAATACCAGAGCGTTCGTAGTCAAAGGCCTTCACGACAGGAATGGCTCACTGAAGCCAAGCTGCAAGTTAACAAATGCTACAGGCTATTAAAGACCAAAGAAGCCATGCTCATGGTGGTAATGCCCCTTGGAAGCACTCCGGCAACCCTGAACAAAGACTACAACATTATAGAAAACACAAAAGTAAAATGGAAGTGGTATAGGTCAAAAAAGGCAGGCACGCAGTGCAGGAAATGCCAGAGGTGGGGGCACGCAACCACCAACTGCAACGCGATGAAGCCTGCGTGCCTCAAATGCGCAAAGGACTACTGGACGAGGGAATGCAGAAAGGATAGCAACTCTGCGGCCAAATGTATCAATTGCCAGAAGGACCACCCTGCAAGCAGCCAAGAGTGTGCCGAATATAAGAGGTACGCGGAGATGAAGGCCAAGCAGCAGACTCAAAGCAGACAACCCCAAAGGAGGCAGCCCCAAAGCTACACGGCTGCTTCCCCACCCCGCAAAATAACCCGTGGAACACCCCAACCCAGACAAACGCTCCCCCGCCGCCAAGCAGCACCAAAGACTTCCCGTGCTTACCAACAATACACACCAACCTCTCTCCTCAGCAGCAACAAATCAACCACAACCTCAACTGCCCCACCCAATACGACTCACACCCCCCCCGCTCCTGATCCAAACCAATCCCCCCTCTCCCCCAACTCACACAACTGCATCAACCTCCTCCTCACTTCGAAAGACTTCAAAACATAATGGGAAGGCTGGAAAGGATAGACCTTCCCTGGATTGCCGAGTGCATGGAAGCACTTGTCCCGGCACTTGAAACACCCCCAATTGTCCTCAGCCACCTTACGCTACGCCGAAGCAATTAGGAATGGCAGGCCGTAAATTGAAAGACACAGACATAAAAATCATCCATTGGAACATGGATGGCTACCAAAACAAGCTAGAAGAGCTGGAAATCCTGCTCGCCACCTCCGACGCTGAACTTGCGCTCCTAAACGAGACGAAACTAAACCAGAATTACAGAGCCAAATTAAGAGGATACAGGGCTATCAGATGCGATGGCCCCAATAACCAAGGCGGAACCATGATCCTGATACGCACCGACCTCCAAGGAACGGTGATCGCCAAGAGGAATGATCCCCGGCAGCAGACCATAACCATTAAAATTTTGGAGAACTTATATATTACTGCCATTTACAACAGCCCCCGAAATCGACTGAACAAACCGGAACTAGACAGCCTAATAGCAGGAAATAGGCAACTAATAATCGGCGACCTAAATGCCCGGCACCAAAACTGGGGAAACAACACAAACAATGCGAATGCTGTGATTCTTCAAAATTACGTAGATCACATCGGAGCAATAATAATCACCCCAGACGAGCACACCTGCTTACCTTACAATAACTCAACACCTTCAACAATAGACATTGCGATCAGCCGAAATGTTCCAAATATCAAAGACATCACCTGCGTACATGGCTACTCTGGAGACCATCGACCAATAAAACTAACGCTAGGAACAACCACGCAGAAAACAGAACAAGAGCAACAGGCGATAATAGACTTAACCTCCACGGACTGGAAGTCTTTCAAAAAACACATCAACGAAAACCTAACGCTAAGACATGACCACCCCACGAAAGAAAGCCTGGACGACTCTATTGCAATGCTCACAAAAGCCATAACAACGGCAACTTACGATTGCTCCAAACATGTCGTGCCCTCCCAGCACTTCGTAAGATCTATCTCCCAAAAAATACTGCACCTCGTCCAGCAAAGGAAAATCCTAAGAAGATACTATGACAAACACCAAGACCTTGAAACAAAGGGGAAAATCCAGAAGGTGACGCAGCAGATCAGAGATGAGATGAATGAGCACAAGACCGCCCAGTGGGGAGCTGCCGTAGAAAAGGCTAATGACAGCGTAACCATATGGAAGCTAGTAAGGAGATTGACAAAGCGCAGGACACCCATACATCAAATCTCCACCCCAACGGGCCCGACATCAGACCCTGGGGAAAAAGCTGAGATACTCGCAGCCACCTTTGAAACCTACCATAACGGCACGACGCCCTCATCCATAAACTCGTGATGGCCAATACACCTCCGACAATAACCAAAACCATACAAAGTTACCTGCGAAACCGCTAATTTAAGGTCAAGCTCGGAGAAACCACATCTACTACAAAGCAAGCCAACGCGGGGGTCCCTCAAGGATCGTGCCTCGGCCCCGCACTCTATAACATCTTCCTTAGCGATTTCCCCACCCACCCAAGCACCAAAACCCTCATATACGCAGATGACATTCTCCTATACGCCCTCTCCTTCCACCCAGAACTATCCACCCAAAAGATAAACCACCACATCCCCACAATAGAGAGATACCTTCAAAAATGGCGCATAAAAATTAACCCACAAAAATCAGAAGCCATGACCATCGGCAAAACAACCGTTCGCATCAGGCCCAAAACCAGGATAAGAATCAAAGGGACGACCATCGAACCAATAGAAAGCTTGAAGTACCTCGGAACTACTATTGACCAGAGAATGACATTTAAGCTGAACACCGCCAAAAGCTTAACGAAAGCTTCGCAAATCATAGGGCAACTTTATCCCCTAATGAAGAGCCCAAACCTCACGCCGGAAAACAAGATAAAATTGTACAAGGTAATAATCAAGCCTGTCATGCTACACAACATCCCTGCCTGGGCCGGAATGGCTCAATGCCACTGGGCGAAACTGCAGATAATGCAAAACAGATACATAAAAATAGCGTTACAAGAAAGAAGAGGCGCTCGAACAGACAGGATACACCACCGGGCTAACCTATCGCTACTTAGGCCTTCCACCCAAAAGCAGGTCACCAAGTTCTTCGCTAAAGCGGGCACAAACCCAAACCCTGAAATAAGAAGGATCATCACACCCCGACTCAGACGGAAGTACAGCTACCCAGCAGACCGCGGCTAGGCACAATAGCAGCACCACAACCACACCACAGTGAAAACAGTGAAATACGGACACAAGTGCAGTGCACCTCCCTCCCCCCTCCCTCTGTGACACATCTGTGATAAACTAAACTAAACAAACCCAGAACACAAGATTTTTCCCAAACATGGGTTTTCTCCTTACAAGGCCCACTGGCGCAAGCAAAATAAACTAACTCGTTATATTTTAGAATAAGACTCAAAATTCATTACAATATGCAAATAGTACAATGAAATGTAAAATATATGTTATAAAACTACAACTGTAAACAAAAACTACCAATAAACAAAATTTGAAATCAATCAATCAATCTCTCTCGTCCGATCACTGAAGCTAAGCACGGCCGGGCGCGGTCAGTACTTGGATGGGTGGCCGCTTGGGAACATCGCGTCCTGTTGCCTCCTTTTTTTATGATCGGACGAGGACTTGAACCTGGCGATATTATCATTCATTCTTGTTTGTGTTTTTTTTTTCATATTGCTGACGTCGCTGTAAGTCGCCATGCCGCACACTATCGATGAGCTGTTAACTCTAGTGCACAATTAAGCGAAGGATGGAGGTTCAGGATTCTTCCAATCCTTTCCTTCGTCGTTGTTGCTAAGTTGTTGAGGTGCCGTCGCAATGGTAATACCCCCAGGTCGTCGTGGAGTTGCTGATTGCGAACGAACCATGGAGCTCCCGTTATCAGCCTCAGCACTCGGTTTTGTAGTGTCTCCAATCTTTTCATATGCAACCTCGCTATGCTTGGTAGAGGAAGGGCAGCATAGCTTATGATGGGACGTAGAAAGGTGTAGTAAATTAATAGTTTGATTTTCAGGGACAAGCTGCTTCTGGAGCACAGCAGCGGGTACAAGAAACTCCTTGCCGCGTCAAACTTCTCGATGGTCCTGGACACGTGCAGGCGCATAGTAAGCCGTGAATCCAACACAACCCCTAGAAGCAAGACGGATGGGCTCTAGGAGAGTCTGAAGTGGTGGTCGTAATCTGTTTGTAAAGCGTATTGCTACGCATTTCGACTCGTTTATCTTCAGGCGCCACCTGGAAGCCCACTCCAGGATTTGGTCCAGCGAATTCTGGAGCCTACGACATAAGATGTTTTCCTCCGTATCAGTTGTGGATAAGGCCGTGTCGTCCGCATAGATCGCCAGTTCGACGTCAGGCGAAGTAGGTAAGTCCGACATATAGATTATAGCCCTGCGGTACCCCGGCAGCTATAGGCCTGCCAGTGGAGAGATCGTTTCCATGTCGAGTGGAGAAGGCCCTATCCCTCAGATACGATTCCATGATCTTGATTAAGTTTGTGTTGATACCCTTAGATATCATTTTGAAAAGTAATCCCTTGTACCAAACAGTGTCAAATGCTCCCGCAATATCGAGGAATATCGCGCCTAAAGTTCTGCGTTGTTCCAGAGTGTCGCGTATTGCTTCCGTAAGTCGATAAAGCTGGTATTCCGTTGAGTGAGCTTCACGGAAGCCAAACTGTTCGTTTTGGACAAGTTCTTTAATAAAGAATTCTTCCTTTAGACGGAAGAGAATGACGGATTCCACGACTTTAGCGAGGCATGACAAAAGCGATATCGGTCTACAATTTCCTGGGTGTAATTGATCTTTGTTGGGCTTTAATATAGAAACCACAACAGCCTCTTTCCAGATGTCCAATAGCCCAGCCTCAGAACGGCGTTGATAACTTTTACCAGATCGCTTACGATGTTTGGAGGGAGTTTCTTCAGGGCATTGTTTGTGATGGAATCCTTTCCGGGTGCCTTACCAAATTTCAAGGCTCTGATTATTTGCATGACTTCTCCAAAAGTGGCAGGAGCCAGATCATCCCCTTCCATAGAGGGTAGAGCCTCCAGCGAGTTCTCTACCTTGTTCTCCAGGTCTTCGTCAGATGAATCATCATAAACAGTCTCGTGCACCGTCTGTAGGTGATCAGCGAGCAACTGCTGTTCCTTGTCAGGGCCTTTGTCATCCTCCACAAGGAGCCGTCTTTCTGCGCGAGTTGGGAAACTCTCATTGTGTTCGCGAAGATCATTTTTAAGCGTCTTAGATAGAGCATTTAAGATGGTCACGTCCGCCGGGCAGCCGGTGCGTTCAGCTCGCTTCTTGGCTCTCCTCCTGTCCCAGATCAGCAGTCTTAGTGAATGTGGGAGCCAATTGCTCTTTTCAGACCTTCGAAGAGATGTTGCCTGTGCCAATTTTTCTGAGATTTCCCTGGTCAGTTCACCTGCAGCCTCCTTAAGTGAGTCGCAGTCGGGCAGGTCGCCGTCAAGTTTGAATGCTGAGGAGTTTAAGTTTGAAGTGAAAGACCTCCAGTTGATCTTCGACGATGGGCCTCGTCGGCCATACCGACCAACGCCCCAAAGGAAATAAGAAGTGGATTGTAGTCAGAAAACAGATCCGACACGACCTGAACATCCAAAAAAGTCGGGATATTCTTCGAGATGGCAAAATCAAGAATGTCCGGCCTGGCGCCGGCGCGATAATTTACAATGTTTGAAAGTATGATCACATAACGCACACTTTGGAATACTGTAAATGGTTAAATATGCGAAATCGTTATTTACTAAAAGCAGCTTGTATGTATCATTCGATCATTACCAGTAAAATTCCATGTTACTTATATGAAAAAATTTCTTTCCGCACGGATGTCCACAATATCAATGTTAGGTCACGAGGTTTAATTACACCACCATTTCATAAGACATCATTGTTTGAGCGATCTTTCTCTTTTAATGTTTACAAGTTATACAACGCTCTTCCCTATTTAATAAAAGGATGTCGTCGGCTGGTTTCAGAGAAACACTCTTTCATTATATTTACGAGAGACAAGTTACAAACTTATCTTTGCCTTAATGCTTGCTATATGCTAATATGTAGATAAACATGTAATGCATACCTCTTTTGTGTATGAGCAAAAGTTATGTTTTGTTTAATTCTTTATTTTCTTACTTTGTTGTTATGGCAGTCAAAGAATTTAGTTTTAAGGGTAATTTTAGGCACAGTTTATCAACAAATTATAATTGAAAAATTATAATTGAATATGCTCATTCTTGTAGTACAAGGTTAAGTGGAAGAATGGCAAGGGGTTGACCAACTTGCTAAACTTTACCTTGAGATTTTTCGTATAGCCTTCTTTTTCTTTTGGATGAATTTGTAGATTAATTTACACTCTATGTTATATGCAATACGGAAATAGAACCTATTATTATTATAAAAGGTCGGCTCACTCGGAGGGTGTACAGAGATAGGGATGGGGGCGAGGTAATTGTATAATCTCCTCCCATACCCGTTGGTGATTCTGCATCCCCACGAGCTGTGCTTCGCATTAAAGTCCCCGGCCACCAGGACAGGGCCATACCCAGAGATCAGCTAGCCCAAGTAATTCCACTCATAATCGCGTCCCGGCAGGGCATAGATCGAGAAGATCTTCAGAGGCCTGATGCCACGGATGGAAAGTTGGACTCCTACGACCTCAAGAAAGTAGAGTCCATAGATGTAAACTGGCTCATGATGGAGATCCTTCTTAATGAGTACAGCGACGCCGCCTTGTCTGCGTTTTTTGTGTTAGTTTTCGTTAGTTCTATCGTTTGCGTTTTTTAGTGCTTTCATTTAGGTTTGTGCGCGTCTATTGTGAACTGTCATTTTTTACGTTTCTCAAAATTTCTGACATTTCCGTATTTTTTGTAATTTTTTCGTGTTTTTTTGCGTTCGTCCGACTATACAGACAATTGGAAACTGTGCGGTGTAGTTCCGAGTTTACTAAATAGATGGCGCTGTTAACTGTACTAATTTTTCTTAATTTTCGATTGTTATAAATAGGGCGAAATTTTCACTATATATATTATTATGTGGTATTTGAAGAGTTCTAATTGAATTAATTATCATTTAATTAATTTTTGAAATGTTTAATGATGGTTATAACTTATTAACTTTACGTTAATTGTTAAAAAAAAAAAAAAAGACTTAGAACAGCGATTGAGGGAGTGAAAAATGAAAAACACAAATGTAATAATAGTAATTTTTTATTTGAGAGAAAAATTCAAAATTTAATGTAACATACACATACAAACACATACATGACACAACACGACTCGATTAGGCATTAATTTCCAAATTAAAAATACATCGTTAAATAAATTAGAAATCTAGTGGGGAATGACGTAACGCCAGTTTTGGTAGTTCGGAGCAGCAGCAGGTGGATGTAAACAGATTATTTTTTTGACAGTAAGAAACAGTCACAAAAAATTAAAATTTAACATAAAACCACATAAAAACGATTTGATATTTATACAAAAACACGCTACAAGTGATAAGTGGGTGTCAAGAAATAAAAAGAAGAAAGAATAGAGAACAATTCATCAGGACGAGCGAACTTAAAGGGAAATTGAAGAGGATAACTAAATAAAAATAACAAAATAAACACGCACACACATACACATATAATTAGCAAGGTAAGAAAGAGGGTGGGATAATTTTAAGACTTTTTGTACAATTTTATTATTATATTTGTGTTAATAATTTCAATCTTTCATTTCTGTCGTTTGTGACAGAACAATTTGGCGACCGTGACAGGACTATATTGGCATAAGTCAATATATCCGCATTATTGAATCATTAACTTTAATTTAAACTCAAATTTTTATCAAAATTCAAAATTTACACCCCATATTAGATTTCATTTAGGCCTAACATAAACTTTTTCATTTCAATTCAATCAGTTAAGTACAAAATTCAATAAATAAAAATTTCAATTTCATTTAGTTAAAATATGCCTAAGGTAAGAAGCGTAGAAGGTGATGGTGGGGATGACATTAAAGATATGTTAAACATCATAAAAGGTAAACTTGATAACATTATGTCAAGTCAAACTTCCTTCGAAAACAGGCTAAACTGTTTAGAAGAAAAGGTAAATAAATTTGGATCACCGTCGGAGTTAGCTTCTCGATCATCAATTGTTCCGCCTCCTGTGACTGCTACTGTTCCTGACATTTCCAACATAACCCAAAATGAAATGTCATGTGACTTTGGTAGACAGACATTTTCTCATAACCTCAAAATCAAGGATCTGGTCCCGAAGTTTGACGGTAGGCGAGGTTGTCCCGTGGCTTTCTTGATTTCAATCAAACGGGTGTTAACGCCAGCAACATCGCACGTACAATTATATGTATAACATTCTTAGATCATCATTAGTGGAGGATGCTTCAGTCTGGTTTTCGGTTGTTGAGAATTCCTTCAACACATTCGAGGAATTTGAGGCACTTTTCTTAGCTAAGTATTGGTCTGAAACCGAACAAAACAAAATTAGAAGTAATCTTTTCATGGGGAAATTTAATTCACAAAAAAGTAATTCACGCGAACAGTATTTCATTAATAGGTACGCCACTGCGCAACATTTGACACCAAAATTAAGTGAAAATGAGATTATACGACATTTTGCAAGACATTTTGATTTCGAAATTAATAAATCGGTCATTATACAAAATATTACTACTTCTAAAGAGTTTTGTGAAGTTCTTAGACAATACGATGATCTTTACAAACATAAATCAACACAACACACTCATAATTACACAGAAGGTTATACGCCATATTATCGACAAAATTCTAACCAAAATTATAAAACAGGCAATTTTAACACACATTTTAACAGCAGAAACACCAACTATCAACAAAATTCTCGTCCATATCAAGGTTACAATCGCCAAAATATTCCACAAAGCTCTAATTCACATCAAAATTACAGTCGTCAAAATTATCAACAGAATTCTAATTTTAATCGAAACGAACACACATTACATCAAAATTCAAATACACACAGACATTCTAATCAACAATCTGGAGTTAAAACTCACAACAATTCACGACAACAACCAGAACACCGCAATCCATATGAACATTCACACAACGTAAATGCATTGAACGTTATAGCTGACGTACACAATTCACAAGAAAATTCCGATCATTTTTTATAAATAATCCACAAAATTCTAAGTATACAGTAATCTCAGACAACAACTATGAACATCCGAAGCATTTATTCACAACTGACCACAAAATTCTCACTGATGATCTAACATTACCGTTAGTGGAGGTTAAATTGGATACTTTGACATTAACAGCGTTGGTAGATAGTGGATCTGAGATAACTCTATTGTCCAGCAGAGTATTCGCGGAAAATATGACGTATTTTAGTAAAAGGGTTTTTAAAATAAACAATGTTGAAATAAGGGCATCCACTGGGAAACTATTATCAAAAATTGACAGTTGTGTATGTGATACGGTAATTTTAAACGATATTCATTATTCGTGTAGATTTTTAGTAATGAACGGGTTAAAATATGACGTAATTATAGGAGCAGATTTTTTAAACAAACACAATGTAATAATTGATTATGACAGCAATGAAGTGAAGTTAGGTGATAATTTTTTACAATTCAAAAATTCAATCAAAACAGAGGTAGAATGTGATAGGGAAAACGAATTAATAATAAATGGTTTAAATAAAGGTTTATGTAAGAATTTGAATGAAGATGAGAATGCAGATGAGAATGAAGAGGGTATGAAGGGTATGAATAATAAGGGGATTAATGATAAAAATAATTATATTTATAATGATGATTATGATGTAAGTGGGAATGATAATGGGGATATTTATATTGAAAAGAATGATAAGATAAGTGTGATAGGGTACAAGTGTGATGAGAAATACAGGAATTTTGTAGATGAATTGTTTAAAAGAAACCATAGATTGATTGATGAAAGCGCATGCGTTGCTCCCAACATATACGAACACAAATTAGTAGTTAATGAATCATTGCCGTTTAATCCGAAAGTTTATCCAATTCCTCAAGCATTCAGGGAGAAGGTCAAAGTAGAAATACAAAAAATGCTGGACAATGGGATTATCGAAAGGAAGGTAACATCGTTTATAAATCCCATCGTTGTGGTAAAAAAGAAATCGGGTGACATTAGACTATGTTTAGATGCTAGATTATTAAACACTAGATTACAAAAGCAGTATGAATTACCTTGTCGAATCGATTCAATCCTCAGTAACTGTCATGGCCGCAAAATATTTTCAAAATTAGATCTACGACACAGTTTTTATCTTATTCCATTAAACAAGGATAGCAGGAAATATACTGGGTTTTCAATCGAAGGAGTATCCTATGTGCATGCTGTTGTTCCATTTGGGCTTTCCACAGCCACAAGTGCCCTCACGTATGCTCTAGAACGAATATTACATCAATATAGTGATTTTTGTGTTTATTACGTAGATGACATACTCATTTTTTCCAAAACTGTCGAAGAGCATTGTAATCATTTAAGACAAATTATACATAGTTTAAACGCAAACGGAATGAAAATAAGTTTAGAAAAATGCGAATTTTTTTTTAAATTCAGTATCATATTTAGGTTATGTTGTGAATCAGTTTGGTATAACTTTGGATGAAAAACGATTAAATGAAATTAAACATTTTCCTAAACCGAGCAATATTAAAAAACTACAAGGATTTTTAGGGTTGTTAAATTATTATAAAAGATTTCTTCCAAATATGTCAAAAATATCCATACCTTTGTATCAGCTATTGCAAAAAAACGTTAAGTTCAAATGGACGCAATCGCAAGATGCAGCTTTCACAGAAATTCGGAATCAATTTTACAATAAATTGTTGTTAATTCATCCAAATTTTGAACGTTTATTTTTCATTAGGACAGATGGTAGCGACTCATCAATAGCTGGAGTAATTTTTCAGTATGACGACAATGGTTTGGAATGCCCAATTTCATTCGTATCAAGAAAACTAACACTTACCGAACAGCATTATACAGTGGCAGAGATTGAAATGTTAGCGATTGTATTTACGATTTCAAAATTTAAATTTTATATTTTGGGTAGAAAATTCATCATACAGAGTGATAACAAGGCTTTGTCTTCAATTTTAAATACTAGAATTTTAAACAATCGAATTTACAGGTATTATTTACTGATACAAAGTTACGATTTTGAAATTGAACATATTTCAGGGAAGGAAAATTTAGTTGCTGATATTTTTTCGAGAATGTATTCTGACAAAAAATATCGTAAATTCTGTACAATAAATAATATTCAACAAAATTCTTGCATTTCAGATATTTTTGATAAACAAAATATCATTTCACATCAAAAATGTTCTTATTTACAGAAAATTTTTAATGAATTAAAAACTAATAAAAATTATAAGGGTTACTTTATTGAAGATAATATTTTAGTGAAAAAGGTTAATAATTCTCATCTAATCGTTTTATCAAAACTCAAAGCAAAAGAAATTCTTAACGAATTACATAACCTCTACTGTCATTTAGGTTTGAAACGGTTACATATGCTTTTTAGGGAAAAATTTATAACGAAAGCAGATTGGAGAATAGCAAAAGAAATTGTAAACACTTGCGACGTATGTCAATTAAATAAAACCAAAAATTATGTACCTTATTATCCAGGAAAATCGATTGTTAGTAATCATCCTCAAGATATAATTTCTTTAGATTTTTTAGAACATCTACTGCCATCAAACGGTTTTAGAAACATACTTGTGATCGTAGATCAATTTTCTAAATTTGTTCGTTTTTACACAACTCGTAGCTGTAGTGGTGTTACGGTAATCAACTGTTTAAAAGAATATTTTATTACTGTCGGTGTACCCAAAACAATTATAATGGATAATGGTAAATGTTTTCAAAATTCTAAATTACTCACATTCTTGTCTCGACACAACGTTAAATTTATTTTTACACCTATTCGTCACCCCATCTCTAATCCATCTGAAAGAAGTATCCGTGAATTACAACAATATCTTCGTATAATGTGTAACGATTCACATACCTTATGGAGTGAATATGTTCCTGTTATCGAGGAAATCATAAATGTTATTCCTACGACCACCTGTGAAATACCACCAATACGGTTTCATAGTAGTGATACTGTACCTCGTCCTTGGAATTTATTAAACACTGTTAATCCAAGATTATCCGATTTAATCTCTACAACAAAACATAAACTTTATAAATTACATCGTAAAGCCCATGAAAAGTTACACAGACAAATTAAGAAAGTTACTGTGTTTAAAGAGGGTGATTTGGTTATGCTCAGGAACAATAGAATTAGTGATTTTAAAAATAACATTGAAAAAAAATTCTTACCTATTTTCGAAGGACCCTTTATAGTCAAACATGTTTTAGGCAATAAAACATATCATTTGATGTATCCTCACTCATTTTTTTCACGAGGTATTTTCTCAGTAGAAAACATTTTTAAATTTCGTACTTAACTGTCAAAATTTATACACTTAACTGACATTAACTTAAGTAATGTCATTTTGTTTTACTTATGAAAATATAAGCGTCGTTGTACGTCTACACCGCGCTCATATTTTGCGGGGGTAATATTATGTGGTATTTGAAGAGTTCTAATTGAATTAATTATCATTTAATTAATTTTTGAAATGTTTAATGATGGTTATAACTTATTAACTTTACGTTAATTGTTAAAAAAAAAAAAAAAAAGACAGAACAGCGATTGAGGGAGTGAAAAATGAAAAACACAAATGTAATAATAGTAATTTTTTATTTGAGAGAAAAATTCAAAATTTAATGTAACATACACATACAAACACATACATGACACAACACGACTCGATTAGGCATTAATTTCCAAATTAAAAATACATCGTTAAATAAATTAGAAATCTAGTGGGGAATGACGTAACGCCAGTTTTGGTAGTTCGGAGCAGCAGCAGGTGGATGTAAACAGATTATTTTTTTGACAGTAAGAAACAGTCACAAAAAATTAAAATTTAACATAAAACCGCATAAAAACGATTTGATATTTATACAAAAACACGCTACAAGTGATAAGTGGGTGTCAAGAAATAAAAAGAAGAAAGAATAGAGAACAATTCATCAGGACGAGCGAACTTAAAGGGAAATTGAAGAGGATAACTAAAGAAAAATAACAAAATAAACACGCACACACACACACATATAATTAGCAAGGTAAGAAAGAGGGTGGGATAATTTTAAGACTTTTTGTACAATTTTATTATTATATTTGTGTTAATAATTTCAATCTTTCATTTCTGTCGTTTGTGACAGAACAATTTATATATAATATATTAGGACCACGGTTGTATTATATAATAATACTATCTCCAGCCAACGAGTAGCCAAGGGTAGATGTGAAAAAAAACTGGTACATAAGGTATTCTTCTATTTAACATTTTTTAATGTAAATTACAATGTAAAACAAAATTTCAACATCTGTATTGTCCGAATTGTGAAAGTAAACTTTAAGGAACCGGTATCCATGGATTTGCGATTTTATTTAGTGTAGTTAATTTTGCGTGCAATGATACCTATAACATATGACAGAGTTACTATGTAAACACAAGAAAATATATGATTGGATTTTTAAATGGCCATGTATTTAAATGTATTATATTTATCAAGCAAGTAATATGGTTAATTCCATGGAGATAATGTAAGATAAAAATACTTGTTGAAATAATTGGAACAGAGTACACCATCAAAATTTAATTATAGAAGAAAAATATTTTAAAAATCATGTTGAACAACGTTTTGGCATCGTCTACAACACCTACATGGAAATTTTAGTTATATCAACATGCATTAAATGCTTTTGAAGGTGTTATAAGAAGATATATGTAATCTATATCCTTTTTTGGAAAATTATTTGACAGAATACATTATATTTACAATATTTATATCCTTTGGAAAAGCGAGATACAAGAAATTCTCGTGAAAAATCCACAACGAGGACTAGATCCATATTAACCAGGGCTCACTTCATCGAGGGATCCTTTAGGAAGATTTAATGTGCACATCTTAGATTATAAGCGATCTACAATAAAAAATAGGTATTTATAAGTAGCTATCGTAGGGAAACAGGTTAGTGAATTAGAGAATTTTGTAAAAAAATAGTAGAATACAGCAAATTTATTTACAATATCAATTTTCTTTCATTTAAAAGAGTTTAAGTATTTCATTAAGAGTAATCGCATGAAAGTAGAGTTGTTATTTGTATTCATAAGTATATATATTTGAATTGAACCCACGTAACACTACACGTCCTATCGCAACCTTATCAGATTTTAAAATTTAAAAGGAAAATTAAATTACCCAAACCTCAGCGGGTTACGAGGCTTAAAAAAAACAGGGCGCCAATATGCAAATTTTTAATAGGGGTGCCTATTCTCCAATAGTAACATGAACTCTACAGCTAGGTGTGTGTAGTGACAATAAATAAAGGAAACACTAATTCAACTAATAACAATCTTTATTATAAAAATAAAAAATTGGAAAATTTAACAATTTACAATTTACAGTTTACAATACAAAAAAAAACCTTTTCAAAATTTACAATTTGAATACGTGAAATTTACAATAATAAAGCAGAATTGAAATTTTAACAATAAAAGAAACTTTAACAATTTACCAGAATAATAATTTAAACTAATTAACAAAAATACAATGGTGAAACGAAAATTTTAAACCAGGATGTATGTATATATTTTTCATAAAGTACAATAGCAATTAAATTTATACTTGTAAATAAAAAAAAATTACATTCGTGAGTACAATGCAAAAGAGCAACACGAGCAAAAACTAAAATTGTGATTTGACGTGATTTTAAGACCAGCTGGTATTTGTACAACGTTTTATTTTTACGACGTTTTTTTTTAAAGAAAACCTAATTAATAACAATGAATGCAAGATTTGATTTCTTCCGATACTTTAATCGAGAGAGAAGAAAACAATTTTAAGAAGCCTAACCTTGTTCTATTTCCTAAAAAACATCCTGCGACGCCGGAAATGTGCCTAGCCTCTCTCTCTAACCTATGTGGCCTCGAGTCTCGTCTCTCATCCGGTAGATTTTCGAGCTTCCTAGACTCTCAAAATGTACGGAAACAACCATTAACTGACCTCGTGGTAATTTTAACCTAGAAACACGACAAAAGAAAACCAGAGACTGTTTCGTAAGAGGAAAAACGGTTAAATTAATTTGTACCGCAATCTCCAAGAAAAGATCTAGCAGATAATATCCTATTTCAAAATCAAAAATCAGCGTATATACTCTCCGTTACATTTAAGAGAGATAATTATTAAGAAAAAGACATTTAAAAAGATACTAACCAAATCGAAGATTGGTGTGCACGTTCCGGAAAGAAAGAAGTGGAGTCGATCCAGTGTCGAGAGAGAAGAGCAATCAATTTGACTTAACTTACCAAGTCAACTCGGATACTCACTGCGCAAATACGAAAACTAGACCAGACCATTATCATCGAACTGCCTAACAAAGTTCGTATCACAGCCATGTACAATAGCCCCAGACACCGACTCCAGCCAGACAGTTTAGAGGACCTTCTACGCGGCAGAAAGCATCTATTAATCGGGGACCTGAATGCGAAGCACCGCAATTGGGGCAACTCGATAAACAACGCCAACGGGATCATCCTCCAAAACTTCGCGGACGCCACCGATTTCTTCATCCTATTTCCAGAACAACACACCTGCTATCCCTACAACAACTCCTCCCCCTCCACCATAGACATCGTCCTGAATCACAATGTCACCTCCCCCCTCGATTTAACCACCCTGGAAGGCTACCCCGCGGATCACCGACCTGTTCTGATTAGCCTTGGCGTCACTGATCCCACGGCTACGGAATCCCCCACATTTGACTTCGCTACAACCAACTGGAAGGCGTTCAGTAAACATGTCAATGATAACATCACGGTGAGGCACAACATTCCCACCGCGCTAGACCTTGATCAAGTCTTAAACTCCCTAACCAACACCATTTCCCTCGCCGCCTGCAAATTTACAAAAAGATCCTCACCGTCCAAGCATCTCCACCACCTGATTCCCCAAGAAATCCTAGACCTAATTAACCAACGAAAAATACTACGCCGTGAATACCAATTCTCCCTCGACCAAAGGATCAAGGCCCAAATGACCAGGACCACGACAAAAATTAAGACGCAGATGCAGCGACACACAGCCACACTGTGGAGCGATCTAGTGGGCAGAGCAAACGATGCCCCTGCCCTCTGGAAAATCACACGCAGACTCACTAAGCGTAGGGAAGGGATCCATTAACTCATCACTCTCTCCAGCCCAGTCTTCCAAGCTATAGACATAGCGGAAGAGCTGGTAGCTACCTTCCAGCGCCACCACGAACTGCCTCTTCCGGATCAAAGAACGGAAGATGAAGTTAGCCGGGATATCGCCCAGTTAGACCAGGCCACCTTCTCACTTCAAGACGTCGAAGAAATGCTGACCACTCCGGAAGAAGTCAAGACAGAACTTGCAAAATTATCTGTAAGGAAGGCCCCTGGCAGAGATGACGTCTTCAACGCGGCGGCCAAGAACCTCCCCAGGAAGGCAATTGTCACTTCCCCACCCCTTGGAAGACAGCAGTCGTCGTTCCCGTCCACAAACCCTCCAACCCCAATAGACCAACTCCTATAGACCCATTTCTCTCCTCTCCATATTTTCTAAAGTCGCTGAAAGGATCATACTACGGAGGCTCAATGACCACCTAGAAGCCAAGAGCGTCCTGGCGGACCACCAACTCGGATTCAGACCCACCGTCAACACCACCCATGCCACTGTCACCCTAGCTGCCGACTTGATCGAGGCCAGCAACAAACTTGAGTAGTCGGCTGTCCTGGCGCTAGACACCGAGAAAGCTTTTGACAGGGTTTGACACGACGGGCTCCTCTCCAAGATGATCCGCAGTCGCGCACCAACTCCCTAGCGAAGCTGATCAAAAGCTACCTTCAGGGTAGAGACTTTGTTGTCAAAATGGGCTCGGCGCTTTCCGCATCACGCGCAGTCACAGTGTTCCTGCCTTGGACCAACACTTTACAATATATACCTCAGTGACTTCTCTATCCATCCCAGCACCAAAACTATCCTGTACGCTGATGACATCCTTACCTACACCCACTCCTTCCATCCCGAGACCGCCTGCCAAAAGCTGAATCACTACATCCCGCGCATAAAAGAATACCTCCGTAAGTGGCGAACCACCATCAACCCAAATCGGAGCTGCTGGTCGCAACAAAACAGCAGGCCCCCGCCTCATCCAGAACGCGAGTCAAAGTTGCAGGAACGCCTGTCACACCTGCCCCACACCTAAACTACCTTGGCACAACCGTCGACAACAGGCTGACCTATAAGACCAATGCGCACAAAATAGCCAGCAAAGCCACGGCCAGTGTAGGGAAGCTGTACCCCTTACTGAAGTCTAACCGCATGGACTTAAACATTAAGCTGAAGTTGTACAAGCTTATCAGGCCCTCGCTTCTCTACAACTCTGCCACCTGGGCCAACATGGCCTCCACCCACTGGACCACCCTACAGAGGATGCAGAACAGTGCTGCCTGCGTCATCCTTGGTGCTCCCTGGAGAACCAGCATCGAAGAACTGCACAGAAGAACGGAACTACCAGGAACTATAGCAACAAACTGACAGTCACATTCTACCAGAAGACACAGACCAGCTCGAACAACATCATCAGAGCCATCACAGCCCCAAAATTCCGAAGGGTCCATAGCTACCCCCAGAACACGCGTTAGCGACACCCAAACGAGCAGCCGGTGCAGCGTGTGCGCGGCTATACAGCACCGAGTGTTTCTGTGATAATCTTAACTGTTGATGATGACTGTTGCCGTTACTGTTATTGTTATCAATATTGTTAAATTATTTTAATTGTTATTGTTATTATTGTTACTGCGTAGTTTAAAATCAATTTTTATAGTGTAGACAGTTATTCTATTTGAATTGCACAAATAATATATATAAAAATGTTTTTTTAACATAACCTTGTGATACACGATATATGCATTTTTAAAATCATGTCATTTGCAATAGATTTTTGACCATGTACAAATGTACTTTTAAATAACAATCTTTTAATATGTTGTAATTGTTGTAAGTGTCATTCTGAAGAAGGTAGCTAGCACTACCGAAAGCTAAAATAAAATTGTGTTGTTATGTAGTATTGTTTTTACATATTTGTTTTAATATTTCATCAACCAGCCGATTGACCAAGAAGTTTCTTTAAATATTATTGTTACATTTACATAATACTAAGACCCACACAAATAGTATATAGGTTTCTCCCGCGAATGCGGCTTTTTCCTTGAAAGACTCACCCAGCGAAAGACATTACCTCATTGGGCATAATCAACTCAAAAGTTGTTGTAAGCCATGAAATAATACTCACTTACTTACTTTGTACAATCATGCATGAATCTAACCATAAACAATAACGAATATTTGAATTGAGTTCGTACGCCTACATATGACGATCGCGTATGATCGTCATGCTAGCCATCCTTATCGGCTCCATGGCTACCGCTTATATAGCTATCTCGCTCTCTCGCTCTAGCTTTGATATGCGTACACATGGAGATGGCCGACGCGTGGCTGTTAGTATCCAAGTCATTTTTAAACATGCGAGACTGTCCAAACTTACGGCAACGGCCATACCACCGTGAAAATGCCAGTTCTCGTCCGATCAGTCACGTCCGATCTACGCTGTCATACGTGTCGTTGATCAGTGCTCTGCTATTAATCACTCTATTTGTTGTTGTTTTGCCTTTTACGCGTGCGTTATTGTTTTCGTTTACTTGTTCTTTTGTTCGTTTATCGTTGTTGGTGTGTTATTTGCCAGTTTTTTGCGTTTTTAAACGATTGTTGTCCGTTTTGCTATTTGACATTTTACGTCTGACGTTTAATTTTTTTTTTGCCTATCTTTATACATTTTTAAAGACTTTTTTGTGATTTTGGACCGCCCTGAAGCCACGTAATTCGGTGCAGCCCTCTTCCGGAACCTGTTCTGGTGCATCTAGGGCATCGGCAGGTCTGCAGAGCTGTTTTAAAAAGAACAAGTATAATGACAATCCTGACCTGTCACCCAATAAAGATTTATTGAAGCGAATCAATTTTTCAAATAATTCTGACATTGTAGAAGTAGGATCTATGCTTTCAACTGCAGGTTCTGTGGATAGTCATGTGTCAGAGACCCAGCTGTCTGCGCTGATGGACTTAGAGGCGAGCTCTCCGATGAGCTTTGATTCGCTAGTGCAACCTGTTAATAATTCTCTCAAACGAACTAAGACGGATAATGAAATGTGTAGGAACACGGATGAGGATATGGTGACTGCTAAGTCCGTTTTTGATGCGAATGCGGTGGATCAACATGCGGATTCGCAAACGATACTGAGAAACACGATAGCTCCGGAAAATGATAGGTCGTCTCTTATTACCTACTTTAAATGCGCGGTGAAGAACAGGTTTGGGCCGCTATCTGGGCAGCATGATGACGCTCCGATTGTTGATGTTGAGATGCCATGTTAGGATGCGACATGTGGTGAAGATGCGAAAAGTTGCAATAATGCGTCGTGCAGCAACGAATCTCTTTCTCAACCGCCCAAAATGAGGGATTATAGACCACCCCTATCTGCTTCCCTACCAGGATTAAAGAGAAATTTGCTGAGTTTAAAAAAATGATAGGCGAGATATCTGCAGCCTATTATATTCAATTTGCGGGTGAAAATACGCTTGTATATTTTAAAAGTAAATCTGATTATGATAAATATATACGGAAGTACAAGAACACCGTTCCGTTCTTCACATATACTCCCAAAAGGGAGAAAACCAACGCTTTTGTAATCAAAGGCCTTCACTGTGATGTTGATGCAGAGGATGTGAAGAACGAGATGGTGGATTTAGGTATACCAGTTGCGACTGTGACCAAATTTAAGTCTAGTAAGTACCCTATGTTTATGGCCGTCGTAAGAAAAAAAGTTGGCATTAAGGAGGTGCAAAAACTGTGTAGGTATTTGCAGCATACGAGAGTGTATATTGAGTTGCATACCTCCAAAAAGGAGGCCATACAGTGCAAAAAGTGCCAACAGTGGGGGCATGCCACCTCCAATTGCATTTTAGCTGTTGTGAGGTGTGTAAAGTGCGGAGAAGCGCACAGATCCTTCGAATGTATGCTAGACAGATCTGCCCCAGCCAAATGTTGCAACTGCGGTGGCCTGCATCCTGCCTCCAGCACCAAGTGCAGCTCGTATGTAAAATACATTGAGGCTAGAGATGCCAAAAAAATTAAATCCGCGGTGATTGAGACGGCTAAGAAGGTCAGCTTCATTCCAGCGCCGCCGCCTAAGACGAATCCATGGACGAGGAGCAGTTTTCCCCCTCTTCTCACCAAAGCTGTACTGTCGTCGCCCTCCACCAACGTAGTACCTCCACCAGATGCTGCGCAGTGCCTGCCGATGATGCGGTTAGTGCCCGATCCTGAAATCCGTGGTGATCTGGATCTTATGACCGACATAGCCACCACATTGGCGGATATAAAGAAGCTGGTGGACTTGAGGGCGCTTGCCGAAGGCCTGCGTAAGCTTAAAGCAGACCTGCAGAGCTGCAAAACAAATTTTGAGAAGGCCGAGGCCATTGAAAAATTCAATGCCACCAGCTTCAATGGTCACTAAGTGCATGTTGTGGAATTCTGACGGCATCTCCAAGAAGATTGGAGATCTGGAGCATGTCCTTCGTGAGAAGGACGTGAATATAGCACTTATTTGTGAGACCAGGTTGACGGCGAGGCAGCATCTTTCTGTGAGGGGATTCACGGTGGTGGAGAAGAGGAGAAATAACCAGCACGGGGGGGGGGAGGCAATAATGGTGAGGAATAATGTACCCTACAAGCCGCTGAAGACGGATGTTCCGGAGTGGAGAGACTTGGATGCGGTGGCAATCCAGCTGGCTAATAACACCGCGGTTGTATGTTATTATAACCCGCCCAGCAAAAGACTGCAGCAGTGCCAGCTGGATATCTTGTTCGCGAGAGCGAGAAAGACAGTTGTGGCTGGTGATTTTAATGCCAGTCATGCCGCATGGGGATGCCACCGCAACAATGCCAGCGGCAATACATTAAATGGCTATGTAAATAATAACAACATTTTGCTTCACCATACTGCAGGTCCAACACATATCCCTCATAATGGGAACACCCCCTCTACTATTGACCTGGTGCTGACAGCCAACGTTATGCACCTAGCTGACCTTCAAGTAGGTGATTTATCCTCTGATCATCTGCCTGTGTTCTTAGACCTGGGGGAGGTGCGCCACAGGACCATGGGAGGAAAGGCTTAGGATTATGGAAGGACTAATTGGAGGAAGTATAGAGAAGAAATCAGCAGAGGATGGACCATGATCTCTAATCCTGAGACTACTGCAGATCTGGAGGAAACCATCCTCAAGCTGACGACTCATATACAGAAGACGGCGCATTTAGCCATCCCAAAAAGGGCTATCGATCCATTTCGCTGCAGTGAACTTCCGCAGAACATTCTTGACGACATCCGGGAGCGTAATAGGCTGAGAAGGTACTACCAACGAACCCGGGAAGAGGAGGTCAGGGTAACCATGAGGCGCCTGAATGTTGAGATTCGTCAGTCGATTAATCGTCACCGTAATGAAGTTTACCAGAATCGGCTGGCGAATATCAACGTCAGGGATGGCTCTTTCTGGAGGCTTACTAAGCATCTCCGCAAGCGCCGTCAGCCTATTACGTCGTTGGAAGATGCGAATGGGTCGATAGCCATGGAAGATGGTGATATTGCTGCCATGGCTGCCACGGCGTTTCAGCAATATCATCAGGTGCCTGACACGGATCCAGGCACGCTTGAACTTATTAACGGTGCTGTAGATACTTTCCTAAGGCACCCTCCCGCCACACCGGCGTCCGGCGAACACCTCTTGACGAAACCCAGCTTCGTCAAGAGGTGCATCTCTGCTACTCCCTCCACCAAAGCGCCTGGTCATGATAATATACAAAACCTTCTTCTTAAAAATCTGCCCCGTAAAGCCAGAGTGCAAATAACGTATATAATTAATTCTATATTTAAACTCCAACATTTCCCGGCAACTTGGAAACGAGCAATTATTGTGCCTGTTGCTAAGCCCGGGAAATTGCCTCAGCTAACCTCAAGCTACAGGCCTATTTCGCTTCTTCCGACGATGTCTAAAATAGCTGAAAAAGTTATTCTGTACCGTATTCAGCAGCATTTGGATGATGCGAATGTTTTTCCCCCAGAGCAGTTCGGTTTTCGAGCAACACACTCTGCATATCATCAAGTGGCCAGGCTTACAACAGACATCATCAATTGATTTAATACAGGCAATCACACCGCCCTCATGCTTGTAGACCTGGAGCGAGCCTTCGACAGGGTCTGGATTAATGGTCTCACCTATAAGCTAATAACCAACAATTTTTCCTCGCCACTCGTACGAGTTATCCATAGCTATCTCGTGGGAAGAACCTTGGAGGTTAGAATTAATAATGACAACTCTCCCCCCTCCCCTCCCGATACCTGCGGGTGTCCCACAAGGATTGGTCCTCGGGCCGGTCCTCTTTAACATTTATCTTTCTGACGTGCCATGGTTCACGAACAATAAGCTGGGGTTGTTCGCGGACGACACGGCTTTTTATGCAAAATCCCACTCCACGCTGGTAGCACTACAGAAAATACAGAATCAGCTTCCTAGCTATGAGGCATACTTCAAAAAGTGGAGGTTGACAGCAACTCCTGAGAAGGCTACCGTCGCTCACTTCACGGCCCGGAAAAATCCTATCAATATACCACGATACCCCACCTTCATGGGCACAAGTCTCAAGCCGTCAAACCCCATCAGGTACCTCGGACCTCTTCTGGATACGAGACTAACCTACAAGCCGTGGATCGAGCATAATATCAAGAAGACGTCAGGAGCCATCAGCCGGCTCAGCTCTATCCTCTTGAGTCGGAAGACGACGCGTGAAAATAAGCTCCTGGTGGTTAAGACTATCCTGAGGCCCATCCTGACCTATGGCGCACCGATATGGGCTGGCGCGGCCAACTATAACATCGAAAAACTCCAGGTTGCTCAAAATAAATGCTCACGTCTAGTGCTTGGAGCCGACAGACGAACGCCTGTAAGGCTGATACACCGGACCCTCCAGGTGCCGATGATTAGACAGTATGTCAGCGAGGTGGCGGAGAAATTCTATCATGCCACCCAGTACCATGACAACCTCCTTGTACGGAACATCACCCGTACAAGGCAGGCGGATACTAAACATAAGCTGCCGTATCAGCACCTGAAGGTCTATAACCAGATCCTGCCACAGCGAGGCCAGGCCCAGCCATGATGCATCCGCAGCAACATCTGTGCGATGTCCTGTCCCTTAATCAAACCGGAGCCGCTGGAGGTTTTTAGTGAAACTTTTCCCCTTAAATGAGACCGTGTCCGCAGGAACTTCAACAGAAATGAGGAGCTACATATTTTTATCTTATTTTAACTTGTACATACTTATTTATATTTTAATTAGCTCTATTTTAAATCGTATATATACACCAAACCAATCGATATTTAATATGTAAGCTATCTAAATAGCAGATAATATTCATATATTCATATCATTAGCTTTAAGGTTGACATGTAACCATATTTTCAATCAATATATATTTTAAATCTCAAAATCTCTCTCTCGTCCGATCAGTCTTTGTTTAGCATCCGTGCTGTGCGGATGTATATTCTATTCGCTCCGAGTAATCAAATACTAAAATTGCATGTCAACTAGTGATTGGTGGTAACCATAGTGACTAAAAACACGGGAGGTATCGTTACAGTGACGTAACACCAATAACAGTGCCCGAAAAAAACGTAGCGAAAGCCCATTGGCTCACGGTGTGGCGTCCTCAGTGCGCGTCATCGCGAGGGGGCGTGGTCGGAAAAATTTACCTTCAGAAATATAGGTCAGTAGTGCGTGGAATGCGGAAGTGGACGCAAGCGCCGGCGCTGTACTCCGTTTAAGGAATTTGACCTACATTCCAAAAATAGACCGTTAAAGACGATATACCGGGTGCGGACGAAAAGTCGAAATATTAGTAAGTAAGTTTTAGTAATTTAGATCGAAATGGACGATATTTAGGGTTCACTTAGACGTTGATAGACAGTAATAGCAACTTAGTAAATTAAGATAAGACTTTTGATTAGATATATAGGGACTTAAAAACTAAAGTGTAGTATAATAATAGACAGTTTCGGTGCTGCTGTCGTCATTCAAGATAATAAAATTAGGCTATGATAGACAATAACTCGGGAGGCGAGAGCACGTTCGGTGACGTAAAATCGGTCGACAGTGACTCCGAAATTAGCGACCTTGCGCCTAGCTCCCCGGGGAGCATAGATAGTATCGTCGAGGCGGTTAACAATACCCTAAAGAGGACAATAAAAGACAATTCAACTGACTTTTACGCGGCGGAATGCGGGAAAAGCGCTAATAGTGCCATAGCAGAAACAAAGTGTCTGAAACGACGAAAAAAGGAAGTAGCGGGCAGCGAAAACCCGAGCAGCTGCGAAATGAGCGACCAGAGTGCGGTAACTGGTACGGGTAATGGACCGAACGGCATTGACTCGGCTCTGGTGACCTACTTCACGTGTGCGGTCTCCAACAAGTTCGGACTCCTTGGAGGACTCAAGGATAACGCGCCGATAAGGGACGAGGAGATGCCATCAGTTGAAGACAGCCGCAAGGATGCAGCAGAAACTTCCACGCAAGCACCTACACCGCCGCCACCTAGCAAAAGCTCCAGACCGCCGCCGATATGCTTCCCTACACGAATAAAAGAGAAATATAGGGAATTCAGGCGAATGATAGACGGTATCACCAGTGAGTACCATGTGCAGTTCGCGGGGGACAATACCATGGTGTATTTTAAGAACAAAACCGACTACGATGCGTACCTAAAAAAGTACAAGGGGGTGATACCGTTCTACACCTACACGCCCAAGGCTGAAAAGATGAATGCCTTCGTGGTAAAGGGACTGCATCACGAAGTCGAAGAGGGCGATGTGAAGAACGAGCTGATGGAGCTAGGTGTGCAGGTAAGTACCGTCACCAAGTTTAAAAATAGTACGTACCCAATATTTATGATAGTAGCTAGTAAGAATGTTAGCCTTAAAGAGTTGCAGAAAACGGCTAGGTACCTTCAGCGGACGAGGGTGTACATTGAGCCGCACGTATCCAGGAAAGACGCAATACAATGCAAAAAGTGCCAGCAATGGGGGCACGCCACTACTAACTGCTACCTGAGCGTCGTTAGGTGTGTGAAATGCGCGGAAGAGCACCGATCCTATGAATGCGTGCGGCCCAGAGAGCAGCCTGCAACGTGCTGCAACTGCGGCGAAAACCATCCGGCGTCTAGCACGAAATGCAAAGTCTACCTCAAATTCATGGAAGAAAGAGAGGGGAAGAAAGCTAGAACCGCAGTTGCGACGGCCGCTAAGAAAGAAAAGTACGTTGCAGCACCCCCGCCGAAGGTGAACCCGTGGACCAATTCCAACTTTCCACCGCTAGCTACTAGGGAGACGCCATCGCTCCCGGCGAAAGAGGCTGCCGCAGCGCCAGCAGCGACTAAATCGACCGCAGGCAGACCAACAGCCAACCCAGGGTTTGACGAAGACCTGGCGTATATGGCGGACATAGCCGGCACTCTGAAAGAAATAAAGCAGATGGTCAATCTGAGAGCGCTAGCCGAAGGGCTGAAGCGGCTCAAAGAAAAGCTAAGTAGATGCAGCAATAATTTCGAGAGAGCGATGGCGATCGAAGAATTCAATGACGAATCCACCAATGGGTACTAGGTGTTTGCTGTGGAACGCCGACGGTATCTCCCGAAAGATGGGAGAATTTGCGACATATATTAAGAACAACGATGTACAAATCGCCTTGATCTCCGAGACTAGGCTCTCGGCGAGGCAGCAGCTGCGTTTGAGGGGGTACACCGTCGTGGAAAAAAGGGGAGCCAACCAGCACGGAGGAGTCGCCGTGCTGGTGAGAAATGATACCCCGTACAGGCCTCTCCCGATGGACGGACCGGAATGGGACGACGTTGAAGCGGTGGCAATTCAGCTGGCGGACAACACGGCGATTGTATGCTATTACAATCGTCCCAGCAGAAATCTGGATGAGCGTCAGCTGGATAGGATGTTCGCGAGAGCGAGAAAGGTTGTCGTGGCGGGCGACTTTAACGCGACCCACGCGGCATGGGGATGCCACCGTAACAACGTCAGCGGGAACACCTTGAACCGGTACGTAAACAACAACAACGTAATCTTATTTAACACCGCAGGTCCGACGCACGTACCCCACAACGGGAACACCCCCTCAACGCTAGACCTGGTAATAGCCAAGAATGTCCCCCACCTGGATGACGTCGCGACAGGGGAGCTGTCGTCCGATCACCTTCCGGTTCACTTCACCCTGGGAGAAATTCCTAAAAGGAATTTAACCAAGATAGGAAATGACTACGGCGGAGCGAACTGGAAGAGGTTCAGGGAAGCCGTCAGCGCCGGATGGAAGATGAGGCATAGTATCGGCAGCGTGGGCGAGCTGGAAGAAACGGTCCGGGAAATAACGCGCAAAATCCAGGATGCGATGAACGAGAGCATCCCCAAGAAGAAAATCGACCCGTTCCGCTCCAGCGAGATACCTGCAGGTATACAAGAAGACATCAGAGAACGTAATAGGTTGAGAAGAAGGTACCAGCGCACTCGAGAAGAGGATGCCAGGGTGCGTATGCGAGAACTGAGCCGCAAAATCCAGAACGACATGCTGATCCATCGGAACCACGTTTACAGAGCCCGCCTCATCAGGCTGAATGTGAGGGACGGGTCGTTCTGGAAGATGACGAAACACCTCAGAAAACCATACCAACCTATTACGTCCCTGGAGGACGAGAACGGGTCGATCGCCTTGGAAGATGAGGCCATCGCGACCATGGCAGCCCACACCTTCCGCGATTACCACCAGGTCCCGGACACGGACGACGACACAGCCACGCTCGTTAACGGTACTGTAGAAACCTTCCTGCAGTCCCATCCTCCATCCGCTGCGTATGCAGAACGCCTCCTGACGAAACCCAGCATCGTCAGGAGGATTATCATGAAAACCCCCTCCACCAAAGCTCCTGGTCACGACAATATTCAGAATATCATCCTAAAAAACCTCCATAAAAAGTTACTAGTGCAACTCACATATATAATTAATGCCATTATCAGGTTGCAGCATTTCCCGGCAACTTGGAAGCGGGCAATAGTTACGCCCGTTTCCAAGCCCGGGAAGACCCCCAACAAAGCGGCCAGCTACCGACCAATATCGCTACTCCCAACAATGTCCAAAGTAGCAGAGAGGGTGCTCCTCGACAGGATACAAGAGCACATGGACGAACACCAGGTCCTCCCTCCGGAGCAATTCGGATTCAGAGCAGGCCATTCTACCAACCATCAGGTAGCCCGACTCCTAGCGGACGCGATCAACGCCTTCAACCGCGGGAACCATACCGCGATGTTATTAGTAGATCTCGAGAAGGCGTTCGATCGTGTCTGGCTGAATGGCCTGCTCTACAAGATGATAAGAAGCGGATTCCCTCCCCCGATGATAAGGATCATCAGTAGCTATGTCACCGGCAGGACCTACCAAGTAAAGGTAAATAATTCCCTATCTGCCCCGATCCCGGTTCCTGCGGGCGTCCCCCAGGGCTCGGTCCTCGGACCGGTCCTGTTCAATATCTTCACGAGCGACGTGCCGAGATTCCCGGGCAATAAGCTGGGATTGTTCGCGGATGACACGGCCATGTATGCTCACTCCCATTCCCCCTTGGCCGCGTTGCAGAAACTTCAAAACCAGATCCCCTACTACGAGAACTACCTCCGAAAGTGGAGGCTAACTGCAAACGCGGCCAAGTCGAACATTACCATCTTCACCCGCAGGAACAACCCCATCCACGTGCCGAGGTACCCAAAGTTTCTAGGACACACCCTAATTCCTACCAATCCCGTGCGGTACCTCGGCGCGCATCTAGACACTAGGCTCAAGTTTAAGACCTGGATAGAAGAAAACGCAAGGAAGACATCCGGTGCCTTAAGGAAGCTGCGGTATATGCTCCTGAGTAGGGGCACGACGCTGCAGAACAAACTGTTACTCTTCAAGACAGTGCTGAGGCCGATCCTAACCCAGGGTGCGCCTCTCTGGGCGAACGCCGCCAACTACAACCTGGAGAAGCTGCAGGTAGCGCAGAATAAGTGCCTTCGGCTGGTGCTGGGAGCGGATAGAAGAACGCCTGTGAGAACGCTGCACGCGGCAGCAGGGGTGCCCATGATAAAGCAATATGTAGACCAAATAGCTAATAAATTCTACAACGGCACTCCGACGCACGAAAACCCATTAGCGCGTGGAATCACGAGCAAGCGGCAGGAAGCGACCAAGCACCAGCTGCCATATCAACATCTAGGCATCTACCTGCGGCCGGCGGCGCGGGCGGAGTGACAACCCGAGGAAGAAGAGGACTACGAAGAGAATACAGAAACCGTAGCGGATACGAGCAGGGGTTTTTAACCAACTTTTCCCCTGGACCCGAATAAGCTGGAGGGCAGATGAACGGCTACGAGGAGCGCTCAACATACACATTTTATATATTATACTTTATACAACCACTTTATACTTTATACAAATAAATCATACCACACGGCTTTAGTTTATTGACCTACTGAAATATTTAAGTTAGTTTTTTAAGTTACTTAGTGTGTAAGCCGATACAGGCAGGAAACATTAGTTTATTAGATAGTAAGGTGACTTGTGACCGTATAAAGATACAATAAACATTTTAAATCTCAATCTCTCTCTCTCTCGTCCGATCACTGAAGCGAAGCACGGTCGGGCGCGGTCAGTACTTGGATGGGTGACCGCTTGGGAACACCGCGTGCTGTTGCCTCCTTTTTTTTATGACCGGACGAGAACCTAAACGTGGCGATATTATTATTAATTCTTGTTTGTCTTTTTTTTTTTTCAGATTGCGGAAGTTGCTGTAAGTCGCCATGCCCCGGACTATCGAGGAGCTGTTAACTCTAGTGCACAGTTAAGCGAAGGATGGAGCCGTTTGAATTTCGCGACTCGTAATAGTCGCCTTCTTGTTGTAGTGAGCTAGACGTGATGCTTCGTCTGCGATTCTTTCGAAGATATCGTTGACGAAGCTGTTCATGATGTTCATCGCCTTACTGGAGATACCCCTGTCGGGATGGACTTGCTTCAACACTTTGTAAATATAAATGGCGTAGCTCTCCTTCCTGCGGCGTTTCTTACTCTTATCTCCTTTAGAGATATTCTTCTGGGCCTTGCCGGCCTTCTTTGCGGCTTTACCACTAGGTTTTGGTGGCATTATGGCACAGTTAAGAATATGTTAACGCGCGTGAAATCTACGGTAGCTTGTAATATAACAATCTCAAGATTATCATCTGGCCTTTTAAAAATCAAATAATAATATAAAATACATAACAGAACCTTCATAACAATGAAAGGTCGAGTCAATGGCATGTGTATACAATACATTTATAAACATATGATTGATGAAAATATGATTGTAAGCAAACACAAAACCGATGTAAACATTTAAGTTAATGTTTACACATCATGTTTATAAATATACTTATAAACAAAGCATACCATTGATATATATATATATGAAGCTAGGAAATAGATGATATATATTATTATACTGTATTCTATTAATATTATCTGTTTCATTGGTTGTTGAGATTTATTGATAGGGGGAAATATAAGTGACATTAAGAACGTCAGTTATCATAATTTGGAGACATAAAATTTTTGTAAAAAAAAAATCAAGTATGGAAAAAAAGGAGAGTTAGTGGATGACAGGGAAAAGTAAATGACAGTTTTGTTAAGAGTTTTCCTTTCTTAAATAAAATTTGAAATTGAGAAAAGAAGAAGAAATAAACAATAAGAAGGAAGGAAAAGAAGAACAAAGAAACACAGAAAAGGAAACAAACAGTAAGAGGGAAAGAAAAGAAGAACAAAGAAACACAGAAGAGCAAACAATCAGTAAGAGGGAAAGAAAGAAGAACAAAGAATCACAGAAGAGGAAACAAACAGTAAGAAGGAAAGAAAAGAAGACATTAAGAAAATAGTGGGTGTTATATTTATAATAACAAGGCGAGGTTAGTGATATTGTGTATTTCCTTTTATCAATTTAAAAATATAAATTTATTAGATATTTAATTTATTAGTAAGATATAGTAGACCCCCCTTTGAGATATTAAAATAACATAACATATTTTTGGCTATCATAACGTGGGGCATACATTTAAAATGCCTAATACCAGAAGTGGTGTACGAGATGGTGTACATGATGAAGGTGATTATGTACCTGAAACACAGTCAACTGAGAATATTACCTTAAACGATATTATGGGTGCTTTAGCTCAACTGACTCATAGTATACAAGTATTAGTTGGTAATAACGCAATACAAAACAAGCTACTCATCAAGAACGTTTAGTAAATCAAAATTGTTGTCAAACTAATGACGTTCCTTGTCAAAACCAAAGTTTAAATCAAAATTTGAATCAATTTAAAATCAAAGATTTAGTTCCAAAGTTCTCAGGCAAAGACAGTAACCCTGTTGAATACATAAATGCTCTCAAAAAAGTAATTAGTCCAGATATGCATATAAATTTCTTACATAATGTGGTACGTACTTCTCTTACCGGTGACGCAGCAACATGGTATAGTATCATAGATGAAACTTTTTCAACTTTTGATCAGTTTGAGGAGTTATTCATGAATAAGTACTGGAGTGAGCAGATTCAGAGTAAAATCAGGCTTGATTTGTTCAACGGTAAATATACTTATTTTAAACATTTAAGTAGAGAAACATATTTTACGCAAAAGTACGCAATTGCACAACATTTAACGCCTAAATTAATTGAGAAAGATTTAATTAATTTGTTCAGCAAGCATTTTTGTTTCGATATTGTCAAGAACTCACGTTTACAAAATATTCAGACATACGCTGATTTTTGTGAGCTCTTGCGCACGTTTGACGATCTAGATGATTTTGAAGGAAGCGAAGTTCATTTGAGTAACACACTGAACAGAAATAATCGTGATCAGATTTCTAGTTATAATTTTCATAGCAGTTTCAATAGGAACAGAAATAATTTTAAGCCACAAAATAATCAAAATTATGACCAAAATTACAATTTCAGTAACACTTCGAATTATAGAAACACGCATTTTAATGGCAATAGGAGGCAAGATAATTACAATAATAATGGTAATAGTTATGTGAATAATCATAATGGATATAAACAAACAAGGGTGCAACAGATACGACAACGGCAAGAAGAGCAATGTTATTCACAACCGGAACAGCAATTCGAACAACAACCACGATTTGCAAGACAACAAGAGCAGAAGCGATTATCAGATCAACAGCATCAACAGCCATTACAACGAAACGATTATGTAGATAATGGTAATACTACTTCGGCACATTTTTTATAAATAATTGTCAAAATTTTTGTGAAAAAGAAGAGGCAAAAGATTGCATTACGAGAATCCGTCAACGCTATTTGGAATTGAAGACGTTGAAGGACAATAACATAATGAAATCGTTGGCTATCAAAAACTTCCGTTTTTAAAAGTTAAAATTGGAAATATTTATTTGGATTGTTTACTAGATACCGGATCTGAAACGAATTTAATATCGAAAAGATTTGTTAATCAGCATATTGATTATTTTAGGAATAAAATTATTAACGTTAACAGTACAGATGTTCGTTCTGGCACTGATAAAATTATCGGCAAGGTGAATTCTTGCATTGCTCACACGATTGGTATTAGCAATTATGACTATGAATGTAACTTTTATATTTTACCTGGTTTAAAGTATGATGGAATTTTGGGCATGGAATTTATAAGCAGATATTATGCTCTTATTGATTGCGATAATAATTACATTGTAATAAATGGTAATAGTATACCTTTTATAAAGAATGTCACCGCAGAAGAGGAAAGAAAGGTAGAGAATGTAATTTTGAATAATATGAAGGTAATAGAAGAAAATGATTTAATTAAAGATGATGGTAGGATTAGTAATGGTATTGCATGTCAAGATAATAGACAAAATTTCTTGAAAGAAATAGATTGTAGTGATGAGAATAAAGAATATATTAGTGATTTAATGAACAGTTATATTGAACTAATTGATGAATCATCTTCTGTAGCGAGTAAAAAGTTTGAACATAGGTTGAAAGTTGATGATGCATACCCGTTTAATTGTCGTAACTATCCAATTCCGCAAGCTTATAGGAATGGTGTTCAAGCTGAAATTAGGAGCATGCTTAAGAATGGTATTATTGAAAGAAGGAAAACAAATTACATAAATCCGGTGGTAGTAGTCAAAAAGAAAGACGATTCATTAAGATTATGTTTGGATGCAAGAATGTTAAATAAAATTACATGTAGAGAATATGAAACACCAGAACCTGTTCAATCATTACTAAGCAG
The DNA here is from genome assembly GCA_023690525.1 of Holotrichia oblita. Taxonomy (NCBI): domain Eukaryota; kingdom Metazoa; phylum Arthropoda; class Insecta; order Coleoptera; family Scarabaeidae; genus Holotrichia; species Holotrichia oblita. The sequence goes on from CM043018.1 coordinate 76,782,024, forward strand.
ATGTTACAATAAAAATATTTTTTCAAAGTTAGATCTTAAGCATTCTTTTTGGTTATTACCGTTACATGAAGATAGCAGAAAATACTGTGGGTTCTCTATTGACGGCACCACATACGTATTTTATGTAGTTCCATTTGGTCTTCATACAAGTAGTTCGGCTTTGGTAAACTGTATGAAACATATTTTAGATACTTATCAAAATTTTTCTTGTCATTATATTGACGATATTCTGATATTTTCGGATAATATTGAAGACCACAAAGAACATTTAAAACTAGTAATTGGTAAATTACATGAAGTAGGTATGAAACTAAGTATTAAAAAATGTCAATTCTTTAAACAAAGTATTACTTTCTTGGGACATATTGTAGAAAAAGAAGGAATTACTTTACAGAAATCACGCTTGGATGTTTTGAAAAATTTTCCATCACCAGCAAATGTTAAAAAATTGAGAGGATTCTTGGGATTATTAAATTATTACCAGAAGTTTATACAAACTTGGCGGAGAAATGTTTACCGTTATTTAATCTTTTGAAGAAAGGCACAAAATTTAAATGGAGAGATGAACATCAGAAGGCATTCGAAGCGGTTAAAAATTATTTTTATAATAATTTACTGTTGATTCACCCTGATTTTTCTAGTCAGTTTAACTTACGTACTGATGCGTCTAACTATGCTATAGCTGGTGTTTTAGTACAATCACGTAATAATGGAGAATTACCAATTTCTTTTGTATCTAGGAAATTATCTGCAACTGAAATTAACTATTCTATCTGTGAAAAGGAAGCTTTGGCGCTGGTGTATTCTATAAATAAATTTAAGTATTTTTTAAAAGGCAGATATTTTATTGCTGAGACTGATAGCAGTGCTGTATCAACGATTTTAAAAACAAGAATTTATGGAAATAACAAGATTTACAGGTGGCAGTTGGGAATACAGCAATATAATTTCGATATACGTTATTTACCGTCAAAACAAAATTTAGTAGCTGACGTTTTTTCCAGAATGTACGATAATAATAAAAATAGTTTATCTTTTTCTTTAAATTTTTGTGATTTACGCAACATTAATGATATTATGTATTCCAAAGAAATGGTTGTGAATGCACAGAGTTGTGACGAGCTGCAGATAATCAAACGAAATGTTAAACAGTTAGGCAATTACAAGAATTACGTAATTAAAGAAGATATACTAATCAAGATTTTAAAGACGAAAGACTTAATTGTGCTACCTAAGCATTATGCTTTGATAGTACTCAAGGATCTACATGAAAGGTATGGACATCCTGGTTTAAAAAGGTTACATTTACTTTTACGTGAAAATTTTTATTCGAAAAAAGATTGGGAATTAGCAAAATTTTTAGTTAATTCTTGTGACGTTTGCATTATGAACAAAATTAAAACTAATATACCTTTTTATCCTTCTAAGCCTATTATATCAAATTATCCTCTTGATTTAGTATCAATGGATTTTGTACAGAATATTTTACCGGTCGATGGATTTAGAAACGTATTAGTGATTGTTGATAATTTTACCAAATTTGTAAAATTTTATCCAACAAAACGTTGTACTTCTAATGGGGTTATTAGATACTTATCATCATATTTCAGATTGATTGGTGTGCCTAAAAAAATTATTTTGGATCGAGCAACATATTTCAACAATATTAAAATGATAACCTATCTGCAAAGTAAGGGTATTTCACTTGTATTTATTCCTATTCGACACCCCATGTGTAATATATCGGAAAGATATATTCAAACGCTGCTACAGTACTTACGAATATTTACATCAAATGAACAATCATTATGGTTAAAGTATTTATCTTTAGTTGAAGAGATAATTAATAACATGCCGAATACGCAGACAGAAATTTCTCCAATTACATTTTACACTGGCATATTACCACCTAGACCATGGTCATCTGTTCATACCCATGTAGATATTCAAAAACTTGTAAATTTTACTAAAAATAAATTGAATAAAGTACATGCTACATTTATTAAGAAACAAAATAAACAAAAAACGAAACGTGTCCGTTATGTTGTCGGACAATTGGTTGTCATTAAAGCACTGCGTTTTTCTGACCATAATAAAGAAATTAATAAAAAATTGAGTTCTCTTATGGAAGGACCATTTGAAATTCATAGGGTTATTGGAAATAAAACTTATTTATTAAAATATCCAGATTCTCCTAAAATAAGAGGGCTATTCTCCGTTGATTCGTTATATCCATATAAAGATAAATTGTTATCATTTTAGTTTGGACATTTAATTGTTACTTAATTAATTAATATATATTTTTTTATATAAAAATGCAAATTAGAAATATTAAATTTCTAATTTCCATTTTTAGCGGGGGTATTTATTATACTGTATTCTATTAATATTATCTGTTTCATTGGTTGTTGAGATTTATTGATAGGGGGAAATATAAGTGACATTAAGAACGTCAGTTATCATAATTTGGAGACATAAAATTTTTGTAAAAAAAAAAATCAAGTATGGAAAAAAAAGGAGAGTTAGTGGATGACAGGGAAAAGTAAATGACAGTTTTGTTAAGAGTTTTCCTTTCTTAAATAAAATTTGAAATTAAGAAAAGAAGAAGAAATAAACAATAAGAAGGAAGGAAAAGAAGAACAAAGAAACACAGAAAAGGAAACAAACAGTAAGAGGGAAAGAAAAGAAGAACAAAGAAACACAGAAGAGCAAACAATCAGTAAGAGGGAAAGAAAGAAGAACAAAGAATCACAGAAGAGGAAACAAACAGTAAGAAGGAAAGAAAAGAAGACATTAAGAAAATAGTGGGTGTTATATTTATAATAACAAGGCGAGGTTAGTGATATTGTGTATTTCCTTTTATCAATTTAAAAATATAAATTTATTAGATATTTAATTTATTAGTAAGATATAGTAGACCCCCCCTTTGAGATATTAAAATAACATAACAATGTACATAGTTATAGATAGAGACACACATAGAGATATATAGTTGTAATCACGAAAGATGATCCCTGCGTCACTTACATATAACTCAATCAACGACATTCAAAGAATAATTTTCATATCCAAATATCTATTTGTATGACAAGGACAGCCTGGATGACAGTTTGTATTTCGAAACTTTGCCTAGCACAGACGTACGGCTCGTGCAATTCACTCAAATAAGACAAAGACGAGATTAGTTCGTTGTCTGCGCTTAAGCTATATATTTCCGCTTCTTCACTTAAAAATTTGACACACATTTGACAATGCATCTCCGTAGACATTTGATAGAACTGTCATTGATTTCGTCCTTACAAATACGTATTCCTTTAACAATTTTTTGAAGTAATTTTTATAGTAATATAATGGCAATACATAGTAGAACATTACGGTAGGTACAATTGCAACAAATTAAATTTTTACGGTCTGTCAATAAATCCCCACGCACTTAACCCAAAAATGAAAAATGTCATAGCTGCTATATTCAATTTGATATTTACAGTAATTAACATGGCGCCGAAGTACTAATTTGATTCATACAAATGTAATTGATGACGCAGTGATCATCTTTCGTGATTACAACTGTAGTTATAGAGAGATATAGTGCTTTAGTCGTAAGTGTTAGGATAAGAATGTATGTAACCCACTGAGATATTAAATTAAGTGTTAAATATATTGTTGACCATAACAACCTGGTTAAGATATTAGAACCTGAAACGATCCTGCATCCAACCAGAAGAGTGTTATTACGTGGCGATCCTGATATCACATTAGCACGGCGATCCTTGAGCCAGTCCAGGTAAATATGGCAACTTATATTCAGTTACACTAATTGGGAAAATCGAAAAAAGGACACCTCGTCAAGTAAGGACACGACAAATGAACAATCACTAACGGAAAATGGAGCCATAAATGCCAACATCGTTATGCAGGAGACCCAGCTGCGATTGTCCACTGACATAATGCCGCCAGAAGACACGTTGAAAAGCGGACACTGGAAAGGGTATCGGCTGCTCTACCCGTATAAGGACCCATGCAATGAGCGAGACATCCACATTCTCTAGCTGCCATAGACAATTTGAGCAACTCCTCGAAGAATGTAACGCTTTTCATCAGAATTTTGGAAAAGACACTCCAGAAAAACGAAAAAAACAGAGACATCACACAAAGTAAGTGCGAACAATTAAATAGTTTTGTTAGTGAATTTGAAAACTTGCAAAAAACATTTAACAGTGCTATACAAAGTGAAGATACTAGTTCTATACAATTAGTTATAAGAAAAAATTAAGTCAATACTTTTAAACTGATTTACAATTTGAAAAATTTTAAAATTAAGAGTAGAAATAACGAACATTAAGTCAAACATGGACAAATTTGATTTAAAAGTACCTGCAACTCTGTTGCCAATAATGGATGGCACAGCAAGTAAAACCTGCCAATTGATTGAAGGTATAGAGTTGTATGACACCTTATTGGACAAGGACAGCGAAAATTCATTAACTAATTACATTTTGAGAATGCGTTTAAATTCAATTGCGAAAATAAAATTAAAGTCTACTTATTCTAGCAATACAGAATTAGTGAAAGACCTTAAAACACATTGTATCATTAAACAATCAGCTTGTGCTCTTTCGGCATAATTACATACAATCAAGCAAGAATCACAATCTATATCTGACAACGGCAAAACAATTGAGGACTTAATGATGAATCTTACATTGAGTCAAGCAAATGAAGATGACAACAAGACAAAAACATTAAATGAGGTAAATGAGAAAATTGCAATTAATTCATACGCAAATGGACTTAGTAGTGGCGAACTGAGAACCATCATAAAAGCAAGAAACTGCGCAAATCTTAGCGAAGCCATTCAAGGAGCGCTAGATGAAGAAATGACTAGGTACTCCAAAACCAGTATTCCACGCTAGGAGCATCCACTCATCAGCAGAGAAAGGTAGAAACCAATACGGTTACACTTACTATCACAACCACCGAGGCAAGTTTAGACAACGTCCCGATGTAAGCCACACCAATAGGACACCAACAATTATAGGCAATCCAATAGTACGAACTACGGAAATAGAACAGGTCGTGCGAAACCATACCAACAAAAGCGAGTATACACTACAACAAAGCAATCGGATAATAAAGAAACCACAAAAGGTCCCACCCAGCAGTTTTTTCGTTCCCAAGAAAGTAAGTCTTAATTTAAATGGTCTGAACTATATTAAATTATATTACAGAAATAGAGAACTTTTGTTTTTAATCGATACAGGAAGTTCAATAAGCTTAATATACGATAATAAAATTTTTATTAGCGAAATAGCTCAGCTAAATTCAACAAAAATGAAAGAAATTTCGGGATCTACAATTTCAAAAGGTACAATTAATATTAATTTAGATATTGATAATTATTATTTAACGCATAAATTTCATATCGTAAAACCTTTCGACTCTAATGCAAACGGTATTTTAGGATCAGATTTTCTTTATAAATATCATGCTAACATAGATTACCAAATATTGCAGTTAACATTAACCTTACACAACGGCAAACTTACGTTACCAATTCAAACTGATTATGAAAACTGCATACGCATTCCAGGGTACTGTCATGTAATAAAGCGGTGTTATGTAAACAAAAACATAGAATGTGTTGTCTCAGCAAAAGAAGTAGCTAGTGGTGTATTTTTAGGACGTACATTAGCAAAACCGTTTAATAATGAAATTCCAGTACAATTTTTAAATACAACAGATAAAGATATCCTATTCAAAAGCTTTTCTCCGGAAATAGAACCACTACGAGATTACGAAATATGTGCGTTTGGTGAAATTGACAAGTATTCGGTTGAGAGAATCGACAAACTACTTGAAAATTTAAACTTAGAACATTTACCAACTCACATCCCGCCTGCAAAATACCATACAGACTATCCCATACACAAAAACAAGAAGTCCATCGACAGGTAGATCAGATGCTAAAAGAAGGAATAATCGAAAAAGCCACATCAGAATGGTCGTCCCCAGTTTTGATAATACCAAAGAAAGCAGATCTAAATGGAGAGAAGAGATGGCGTATGGTGATTGATTACAGATTATTAAACCACGAAATTGAAGACGATAAGTTTCCATTACCAAACATTACGGAAATAATTGATTCACTTTCAGGAGCAACATATTTTTCGCATTTAGATTTATCGCAAGGCTACCACCCAATAGAGTTACAACCCAAGAGTAGACCCTGTACAGCTTTCATTACAGGTAGAGGTCAATACCAAATGACACGTTTACCAATGGCATTAAAAATCAGTCCCAGTGCTTTCTCACGAGAAATGACAATTGCCATGTCAGGTTTAAATTATGATACACGCTTGATTTATCTTGACGATTTGATTGTATACTGTAACAGCTTGGTAGATCATAATAAAAATTTAGTTAAATTGTTTGAAAGATTACGTAAGGTAAATTTGAAATTAAACCTAAGTAAATGCTATTTTCTAAAACAAGAAATTTTATATTTAGGGCATGTTATATCATCAAATGGTGTATCACCGATAAAAGTAAAATAGAAGCTATCAAAAATTATCCCACACCCAAAAATGGCGCAGAGGTTAAGCGATTCATAGCTTTCGCAAATTATTATAGAAAGTTTAGAGAGAATTTTGCAGAAATAGCCTCACCATTAAATCGATTAATACGAAAGAACGCCCACTTTTTTTGTCCTTAGAATGCCACCCAAGGAGAACAAATATAATGGCCCAATATTGGGCCCTTATAAGAATAACGGGCCAATATTAAATTTATTCGGCCAATATTGGGTCAATACTTTTAATACATGCAACGCCAATATTATTATATCAATATCGGTCCAATATTATCCCATGATTATTTTTGAGATATTGGTTAAATCGTTTAATATCAATAAGACGCCAACATTTTGTAGACTATCTAATACCAATATTGTCAAAACAACAGTGGCCCAATGTTCCACCATTATCAGTTTATCTATATTGGCTGGATCTTAAAATGATATTATTGGTTCAATATTTTCTTACGCCGCCTATACCAATATTGATCGTTAAATCTAATAATGCAAACATTTTTTGCCTTATTGTCAAAATAGTAATTGCTCAAAATATTATGTTATTATTATTCGAGCCAATATAGATATACGTATTCATAGACCCGGAATACCACATGTATGAATATAACTATATTGGTCGGATCTTAAAATCCAGTATTGCTTCAGATAATGTTTTCGCGCAGCCTATGCCAATACTATTCAAATAAGAGCAGTTCAAAGCCTTGTCACTATAAATTTTTGACATTGGGTCTATATACATATTATGTACCTATTAATATTCTCTAGTAAACAACAATGTAGTCTAAAATACAATAAAGTGTTATTACAAAATTATAAATCTGCTCATATTTCCTATATCTTAAAACTTAATATTGTTGATCTATACAACGATGAAAAATAGTCACAATTATTCAAGTAGCAACAAACAAATATTTCATCATTATGAGTTTTTCATACAAGTGCACAATATAATCATTATATACGAAAGTGGAAGAGCTACTTAGATATTCTGCAAAAAATTCCTTTAATGTAAGCAATACTATGTTTGTGTGATTATTAAATCATATTTTACAGCAGCATTCTATGTTTGCATTTATAAAACATAATTAAATTAAAACATTTAAGGGATTCGGTATAGTATACCTCGTTTTAAATTTGCCGCCTTAGGAACAGGTTACGCCGGTTTAGATGTATTGGGGGTTAATAAAATGGCGCTGGATAGTGTTCAGGTAATGAAGTAAAAAACATAAGTTTCAGTTTATCTGTTTAAAGTGAGTGTGTATATTACTTGAATTGGTAAGTATGTTACTTTTGTTTAATTAAGGGTAAGCTGATTTTTGTTTTATGCAAAATTATCAACCTCGAAAGCGTCAGCGAAAGTCATTTCACATGCAATCAGTATCTGTAATGATATACCTACTATGATATTATGTATAGTTTAATAAAGATCATGGTGCAAATAGTACTAAATTTGTTTACAACGTAGTCTTATAAATGCGTGATTTTAGATTAACAATTATCACACAATCAGTCGAAGTCTATATATCCACAGCACGCGATTTAACAGCTCTGTTAAATCTTTCGGTAAATCAGTCAAAGTCTGTATCCACAGTATGCGATTTAACAGCTATGTTAAAGCTTTCAGTAAATGTTATATCTATATATAAGGTATAACAGAGCTGTTAAGCACATACTGTACATACAGACTTCGACTGAATATAAAATGTACCGAAAAGTTAACAGCTGTTAAATCGCGTACTGTGGATATAGACTTCGACTGATTGTCTATTGTACACATTTAAGTGTCTGTTCTAAATATTAAATGAAACACAAACAAATGCTGGACGTAGTACAGCTTTTTCAATATATTTTGACCATTATTTACTTTTGTTAGTATGTAATACAGAAAAAAACTTAAAAAAAGTTGTACTCTTTTAAGCGCGTTGTCCATATCAGAGAGAAATGTGTAGCCAGAAATAGTAACGATATACAACAAGAAATGTGTATGAGATATGACTATTCACATTAACAAGAAATTGGGGGTGATAAATAGTGTATTATTTACTATGTTTACATGTATTGACGTCAAAATGAAGAAATGTAAACTAAAAATTCGCTGACAAACTTCGCCGAACGAAATTTCGCCGGCCTCGCTCGTGTTAGTACGGACTACTTCGTTAATGCTTTTGAAATACACATTTTACATTTCTCTTTACACAATCCTCTTTGATATGGACAACGCGCTTAGAATTTCGTGTACAGGACGTCACCACAAATAATTAGGTATGCGGTTTGGACGTCTTGTATATTTTCATAACTTTAAGTAACTATATATATATATATATATATATATATACACATACATTTTCATCTCAATTAAATACATAGATAACGGTATCTTAAATAATTAGTGACTTGTAACGTTGACAAATTATAATCTTTAGTTAAAAGTACAAAAATATACATATGTATATGTATAGTACTATAATATAGTCTAGGTATGAACAGTCTGTTCCAAAATTAATGTCACTTGATTTAATGGAAGATACATTATAACTTCTCTTACGAAACGAATACACTAGGTTTGACTGACATTTATTTTAGAGCGCAATTACTATATTGATATTCATCAATCAAAAATTGTGTCGAGTTATAGCGAAGATGATTTTTATTGGATCTTTTAATTGCGGGTGACATTAATTTTGGAATAGACTGTACATACCTTTATAAATAATAATAGATTCAATGCATTTGACATAATTAAGGCGATCAATACATAACATTTTATAAATTGAAATATGACCTAATAGAGTATCAAGTTATCTTGAATTTTTTTGTTCAAATTATTTAAAGTAGAACATTTCAGATAGTCCCACTACTGAAAAATGTCAAGATCAGCAAAATGTCATGCAAAGAAAAGAGGGGCAATTAAAATAATGAAAGAATTGAGGAGCACTAAACTGCAGAAATATAGAACTGGAGTAATGAGTGCAGTAAAAAATACTGTTATTGATTCATGTAGCAAGTCATTAGATATTCAATTTAAAGATGTAGGATATAATACATATCAGCAATTTCTTAGTGCTGAAATGTATAACCCCAATGAATGTGAAAACAGTAATATTTCTTTCAAACAATTTATGTCTACCGAACAGGCGAATTCTGAAAATATTGATAAAGACGACACTTTCGTTACATTAAGTTTTAAACTGCATAAATGGGCAGTATTGCAACATGTGAATCACAAACAATTAAATTCTCTGCTACACATTTTGAAGCTTTATCATTCAGACTTACCTACCTGCTCTAAAACTTTATTGAACACTATGCGAATCACGGAAACACAATCGCAAATAACTGCAAGGGGTGACGTTGGGAAGTATTTTTACTTCGGTATAGCAAATACATTAGCAAAATTATTTAACAAAGCAACAGGCGTTCCTTTGTTAAAGTTTTTGCGTGAAAATAATACAATCACTATTATTTGTAACGTAGACGGGGTACCTGTGCACAAAAGTACTTCATTGCAATTCTGGCCTATAGCAGGTAAAATTATCCATGCAAATCACACATTTCAACCTTTTCTTATTGGAATTTTTTATGGCAATAGTAAACCAGGTTCAGTTGATGAATACTTTAAAGATTTTGTTGTGGAAGTTAATCAGCTAGTACGGAATGGGATTGTTTTCAATAATAAGAAATATAACTTTCATTTTGTTGGCTTTACATGTGATGCTCCAGCCAGGGCGTTTATTAAATGCATCAAAGGTCACACTGGCTTCTATGGATGCGAGAAATGTGTAGTTAAGGGAGATAGAATCAATAATAAGTTAGTTTTTCTGGAAACAACTTGTGCAAGAAGATCGGATGATTCATTTGCGTCCCAAAGCGATAAAAATCACCACAAAGGCGTCTCTCCACTACTCCAAATTAACGGATTTGGGCTCATAACAGGTTGCTACTTAGACTATATGCACATGGCATGTTTGGGTGTAATGCGGAGATTGATGAATATATGGATCAATGGAAATCTTCCTCACAAATTCTCAGCAGGTCAACGAAAAATGTTTTCCGATCGCCTCGCTTTCATAGCACCGTTTGTTCCGTCAGAATTTAATCGAAGACCTCGAACTCTAAAGGATTTTGAAAAATTTAAAGCAACCGAATTTCGATTTATCATGTTGTATATAGGACCAATAATAGTCAAAGATTTATTAAGTAGTCAAAAGTATAAACATTTTTTAAAATTCCATATTAGCATGAGAATTCTATGTAGTGTAAATTTGGACTCTAGCGAAAACATTATTGCGTACGAGTTAATGAAAGAATTTACAGAAGATATGGCAACATTATACTCTCGAGACGAAATGGTATATAATATTCATTCAATTATGCACATGGCAGAAGACGCTGTTTCACAAAAATTATCTGTGCAGGAAGTTAGCTGTTTTCCTTTTGAAAACTTTTTGGGTCAGTTATTAAAATTAGTGAGATGTTCAAATAAACCGATCGAACAAGTGATTAGAAGAGTTTATGAGGGATATCTTATATCAGATTCAAACTGGCCTACAACTAATTCTAAAATTGAAGATATATACCAGAATGGAATTATTACTAAATTAATGTACAAATCAATATATATCAACATTTCAAATTTAAGGGACATTTATGTTTTAACAAAAAGGAAGCAAATAATGAAAATTAAAAGTATTGAGAAGTCATTGGACACTTATTGCCTATTTGGTCAAATTTTCTTAAAAACATCTTCTGTTTACGAAAATCCACTGCCCTCAGAGAGATTGAACATCTTTAAAGTGAACAACTTATCAACTTATATATTCAACTGTAACATTGACTTTATTGCATGCAAGTGTATGGTATTTCCACTTTGGGAAAGTAACGAAAGTATTGCAGTTGGATTGTTACATGATTAATTTTTTTAAGGATTTAGTTTTGTTAATTATACATACATTTTGCCAAAGTAATTGTTACTTTTTTAATTTCATCTTCTTTTATTATAGTAAATAGTTAGATACCCGGAAAATTTAAGTTATTATTTTTTCTAGTTTTCATATCTTCATGTTTTTCATATGATTATATACAATATAATCATACAACAATAAGTAGTGTAGATGATAAGAATATGATGGCATGAAAATCGGAAAACAGACACCATGGCTGCAAAAACAACAATCATAGGGCAATAATTTATATATTCAAGATATCCAGCAATTTACACATGTACGTCATCTAAGTTAAATTTACTGATATTTTTTACACGTCCACTACTACTGCAAAACTCCAACTACAAAAATTTGAAAAGAGAGCAATATTATCTTATAGATTTATTTAGAGATAAATGGTTGTAAGAAATTAAATTATAAAGAAAATGCAAAACAGTATTTATATGGCATCATGTTCAATACATTATTTTTTACTGTACTCTTGATATATCAAGAAATTATGAGTGAGGTAAATATAAGAGGTTCATATGCAAAACTATTAAGTCCTTATAGGAAAAGTTGATACTATTTATTAGTTAATTTCTATAAATATCAGATCGAGTTTTGTATTTATATCTTAATATATTCACATAGATCTACTTATATTTATACATTAACATGTCTCTCTATTTTCGCATAGCGTTATGTCGTCATTTGATGTAATTTTTTGGGATAATTGCGTGGATTTCGTTCCGTCTTCGTGGGGAAATCGTGAAAAAACCATGTATTTATGGCCCTCTCACTTACGCTCCCATGCAAAAATAAGAGAGTTAATATATACTGGATGTGCTCCTACATTGGAGGGCAAATGGTCAGAGCACGACGCAGAATACAAGAAAACCGTTAGCACTTGTGAGGAAGCAGAAGCCATCTGTGAGAAGTTAAAATATGACAGCAATCTGACATCATCAGGCGATGAAGTGGAAGACTATACATTAAATCAGAACATATCTGTTAACGAACCTCAGATGGAGGAACATGTTTCTTTTAGTGGTAAGACATTTTATGCACGATGTTACAAAAACAAAACTAATCTGTTAACCGTACATTCTTTGGGCTAAAATAATGGAACTTTCCTTAAGTTACTTTCTATTTAAACATTTTTGTTTGCAATATAGAAGGTGTCAGTTGATTTAAAAAAAGTATATTTGTTAATATCTCTCCTGTGTTTTGAAATTTTTAAATTTGGTGCAGATTTTACGCTAAGCACATCTACTATATGACTTCTAGCAAAAATTGAAAGAACATATAGAAAAAAGTAGGTGTCGTTTTCTTTGACAGAAGCATAGAAGCATAGCGTAGAAGAAGCATAGCTAAAAAGAAAGTAACATAAGCAAAATCCTATTACTTTCCTCCAAGAATTCGTAGTTAACGGATTGACCGATATATTCTACACTCTATATATGCATTTTATAAGTGTTTAGGATTTTAAAAGCTTGCATGACCGACACCTACAAATTTAGTCATAAAGTTTTCTTACCAGTTCTTGTGTTTTAAAGATTTTTATCTGAAGATAATGGAGAAATTTGAAGAGGTCAAACTTGATCAAAAATATTTGAAGAAAGAAATAGATAATATAAGATATCTCCTTGAAAAGTTAGTAGCTGGCGACACCAAATTTGTTGAGTTAACTAAGTCGATATTTAAATTACCATTAAGCTCCTTGGAAAATATCGAAGAAACCGAAAAGTTACTGGAAAATGAAGAAAATTTTTCAAACCTGGTAAGTTTATGTAAACTTTAAATATATAATAAGATTTGCTGTATGCTAAAGAACCTTTTCCAGATTCATGAACTTTCGCTTGTTGGAGGAGAGACTCTCAACAAAACTATTTTGGGAATTATAAGAAAAATTTTGTCAAAAGATATGGCATTATTATTTTCGGCGAAAGGAAAGAAAGGAAAAAAGAATTTCTCTCTTTTAAAATTATGTAACGTGGTTATAGGTATTTAACTCGTTTACTTATTCATCCTTCCATGCTATTAAAATGGAAAATGTTGAGCATAAATTGAGTGATTAGTGATGATACATCTTTTTTAGGCGCAGTAAGACGTAGATATCCAGATTCCACTGATGACCAAATCATGAAACATTTAAGTGTGGTTCTAGCCACCACAGGCGATCGAGAGGGCGGCCGCAAAAATAGAACGAAGATATGAAAAGGTACGCATTGTTTTATTTCCAAACATTATTAAGTTTAAATATTGCATTATTTTTCATGTATGTATATACATGCAATATAATGTAACTTATATTTAATAATAAATATACTTCCCAATTTTTTTATAAATAAATGTACAGTTTGCTAACGGTTTCGAATAACCTCTTCTTCAGACTATAGACTTAAAAGCTTCGATTACATTCTATAAAACGAGTTGTAATTGTAAAAGATTTGTGTGCCTATTGTAGACAGACATGTCAAATATAAATGCGTAAACATATTTCAGTAATTGTATAATAAATCAAGAGGTTACTCGAAACCGATAGCAAACTGTACATTTGTAACGTAACATGTGTCCTAACAGATATATTTATTTACAGGGCGCATTCTACAGGAATATATGTAGAAGATATATGCCTCTATGTAATATATACCAGTGTATAACTGTATGAAGTTCAATACATATATTTCAATAAGTACTGGATTTTATTTTCTGCAAATAATACCGATATTGCTATAAATAGCTAATTTTTAAAATGCGAATAAATATTTGCCAATAATAGTAATAATGAAACTAGTAGTCCATGGGCAATGGCTAGAAATAAGAAGAAAAAGAAAATTAAATAATGATCCAACATAAGGGACGAAACTAATAAATTACAGATACATATATATTTTACAAGGAAGAATTAAACAACGATTTGATAGCTTAAGCAATTCCTTTGGTTGGATAAATTCCGTCTGCACTTCCGTCTCCAATAAAAGGAATTGCTCGAGCTATCAAGTTGCTGTTTAATTTTTCCTTATAAACATCATCGATCGCTGATTCGCCTATATATTTTACCAATACTAATAATATTGCACTAATAATTTAATACATAATGGACCAATATTATTAAACGCGATTAAATATATATATTTTACCAATATTAGAAATAATATTGGGCCAACAGCATTGTAGATGATGGGCCAACATTACAGAAATAAGATATTTTAATATTTTACCTATAATAAAGACAATATTGGACCAATAATTTTATTTATGATGGACCAATATGACACCGAGCAGGCATATAAATATTTTACCAATATCATAATCGATATTGGATCAATAATTTTATTTATGATGGACCAATATGACAAAGAGCAGATATATAAATATTTTACCAATATCATAATCAATATTGGGCCAATAATTTTTATACACGATGGACCAATATTGCAGAATGTTGACAAAAAAATATATCTCCAATATATTTTTCATTTTTTAGCCGATATTGGCCCAATCAATTTGTTCTACGTGGGAACAAGCATTCGAAGCATTAAAAAATAGGTTAATTAAACCTCCAGTTTTGCAATATCCAAATTTTTCACCCAATAATACCTTTATTTTGAAAACAGATGCTTCGAAATATAATAAATATATTGTAATGTTATATTACATTTTATTCAATGTTTTGACGCCCAACTAGTGGAGCAGAATTACGAGATGCCTTATAGTACGAGGTCTACGTCATTTGGCGACGGAGAAGCTGGTCGCGATAGCAGTAGTGAATCTACTAAAAGTTTAATAAAAAGTTTAACTGATAAAGTGTCTCAAAATGCAGATCAGATAGTTAGCGTTGATGACTCTAAAGCAATTTATGATATTAAATACTGAACGGTTTGGTCTACTTGGCAATACGTTAGAAGCAATTTTAAGTCGAGGGACTACGCAACAAGGTAATTCTCATCAAGATACAAATACTAATTCAAACACTAATACAAATGCTATGGCAAATATTAATAATCATAATAATATATAGTTCACTCACCTTATTTAAAATAAAAGATTTAATTCCTAAGTTTTCGGGTAAGACAAATCCCATCGAGTATTTGACAGCATTGAAACGTGCGGTTCATCTAGCAAACATTAACGATTTTAATTTAATTGGTAATATTATTCGAACGTCACTAACCGATGAAGCATTAAAATGGTTTAGCATAGCTGAGAGCAGGTGTCATTCTTTAGCATCCTTCGAAGAATTGTTTCTTTCAAAGTTCTGGGCCGAGACCAAGTAAGCTGATATTCGAGCAGATTTAATGATGGCCCACTACGACAAATCTCGAGGTACATCGATGGAAGCATATTTCACTATTAAATTTTCTAGGGCACAGTATTTGACTCCACCTCTACAAGAGAACGAGATTATTAGGTACATTTCTCGTCATTTCAGCTTTGAGATACAAAAGGCAACCATTTCACAGAAAATTCGAAGTTTTGCAGAAATGACGGAGCTTCTAGCAGAGTTTGATGTTTTATACAAGGGCGCAAACACTCAGAATAGGCCTTCCAATACATTTCAGGGTCCAGCTAGAAATAATAATAATGACAACAGACACAATTCTAACCCTACTTTTAACACGAATTTTAAACAGTTTGACAGTACCTTTAAGAACGGTAATTTTCAGCAGCAGCACGCCAGACAGGACCAAGGAAATGCGAGATTTAATAACAATTATAATTCTTCTAGAAACAACACTTATACACACAATAATCATCGTTTTAATACTAATACACAATACAACACACACGCCCCCTCAACACATGAGAGACAAGCCGGTAGTAATGGCGCCAATTTAGAATCTGCATCACAGGTTCCAAATTCACAAGTTCCGAACACACAACCACACAATTCGGTTTTTTAGAAAGTTTGTCTAAGCCCTCAATTAAATTTATTCAAAATTGTAATTACGAACATCCAAATAAAATATTTCAAACAGAGAACTTAGACAACAATAAAATTATTACACACGAAATTTTGCCACTTATTTCAGTCAAGTTACGAGGGTCAATATTATTACATGCATTAGTAGACACGGGGTCTCAAATTTCTTTAATTTCTAGAACAGTTGTAGACGATCATTTTGATGAATTAAAATTAAGTATTATTCCGATAAATAAAACAGATATTAAGTCAGGGACTAATAAAATTTTAGGCAGAATATGTGAATGTTTAGTAACTAATTTAGAAATAGGTACTGGTAGTTATGCAACTTCTTTTTACATCTTAAATTCACTAAAACACGAGGCTCTTCTAGGTATGGACTTTCTCAAGAGACACAAAGTAGATTTTAATTTAGGCTCAGGGCACATGAGCATTTCAAACGATAGAATTTCCTTCGAAAATTATAGTTTAGATAGCATTAGTATGGAAAGGGAAGGGATTCTTTTAAATAGTTTAGAATCTACGGATTCAAGAGGGAAGAATAATAATTATTTAAACCAATATCAGGCTGGGTGTAGTAGAGGTCACACGCAGTATACAACTGATGGTTTTAGGTTAAGATGGGGTGGGTTAGATAAGGATAGACTTAGGTGGAGTGAATGTGATAGCGATAATTTAGTTTGTAAGAGTAGTATAGGTGAGAATGAATGTTTCAAAGGGAAATTCAATTGTGATTTGATGTATGAACCATTTTTGAATGTGTTATTTGAGAATCATCCAAATCTAGTGAATGACATTGCATGTATTGCAGACCGAAGGTATGAACATCATCTGAAGGTAGATAGTGAGGCTCCTTTTTGTTTTCGTAGCTATCCGATTCCACACGCGTACAAGGATAATGTTAGGGTTGAGTTAGAGAAAATGTTGAAAGATAAGATCATCGAGAGGGCGAAAACATCGTATTTGAATCCTGTAGTTGTTGTTAAGAAAAAGAATGGCGAAATAAGACTGTGTTTGGATGCTAGGAATCTGAATAAAATCACAAAGAAGGAGTATGAATGTCCTGAGAACTTCAAGGCTCTCATTAGCAGATGTCACAATAAATCAGTCTTCTCAAAACTAGATCTAAGACACAGCTTCTACCTGATTTCCTTAAGTCCAGATAGCAAACAGTACACCGGTTTTAGCATAGATGGTACTAGTTATCAGTTTCGTGTCGTCCCATTCGGCTTAAACACATCAACGTCAGCTCTTGTACATGCTATGAAAGACATCCCAGACCCTTACCATGAATTTGTCTCACATTACATTGACGATATACTCATTTTCAGTAGCTCGGTTGAACAACACAAGCATCATCTGCAGGTAGTCATATCCGCACTAAGTAGGGCTGGGATGAAATTAAGTTTAGATAAATGTGAATTCTTTAAAAATAAAGTAACTTATTTAGGACACGTTCTTGATAGCAATGGTATTTCGATAGATTCATCAAAATTAGAGGATATTAACAATTTAACTCCTCCTAGGAATATTAAGAAGCTCAGGTCATTTTTAGGGTTCATCAACTATTATTCGCGTTTTATTCCAAATTTTGCTTCTATTTGTAAAAATTTCTATGAGTTATTGAAGAAAGGAAATAAATTTAGGTGGTCGTAAGAATTAGATAGCGATTTTTCTATGATAAAGCAAGCTTTTACTAATGCACTCGTAGTTCATCCAGCTTGGGACGAACCTTTTGTGTTAAGGACCGATGCAAGTCATTTTGCCATAGGGGCTGTACTTTCCCAAATTAGAGATAACGTAGAATATCCTATTTCCTTTATGTCGCGTAAATTCAATTCTACGCAGAAGGCGTACACTATTTTAGAAAAGGAATTCTACGCTATTCTTTTTAGCTTCGGTAAATTTAGATATTACTTACTAGGCAGAAGGTTTATAATTGAAACGGACAACAAAGCTTTAACTTCTATATTAAATACTAGAATTGTAGGTAACAACAGACTTTACAGGTGGTACTTAACAATACAATATTTTGATTTTGAGATTAGACACATTGCAGGCAAATGTAACAGTATTAGTGACTATTTATCACGAGCTAATAGTAATGACACAGCTATAGAACACTTTACAACTAATGTAACACTGACAAGTAACACCAACTCCATATTCAACACACAACATATCATTCATGAACAAAAATATTCTGAACTGTCAAATTTATATGAAGAATTGAATAATAATCAAGCTAATAATAGCAAATATTTAATCAAGAATGATATATTGTACAAGAAGATAAAACTAGCTAAAGATTGTTTGATTGTTCTTCCACAAAATTTTGCATTAAAAGATTTACATGAAATACATTTAACTTATGATCACGTTGGTATCCGGAAGACATTCTTAATTTTTAGAGAGATTTTTATCACTAAAGGAGATTACAACATCACCAAACGTCTCATAAACACTTGTGACACCTGTATATTCAACAAGCACAAAAATTTTCGAATGTATCACATTTCGAAGCACATCGTATGCAAAGATATCTGCACGTTGATTTCAATGGACTTTGTACAGAATTTGACACCATCGATGGAATTTCGACACATCTTGGTTATTGTAGATAATTTCAGCAGGTTCGTAAGGCTGTTTCCCACGAAGAGAACTACAGGATCCGTGGTAGTTCGATGCCTGAGTAGGTATTGCTGCGAGATGGGTATGCCTAAAAGAATATTGGCAGATAACAGCACGTATTTTCATTCGAAAAGGGTAACATCATACCTGAAGAAGAAAGGCGTTGAACCGATACGACATCCGCAAGATAATGTGGCAGAACGACAGATCAGAGTCGTATTGCAATTTCTACGGATCTTTACGAGTGAAAATCACAGCCAGTGGGCTAGGTACCTTCCGATCATCCAGGATATTATTAATGATACGCCATCAACAGTCACGAATCAGTGTCTGGACGTACGCGAGAATGAAACCTCGTACAAAAAGGTATTATATGACTACAACAGTCAAATTCTTTACATAAAGCAGGCAACTTCATCAACGTTAGCATTCAGTGCAACGCTGAAAGCCCTGACAGTAATATGTAAGAAATATAAAATGAGTGAACTAATTATGTCAAAGGATAACATGCGCATCGTTTCCATCATTACTATTATCATCAACGATGAAACAAATCCTTGAAAACATAAGTTCACTGAAAAATGAAGGGATAAAAATCAACATTATTAAGCAAATCAAAAAAAATATATGACAAAGATAAGCAACAAATTACTTTAAATGACTTTCACATGTTACCCACAGGTGGTCATGCAGGTACAAATCGGATGTGTAATAACATAAAGAAATATTATTTTTGGCCTAACATGTATAGAGAGGTACAAAATTTTGTCAAAAAATGTGAACAATGCCAAATCCAAATATAGAACCAATGGTAATAACCACAACAGCTACATCAGCTCTTCAAAAGATATTTGTAGATTTGGTAGGGCCTTTACAATGTAATGAAATAGGCAACAAATATGCCTTAACTGTACAATGCGACCTAAGTAAATTCGTAGAATGTTATCCCATAAGGAACAAAAAAGCCACAACTGTAAGCAAAGCATTAATAGATAATTTTATTTTAAGATATAATAGTTCTAATAGTTCTTCTCTTTCAGACAATGGCATAGTAGGAACTTCATTTACTGATAATAACACATTTAAACTATTTTCTTCATTAGTTACACTTTTCTCATGGGGTTGCTTGTATTTGCTTTCCACCGAACCAGTCTGTTTAAATTTGTTCACAATACGGCATGCAGTAGAATCGTGAATATTTTTATTGTGTCTATTGTTAAAAATATTTGCTGTTTCACGATAGCTATAGTAATTTTCACAACGAATTAGAACTATTTCTACCTTTTCTTGTACCGATAACCTTTCCGCTTCCATTTTAATAGCAAAACTAAATGTCTAAATGACATTTATTGAATTAAGTTCATGTTTTTTAAAATCAAACACATGCAGTACGAAAACACATCTGTCGAGGATTATGCTGAGACTAACTTTTTTATTTTTGTCGTTCTTTCTCGTCAAGCGTTTATTATTAAAACCTGAATAAAAAGAAGTGTTGCGAATTTAATGAAGAAATATTACAATTTTAAAGATGATAAAGTTAAAATGAATCTCACAATTTCAGTTAAATAATTTTTTTGCCTTCTGAAAACGTAAAATATGGTGTGCAGCAAAATTATTTCACATTCTTGAATTTTTATTTTCAAGAGCTATATTATTTTTGTAGCTGACTTTTGCGACGTATTATTTATGGTTTTCTGTTACGATGCCTACAGAGAGAAGGATTTGCGTATTGTATGAGCGCGCTCAATTTCTTATACAGGGTAATTCAGAATAAACGGTAAACTGAAATTTTTCATCAAAAGTGAATGAAACTCGACATTTTACTTTAATTTTTAAAACCAAAGAACTATTGGTTAATAAAGAAAAGTCTAATGTTAAAAATGAGGGTACTTTACTCTTAGCGTAATTTTGTATTTTTGACTTTCCCTTGTATACGATGAGAGTTTCGGCAGAAATCGCGAGTGCTATTTTGGTCTCAAGTCATGCCGAGATATGATACCATAACATAATTTCGGTATATTCAAAGGTAAACCATTTTCCCATATGCTGCGCACTTTCTACCGGTCACTGTTGTATAAGAATTCAAACTTCTAAATGTGCAAGCTGTTGTAGTTCTTGGTTACCTTATTGGAGCTTTTCTTACAACAGTTCATACAGAAACAAAATATTTCCTTTTTGAACTTGTATTTGGTTATCCAGCGAATTTAGTCTCATTAAATTCACATTATACACTTTTCTAATAGATTATAATAATGAATTTTATGAATGATAAAAGGTTCATTTTTTTTTTTTTTACTTACCAGATTAACATCTAATTTGTTGATTTCAATTTTCATAAATATGAATCTGTAATCACTACAGGTTTTTATTTTTCTTTATTATAAATTTCTTTCCTGTTACAAATTTGCTGATTCGGAAATTTGAAACAGTTTTAGTCAGGGAGTGTGTAATGATATTAGCTACCGTACAGGGGTCTTTCATTGTAGTTCCGCGTTTACTCAATAGATGGCGCTGTTAACTGTACTACTTAATTTTTCTTAATTTTCGATTGTTATAAATAGGGCGAAATTTTCACGATATATATAAATAATATATTAGGGGCAGGCTTATATTTTATATAAATACTAAATCTAGCCAGCAACTAACCAAGGGTAGATGTGAAAACACTGGTACATAAGGTATTCTTCTATTTAACATTTTTTTATGTAAATTACAATGTAAAACAAAATTTCAACATCTGTACCGTTCGAATTATGAAACTGAACTTTAAGCAGGCTGTATCCATGGATTCGCAATTTTATTTACTGTAGTTAATTTTGCGTGCAATGATACCTAGAACATGTCAGAGTTACTATGTAAACGCAAGAAAATATATGATTGGATTTTAAATGGACATGTATTAAAGACTATGATATTAATCAAGCAAGTAATATGGTTAATTCCATGGAGATAATGTAATATAAAAATACTTGTTGACATAATTGGAACGGAATACAACCGTCAAAATTGAGTTACAAAAGATAAAATATATTTAAAAATCATTTAACAACGTTTTTGCATCGTCTACAACATATATATGGAAATTTTAGTTATATAAACATGCATTAAATGCTTTTGAAGGTGTCATAAGAAGATATATATAATCTTCTTTTTTTTGAAAATTGTTTGACAAAAGACATTATATTTACAATATTAATATCCTTTGGAAAAGCGAGATACAAGAAATTCTCGTGAAAAATCCACAACCAGGACTAGATCCGTATAACCAGGAGGCATTTCATCGAGGGATCCTTTAGGAAGATTTAGTGTGCGCATCTTAGATTATAAGCGATCTACAATAAAAAAATAGGTACCGTGGAATGGGGTGACTTTGAACAATTTCAAAATTAAAATGTATTTTTCTCCTGAAGTAGGAGAGCAAAAAAAAAAATTAAAATGTAAATATCGGTTTTGGTTATTCTAGCTATTTCTGAAATAAAATGATGATTTTTCTCATTATCTTCTGAGAAAAAAAAATTAGTGGTAGTGATCAATGTTAAACTATAAATGGGGTTACTTTGAAACCCCCTTGTTTCTGGACGGAATTCTAAAGTAAGAAAATAAGGAACAAACTACAGAAAAAGTTTTTAATTGTAAAGATAGTATTTTACGAAATAATTAAATTTTTTTTATTTTTTCAGTCTTTCAATGTTTAGAAAATGTAATTTAACAATCCTAACTTGTCTTGACTTAAAAAACAGTTTATAAACTAACAAATGAAGATTTACTTTAACTTATTTAGGCAGTTCTTGAGTATTTATATCAAATGGAAACTCAACATAGTTTTCGTCTTCCACAGGTTTTGGAAAAAACGCAACAATGTCACAGTGATCAATTTCTGAAATATCTTTCGGTATTTTCTGAAACCTTCTTTTGTCATTTAAAGTCTTGTAGCATTGAACTAACAAAGGGGCTGTTTGTGTAATTTGGCACACATATTTATATGTTTGCTTGCCACGGCTAGTAAAAAAGTTTACTAGGACGTATCTTCCTTCTGCGCATTCTGTTTGTTCTTCTACGTCTTCAGCAAAATTATCATCAACATTACTTTCACCTTCTTGCGTCTCTTGATTATTTGGATGAGATGATTCTCGCTTATTCGTATTTTCTTCGATTAAGTCCAGTTGGTTTGCTTCAGTTGAATGGTGACTATGGCTACTCGATGCTGTATCATATGAAGCTGTCACATTGCCATCTTTAGTAGCGATGCTCTTGCCAGGTGCGATATCTAATCGCTTCTTTTTTCGAGCAGGTTGATTAGAGCTGTTGCCATATCGTGACTCTTTTAAAAAAGTTGTCAATGTGTTTTCAACTTCTTGTTCACTGATTTCATTTTCCCTGGGTAATCGATCCAAAACTTTGTTCTTATTGAACGGATGAACGCCAGTGGCACAAAATGCACTTATCAAGTTGCGTTTAATTCCAGAATTGATGTTCGAATAAGGGGTATTAGGTTTCGCTGTCACCTGATGCATTTTGTCCAACGCTTTGGTCAGAAGAGATGGAAAGGTATCTTTTGGGACGGTTGGCAGTCGGGGATTTTGAAGTTTCCAAGTCGTTAATGTTTGCCGCCAAGCTGACTTCAGGGGTCGGAAGAAAGCGACATCAAGGGGTTGAATTAAGTGTGTCGCGTTGGGGACTAGGCAAACGAAATCTATGTCATGTTTGCTACATAATCTTAACACCTCATCGTCTAAGTGTGAGGAAAGGTTGTCACCTAGCAAAACCTTTCGCCCGGGTAATCTTCTTGAGTGGCGTAAAAATGCAGTTATGAACCAGTCCCGGAATGTAGGACCATCGATCCAGCCAGAAGCCGTCCGGTTAAACCGAGAACCTTGCGAGCAACAAGGTTAGTCACAACATGGCGCGCCAACTGGTGCTCTCTCTTTCCATGTGTCATATAGATGGATACTTTTGTAAATAATATATGGAGGTAGCAGAACTCCATCAGCTGAACCGCAGACCATAACTGTTGTGGCACTTTTAGAAAAGTTCATTGCCTTTTCAGGGTACTTTACCCCTCTCTTATATATGCCAATTTTCTTTCTCGGATCGTCGGTCATATTCGATTCATCGTAATTAAAGATGTTAGCAGGGGGAACATTCTCAATGACTTCTTTAAGGTTGTTGAAATATTCATGAAGCGATTCGGGAGACACCGCAGCTCTTGCTTTTTTGATATTTGTAGCTACTCGTTGAGAGTATTCAGTTTTGTATCTCCTCAACAACGAATATGCCCACTCGACTCCAGGAAGATTGTTTTTGAACTGGGCCACTGACCTTCCTTGTTTGAGAGTTTTTTTGCAAACATCCGCAAATCTAGAAGTAATAGGGGAAATCCCCACTCCGCGCATTTTGCTGCCGATTTCAATATCATAATCTCTTCAGTTTCAGAAAAAGCTGTTTGAGCCCCAGCTTTTTTCATAAATTTACCATGATACTTGTTATGTAGTGTTCCATACGGTATATTATACTTTGCAGCTGCTGCACGCAACGACCATTGATTTTCAACCACTTCTGTTTCCGCCTGATTTAGGCTCTCTTCGGTATAGTTTCGGTATTGTCGGGAGCCTGGACGCTTCTTATATATTCTCGGCATGATGCTAAAGCAATAAAAAGACATTGCTTATAAATATATGTAATTAATCTGAGTAATTTAAAAGTAGTTAGTTTATGGGGTTACTTTGATCAAAGTATGGGGTTACTTTGATTAACGATCAAAGTAGCACCGCATAGGTGATCAATGACAACCCATGAATAATAGACCATCGAAAAACCAATGGCCGTTAAGGTTATGTTTTGCCATATACATAATGTGATAGATGAATAAACTTCTGTTTCGGTAAGCTACATACAATTTAAGTTTTCGCCGTAATCAAAGCTGTAGTTTGGAAGTTATTTCAGCTATTACAATTCAAACAAACTTCTACTTACATATTTTTAATAATTTTTCATAAACTAGTAACAATACACCAACTGTGACTATTTACATGTGCACAGTGACGTTTAGTGCTGCCAACAGTAAAACAATAGTCTGAAGAGTGCGTTCCGAATTTGTACAATTTCACTTTTAGTACAGAAACGAAGTTTTTATCAAAGTAACCCCAGGAATCAAAGTCACCCCATTCCACGGTATTTATAAGTAGCTATCGTAGGGAAACAGGTTAGTGAATAAGGCAATTTTGTAAAAAATAGTAGAATACAGCAAATTTATTTACCATATCAATTTTCTTTCATTTAAAAGAGTTTAACTATTTCATTGAGAGTAATCGCATGAAAGTAGAGTTGTTATTTGTATTCATAAGCATATATATTTGAATTGAACCCACGTAACACTACATACTTGGCGCTCCAACATTTAGGGCACAAATAACAACTCTATTATCGATTTATTTACTTATTTTCAAAATCCTAACGAATTTGGTTATAAAACGTTATTCTTGAAACTTAACTATTTGTTTTGGTCCGCAACTTGATCCAACGTCTCTCCTCCACAAAAGTTCCTGGCAGCGATAACATCCAAAATATCCTCCTCAAGAATCTACCACCAACCACTCTTGTACACCTTATCCAGATCATAAACGCCATACTCAGCGCCACTGCATCCTGGAAGAGTTCCGTCACCAGTGCTATCCCAAAACCTGGAAAATCCCCCACCTCTACCAGTAACTTCCGCCTAATCCCCCTCCTATCCTCCATGTCTAAAGTTGCGGAAAAAATTATACACGATCAACTGACCGATAGCGTAGAGGAACTAAACATACTTCCACAGCAACAGTTCGGTTTTAGAGGACGGCATTCTACTATCCAGGTTACTAGAATTGTAACAGATGTGGTCAATAATTTCAACGAGAAGAAACATACTGCCATGGTTATTAGATATGGAAAAAGCCTTTGACGAAGTCTGGCATCAGGGGCTCATTTCCAAGATGATAAGACTCAACATACCGCCAAGATTAGTCAAAGTTAATCATAGCTACATTACGGGTAGAACGTTCTCGGTTAAGGTCAACGGCGCTAGATCTGGTAACAAATATATACCAGCGGGTGTCCCTCAAGGATCCGTCTTGGGACCGTTATTGTATAATATTTATATATGTCACACGCCTCCATTCCCCAATAACTCTCTGGCTCTATATGCAGATGACAAAGCCACTTACGCGTCATCCTTTTCTCCCTTAACGGCTTCTGCTAAAGTACGCAATCATCTCCAGACAATAGAAAAATTCTCCGATAAATTCAAACTCACTATTAACTTTGCTAAATCAGCCTACATAATTTTCCCCACACGTAGCAATCCTTCCCTGAATATTCCTACACCCCTCAGGATTAAAGGGATCCCTGTTCGTCGCACGCCAACGGTTAAGTACCTTGGAGTCATCCTAGATCAACGACTAACGTTCAGACAGGCGATCCAGAACAACTGCGCCCGAGCGACATCAGCACTGGTCAAGCTTTACCCGCTGCTAATCAATACGGCCACGGATAGGAGGGTCAAGTTACTCCTTTACACAACAATCATTAAACCCATTTTAATCTACGGGGCACCTGTCTGGAGCAACGCTGCGAAGACCCATTTAACAACTCTTCAGAGGTTGCAAAATAAATATCTACGCATTATCCTAGGTATGAACAGACGCACCAGTACGGCAGCACTACACCTGACGGCAGGACTCCCGACAATAGCCACTCTACTCAGCGGCATAGCTGAAAAGTTTTACCTCAGCACTGTTAATCATAATAACCCACTTATCCGTAATATCACTGGAACACGCCTTAGACCTTCCAAGCATAAACTACCCTACCTGCACCTCCCACTGTATCAAATCCCATTCCCTTGATTACTCCCCGCAACTGCAAGCATACTACGGATAACTGTTCACGTTACGAGCTCATCGGAACTTCCAGGTCAATCTACAACGCAACCGAATGGGCGTGAGGACCCAGTAGGAGCAGCGGGCGTTTTCAGCGACTTGTGATTGTGCAGTGGCAGTTAATTATTGTTATCGCGCAGTTAAAGTTACCCGATTGTGTGGGTGCTTATCAAATAATTGTAGAGATTAATTATCAAAAGACAAAAGTTATATTATTAGCTATATGCAGTAAGGTTTTTATTGGTGATTTTCCTTACCTTTACCAAATAAACATTCAAACCGCAAATGCAGGACATTCAATGCTAACATGTTTAGTATTATACCTATCTACTATATACATTTAAGCTACCAAATTATTGATGTACATGCTAGGCATAAGAAATCAATCTAGACGTAAGCGAATAAAATATATATATCATTGTACTTTATTTAATGATTATCAATAAAGACATTTTTGAGTTTGAGTTTGTTCTCGTCTGGTTATAGCTATAATATGTAAATTAGATAGAGCTAAGACAAAATACATTAAGAATTGTTAACATATTGTAACATATTAGTCGAGATAATAAACTCTTTTGAAATTAAATGAAAATGTTCTCGTCCTGTCGCCTCTTGGCAGCCAACGAGTACACACGCATTTTGCCCGTCCTGGGTCCTCTCGCTTTTTATGGGTCGGGCTGTGCGTCCTTTGACCCCATGACTTCTTGTCTGCTGGCCTTCAATGCCTTGATGTTGGAATTTTTTGACATCCGTGAGATATGAGTTTTCTCAGCATGAGGATTTTTGCTAAGAAAAAAGGGGGGAGGGGAGGGAAGATAGGGATGTGGACTAAAGATCTCCACGAGGGATGATGTTGAAAAACTCAAGGGTATCTAGACTAAGTTCGAAAAATGATTTATTGAACGACATCAATAGAGTGTCTGATTCTGACGCGAGGTGGCGGTCGATCTTGGGGAATAACCACTTCCAGCAGAAGTGGGTTTGTGGTCCTCCTGACCCTTTCTAGTGTGGTTCTTGCTGTTATCCTTAAGTATTCCTCCAGACTGGGGATCTGCAGGTCTCTGCGCAGCTGGGCATTGCTGATGAAGTCAGGAGAATTGCACAGCATGCGCAGAGTCTTATTTTGGAGGATCTCAAGTTGGTTAAGGTTCGTCTTAGAGATGGTGGCCCAGACCAAACAGCCATAAGATAGTATTGGCCTCAACATAGATTTATATAGGATCATCTTGTTCGTGAGGTTGAGCCTATTTTCCCTGCCGAGTAGTGGGATCAGCATATTTCTGGCGGTGAAAAACCTCTCTTTCAGGAACTCGGTGTGCCGCTTCCAAGTTAATTTCTGGTCGAGAATCAGGCCTAAGTATCTCGTATGCGGGCTCCATGGAAGCACTGTCCCTTCAATCGAGATCCCCGCAGGCGGCGGGCCTCGTTTGAGCGAATATCTCATTGCAACGCACTTATCAGCATTGATTTTCAGCCGCCAAGAAGTGGCCCACCCCAGAACAGAATCAACCGCCCTCTGGAGACGCAGACGGAGGATATTCTCGTTTCTACTAGACGTGTAGATGGTAGTATCGTCAGCATAGATGGCCAGGTTACAACCAGGCTCCGTTGGCATGTCAGCCACGAAGAGGAGAAAGAGCTCCGGGCCCAACATCGAGCCCTGGGGAACACCCGATCCGACCGGAAGGCGCCGAGAAAGCACGCCGGCATCCCTCACCCTAAAGGACCTCCCCGAAAGGTAGGAGGAAATCAACCTGATGATGGAACTGTTGATCCCCCTCACCATCATCTTGTACAGAAGGCCTTGATGCCATACGGCATCAAAAGCCCTCTGCACGTCGAGAAATATCGCCCCAGTAGAGTCTCTCTGCTCGAAGCCCCTGCGGATGGAGTCGGTTAACCTCAATAGTTGGAAATCAGCAGACAGTTCCGGTCTGAATCCGAATTGCTCGTCGGGAAGACCTTCGTGATTGGATATTTCCATCCGAAGTCTCCCGAGGATCACCGCTTCTGCTACTTTGGACAGATTTGAGAGGAGACTAATGGGGCGATAACTCCCCGGCAGGGAGGAGTCCTTCCCAGGTTTGCAGATGACCACAATCTCGGCACATTTCCAGACGGAAGGGAAATGCCCAACGCTCAGGATAGAGTTGATGATATCCACCAGGCGGTCTAAAGCCGGCAGGGGCAAGCACTTGATGGCCTCATTTGAGATACCATCCTCACCAGGAGCCTTTTTCCTCTTTCTGTTTTTAATAATATCCGAGACCTCCTCTCTATTAGTGGGCCTGATATGTTCACCCACGGCCTCGGGCAGCGTTTGAAGAAGCCTCCAAACCAACAAATCATTTTGTGGATCCCCAGCAGGATTCCCCGAGAAGACGTCTGCAAGATGGTCAGAATGCACTTCCACTTTTTCACTGGTTTTGTAGACCGGACCATTTGGCCCGACTAGTGGGCGTATAGAACCTTTGGCCCCTTTGCGTTTAAGCGATTTTGACATCTTCCACAGGGTCAGGTCTTCAGTGTTAAGAGACTTCAGCTTGTCCTGCCACATCGTCTGTCTATAATCGTCTAGAGACACCCTGAGTGTCTTCGCCAATCTGTTAGCCAAAGCATTATCCCCTGGACAAAGTGTTTGCTGCGCCCTCTTTTTGGCTCTTCGTCTTTCCTGGACCAGCTGCCTAAGGTGGACCGGCAGCGTCTGGCCTCTATCGCGCGACCTTACCGTGGTAGAATCGGTAAGCGCTCTTGAGACCGCGTCGGTAAACTCACTCGCAATTTTATCGACATTTTGGGCTGAGTTCGGAGTTTCAAATGTCTCCTTGACAGCGGCATTGCACTTTGCTCTAAATAGAAACCAGTTTACTTTTCTACAGCCCGGGACTGGAGCCGACAGCGCTTCTTCCCTCAAGGTTATTAAAATAGGGTTATGGTCCGAGGATAACTCCTTCAAGGCTTCAACAGATATGTCCGCTCGCACCCCCCTCGACATGGCAACGTCCAGGATGTCGGGACGGGACCTGGCCCTAAAGTAAGTGGGATCTTCAGGGGCATGGATGCTGACATCGTTATTTGTAATGAAGTCCAACAATCTTCTCCCAAAACCATTTGTGGCGACACATCCCCAAAAAGGATGTTTGGCGTTTAGGTCGCCGGCTATAAGTGTTGGGCCAGCATTCGAGAAGACCTCGTTATAGTCACGGGCACTAAAAACCTTTGTAGGGGAAGCGTAAATAGAAAAAATTTTAATCAACCCTAAACTTTGCAGCTCCACAGCAACTCCCGTAGCCTCAAGGAAAGTCAAGATCGGGACTTCACAGTTTGAGTGTCTAATGTGTGACTTTACAGCAGCAAGAGTGCCACCCCCTTTTCTACCTAATCTGTCAGATCTGTAGACAAGATAGCCCGGCAATGAAAACCTATCACCAGGCTTTAAAAAGGTTTCAGAGACCAATAAGACCCCGATCTCATATCTTTCAAGCAGTTCTATAACCTCGGATCTTTTGTCTTTAATTCCGCATGCATTCCAAGCGAGAACTCTAAGTTGGTTATTTTTAAAATTGATATTATTTGTGTTATTCATTTTGAGAAGTTTTGTTGTTCGCTTTGGGCTGGGAATAGGTTTTTGAATTGCTGCATGGCAGAGTTTATCTGTGTAAAAAGTCTCTGAAGTGTTTCCAGAGATGTTACTAGATCATTGCCTGATTTTATGTTTCTGGTTTCGGGCCTTGGGGACTTCGGAGATTTTGACGGCTGAGATCTTCGACCGTGAGTGCCATCCTGAGACGGCCTTCCATCCGACTTTGGGGTAGTCGAGTTTTTTCCGGAGGCTACGACGTCCGAGAAACGGACACCTGGTCTTACGTCCGATTGGAATTGGCGGGACTTTTGAGCGTCGGTATGTTGAAACTGTTTCATCTTTGGGTATCTTATGAAACCCCTATAGTTTGCAGGATGGTCTGATTTGCAGTTTGCACAAGTTGGTGGGTCTGTCTTGGGACGAGGACAGTCCTTAGAGGAGTGTTCTTCTCCGCATGCTACGCACCTTAGGTCTGCGGTGCATCTTGCCTGGGCATGGCCAAATCGTTGGCATCGATAGCATTGCCCTAGACCAGGCTTAGATTTCAGGGCCTCGACCGAAACGTCGAGTCCTACCAGCTCTTTGATATTATAGATATGATTTTGGTCCCTAGGAAGTTTGACCAAAATAAGAGGCATAGGCTTCTTACTGCCGTTCCTCCTCATTCTTACGGCTAGA
This sequence comes from Holotrichia oblita, assembly GCA_023690525.1. Classification (NCBI taxonomy): domain Eukaryota; kingdom Metazoa; phylum Arthropoda; class Insecta; order Coleoptera; family Scarabaeidae; genus Holotrichia; species Holotrichia oblita. The sequence continues at coordinate 76,813,270 of CM043018.1, forward strand.
TCGACTGAGTAGCCTAGCTCCTGAAGGTGTTTGCCTACATCCTCCAGGGGACCTCCAAAGGGATTCCTCTTATGACGATATTTAGGGGCTTTTCGTGAGGGAGTTGGAAAGTATGATAAGGGGCCTTTTCGGAGTCGAAGAGCTTAATTATGCCCCTAAAATCCGGAACACTCATCGGGTATAATCTGATTCCGTCCGCAATATTTTGTGCTTTTGAGTACTTGTAGCCTCGCCGTCTAATCTCACTAGAGAGACCCATCCAAAGAGCTTTGTCCCTGAGAATAATGGGGGGTATGCGCTCCTTCGCTTGTTGAGAGGATGCATCTTTGTCGTCATTAACATTGCCTCTTTTACCATCCTCCTGAGTGGAGGAGAAACGTTCGGGCGTGTATTTACGGGGGAATACGACTTTGATTTATGAAAGGCTTGAGAAACGTCATCATTAAGAGTTATTATTTCATTTTGTTTTCGAGTATCTTCTGCATTAAAATTTGGTTTAGGATAGCTTGCTCTGGTTATTGTCCTACGTTTTTTAGACGGAGTGTCGTGGACTAACGCTTGAACGCGAATTGGCGACTGAACTTTTCGCTTGGCGCCCTGAAAAGTTGTAAAATCCATGGGCGTTGAATCAGACGTGCTGCTTCCCGAAGGGCTTTTAGGGACCTCTCCAGCGAATTCCTGAGACAGATCGCGTGAAACACTAGATTTTGAATTTAATATTCGAGATTCTCTTCTCCTCTCGAGTTCCTCATGAATTTGAGATATTATGGCAAATAATTGCTCATCCGTAGATTTTATGAATTTCCCCTCAGAGGAGGAAGCATTTAGCATGGAATTCGCCGGGATGGGCTTAGGAGTCGCCTCATCGGAGTCAGAGTCGGGAGGAACCTTCTCTGCTTTCGATTCTTCATTAGATTGATTTTTCACTCCTGATACGAGGGGAGTGACAGGAGGAGAACGTGAAACAGGCATTTTCCAGAACTGATTTAATGTACTCGTCGAAAGAGAAATTAATTAACGAATCCCAGTCCGTTTCAAGTCAGAATAATAGAAAGTCGGACGAAAGTCCGATGAATTAAATTAATTCAAGAATAAAAACACATATGTGTATAGATAAAAATAGACAGTCACAGATCTTGGTTTAAAAAGACTAAAAGAAAAGTCAAGTATATGGGACAGCACTAACAATTTAAAAAACCAGACAAATAAAAGTTCTTTGTTTTCGTAATCAAAAAATGAAAAGTAAGATCAAAGTGCGTAAGGCACAATCGTAAAATTCACGCGTATGAAATACGGTATAATTGTCTGTGATTTAATCTAAAATTTATTCAATTATTTATTTAATAAATATAAGAGAGAGATATCCTCTTATTTAAACTAAAATGATAGCAGCTGTTTTAAAATATTATTCCTATACGTTCTCTATCTTATTCTTTCTTATTGAAAAGCACGGATAAACCGTAAAAAACAGCAGCGATAAAAATACGCTGAGGAATGCGGACAAAAAATTCACGCAGCAAGTACGTGTCCGCTTCAAACAGTCCGGGATAGGAGCGGCGCTTATACCGCTCCGCGCCCCCCGGACCGCGCTCCTAACGGAAGACAAACGACCTTTCTCTCAGCTGTGTCCGTGCCGTGTTTGCCTGGGACCTTGAAAATCCTCGATGGTAAAAAGAAAGATAGCACTATTGGTTTTAAAACCAAATGTTGTAGATGTTTTCAACAGAAATATTTCCAGAGTGATGAAAAATAATATTGTTAATGACTTATCGGCGAAAGACCGAGCATTAACAACCGTCAAAAATAAAATCTCGATTTTTTAAAATCGAGTTTGTCAATTGTTTGGAAAAAATTTGATTTGAATAAATTAAAAAACACCTTTAAATTTGGATTTAGCGACTGATGGGCCGAAAAAACCCGCGCATAGAACACACTAAAAAACCTTTGATTTGGTCACTTAATTCTTTTAAATCTAATATTCTCTGATTAAAAAGTCAGTTTTAAGTCGGTGGAGACGTCGTGAGAATGTTGTTGAAAAAGTAACAACTGCACAGAGGCAGTTTTATCGCAGTTTCTTTGTGATCGATGGACCACGGCGAAACTAATGTTGATTTATAATTCGCCACAAAAACGAATCGTCAAAATTTGATTAATTGATCACTCGATTGAATTAAAAATACACAAAGGTTTGAGGTTTTTGATAACTTTGAAAATATTAATTCGCACGGGAAGAAGAAACATCGACCGTTCGCTACGAAGGCACGGCACGAACTCCATTTTGCCCGTGCTCCGCGTAATAGTAACGTTAAATGCATACACGTACCGACTAGTGAACACTTGAACTTCAGACAACCAATCGTATTACTCTGACTAGCGGAGCATACCACGTCCACAGGTAGACACGCCCACCGTCGAACATGGGCAAAAGACGCAAGAAGAGACCGGTGAACGACGACTCGATTCCGTTAGACTATGGGAGAGCACCCGCCAAGCATCCCCAGACGGGAAATACGATCGGGAACTCCAATACATCTCCGCACACCCCGACGACGAAGAAAATGTAGCAAAAGAAAGTGAGGAGGAAGATGAAGCCACCAGAGAAGATAAAAACGATGCGCAAAAAAACGGAGAGCGTAAAACGCCTCAAAACCCTGGTCGGCCGGTCCCGCAAGTTAAAATGGGAAGCCCAACACCAATAGTTCAAAGAGCCCTTTCCAAAGATCAACGGAAAGCAAAAATAGAAGAAATCACTAAAATCACCGATAAATATTGCGTGAAGTACAGGCTCAAGGAACTTTGGGTTTATTTTGCGGACCACTCAGACCGAGAAAGGTACATGAAACAGGTCGAAGAAAACACTGATTACCATACATTTACGCCAAGAGATCAAAAGACAAGAGCGTTCGTAGCCAGAGCTTTTGCCGAAGACGAACAACCCGAAGACATCCTCGCCGCGCTAAACAGCGTCGGCGTTAACGCTACCAAAGCCTTCCGGCCACTGAACACGATAAACCCGCTATTCATGATAATAACGCCAATGGGATTCACGCCCCAATCGTTAAACAAAGACTACAGCGTCGTGCTTAAAACGAAGATAAAATGGGATTGGTACAGTTCTAGGCAGCAAGGCACCCAATGCCGCAAATGCCAGAGGTGGGGGCACACCTCGGAAAACTGCCACGCAATTAGCTATAAATGGGTCAAGTGCGCTCAGCAGCACACCACACACACCTGCACCAAGCCCAGAACTGAGTCTGCTACGTGCGCAAACTGCGGAGGAGCCCACCCCGCCAGCAGCGTAGACTGTCCGGAGTTCAAGACCTACCTCTCCGCCATTACCGCCAGAACGGGCAATATCAAGTCAGCTACCACCATAGAGAACAACAGAAGAGAACAGACACGCACCACCCCAACCATCCCACCCTCTCCCTTCACAAATCCATGGAACAACACCCTAGCTACTCAACCCGCCCATTATGTAAATTATAATGTAAAACAAAATTTCAACATCTGTATTGTTCGAATTATGAAACTGAACTTTAAGCAGGCTGTATCCATGGATTCGCAATTTTATTTACTGTAGTTAATTTTGCGTGCAATGATACCTAGAACATGTCAGAGTTACTATGTAAACGCAAGAAAATATATGATTGGATTTTAAATGGACATGTATTAAAGACTATGATATTAATCAAGCAAGTAATATGGTTAATTCCATGGAGATAATGTAATATAAAAATACTTGTTGACATAATTGGAACGGAATACAACCGTCAAAATTGAGTTACAAAAGATAAAATATATTTAAAAATCATTTAACAACGTTTTTGCATCGTCTACAACATATATATGGAAATTTTAGTTATATAAACATGCATTAAATGCTTTTGAAGGTGTCATAAGAAGATATATATAATCTTCTTTTTTTTTTGAAAATTGTTTGACAAAAGACATTATATTTACAATATTAATATCCTTTGGAAAAGCGAGATACAAGAAATTCTCGTGAAAAATCCACAACCAGGACTAGATCCGTATAACCAGGAGGCATTTCATCGAGGGATCCTTTAGGAAGATTTAGTGTGCGCATCTTAGATTATAAGCGATCTACAATAAAAAAATAGGTATTTATAAGTAGCTATCGTAGGGAAACAGGTTAGTGAATAAGGCAATTTTGTAAAAAATAGTAGAATACAGCAAATTTATTTACCATATCAATTTTCTTTCATTTAAAAGAGTTTAACTATTTCATTGAGAGTAATCGCATGAAAGTAGAGTTGTTATTTGTATTCATAAGCATATATATTTGAATTGAACCCACGTAACACTACATACTTGGCGCTCCAACATTTAGGGCACAAATAACAACTCTATTATCGATTTATTTACTTATTTTCAAAATCCTAACGAATTTGGTTATAAAACGTTATTCTTGAAACTTAACTATTTGTTTTGGTCCGCAACTTGATCCAACGTCTCTCCTCCACAAAAGTTCCTGGCAGCGATAACATCCAAAATATCCTCCTCAAGAATCTACCACCAACCACTCTTGTACACCTTATCCAGATCATAAACGCCATACTCAGCGCCACTGCATCCTGGAAGAGTTCCGTCACCAGTGCTATCCCAAAACCTGGAAAATCCCCCACCTCTACCAGTAACTTCCGCCTAATCCCCCTCCTATCCTCCATGTCTAAAGTTGCGGAAAAAATTATACACGATCAACTGACCGATAGCGTAGAGGAACTAAACATACTTCCACAGCAACAGTTCGGTTTTAGAGGACGGCATTCTACTATCCAGGTTACTAGAATTGTAACAGATGTGGTCAATAATTTCAACGAGAAGAAACATACTGCCATGGTTATTAGATATGGAAAAAGCCTTTGACGAAGTCTGGCATCAGGGGCTCATTTCCAAGATGATAAGACTCAACATACCGCCAAGATTAGTCAAAGTTAATCATAGCTACATTACGGGTAGAACGTTCTCGGTTAAGGTCAACGGCGCTAGATCTGGTAACAAATATATACCAGCGGGTGTCCCTCAAGGATCCGTCTTGGGACCGTTATTGTATAATATTTATATATGTCACACGCCTCCATTCCCCAATAACTCTCTGGCTCTATATGCAGATGACAAAGCCACTTACGCGTCATCCTTTTCTCCCTTAACGGCTTCTGCTAAAGTACGCAATCATCTCCAGACAATAGAAAAATTCTCCGATAAATTCAAACTCACTATTAACTTTGCTAAATCAGCCTACATAATTTTCCCCACACGTAGCAATCCTTCCCTGAATATTCCTACACCCCTCAGGATTAAAGGGATCCCTGTTCGTCGCACGCCAACGGTTAAGTACCTTGGAGTCATCCTAGATCAACGACTAACGTTCAGACAGGCGATCCAGAACAACTGCGCCCGAGCGACATCAGCACTGGTCAAGCTTTACCCGCTGCTAATCAGTACGGCCACGGATAGGAGGGTCAAGTTACTCCTTTACACAACAATCATTAAACCCATTTTAATCTACGGGACACCTGTCTGGAGCAACGCTGCGAAGACCCATTTAACAACTCTTCAGAGGTTGCAAAATAAATACCTACGCATTATCCTAGGTATGAACAGACGCACCAGTACGGCAGCACTACACCTGACGGCAGGACTCCCGACAATAGCCACTCTACTCAGCGGCATAGCTGAAAAGTTTTACCTCAGCACTGTTAATCATAATAACCCACTTATCCGTAATATCACTGGAACACGCCTTAGACCTTCCAAGCATAAACTACCCTACCAGCACCTCCCACTGTACCAAATCCCATTCCCTTGATTACTCCCCGCAACTGCAAGCATACTACGGATAACTGTTCACGTTACGAGCTCATCGGAACTTCCAGGTCAATCTACAACGCAACCGAATGGGCGTGAGGACCCAGTAGGAGCAGCGGGCGTTTTCAGCGACTTGTGATTGTGCAGTGGCAGTTAATTATTGTTATCGCGCAGTTAAAGTTACCCGATTGTGTGGGTGCTTATCAAATAATTGTAGAGATTAATTATCAAAAGACAAAAGTTATATTATTAGCTATATGCAGTAAGGTTTTTATTGGTGATTTTCCTTACCTTTACCAAATAAACATTCAAACCGCAAATGCAGGACATTCAATGCTAACATGTTTAGTATTATACCTATCTACTATATACATTTAAGCTACCAAATTATTGATGTACATGCTAGGCATAAGAAATCAATCTAGACGTAAGCGAATAAAATATATATATCATTGTACTTTATTTAACCCTTAAGTACTCGCGCAGGGGCACTACATGCTCCGTTCTCAGTAAAGCAGGAATTAACTCGCTTATATGATAGGAATAACCGCGTCCGCCTACTTAACCTACGGGTAAGGTGTCGTCATTGTGTACTAGCGTTTATGGTTAGTTAGAATCAGTGTGTTGTGAGATATGGACATAAATACAGAAGCATGTTCCAGCGGTGCACAACGTGCTCCGGCGCGACCACTTACGTAAGTAATTTCTTTTTTCGATTACTAGTCAATTATTTGTTATAAACGTGTTTTATAGATAATATTATACATTTTTAACGATTTGATTTTATTTATAAAGGTTATTTTATAGTTATAACAATCATACTAATACATCTGTTGCTTTCAGGGTGCCAAAAAATCCAAAGAAATTGACAGATTTAGAACTTGCTTACTATTTGGAAAATGACGACGATGACATGGATATTCCTTCTGAAAGGGAGAGTGACACCTATTGTGCTGAATCTGAGGACTCTGAAGAAGAAATAATTCATGAGAGTGAACTTGATAGTGACTCAGAACAAAGTGAGGTAGAACATAACGACGAAAGTATGGAGGACCAAGACTTTTTTGTTAGAAGAGATACACAAACTAAATGGTATAAAAATCCAATTATTTCTAAGTTTAGTAAAACTGCAACTCGAAACATCATCAAAATTCTACCTGGGCCAACACACCTTGCAAGAGATATCCCTGATGAATGTACAGCCTTTAATAAATTTATAGATATGCAAATGATTGATGAAATTCTAATGTATACTAACCTATACATTAGAAATTGCCAAACTCCCAAATATGGAAGAGAAAGAGACGCCAAGACAGTGACAAGAGCTGAGTTACTGGCATTTTTGGGCTTACTTTATCTCTCTGGGGTTAAAAAAGGCAAATCATACTAACTTTAAAGAGTTATGGACAGACGATGGAACTGGCATCGAAATTTTTCGCGGTTGTATGAGTTATAAAGATTTTTATTTCTCTTGGGTAGCATTAGATTCGATGACAAGGAAACAAGATCTGATAGACGAAAAGTAGATAAATTAGCACCAATACGGTCTATTTTAGATACTTTTGTAGCTAACTGCAAAAAAAACTATTCTGTTGGGGAATTTATAACCATCGACGAGAAATTAGAACCATTTCGAGGCCGTTGTAGCTTTATACAATATATACCGAATAAGCCGGCAAAATATGGTATTAAAATTTTTGCAATGTGTGATTCAAAAACATTTTATACCCAAAATCTGGAAGTTTACTGCGGCAAACAACCAAATGGACCTTATGCAAAGCAAAATACACCAGCAGATATCGTGCATAGATTATTAGAACCAGTCAAAGGAAAAAATCGCAACTTGACATGCGATAATTGGTATACAAGTATACCACTTGCTGAAACTCTTTTGAAGGACAAGATTACACTGGTAGGCACTTTAAAAAAAAACAAAAGAGAAATTCCCCCGGAATTTTTACCAAATAAAAATAAGACCGTCAAAAGCTCGATGTTTGGGTTTCAAAAAGATATTACAATGGTATCCCATGCCACGAAAAAGAATAAAGGAGTTATACTAATTTCCACAATGCATAGCGACATTTCCATAGACCAAGAATCAAATAAACCGGAACATTTTTACAACTCAACGAAGGGAGGAATTGATACAGTCGATCAATTGTGTAACTCATATTCTGTTTCAAGAAGGTGGCCACTAGCTATATTTTTTTCACTGCTAAATATAGCAGGAATCAATACTCAAATTATTTATAATGCCTCTCATCCTGATTCACCACAAACAAGGAGAGTCTTTTTGAAATCTTTGTCGTTGAATTTGATGAAATTACATCTAAGGGAGCGAGCCACAATTAAGTCGCTGCCAACGAACATAAAATCCATTCTGTCAAAATATACGGTCACAGAAGAAGTTCAAGAAGTTATCCCAGAAGAAAAAGTAGAGGTCGTTGTTGTTTTTGTCCGAAAGCAAAAAGAATAAACACGACAATAACATGTAGTACTTGTAGAAAATTTGCGTGTAAGAAACATATTGTCATCAAGTATACTTGCGAAAATTGCTCACAAGAAATCGATGAAGATTAGAATAGTTCTTAGTTTTTGAAATAAATTTTTGTTCTGGAAATTTGACGTCTTTTTAATGTGTTTTTATTCTTTTTAGTGTATTTATTTTCTTTTTACTTTTATTGATAGTTTGTAAGAAATTAGATTTCTTTTTCTTATTTTTGTATCCTATATTTTAAAATATATACATATACATATTTCCTATTATGTTTTTTTTTGTGTATTATATACAATTTATATATTTTCGACATATACTAAATAAACATAAATACAAATTATATAGCTTTAATAGTTTTACAGCACTTTAAAAGTTAGGCGCACAAAGTGCTCCTTGCGACTACTTACGTATAAAAAGCCGGCGCGCCTACTTAAGGGTTAATGATTATCAATAAAGACATTTTTGAGTTTGAGTTTGTTCTCGTCTGGTTATAGCTATAATATGTAAATTAGATAGAGCTAAGACAAAATACATTAAGAATTGTTAACATATTGTAACATATTAGTCGAGATAATAAACTCTTTTGAAATTAAATGAAAATGTTCTCGTCCTGTCGCCTCTTGGCAGCCAACGAGTACACACGCATTTTGCCCGTGCTCCGCGTAATAGTAACGTTAAATGCATACACGTACCGACTAGTGAACACTTGAACTTCAGACAACCAATCGTATTACTCTGACTAGCGGAGCATACCACGTCCACAGGTAGACACGCCCACCGTCGAACATGGGCAAAAGACGCAAGAAGAGACCGGTGAACGACGACTCGGTTCCGTTAGACTATGGGAGAGCACCCGCCAAGCATCCCCAGGCGGGAAATACGATCGGGAACTCCAATACATCTCCGAACACCCCGACGACGAAGAAAATGTAGCAAAAGAAAGTGAAGAGGAAGATGAAGCCACCAGAGAAGATAAAAACGATGCGCAAGAAAACGGAGAGCGTAAAACGCCTCAAAACCCTGGTCGGCCGGTCCCGCAAGTTAAAATGGGAAGCCCAACACCAATAGTTCAAAGAGCCCTATCCAAAGATCAACGGAAAGCAAAAATAGAAGAAATCACTAAAATCACCGATAAATTTTGCGTGAAGTACAGGCTCAAGGAACTTTGGGTTTATTTTGCGGACCACTCAGACCGAGAAAGGTACATGAAACAGGTCGAAGAAAACACTGATTACCATACATTTACGCCAAGAGATCAAAAGACAAGAGCGTTCGTAGCCAGAGCTTTTGCCGAAGACGAACAACCCGAAGACATCCTCGCCGCGCTAAACAGCGTCGGCGTTAACGCTACCAAAGCCTTCCGGCCACTGAACACGATAAACCCGCTATTCATGATAATAACGCCAATGGGATTCACGCCCCAATCGTTAAACAAAGACTACAGCGTCGTGCTTAAAACGAAGATAAAATGGGATTGGTACAGTTCTAGGCAGCAAGGCACCCAATGCCGCAAATGCCAGAGGTGGGGGCACACCTCGGAAAACTGCCACGCAATTAGCTATAAATGGGTCAAGTGCGCTCAGCAGCACACCACACACACCTGCACCAAGCCCAGAACCGAGTCTGCTACGTGCGCAAACTGCGGAGGAGCCCACCCCGCCAGCAGCGTAGACTGTCCGGAGTTCAAGACCTACCTCTCCGCCATTACCGCCAGAACGGGCAATATCAAGTCAGCTACCACCATAGTGAACAACAGAAGAGAACAGACACGCACCACCCCAACCATCCCACCCTCTCCCTTCACAAATCCATGGAACAACACCCTAGCTACTCAACCCGCCCATCCGCGCCCCATTGCCACCACCCTCAACCACACGAACAACCCCCAAATCGCACCGCAAAATCTCTTCCTTCCTGGAAACACATCTGACTGGGAAGAATTGGTAGAGACACTCCGGCTGTTCTCCAATATCAATGTCAGAAACATCTGCGTAGAGCTCAGGAAGTTTCACGCTAAACTCACCCGCTCAAACAACCCATTTGACCACCTTGCGGCAATACGGGAATATGAAGAAGCGGACGCACAGGACGCTCTGAAACCCACACAGCACAAGAAAAATTCCACGACCAGTTTCCAGCCCTCAAGCAGGCGCAAAGTGTTAAACCTAAGCCCACAACAACGAAACCTAAGCCCACAACAACGACAGCCACCCAAACAACGCCTGTAACAATACAGGCGGTAAATCGGCCTAACGACCAATCCAAACCTAGACCAGCCCCAGATAAAGAGCGGGACGCCGAAACGGATCAGCGACCGGCTCCTGTTCTTGAAGAAATCGAAAGATATGTCGAAGCATCGAACATTCGCCGATTACCACAGCCTTTCGCAACGCTGTACAGCACCCTCACATCATAGTGTTGATTTCCCAGCTGAAAATTCACTTCGCGAAAAATGGCGCCGAAGAATCACAGAGATCGAAAAGCAAATAAGGAGCAAGCTAAGCAGACGCAACACCACGCAAAATGCACTCTTCAACAGACAGCTTAGATACCCCTACCGCAGAAGCAACAACACCAAAACAACCGCTAGCAGCGGGAAATCAGTGCGGTGAAGTGCCTCAGTGAAGCCCTATAGTGCCCCCGGCTGTGACCCCTCCCCCCTCGTAACTCCCTTCCCTCAACGCCTCACAAAATTCTTCATTAATGTAGTGAAAGAAAGACACTCTAAGAACACTAAAATAGTAAAGTACCGTTTTTTCCTTTGCGGGCCTTTTTTAGTTCGAAATTCACCGTAATTTGTCACATAAAATAGCACTAGAAATACAAACACATATATAACTAAAATGTCTAAATAAGATGAAGTTAGAATAAGGTTAATTGAGCAATGCAAATTCATCAATTGAAAAAAATAACAATTAATATGTTTAACCTTGCGCTACTCTGCATTTCTTAAATCTCGTTGGCTAACTTGCTGATTAAGTACAACAGCAATGTTAGTACAACACGTTTTGTAAATATGTATATAAATAGTATATAGGGTAAAACACCCAATAATTGGCATATATCCAGTAATTGGCAGTTGCAGTGTCATTGGTAATTTATAAAGAATTGTTCGCCACTTTGCTTTTAATACAACAAAAATTCAGTAGATGGCATAACTATACTTAATTATATGTAACCTGTTTCGACGGTTGAACACAATACTGTGGCAAAGCATGCGTGTAAAAATCGGCTACCAGTACGAGGTAAGAAACTTAAAATTTTTATAAGAGCAACCCTTATTTATATGATGCAGAAAATGCCTGAAACTAAATAGTGACCTCCTACTTTTTTATTACACGTATAGAACATATTCTAAAATACCCTTTTCTAACCGTCATTACATTCTAACCTGAAATCACAATAAATATTTCCGGGTGCCGATTATTAGTGCCCAAAATAAGAGAAATCGTAGTTATTGGCACTAATGCCAATAAATAGTGAATATGTAAATAGCTGGAATCTAGTTGTTGGCACTTACCAGGCATCATGTAATTTGTAATTTTTAAAATGTTCTAAAGTTTCTTTGATTATTGCATAATGAATACAATAATTCTCCGATAAACACGTAGTCTTTCCTTTTAGTAAAAACATGCCCAAAGTAAAAAAGGATTACAAATACACTAAAACTTACAATGAGGAAGAACTCGCCAAAGCTATTGAAGCAATTAATAATGGCATGCCTAAGAAACAGGCTGCTGAAAAATTTAAAATTCCACGACAAACATTACAGTATCGCTTAAGCGAAAAATTTAAAAAACCTACACACGGACCTGCTACTTACCTGACCCAACAAGAAGAAAACCTTTTAGAACAGTGGATTTTAGAAAGTCACAGAAAAGGCTTTCCTCGCCGTCGAGACGACATTCAAGCTTCGGTCAAATCGTTTTTAGAGGCAAATCCAAGGATACATCCCTTCAAAAACAATGTACCTGGAAAACACTGGTATACATCCTTCCTGAAGAGACATCCTAATTTGGCCTTACGTGTTCCAGAAGCAGTTACTAATGCAAGTAGTTCTGTTTCTGAAGCTGATATAAAAAAATGGTTCAACAATATAGAAAGTTATTTGCGTGACAAAAATTACTTTGATATTCTAAGTGATCCGAATAGGGTCTTTAACGGAGATGAAACATGCTTTCTTTTGTGCCCTAAAGAAAGTAAAGTTTTGGCACCAAAGGGAACTAGAAATGTTTACGAAGTAGACCAAGGCACAGCCAAAACTAGTTTAACGGTAATGTTTACCTTTTCGGCTTCAGGTTCTATTACACCGCCAATGGTCGTATTTCCATATAAAAGACTCCCAGCTGTCATCGCTAACAGCGTGCCGGATGAATGGGGAATAGGTACCAGCGATAATGGCTGGATGAAATGTGAAGTATTTTATGAATATATTTCAAACATTTTCAATAAATATATAACAAAAATGAATGTACAGAAGCCAGTAATTCTCTTTGTAGATGGGCACAGAACACATATGACTTACGAATTAAGTAAGTTGTGTACAAGTTTGGATATAATACTCATTGCTTTATATCCTAACGCCACTCGAATACTACAACCGGCTGACGTTTCTTGTTTCAAACCTTTAAAAAACAGTTGGAAAAGAGCTGTGTTGGAGTGGCGCCGAAATAATCCCACCATAGAATTGACGAAACAATATTTTGCTCCTATTTTACAAAAAGCTATTAAATCTTTAAGTTGCTCGACCATTACTAATGGATTTAAAGCTTGCGGCCTATATCCTTGGAATAGTGGTGCCCTCGATTATTCCAAGTGTCTTGGCCACAACCACAACAAACAAATCATCGACATTCCTCAAGATTCCAAAACGTTGCAGTATGACGAGTTTTGCGAAATAATAGGTCCGCAAAAACTTGCAGAATTACGCAGTTTTAATGAAAATGACGTTGACGAAAACTTCCAGTTGTTAGTGAAGATATTCACCAAATTGGAGCCAACACAGATTAATGTTGAACAAGTTATATTAAAAGAAACTGATCCCATACTGATCGTTGATGAAATGGAATTCACTAATATTCCTATTATTTTTGATAATGCTCCTCCAGAAGCCTCTTGCAACGAAAATGACATAACTCCTGAGAATGAAATTTTACTCGATATGAGTAACTGTATTCCTGACGAGCGCAATCACAATGGGTCATTAGAGGATTACTTGATATGGCCTAAAACTCCTGAACGGAAAGGTAAACGTCAAACTGAAAGATTACCTTTCGTTATCACCTCAAGTACTTGGAAAAAAATACATGAAGACAAAAAAAAAAAAGTTGCTGAAGAAAAAGAAAGAAAGAAGAAAAACAAGAAATAAAAAGGAGACAACAAGAGAAAAAAATTTATCGAAACCAAAGCATGTTCGTAATATTGTATGCAGAGAAAAAAACGCAACTAATACTGACGACAGATCAAGAATGGTTAATGCTAATACTGTTTCAGCAACTTTGTCTACACCTTTTTCCAATGACCTAACCGAGAACAAAATTGAATCAGAAAGTATATCACTATCTCTTCCACCACTATCACTTCCAACAAAGAATAAGATAATTAATAAAGGACTATGTTTCATGTGTACGCACAGTTTTTCTGTTTCAAGTTTTGGAATACAATGTCAAAACTGTCGTCGAACGTATCACTATAAGTGCCTTCAACAGACAAATTCTTTAAAAGATTACTTTTTGTGTAAAGTCTGTGATGTGTCAACAACATAACTTTAAATAATTTTTAATTTATGTTTATATGCAGGTATAAATAACTATAGTTGAATATAATTAACTTTGTTTTTTTATGTTAAGCAGTTGTTTTTAATTGTATAAATAAATTTTTGTCGCTATAAATGTGTTAATAGTTGAAATGTAATTTATACTATAAATACAACACAAAAACTAGTTCTGAACGTTAATGATTTGGTCGAAAAATATAATAATAAATATCGAAACAAATGCCAATGATTGGGCTAAATGTAATGCCAAAGACTAGAGTTAGGTGCCAATAATTGGTATGAATATAATGCCAATAACTAGAGTCATGTGCCAATTATTGGAAAAATTACAATATCAAACAAAGTAATTTTTATAGAAAGTATCCCAATTGTGTTAAAATAAAATTTTGATAACTTTAAATTCTGTAATATGTGAGGAATACAGACAAATTATTGGCATCCGCCCAATGTTATAAAATACATTCTGAGTAAAATATTACTTGAAAAGTTTCCTTAAGGTGCCAATAATTGGGGGTTTTACCCTATATGTAGTATAATATTGGAGTAACAAGCAGATTGTAGCAAGTAGTTTAATAAAGAGTTGTCCTACTAGTCAACAAATGTGCATTATTTGTGACGTCGACCACTTCACCAAGAAGTTCTGAAGAAAGCCGTTGCGCGATACTATGTTAATATCCAAGTAAAATGGGAGCTTGCAATACAAAGGAAGAAGTTATCGTCAACCAAGCAGGGATAAATGGTCCAACATCAATCAACGGTAAATTCGAGTTCGAAGAAGTGGTTGGAATCTCCTCGGAACAGTCGCAGTATTTATTGTACGGATGGTAATTGTCTGGTTCCTGTGGCGCATCCACATCAGGAAAATTGACAAAAGGATTGCAAGAGCCATCTCAAGCAGCAGTGAAACCCTCAACAAAGTCTAGGATAAGAAAGGAGTTCGTGCCAAGCCAATAAAATCGCAGTAAGTTAGCATGAAGAGATTATTAGTAATAGAATTGTAAAGAAGTTAGAATATGTTAGCTGATTTTGAGATATTATATGAACAGGTAAAAAAATTACAATCAAACGTCGGAAAAGATAACAAATCACGTCGTTCTGATAAGGGTCTCTTAACCCAAAGATTAGAGAAGGTAAAAACTTTTGAGATTAGGTTAGAAAATTTAAGAGACGAATTTAACAAAACTAATAAAAACCTAGATATCATTAAAAATGTTAAGACATATGTAAGTCAGGTGGAATCAATAACACGTCAAATACGGGAAACCATAGAACTTAGAATTAATTTATTAAATAAAGAAGAAACACATTAAAGTATGACAGAAACGTTCCAACGTTCTCTACATACCTCCGCGATGCGAAGTCATCAGCAAAAATAGATTACATTGTAAAGATGATTCATTGATATTAAACAAGGAATTAATTCCAGGTGTTTTTGCCGCACGAACAATCGTAAGCGCAAAAAATCCCTTAGTAAGGATAATAAACACGACCTTCGAATGTGTGTCATTAAGAAATATCAATTTCACTACTTGTGAACTTGCTAAATATCACGTTTACAACGTCGCAACCAATTCCAATGACAGGCATTCCAATTTGATGCAACAATTAAACAAAAATATGCCTGACTTTGTGAAACAAGATATGTATAAACTTTGTAACGATTTCACTGATATTTTTGCTTTAAAAACTGACATCATAACAACTAACAATTTTTACGAACAAAAGTTAAGATTATCAGGTCAAAAACCTGTCTACGTTAAAAACTATCGTATCCCGCATATGCAAAAACCAGAAATAGATAGACAAGTAACAAAAATGCAAAAGAACATAATAGAACCTTTAAATTCCGAATTTAATAGTCCTGTTTTGTTAGTCCCTAAGAAACCCACCAATGGTGAGAAAAAATGGCGTTTGGTAATAGATTTCCGTTGGATAAATTCTAAATTGATAGGTGATAAGTTTGCACTACCGAGAATCGACGATATTTTAGATCAATTGGGAAGAGCTAAATGGTTTTCTGAAATTGATTTGATTTCAGGGTTCCATCAAATACCTCTCGAAGAAGAATCTCGAAACATTACGTCTTTTAGTACTGACTCTGGCTCCTATAGGTTTACACGTCTTCCGTTTGGTCTGTCAGCCCGAACAGTTTCTCGAGAATGATGTCAATAGCTTTTTCAGGTATTACACCCGACAGAGCATTTCTCTATATGGATGACCTAATTGTAATAGGTTGTTCAGTAAATCATCATTTAGATAATCGCAAGAAAGTTTTCGAAACATGCAGAAAATTCAATCTCAAACTCAACCCAGAAAAATGTGAATTCTTTAGAAAAGAAGTTACATATTTGGGGCATAAAATTACTGATAACGGAATCTTACCAGATGAGTCGAAATATGATGTTATCAATAAATATCCCGTTCCAGAAAATCCGGAAGCTGTTAAACGGTTCGTTGCATTCTGTAATTATTACCGCAGATTTATTTCCAATTTCGCGGATTTATCTTATCCACTAAATAAACTAACCAGGAAAAAGGCAATTTTTCTTTGGACGAATGAATGTCAAAACTCTTTCGAAAAATTAAAACAAGCCTTAATAAGTCCTCAAATTCTTCAATATCCAGATTTCACAAAAACATTTACTGTCACAACTGACGCTGCGAACAATGCAGTGCAGTCCTCAGTCAAAATTTCGACGGTCAAGATTTACCCATCTCATATTCTTCACGTTCATTCACAAAAGGCGAAGCTAACAAATCAATAGAAAAAGAATTAACCGCTATCCATTGGACAGTTAATCACTTTCCGTTCGTTAATCCATATCTATGGAATCAATCCTTTCTAATCAGAAGTGACCATAGGCCATTAGTCTATTTATTTTCTATGAAAAATCCGTCCTCTAAATTAACGCAAATGCGATTAGATTTAGAAGAATTTAATTTTGCAGTTGAATACATAAAAGGCAGCAAAAATACAGGAGCTGGTGCATTGTTACGCGTCGACATAGATAAATTAAGACAAATTCAACAACATGTATCTCAAATTCTTGTAAGTACAAGGTCTATGACGAAAAAGCAACAAGAAGGGGACGAAGAGCAAAAAGAATTAATCGATCCTCTACCTACTTTACGCGTGTACGAATCCTTAACAAGAGACGAAGTAATCAAACTACCCATTTTAAAATTTGATATAAAGTTTACATTACCTAGAATAATGGTAAGACAGACTAAAAAACGAGCAGCTCGTATTCAGAAACCGATTACAGATATGAATGGCAACATTGCTCTAGCGCAAGTATTGTCTCAGCTAAATTCACTAGCGAGTAACCACGGTTTCAATAAGGTAAAGTAATTTTTAAATGACGATATATTTTCAAAGTGCACTATAAATGAGTTTAAAAAGATAGGTGAGAAAATTTTAAAATACGTAACAATTGTTTTATGTAAGGTACCTAAAACAATAACAGATAATGATGAAAAACAATTGTTAGTAAAAACGTTTCACGATTATGCACTCTTAGGTGGTCACTGCGAACAAAAAAGATTATTAAGGAAATTAAAATCTGAATACATATGGAAAAATATGTCACGCGATGTTGCAAATTATATTAAACGTTGTAGTTGTAACGGGACGCGATATTTTAAATTATTTTATTTTTCAATCGCATTCACCTGATAAGGAGAGCAGGTATTTATTAAATATAATAAAGAATGTAATTTATATTTTAAGCAAGAAAATGCACCTATTTGAATATATTCCGTGACTATATGTATATAATTTTCCTATGTTAAAATGTCATATGTTCCTAACATTTTAAAATTGTAATAGTTTTAACGGACAACGGTAAAATATGCGACTTATGGTGAAGGCTGTACGTGTGTAGCAATTCGCATCGCTTCCTCCGCTTTAAGGCGCGTTTACATTACTAGTGAATAACGAATGTGGTCGACGCTTACGTAGTTCACTCTTGCTCCACGACTAATGTAAACACCTTTACGTGAAGCACGATTGTCTCACGAATAGATCACGTCACGCCACGACTGATATTAGACATGCTAAATATTTCACGCCTACAATTACTCGTAGACAGTTGTTGTAGAAGACGCACATGCTACTTAACCTCAAAAATGAGTGTCACAAATGCAGTATTAAGAATGAATGAACGAGAAACAGTTCGATTTGTAGAATTGTATGAAAGTGAACCTGTACTATGGAATCCAACTGACGCAAGGTATAAAAAAGGGACGCACGAAATGCAGCGGCGGAAAGAATTATCGCTCAGCTAGAAATTGAAAATTTCACCACAAAAAATGTAGTAGTGAAATTCAAAAACTTGCGTAGTTCGTATTTGCAAGAATTGAAAAAAATTAGGGAAAGTACCAAATCCGGGTGTTCCACTGATGATATTTATGTGCCGAAAGTGATTTGGTTCCCGATAATGGACAGATTTCTAAAGTCACACGTTACATCAAGGAAAACTCATTCTAATTTGGTAAGTTTTATTATATTATATATATATATATATACATATATATTGTATGTATGTATGTACATATTTATTATTTTTCTACCATTCGCCACTGCCATGGCAAAGCTCCTTCTTCATTAAAATACTTGCAGTATTTGTCTCTTTTTTGTGATGCAGCTCTTGCGGGATTTTTATCACCTGTTAAATGTGAGATATTTAAAAGAGCGTCACTTGAAACATCTCTCCATGTTCCCAGCTCTCTTCGATGATTCACGTCTTCAGAATCGATAAGACCAAATGGTACATAGACAGAACCTGTTTTACGCAGCCAGTTATGTATGGCGCAACATGCGAGTACTATTTTGTCAGCTTTTTCAGGACTTAACGCAAGTGGTTTCTCGAAAATGCGAAATTTACTTACTAAAATGCCAAACGCGTTTTCCGATATACGCCGTGCCCTAGATAATCTGTAATTAAAGACTTTTTCTTCAGTTGTTAAATTTCTTCTGCTGTATGGCTTCAAAAGAAAAGTTTTTAATGGAAAAGCATCATCGCCGACTATTATTCCATTTGGAGGAATATTAAGACCTTTTATCTCAAATGCACGAACCAGAGAACTATTTTCCCAAACTCCCCATCTGAAGCTCTTCCCTTTGCTCCAACATCGATGTATGTGAAACAGTAATCATGATCAACTAGTGCTAATAATATGATACTGTTGCTCTTTTTGTAATTGAAATAATCTGAACCACAGTTGGGTGGTGCCTTGATTACTATATGTTTTCCATCGATCGCCCCTATACAATTTGGAAAGTTCCACCTTGTTCTGAAACCGCTTTCAATGCATTGCCATTGTTTTGTTGTGTTAGGAACCTAAAAGGACATAAATACATTTTATAAGAAGTACTTATGAACATATACATACGTAATCTGATTAACTTAATTTTTATTTTGATTTACAGAATGATAAGCAGAAACAAAGCATTCAAGATACCGGAACACCGGATGTTATGGAAATACAGACACAAGATACTCAAGATATACACACGCAAGATATAAATACGCAAAACGTAAAGACAGGACAGATGCAAGACGATGTCGATTCTGATTCAGATCTTCAGTCAGGTATCGTTGAAGAAGTGAGTGTCAGCAATCAGCTTTTATCGCCGACAACAAAGGCGGAGCAATCACAAAAATCGGAATACCGACTGAATAACCCTACATCAAGTCAAAGAAAGACAATAGCAAGTGCAATAGCAGCTTCTCACAAGTCTTCTCAGTTTTTGAGTAAAGGAAAGAAAAGGGAAACTTCAAACACTTGGGCAAGTACAATGAAGAAAAACAAAACGGTTCCAAGTGCACCATTACATGAGTCAAACATCCATGCAGCTTTACAGAAGTTAGATGATATATCTCGTACAGCCCAAACAACTTTGGCCAACCAATACCATGAAGATCATTTGGATCATTTTGGCAAATATCTTGTGTCACTGTTACGAAATGTTCCTACGGCCAAAAACTTTTCATTACAGCTAAAGATAATTTCCCTTGTGATGGAAGCACATGTGCCGGATCAGCTACCTCCAGAGACACCTACTAGCGTGGAAGGTGTAACATCCGAAAGCGTAGATGATTTCATACCTAACAATACACCTGCACACCATGTGATATATACTGATTTTCCCGAAATGTATCAAGGCCAATACACTAAAAGTATGTCAGATTGTACTGATGTTGAAACTGATGTAACATTTACAAACCTTTAATTTTTTATGTTAATAATTATAAAACACAAAATATATCTACTTTTTCAATAAAATATTTAGTGGTTATTGATATTTTTACTTACTTCTATAAATTGTTTCAGAGTGATATATATGCTATCGAGAACGTCAAGTAGGAATTTACTTATTATTGTCTTTGGGATTTTAAACAAAAATTCTAGACTTTTGAAGCTGTCGCCGGTAGCTAAATAACGAAGCGTTATTTCAAGTTTTGTTTGAGCTGGTATAGCTTCTCCGAAATGTGTATCACTTTTTTGTATGCGGTGAGATATACGTTGCAACAGATAACTGAAATGATCTTCCGACATCCTTAATAAATTTCTGAAGTCGTCTGAATGCAGATTGTTTTGAATTAATGCTGAAGCTCCAGTAATGTTTCTATCCAAAATCCATTCCCTGGTCCACCATCTTCGCTTCTTTCTTATTTTCTTTTCTTTGTTACTAACCAGATGATTTCTAACTATTTCAGCAGCTATTATTTCACAAGTTGTAATCGTGGCCTCTAATAGACATGCCGCCATGTTTACTACTAATTGTAAACAGAAAACTCCCGTGACCAGTGTAAACACAAAAACGTTTCTTACGATCCGTATTGCACGAAAGTGTAGAGCACGCTCTTTTTGAAGTGCGGACCACGTTCGTTATTCACTAGTAATGTAAACGCGCCTTTAAGAACAATTTTCGCTCGACCGTAAGACAGTGTAGTTCGCTTCGCAGTTATATCTTTGTCAATTTAGGGTCAGTTAGTGTTCTTGTTTATTCTAAATCCTCCATTTACCGCACGCACCTGAGAACGTATAAAGAAAACATTATAAGAAAGTTTGTAAAGTAAGTATCTGTTTTCTTTATTACGTTAGAGCGATTGCGACCGACATTTTAGCTAATCAGGGGAATACATAATTTAGTTATTTCGGTATCAGTAACGTCCATCGTTGTGGGTTCACGGGGGACTTGTTAATATACCGTGGCGCCCAAGATTATAAACACGTATTTAGCACAATTTAAGCCCGTTCCTCTTCATGGTAAATGTCAATTAAACAAAATAAAACCGAAACATTGTGAACCAATGATTATCACACCGACACCTCAGAGCGCGTTCGATATTGTATGTGTAGATACCATTGGTCCCTTTCCTATAACAGCAAATAGAAATATGTATGCCATTACGTTACAATGTGAGTTAAGAAAGTATATTATTACAGTACCAATTCCTAGCAAAGACGCAAGAACGGTAGCGAAAGCAATTTTCGAAAATTTTATTCTCATATATGGTCCTATGAAGGAAGTGCGAAAAGACATGGGGACAGAATATATTAATCAAGTTTTCGAAAATATTGCTAAACTTTTTAATGTAACGCATAAACTCACTGCCGCTTATCATAGTCAAAGTATAGGTGGTTGTCATCGTAACCATAGAGTTTTAAACGAATTTGTGTGAATGTATATTCAGGAAACTCATTCAGATTGGGAAAACTGGCTAAAATATTATACATTCTGTTATAATACAACACCCAGTACCTACCATGATTATACACCATTTGAGCTAGTTTTTGGTAAGAAAAACAATCTACCACCAATGCTTTTCAAATGGAAAAATTTATCCAATATATAACATTGACGAGTATAATCAAGAAATTCGTTACAGACTACAAGTGGCTCAAAAGAAAGCCCAAGAATGGTTAGAAACTACTAAAATGTACCGTAAAATCGCTTATGATAAAAAGGCTCAAAATTTTGATATAAAAATAGGTGATCTCGTTTTAATTACAAATGAAAGTCGTCATAAGCTTGATCCATGGTATATTGGTCTATACCAGTGTCTCGCAAACTGTGTGCCGCGGCACACTGGTGTGCCGCGGGAGAATGTTAAGTGTGCCGCCGATTTTCCAAGTTGCACTAGATATTCTGAGATTAATCTAAAAACCAATTTCTGATAACTATAAAATAACCCAAAAAGTAGTCATTTAACTTTAACTAAATTAGCCAGAACGCAGGTACTCGTATTTGCCCTCCCAAACTTTGTCGTAACAACAAGATGCACAAGCGAGGGTGAATTGGTTAGAGAGGCACTGGCGTGGATTTTCCCCACTCAACGTACCGCTTGACAACGCTTCATTTCGCTCCGTGGCGTGACTTTTCAATTCCCTCAAACACTCTCATTGAGTGCTCCTGGACAGGAAACTGACCTTTTCGAAGCATCTAGGTAGAGCCAGGAACAGAGCCATCGGACGGATATGCCAGGTGTTCCCTCTCCTAGGTAACCACAAACTCAGTCCAAACATGGGCGCGATGCTGTATAAAACACACATCCGCCCAATCCTTACCTATGCCAGTCCAGCTTGGGCAACGGCAGTGCCTACATACTTCACCAACCTGGCGCGAGTACAAAATCGTGTAATGCGAATTGTATTCCGCCTTCCTAGACGCACCTCACTGGCAGTCCTCCGACAACTCACAGAAGCGGACGTCCCAGATCTGTCAGAATTCCTGAGGAAACTCAACCGAGACTTCTTCAGGAAGACCCTGGCTAGCAGCAACCCACCAATGAGTAACGCTAAGGCGCGAAAGTTTATGGGGAGAACTAAGCGCCGGACCACCACGGAGACTCTCCAGCTAGCGTGAACCGGTTATTTCATATCCAAATACTAACACCGTTTTCAGTGTGATTACAGGTACCAGAGCAGCGTAGGAGCCCACTAGAAGACTCCGAAAACTACCACGAAACCCATCAAGACCGCCAGAAGGACATCCGACAGGAAGTGGAGCTGGAAGAGAAGTGCCCCTCATCAGAGGGGAGCGGAAGACCAAACGCGCATGGCCAAGGGTTGCAGAAAAAGAAAATCACATACTACAACAGCGACGACTCGGATAAATTAGAAAGAGACAAACCGTTCAGTTCAGCCACCAGCTCCACATATAGCCTAAGAAGTTCTAAAAACAACCGCACAAACGCAGCCGTTTCCGAAATAAATCAACGCGGCAATCTAGATGATATTACTAAGCGCCACACGTCGGAAGAGGAATAGGAAGAAGAGGATAAAGCAGACAGAGAAGACGACGGCACGCCGGAAAAAGAAGACGCTGACACACCGAGAAATTACTCCGCAAGCAACCGCAACCCGACTCCAATAGTCAGAAAAGTCGAACACATTGGATCGAAAAGCTATAATTGAAAACGTAAATAGAATTACAGGCAAATTCTATGTAAAGCACAGAACGAATGAAATACGGATATACTTTGAAGAACACGCCCATAGAGAGGCCTACATCGAAAAAGAAAGGGAAAAATGTGATTTTCACACGTTTACCCCTAGAGACGAGAAAACTAGAAGCTTCCCGCAAGATGAGGATCCAGCCGACATCTTGGCGACTATTACGCAAAGCGGAGAAAAAGCTACAAAAGCCTTCAAACTATCCAACACCATCAACGTCTTATTTATGATTGTTACAACGGCCGAATACAAGCCACGCAGCCTAAATGAAAGACACCGAATCATATTAAACACGCGAATAAAATGGGAATAGTATTGGTCCAAGAACAACGGACCGCAATGCAGGCAATGCCAAAGGTGGAGGCATACGACATCAAACTGCTACGTCAGGGAATATAAATGTGTTAAATGCGCACTGCAACAAACCCCAAGTGGCCGCTGGAACTTCGCAGAAAGTGAAGTGAAGTGCAGTGTTAGGTGCCCCTGTGATAACCCAACCCCCTCCCCCTCTCCCAGCTTCCCCGCCCCCATCTAGTCATTAGGTTAAGGAAAGACACTTAAGAACACTTAAACTTATGAGGTTTTTAACAGTTTAGGCTTCTTTTCCCTCAGACGAACAATTGAGCACACAACGCTCGTATAAAGCAAATTGCAAGAAAATAAGAATGATTATAGCTATAATATGTAAAATAGATAGAGCGAAGACAAAATACATTAAGAATTGTTAACATATTGTAACATATTACTCGAGATGATAAAGTCCTTTTGAAACGAATGAATGAGTTCTCGTCCGATCGTGTCGTTGACTAGTACTGTATCGTAAATCGTTCGATATCTTGTTCTGTTGCCTGTTACGAGTGCGTTATTGTTTCCGTTGATACAGTGTTTTCGTTCATATATCGTTATGCCAGTTTTTTGTGTTTTTAAACGATTTTCTCCGTTTTTATTATCTGACATTTTGCGTTTCACATTTCGATTTTTGGAATTTCTTTATACACTTATAAAGACTTTTAACGTGGTTTCGGATCACCCTGAAGCCTCGTAAACCTTCGCAGTCCTTATCCGGAACTAGTTCCGGCTCATCCAAGTCCACAGTAAGTCTGCAGACCTGTTTTAAGAAACCAAAATCAAATGAAATCTGTGAGCTGTCAATCAATAAAGGATTGTTGAAAGCGATGGACCTTTCTGAACCTTCCGACATCGTGCGGGGAAGGACTGACACAGGAATGATGTTCTCAGGCCAAAGTGTATGTACAGTTACTGAAAGTCAAGTGTCTCACTCGGAGACTCAGTTATCAATTTCAGACATCAATTTGGACAACGATATGGACACATCGCAGCCACAGAATGTTGAGGAGACTCAAGAGCCCAGTAAGCATGAAAAGCCAGGACTGAAAGGTCAAAAACCACCACCAATTTGCTTTGTTTCAAAGCTGACAAAAAATTACAGTACCTTCAAAAAGTACTGTGATAAAATATCAACTCATTTTTACATGCAATTCAACCTTTCTTTATTATAAAAGCATGGAAGACTACAAGAATTTTATTAGTCAATATAAAGACTTAATGCCATTTTACACTTATACCCCTAGAAAGGAAAAAACACAAGCCTTTCTAATAAAAGGACTGCATCCAACGGCAAAATGTGTAGATATCACGAATGAATTAAAAGAATTGGATGTTAAGGCTTTGAATGTCGTTAAATTCAAAAATACAAAATACCCTATCTTTATGTGTATTGTTGACAGACATACTACGTTAAAAGAACTTCAGACTAAAGCTCGCTATTTGCAACACACCAAAGTATATTATGAGCTTTATGTTAATAAAAAAGAATTAACGCAATGTAAAAAGTGTCAGCGCTGGGACCATGCGTCGTCTAATTGCTTCCTTAAAGTAACATGTTGCGTTAAATGTGCGGGTGATCACCGATTATTTGAGTGCACTAAGGACAAAGAAACTCCGGCTAAGTGTAGCAATTGCGGCAAGGATCACCCAGCGTCCAGTCCGAAGCGCGAAGTGTATATCAAGTTACTGGAGCTAAAAAATCAGAAGCTGACAAAGAATGGAATAATTGCTGAAAGTAGGCATGCAAGAAAACCTGCATTTGTAGATGCCCCATTGCCAGCGAGAAATGCATGGAACCAGAATGCTGAAAATGTAACTGTACTGAACGTAGTAGTAGTGAATAAACAGCGAGAAGATTTTCCGCCATTGCCAGGCAGAAGTGCTACGTGTGCTGGGAAGAATAGAGGAGTCGACTATGGCGAAGATGATGTAGGTGAAGGCCTAAATTCGATAAGTGCCATATCAACTTCAATGAAAGAGATTAATAGTATGTGTAACCTGTGCTGGCTAGCCAGTGTATTGCATGAATTGAAGGCTGCCATGCAGAAATGCAGGACTGTGGTAGACTATGCAATAGCAGTTGAGGAATTTAACAACAAATACTCACAAACTGCAATGCCCGTAAACTGCTTGTTATGGAATTGCGACGCAGCGGCGAAAAAACTGCAAGAACTGACGGACTTTCTACAGCGACATAATGTGCCTTCTTGGTGGAGACTCGACTTGGTAGAAATTACACACTATGTGTTAAGGGCTACCAAGTCGAGGAAAAACGAGGAGCTAATGCGCACGGCGGCGTTGCTATTTTGGTAAGGAGCGACATAGTATTACAACAGCCCTCAGCGAAAGTTGCAACGCCAATAGCTGGACAAGCTCTTCTCAATGTCCAGAAAAGTCGTAGTAGCTGGTGATTTCAATACCACACACTTGAGTTGGAACTGTCACAGGAGTAACGCTAATGGGAATGATTTAAACAAGTACACACTCGAAATCTCGGTGCTCCTTTACCACCCGGAGGAGGCCACGCACTTCCCTGATAATGGAACGACCGTCAGCATTTTTCCGATCCCTATGTGGTTACCGCTACATGGTGCGCTAATCGTATAGGACTTGTTAAATTATAATCGACGATGCGTTTCCTATTAGGCCAGCGCACATGCCATGCGATCCCGCGTCATTCA
Source organism: Holotrichia oblita (assembly GCA_023690525.1). Lineage (NCBI taxonomy): Eukaryota > Metazoa > Arthropoda > Insecta > Coleoptera > Scarabaeidae > Holotrichia > Holotrichia oblita. Next base: position 76,839,869 of record CM043018.1, read on the forward strand.
TGCATGTCATGTTTTGAGCTTAAGTGATAATTCTGTTAGTTAGCGGTTACGCACGTGGTGCAATATTTCGATTTTGTTGTTGACTTTCGCGTTATGGAAGAGATACTTAAAAAGTTTGATACCACTTGTAAATTTATAACTTGTGTCAGTAAGAACGAGAGTGAATATGAAATAGATTTGCGAACAAAAGTAAATTCTCCAGACCACAATGAACAGCGTATGCAGTGGGTAAGCAAGTTTTCTGCTGCTACAAACACGCAATGGATTCTTTCACAAAATTATGCAAACTTGCAGAGGCTTCACTATAGAAAGGATTTTGTTTGTCATCACAACAAAAAAAATAAAGCCCGCAAAAACGAAAGCACAAGGGAGCGAAACAAAAAGTGTCCTGCAAAAATCATATATAGAGTTAAAAAAACAAATAGGTTTAGTAAATACCGAGACCCTCTTTTGAAAGAAATCTTGAATGGAGTAATTGAGGTAGGTACTGTAATGATATTTAGCTACCGTATAGAGATCTGTAAATGTGGGTTCTGCGTACACTCAATAGTAGTAATAGTAATTGTATTTAATTTTGTTTTTCAATTTTTCGATTCATATATAAAGGCAAAATTTCCAGATATTATTATATATATATGCAGAGAGCACGGTTAAATTAAATAATAATACTATCTCCAGCCAACGATTAACCGAGGGTAGATGAGAAAACACTGGTATATAAGGTATTCTTCTATTTAGCACTTTTTAATGTAAATTACAATGTAAAACAACATTCCAACATCTATACTGTCCAAATTGTGAAAGTGAACTTTAAGTAAGCTGTATCCATGGATTCGCAATTTCATTTAGGGCAGTTAATTTCGCGTGCGATGGTACCTACAATATATGTCAGAGTTACTATGTAAACACAAGAAAAGACATGATTGGTTTCCAAATAGAAATGTATTTAGCACATATTAATCTAGCAAGTAAAATGAAAATTCCATGGAGATTAAGAAATAAAGAAGTTAGTTGAAAAATAATTGGAACAGAAAACCATCAAAATTGAGTTATAAAAAGATAAATATATTTTAAAAGGTCATTAAAACAGCATTTTGGTATCGTCTACAACATATGAATGGAAATTTTAGTTATGAAGGTGACATAAGAAGATATATATATATAATATCTATATCCTTTTGGAAGAACATGTTATATTTACAATACTAATATCCTTTGGAAAAGCGAGATTAAACAAATTCTCGTGAATAACCACAATCCAGGACATAGATCCGTATAAATAGGGACATTTCATCGAGGAATCCAGTAGGAAGATTTTGTGTGCGCATCTTAGGTTAGTGATCTACAATAGAAATAGGTATTTATAACTAGCTATCGTAGGGAATCAGTTTAGTTAATGAAACAATTTTGTAAAAGAAGTAGAAGAATACACAGTTTATTTACCGTAGTTATTTTCTTTGATTTATTAAAAGAGTTTAATGATTCAATTATAAGTAAAATACATTAAAGGTAGAGTTGTTATTAGTAATTATAGCTTTATTTTGGTACTGAACCCACGTAACACTACATATTTGGCGCTCCAACATTTAGGGCAAAAATAACAACTCTATTATCGATATATTTACTTATTTTCAAAATTTATCTTAACGAATTTGGCTATAAAAAGTTATTCTTGAAACTTAACTATTTCTTTTGTCCTTATCCCCTAAAATGGTTAATACGCGAGCTGGTGAATATGGCTCAGGCGATCGCGATGAGACACCACAAGTACAGTCTGTTCCCGGCACGAGTTTTGAGCAGTTAGATGTTGGTCCTGTGAACGGAAAGGTAAATGAACCTAATTATCAAGATAATTCACATATTCAATTGTTAATTGACGAGATAAATGTGTTAAAAAATAAGGTCTCTCATTTTGAAAACATTCAGAAAAGTACAAATCAAAATTCTCACGTAAATGATGTTCATTATCAGATTCCTAATCAATCTACCTTGTATAAGACTAACTTTTTCAATATCAAAGATATTTTACCGAAATTTAATGGGAAAGCTAGTAATCCGGTTTCTTTTCTTAACACGTTACGCGATGTTTTGAATATGAATGTAGTACAAGATAATCACCTGATATTCAATGGCATAAGAGCTTCCTTGGAAGGAGAGGCACTGGTATGGTTTTCTATTATACAGAATTCTTGCAATAGCTTCGCCGATTTTGAATATCTGTTCCTTCAACGTTACTGGAGTGAAAGGCAGCAATCTAAGGTCCGAACAAATCTCCTTATCGGAAAATACGACTCTTCTAGAGGTACTAGTCGCGAATTCCATTTCATCTCCAAATATTCTGTTGCCAGATATCTTACACCTATGATTCCAGAAGAAGAATTAGTAAAGTATTTATCACGACATTACGATTTTACCATTGCGAGAGCAATTACATCTCAACAGATCAAGAATTATCAGGACATGACAGATTTACTGAGGGAATTTGATGAACTATATAGCAGCTCAAGAAAGAATTCATTTACATCATATAACAATTCAAAATATAATACTTATGACAACAACAGATATTACAGACATGATAACACACAGTATCAACACAAAAACAATCATTCTCAACAATCTCACGACCATTTTTACAACAACCCCCACCATTCATTTAACAGAAATCAAGACTACCATCAAAAGACATATTTAACACGTAAAGATACATACGATCAAAACGCACATTCACAATACAGGGATAACAGACAAAATAACAATTTTCAGCATTCAAATTATCATTACAATCACAAACAAACATACCATCCACGCAATACACAAACATATAGGGATCATACACAGACACGCCATCAAGAATCACCATCTTATAACAATAATTCAAAATCGAAAAACGTACCAGAATTGAATTCCATTCAAATTGAAACTGAAACACATTCTGCACCTCAAACCCAGTCTTTTTTAGCTTAGATCCTCCAAATTCTTGTAATAATGTTAATAAAACAAATGAAACACTTTTAGATTCACAAACTTTTGACAGCATTAAGAACATTGAAATTGTAACGAATATAGCACCTATAATAGAAACACATGCGCAACATACTTCAGATATATCAGAATTTAATATAAATGATCTTATACAGGGGCGAAATGATAAACAATATAGGGATATTATACAGGGGTCTATTTTAAACACATATGAACATCCATCGGATTTATTTGATTTAAACGGAGATAGTAATATGGAATACGGTGTAAATATGGAAAAACACTTACCATTTATTGATGTTGAATTCTGCGATATTAAAATGTCTGCATTAATTGATAGCGGATCAGAAGTTTCATTCATGTCTCAAAATACTTTCGACAGGAATGAGGAGAACCTTTCCAAATTTGTCTTGAAAGTTAATTCTATGAATATTAAATCTGGTACTAACAAGCATTTGGCTAAAATTGAAAAATGCATATGTAATGATATTAAAATTAATAAAAAACTTTACGAGTCGGTATTATATATTATGCCAAGCTTAAAGTATGAATTATTATTAGGACATGATTTTCTAAAAAATATGAGTGCAATGTTGATTTTAAAGATTATTTATTGATGTTACAGGATAATAATCAGGTTTTAATGACAGGTTTTGTTAAGCCAGACGTAAATGAACAACAGGACAATATCTTATTAAACTCCATAGGTGTGGCACAAGAAGCATTAGGCATACAGAAGGTAGAAGAAAATATAGAATCATTCCTTGCCAGTGAAATTCAATGTGAAAATGAAGAATACAAAAATTTTATTATTGGTTTATTTAAAGAAAATATACGTTTGGTAGATGAGACATCTTGCATTGCTGATAAGAAATTCGAACATAAGTTGATAGTAGATGAGAGAATCCAGTTCAGTTGTAAACTATACCCAATTCCGTTCCATTTCAAAAATAAGGTAGAAGAGGAAATCCAGTCTATGGTCCGAGATGGAATCATCGAACCAGCACGAACGATGTACATCAATCCTGTGGTTATAGTCTCAAAAAAGGATGGTAAAATACGTCTTTGTTTGGATGCACGGGAATTAAACAAGATCACTAAGAAACAGTATAATAATCCTGAAAATACAGAATCATTATTGAGTAAATGTTATAATAAAAGGATATTTACCAAGTTGGATCTAAAGAGTAGTTTTTGGCTAATTCCTTTAGCAGAATCGTCGAGGAAATATACTGGTTTTTCTATCAATGGAAATAGTTACATCTTTAATGTAGTACCATTCGGATTAAGTAGCTCATCTTCTGCGTTGATTCATGCAATGAAGCAGATTTTGAGTCCACACCAAGAATACTGTGTGCAATATGTAGATGATTTACTGATATTTAGTGAAGATATAATGGTCGTCAATAGTTTATATGAAGCAGGAATGAAGCTTAACTTACGAAAATGCGAATTCTTCAAGGTAGCAGTAAATTATCTAGGATATCACATCGACAGAAATGGGTTATCAATCGACCAGCAACGTATATCAGATATAAAAGCTATTCCTAGGCCCACAAACATCAGGAAATTGCGTGGTTTTCTTGGCATGATCAACTATTACCAGAAATTCGTGTATAGGTTCTCTGAATTGTGTGTACCTCTCTACAGGTTATTGAAGAAAGGCGCGAAATTTAAATGGGAGGAAATTCATCAAGAGGCTTTCGACAACATTAAAGAATCTTTTTGTAATGGTTTGGCTCTTATCCATCCAAATTTCGATGAACAATTTATATTAAGAACAGACGCATCAGCTGAGTGTATAGGCGCCATTTTACTACAAAATTATGGTAATGAAGATAAACCAATTGCTTTTATTTCAAAGAAACTTTCTCCAGAAAAACGAAATTATAGCATTTTAGACAAAGAATTTTATGCAATTGTGTATTCTATTCAAAAACTCAAATTTTACTTACATGGACGATACTTCAAGGTAGAAACCGACAATTCGGGAATTCCTGCTATTATTAACAATCGTATTTACGGAAATAATCGCCTTTATAGATGGTACTTGAGTATACAATCTTTTAATTTTACAATTCATCTTATACCTGGTAAGAGCAATCATATAGCTGATTACCTTTCTCGAACCGTTACGGATAATCACCATTTCGACACCTTTTACATAAATCCATAGAATGGTTATTCTATTTTAAAACAGGATCATGATAAACTTTACAAACACAGAACGGTATTTACTATGCAAGTCAATGACCCCTATATTTTCGGAATAAAAGGAAAACTTATGAAAAACGAAAAAAAGAAAAGAAACACTATTTTGTGAACGATTATTTGTTACACAAAAGAGTTCAGGGTAAAGAACTAATTTTATTAAACAGGGAATTGGCATTAAGAATATTAAACGATCTACATTACAGATTTTTGCATGTAGGGTGTAAGAAGTTACACCTAATATTTAGGGAGAGATATACAACGTATAAAGATTATAAATTGTGTAAACAGGTAACAACAAATTGTAATTTATGTATTTTATCCAAATATAAGAACCATTCTACATTTGGTGATTACAAACATATTAAAGCAGACAATATCTTGGAACTGGTATCGTTAGATTTCCTTCAAAACTTGATAAATTCAGATGGTTATAAACATATTCTAATTGTACATGATAATTTCACAAAATTAACAAAATTATACAAAACTAAGAAGACAAATGCCTTTACTGTCATGAATTGTTTAAAGAAATATTTTTAAAACGTAGGAATACCAAACAGAATTTTACTAGATAATGCAACGTATTTCAGATCAAAAAAGGTTATCAAATTCTTGAATTTCAACAATGTTAAGGTATCTTTTACTCCTATCCGATGGCCAAGATGCAATTCTTCAGAACGGCAAGTCAGAACTGTACTACAATTTCTTAGGATTTATACTTCCGAGAATCAAGATCATTGGTCATATTACATTCCTTTAATTGAAACTGTAATAAACAATATTCCTTCTATTACAACAGAAATTACTCCGATCTCCTTCTATACAGCTAAATTACCTGTACGTCCATGGACTGATTTTGATGAAGATTTAGACATAAAATCTCTTATTACCAACGCACAAAGTAGAATGGAGAAAATTCATAAGAGAAATGCAGAAAAATTCTCTAAAAAAGAAAACAAAGAGGTATGATTTTAACATTGGAGACACTGTGATATTAAAACTCAATAGAAAATCTGATTTGAAAAACAACATATGCGCGAAAATAAGTTTACCTTTTGCCGGTCCTTTCGTAATTTTACAGAAGCTGGGTGAATATGTATTCGAGCTCGGTTACATTGAAAATCGACAACCATTTGGAAATTTTAATGGCAATTGTTTATTCCCATACAGAACTGCTGATTGATTATGGATCTGTTTTATCGATATTTATTTGTCATGATTTTATTTGAATTTAAAAAACAAAAACATAATATCTCGTTAATTAATTGATTATCTTAATTCAATGAATGCTATGATAGGTTCATTTATTTTTTTCTACTTGACGTTTGATTCGTTAATTTCAATTTTCATTTTCATAAACACGAACCTGTAACTCATTACAGTTAATTTTGTTGATTTACCTTCTTACAGGTTTCTTTCCTGTTACAAAATTTGCTTATTCACAAGATTTGAAACAGTTTTAATCGGGGAGTATGTAATGATATTTAGCTACCGTATAGAGATCTGTAAATGTGGGTTCTGCGTACACTCAATAGATGACGCTGTAATTGTATTTAATTTTGTTTTTCAATTTTTCGATTCATATATAAAGGCAAAATTCCCAGATATTATTATATATATATGCAGAGAGCACGGTTAAATTAAATAATAATACTATCTCCAGCCAACGATTAACCGAGGGTAGATGAGAAAACACTGGTATATAAGGTATTCTACCATTTAGCACTTTTTAATGTAAATTACAATGTAAAACAACATTCCAACATCTATACTGCCCAAATTGTGAAAGTGAACTTTAAGTAAGCTGTATCCATGGATTCGCAATTTCATTTAGTGCAGTTAATTTCGCGTGCGATGGTACCTACAATATATGTCAGAGTTACTATGTAAACACAAGAAAAGACATGATTGGTTTCCAAATAGAAAGGTATTTAGCACATATTAATCTAGCAAGTAAAATGAAAATTCCATGGAGATTAAGAAATAAAGAAGTTAGTTGGAAAATAATTGGAACAAAAAACCATCAAAATTGAGTTATAAAAAGATAAATATATTTTAAAGGTCATTAAAACAGCATTTTGGTATCGTCTACAACATATGAATGGAAATTTTAGTTATGTAAACATGCATTTAATGCTTTGAAGGTGACATAAGAAGATATATATATATCTATATCCTTTTTTGGAAGAACATGTTATATTTACAATACTAATATCCTTTGGAAAAGCGAGATTAAACAAATTCTCGTGAATAACCACAATCCAGGACATAGATCCGTATAAATATGGACATTTCATCGAGGAATCCAGTAGGAAGATTTTTGTGCGCATCTTAGGTTAGTGATCTACAATAGAAATAGGTATTTATAACTAGCTATCGTAGGGAATCAGTTTAGTTAATAAAACAATTTTGTAAAAGAAGTAGAAGAATACACAGTTTATTTACCGTAGTTATTTTCTTTGATTTATTAAAAGAGTTTAATGATTCAATTATAAGTCAAATACATTAAAGGTAGAGTTGTTATTAGTAATTATAGCTTTATTTTGGTACTGAACCCACGTAACACTACAGTACATATTGTAAAAAAAAATGTTTTTTTTTTAACGGCCACATACGAAAATGACAAAATCCGCACTCTTCAGTTCCATTAGAATGCTGTAAATATCACACGGAAAGTGAAAAGCACAGGTGTGGGAAGCACTTTCCGTACCTGTGCTTTTTTTCCGTTGCGTATGAAGAATTGAGTTTTTTAAAGAACCAAAAGAACCCCGATTTTGTCATTTGTGCATGATCGTAGGAAAAATAACAGTGTACATTACTCGTTAGAAAGTGTCTTTCATATTTATACACTTGTTTGAAATTAATCACTTTCTACGCTAGTAATGTAAGATACACAAGGTGTCCCAATAGTGCATTCTCGGTTGATATCTTGATAATAGCCAACAATGAAGAAAAATTCAAATAGAAAAGAAGCAGCACAGGATAACGTAAAATTATTTTCTACTGTACACAGAGGCTGGCAAAAAGTTTTCGGACAAACGTAAAATTTTTTTAAGTGGAACGCCCTGTATATTATGACATTTTTGAAAGCTACGTTCAAAATTATGCAACTCTGGTATGTCATATACCTAAGTTCAGTTGTTTTCGAGATATTCACGTTCGATGATTGACATTTTCACATTTTGATTGGCCGTAAAATCTAAACGCTTAAACATATGGCAGAGCGGTTTACGTATTCCTAATATTAATATTATAAATAATATTCGTAATTCTATTGAAACAGATTCGCTACAAACACTCTCACCGAATTCATGTTGCGGAGACGTACAGCTTTTTACGCATGAGTGAGTTGACGAAAGAAAAGTTTTATAAGTATTTTGAAGATGGGCTGTCGGCAAGTGAAGCAAAATCATTTCACAGATCTTCGCTAGTGGCAACTACACCTTTAAAAGAAATATGTGAAGTTCTTGCCAATGGTTACATTAATCCTATTGATCGCTCCATTTATCATTTGTACGAAACTTGGAGGTATGTGCTTTTTTTCTCTAAAATTTCCCCAGTCATATACCACAATTTTACCATATATTTATATTTATGTAGAGTGTGTAAAAATAAAAATATACAAAGTGTCTCAGAAAAAGGTTTTTAATAAAAATATTAATTTATTTTTAATTTTTCCTTGACCTTGGGTATAATATTTTCTTTTTAGAAAAGAAAATTATGGTAGTCGGGAAGTACACAGTATGATAGAGAAGTTTCTACAAAAAAGGATTATTTCGAAGAAATTGGTGTCAAAATAAGTATCCAACAGGAGCCTTTTGCTGTGTACTCTTGACTCCATTGATGCAAAGAGCCTATAACATGCAGTTTTCGAGTGAAGTTGTATTTGTAGATTCTAGCGGTTCCTGTGACCAAGATGGTTCTTCAGTCATGTTCCTTTTTGGCCCTAGTAAAATCGGAGGTGTGCCGCTGGGCTGCATCATTCATAACTTTCAAACCGATGAAGTTTATAACTTATGTTTCAAGTAATTTCGTGATTTAATTGGGACCGATGGATTTTACGGCAAAGGTTTTCCAGCCATATTTATGGCGGATGATAGTGCAGCCGAGAGGAACGCATTAAGCAACATTTTTCCACAATCTAAATTATTGCTTTGCACATTTCATGTTCTACAAGCAGCGTGGCGCTGGTTATGGGACAGTTTACATAACATTGACAAAGATCATAGAAGACACTTGATGCTTCTTTTCCGAGACGTGCTATATGCCCAAAATGAAATTGAATGCGAATTGAACAAGACGTCACTATGCGAAGATACTATTGAAAAAAATACCAACTATTTCTAGATTATTTTAGCGATATGTGGAAGAGAAGACATGTATGGCGTCATCATTTTCAAAACCAGTATAGAACCAGAGGTCACAATACCAACAATATTGTTGAGGTATCCATAAGGATATTTAAAGATCAGGTGTTACAGAGATGCAAGGCATTTAATGCAACCTCTTTAGCAGATTTTGTATGCTTCTCTTCAGAAGAGCTTTATAAACAAAAAATAATATCATTTGCAAATGGTAGAGACATGAAGCTTCAACACTATTTTAAAAAGTTTTGTTATAAATCTGATCAATTAGATGTAATAAATAAAACTGATACACTGTTTATGATTTCATCTTCACAAGACAATAAGTTCATGTACACGGTCGACGTTAAGCTAGAGCAGTGTGATTGCCCTGCAGGAACAGGAGGTCAATTTTGCAAGCACCTTTGTGCAGTTTATAAATCAGGTGTCAATTTGATCACCACACCTCATTTGTTGTTTCAAGATCGCGTTGAATTTGCTACTTTAGCAATAGAGAATAATGTTAACAGTTCTTTTTTTATGAATATGGATTTGAATTCCGATTCTTTACCAGAATATCAGGAGGATTTTAATGAGCCTATGCAGTCTATACCTACAATCATTTGCCAGCCTTCTAACTGCAATGTCCAATCGTCTCAGGAGCATACACAAGTATCAGAGAAAACTTTACAAAATTGCACCAATTTGCACAAGCCCATCCATCCAAACATATGCTTAAAAACATAAAAGAACTGAATGTTAAAATTAGTAATATTGAACATGAACAGGGATTTTATGATATTTGTTCCGCTGTAACAAGAAAAAAACAAGGACGCTGAATGAAAGTACAACCAACTTCGATTGCACGTCGTGTAGAGAGAGGGCTACATGCAGGCTCTAGAGCAATACAAGCAGGCAGACCATCTAGTGCCGAAAAATTACGTAGAAAAGTAACAAAGAAGAAAAGGTCTATCATTTCTAACATTTTGGCCGAATGCCAAAAGTCATTGAGTAACTTATTATGTAATAAAAGTTATTAACTCTGAAAGGCGATTTATTAATTACTACAAACCAATCCAAAATATAAAGTCATGCCGTTTTCATATCTAAATTGTACGAACTGTAACCACACATTGGGGTAAAAAATAGCCATAATGAACGTAGTTTTTTCATTTTTGTGCGCTGGCCTAATAGGAAACGCAACTTCGATTATAATTTAACAAATCCTATACGATTAGCGCACCATGTAGCGGTAACCACATAGGTGTCGCAAAAATGCACCCCGTCAACAGTTGACCTAGTATTGGCGAATACAGTCAAGTCGAGAATCTTGTTTGCGATGCATTGCCGTCTGACCATGCGGCCATTCGTTTCACATTAGGCGAAGTGTGTGGCAGCGACTACGGACGTAGTGTCTTCGACTATGGCAAAGCCAATTGGCTGCGATTTAGGAAAATTTTAAATGAAGCCGCGGCAACCAGTCGATGATGCCTCAGCTGTGAAGTTCGCCGTGGAAAGATTAACATCCAACATCACTGCTGCTGTCCAGGCATGTATCCCGAATTAAATAGTAGACCCTTTTAATTTCAATGAGCTACCAGATAACATACTAACAGTTATCAGGAATAGAAATAGTTTGAGGAGGAGATACCAGGCTACTAGAACGGCGGATATGAAGAGGCTCAATTCTGAAATTAAAAACCTAATAGCTGAGCTAAGCTACGCTATATTCTATTACACCGCAGCACCCCTAAGATCAGTTTATTAGAGCAAAGCCAATTCGTTTTTGGATATAAAGTATGGTGCCTGAACACATCTACAGGCTATTTGATTGATTTTGAAGTTTATCAGGGTAAATCTGTAATGCAAGACTGGGAAGCTGAAAACGCTTTTGGGAAAGCAGCCGCACCATTAGTAAAAATGATAAAACAATTTCCTGGCAACATAAGAACTTTACTCAATTTCTACTTTGAACTTTACTTAGAACTTTACTCAATTTCTACTTTTCGCTAGCTTGAACCTACTAGTTTTTGAGACTTAGTGGTTATGGTGCCACGGGGACTCTGAGAGAGAATCGCTTGCCCAAAAACTGTCCTTTGTCTTCTAAATCAGCTCTTGTAAAAAAACAACGAGGATATTATGAATCCACTATTAGCCATGATGATGGTGTCTTGGTTTCGAAATGGGTGGATAATTCTGTTGTTTGTGTAGCATCAACTATACACGGTACGAATCCTGTAACAAATGTGAAGCGATATTCACAGAAAGATAAAAGACACATAATGGTCACTCGACCAGCTTTACTTGGGGAATATAATAAAAACATGAGGGGTACTGATCGTATGGATCAGAACATCAACCAGTATAGAATAAAAGTTCGCAGTCGAAAATGATATTGGGCACTATTTAGCTCCTAGCGTTACATATATGTCACGCCTGATATGTCGTAATCTTTAAACAATACATAATGTTTTTCTAATAAAAAGTAGTTTGTATAAATGTCTAGAACAGCGCTATGTAAATATTTAGAACAGTTTCAATAAAAAAAAAATCTGGGCACTAATGGGTTAAGGAACAAGGTAGGACTGATTAAGGTTTGATTACTAGACAACGCTTAATAACATTTCTATATACGATTTTCTATTCATTATAATGGTTGTGGATTATATTTCTTTACTTAAATCAATGTTATTCTTCCAAGATTGCTTTTTAAATTCGGTGGCCAGAAATGGAACCAAAATTAATCTCATTTTCCTAGTTCTCGCCACCAAGTGGTCACTAATGGGAACAATATGTTCCATTTCTGGCGACTGTGGCCACTAATGAAAGCATATATGTTCCATTTCTGGTCATGTTATCAAATACACATCATAAGTGTAATTTCATATTTTTATTTAGTACCTACCTGGGTACCACGTGTAATATATTTTTCAGACAATGGTGCCAACACGGACAGGTGTAAAGAAAAGTCCAATCAAAAGAGGAAATTATTTCAATACGAACTTTCGCAAATTACCAATGCTTTGACTGCAGTTAGAACCAATGGTATGAAAGTGGCAACCGCCTGTCAATTGTATGGAGTTCCCCGATCTACAATTAGACATAAATTAAGTGGACAGGTTCCTGATACTACTGGAAGGGTACAAAGAAGTCCAGTTTTAGGCAGGGACGTTGAAGAAAAATTAGTAGAATGGATTAAAAATATTCCTAAAATGGGTTTTCCCATAGGAAAGGAGGGGCTGATTTATTCTGTTAAAAACTTAGTAGAGAAAGCAAATATACAAACACCTTCCGATTATTCGCGTTAGGTCCGCCATCGTGATAACATGTGCGCGTCACCCCCTCGCGAACCTTGCTAATTCAGTGTCATCCAAGTGAAATAAAGTGTTAACGATATTCAGGAGCCTTCAGCTCACTCTGCCCCCGCTGTTACCGGAAAATAGTGGTTCTCCAGGACTTAGTCTCCGCGATATTCACCCTTTTTCTTCTATAACCTCTAAGCCCCTTTTCGCGCCAGTTTTCCTAACGGTCATCCGTCGGAGCGATTCGGCAGTGCGCGATCAGTTACGAACGTTAGTGGCCGACCCACGCGCGGGTTAGGCCACGCGTCCTCCTTTTCGAACGTCCACGTACACGGACCGAATTCTGAAGGACCTCAGAATTCGTATCGCTACGAACTTCCAACAACGATGACCAGATCGGGATAGAATCACCACAGAATCACGGACAGCCCGGACTCGGACAAATTATCCGACCGTTCCGACGACTACAGCCACAGCAGCGACGGTGGCCGGCCAAACACCGAGGCAACGCAACAAATACACGGCTAAAAACGACACAACTACGGCGATACCTACTCATAACCGCTTTGAACCACTATCTGACATCGAGGAAAAACTCGGCGATGACTCCCCTCCCTCCGCCCAACAAACACATGAACCGCTTACCCCCAAAACCAAAACCACCAAAACTAACCAACTACCACCCCCCAATTATCCTCCCAGAGGCAAAAAGAGACTAACACCAAGAGCTAGTCAGCAAAATTATGAAAACTACTGCAAAATTCCACATAAGGTATGGACTAAACGACACCTCCATTTATTTGAAAACGAAAAAGACCGAGCAGGATTCGCGGCGGAGCTCAACAACACAACCGATTATTACAGCTATAGCGATAGAGCGAATAAGACCAGGGCCTTCGTTATCAAGGGTCTGCATGACATCCCGACCGATGAGTTAATGGAAACACTAGAGGAGCTACCGCTAAAACCAATCAGCTGCTATAAACTCTCAAAAAAAAAGAACCTCTATACATGGCGGTGCTCCCTATAGGAAACACACCCGCTACGCTAAATCAAGACTACAGCGTCGTTGACCACACCAAAGTCAAATGGGAGTGGTACCGTTCCAAGAAAGCGGCTACTCAGTGCAGGCGTTGCCAGAGATGGGGCCACGCCACCACCAATTGCCACACAGTCACTCCAAGATGCCTCAAATGCGCCCAGGAGCACTAGACAAAACAATGCAAGAAAGACAAAACCAAGGAGGCTAAATGTGCAAACTGCGGGGGAAACACCCTGCTAGCAGCCAGGACTGCGCGGAGTACATTCGCTACGTCGAAGCAAAACAAAAGCAGCAGTAGCACCGCAAACCGCCTCAAAGGCGACAACCTCAGAAACTTATTCCCGCTCCAGTGCCGGAACATAACCCGTGGAGCACCCCAAATACGACAACCGTTACTCCTAGCACCTTTAACAATCGTGACTTTCCAGCCCTCCCGGGGCATCATCCAACCCCTCCATGTCGCAATCACAACCAGCCCCGCTACAACTACAGCAACCTTCAAACAAACTTCAAACAACCCGCCTCCCCCTCTCAAGCGCTAACTCCAACACAACAACAAACGACGGAGTCGGTTACTTGGAACTTGTGTATTTAATGACGGCTTTTGTACCTTCACTAACGGCATGCTTCGCAAGCTCTCCGGGTAACAGGAGGCGAACGGCCGTTTGAATCTCGCGACTAGTAATAGTCGCCCTCTTGTTGTAGTGAGCTAGACGTGATAGTTCGGCCGCGATTTTTTCGAAGATATCGTTGACGAAGCTGTTCATGATGCTCATTGCCTTACTAGAGATACCCGTGTCAGGATGGACCTGCTTCAGCACTTTGTAAATATAACTGGCGTAGCTCTCCTTCCTGCGGCGTTTCTTCCTATCTCCTTTAGAGATATTCTTCTGGACCTTGCCGGCCTTCTTTGCGGGTTTACCACTAGTTTTTGGTGGCATTATGGCGGAGTAAAGAATACGTTAACGCACGTGAAGTCTATGGCAGGAATCGGCTAGGAATCGATCGATGGTCCTTCATTCTTTCGGCTAAGGCCGAACTATTGTTCTGTGATGTCCCCAGTGAGGGGGACCAGGTTCTGCTCTGGAGGGTGAGGTTGATCACCAGTAATTTACAGTACTCGTAATTCATGTACGTTTATTAGTCTTACTGGTACTACAACAATAATTGTACTATCCTCTATTCTCTATACTTATATCTATATATATATAACTGTGATGTATTTGTTACCTAATTAATAATGCAATCGCTGCATATTCCTATTGCTACAAACCTTAACCTAGATACATTATTGTGTATTTATTTATTTAACTTAACCTACTTATTACACCATTACACCTCCGAGGGGTGGAGAAACAAAAAGAGTTGGTTACAATGCAATTTTTTTTTTTGTTATGATACGGTTTTGTCCTATTTATATGTACTTCAATAAACTTATTATCTACTTTGATGTATGTAACATCTCTAATTTATTTCCTGTTTCGTTCTTAACTAATACCTTATCGCCGATCTTATAATCTAAATTCTTAGAATTGTCATCGTACCTCTTTTTGCGTTTGGTTTTTGAAGCGAGTAAATTTTGTCTAGCATCTTTGTATGCGGTTTGCAACCTATATTTTAGTTCTAATGGATAGTTAGAAAAATTATAAAGCGGATCTGGTATGTTAGCTATGGTAGTTGGAAGTCTGTTGCGTTTACCAAAAACAAGTTCGTGTGGGGTGTAACGTGTTTCTGTGTGCACTGTATTGTTAAATAAATAACGTCAATATGGAATCCATGTGCTCCAATTGTCAGTGTTTTGTGAGATAAATGTACGGAGATAAGCTCCTAAATGCTTGTGTGTTTTCTAATGACCCTAGTGTTTGGTGGCGATACGCTGTGGAATGTAACTGTCTTATACCTAATAATTTACATGTTTCGCGTAAAATACTGGACATGAACTCTGTTCCTTGATCCGAAACGATTTGATCAGGAATACCGTAGCGCAAAATAAAATTTTCAAGAAAAGCTCTGGTTACCGTTAATGTTTCTTTATTAGGAATTGGATAAGCTTCGACAAATTTACTTAATTCGCACTGTAGCGTTAGAATATACTTGTTTTCATCTGTTGTTGTATTTATCGGACCTACTAAATCAATATAAATTTTTTGAAAAGCTTGTGTAGCTGTGGTTGTAATAGACATTGGTACCTTGGTTGGTATTGAGTGTTTGTAACGTTGGCATTCGTCACATCGTTTAATAAAATTCTCAACATCCTTTTTTAAGCTTGACCAAAAATAAAGTCTTTTAATACTGTTGTACATTCGGTTAATACCCGAATGACCTCCTGTGGGTAAGATGTGATATTCATTTAAAATCAATTGTCGCATTTCATTATCGTCTATCGTTTGAACATCGCCTATAACACATAATTTTAAGCCTAGTTGCTCTATTCTTTCTTTTAGCGCTAATACTGTACGTAATAAATGTTTATAATGCTGAGTATCATCTATGTTTTTGACAATACACAATTCCGGAATTTTATAAATCATACATATGGATTTCAATTGATTTAACGACGCACGTACTGCTGATTCCGTTGAAAATGAATCCTCGTTTATATAGATAATGTGTTTATTTAAAGTATACAATAAAGCGTGTGTTTCAAACTCTAACAATATTTTGTGAAAATCTGCGGTTTTTGTTTTATGGACCAAACGATGGTGTTTCAAACTCTATTTTTTTCTTTTTCCGAATTTTTGAAAATCTTCGACTTTTTGTTTTATGGACCAAACGATGGAAAGTAATTCTTTTTATTGTGCTATAATTCTTTTCTGATTTATTTAAACTTCGACTTGCATATGCAATTGGTTTATTGTTCGCGTTTGATAAAACCGAACCTAGAGCATAGCCTGATGCATCAGTTCTGAGGATGAAACGATTATTTTCCGAGAAATCGGGATATTCTAGAAGTGAGGGGCTTGTCAGTGCTTGTTTGAGTGTTTCAAAAGCGTTTTGGCATTGCGCAGTCCATTCGAAAGATACGCCTTTCCTACTTAACTGGTTTAACGGGTATGCAATATGCGCAAAATCTTTTATGAACCTTCTGTAATAGTTTGCAAAAGCTACGAACCGCTTTACTTCCTACTAAAGCTTTTGTAAAGTTATGTATCATCAGTATAAATGTAAAATGTGCATGAAAAGTTTTGAAAAAGTAGCAGTTGGGAGGTATAGATTGAAAATAGTAGCGGTTCCAAAATCGAACCTTGGGGAACCCCTAAATACAAAGCAACACTATCAGAGACTTGATCATTAAAAATAACCCTGTGACCTTTCTGACTTAAATAATTAGAAATAAACTTCACAACGGCGTCATCCGCCCCAATATAGTGAAGAATTGACAGGAGAAGTGTATGACTGATGGTATCAAAAGGCCCTGGAGAAATCCAATAAAACTAACATGGTTAACTCACCGCGGTCAGTCGCAGAAATAATATCATCAGAGATCTTAGTAAGAGCCGAAACACAGCTATAATTTGACCTGAATCCAGACTGTATAGAAGGCAATATGTTAAAATTTTCCACATGTAGACGCAGCTGTTCAACAATTAGGCTCTCCAAGACCCTAGACAACACCGGAAGAATGCTAATACGACGGAGATCGCCACATGTAACAGGGTTAGAATTTTTTGGATTGGCATAACTCTCGCCTGCTTTCACGAATAAGGAAAAACACCATTCCACAAACAGAAATTGTATAAGTAAGTCAAATAAGGAGTTAAAAAAGGACAGCAAAAATTCAAGATTTTCACGGAAATATCATCTAGACCTCGTGAATTTGATTTAACATTACTTATACATCTCTCCACCTCCTCTTGAGTGACCGGACGAAAATGGAATTGCTCGACACCTGGCCTGATATTACGATTATAAAACGCCAAGACTTCCACATCTAAGGGGGAAGTTCGGGCTGATACAGAACTGAAAAAGTTATTTAACAGGAGGGTGTCTTTTTTTTGTAAATATTCAGATCTTTTAGATCTTTCCACACGGTTTTGGGACCCAAAGTTCGCATACGATAGTGCATATATGCTTTCTTTTCCGATTTTATGGCAGTGATCGTATAATTTCGAAGTTGCCTATAGGAATCCCAATGGCTTACTTCGCTTAAATTTCTGCTACGCCCTATCTCTTATAGTAATTAAAAGCTTAATGTTATCCGTCATCCAGGGATTAAATGTTTAGAAAATTTATTAGTTCTATAAGGAGCATGTTCGTTGAAAAGATAGATTATGTTATCCGAAATAAGCTGTACCATATCATCGACATCATTCATACCGAAACTCCAATGCCAATTACCCGCCTCCAGATCCGTTAAAAACATATCTTTATCAAAATTGCGGTAAGAACGATACGTTAACTCTACAGCA
Organism: Holotrichia oblita; assembly: GCA_023690525.1. Classification (NCBI taxonomy): domain Eukaryota; kingdom Metazoa; phylum Arthropoda; class Insecta; order Coleoptera; family Scarabaeidae; genus Holotrichia; species Holotrichia oblita. The sequence goes on from CM043018.1 coordinate 76,858,164, forward strand.
TTTGAAGCTGTGACTAAAAGATCCATATAAGAATGAATCAAACAGTGGTCAGACAGGTCATACGCATCAACGACTCCATGTTCAGCAACAGTTAAGGATATAGATGCAAGTCAATATTGCGGTCAGGAAATCCTTGAAGGCCTCGGACGCTGGTGACGGGCTCGGATCTCTTCTTCCACTTGGTAATCATATCGGGGCGGCAAATACTGGATTTTAAAATCACTCAGGAAATCATCCCAAGTCGTCCAATCGGTTTTGTTGTTCCGGCACCACAATAGTGCATTTCCTCGGAACAATATAGGTAAAGTTTTTAGCAAGTCTTTACCTTCTAAATCGTAGCAATCTTGTAGCTCTCTGATTCTTTCCAGGAAAGACGTACCATCGCCAATTCCATCATAGTTCAGGCTCCATTTTCTCACCTTCTCGCACAGAGACATGGTTGGATCAACGGAGTTCATTACGGGCGGCGTCGGTGACGATGAACGGGATGTCTGCAGTGGTCGGGCTTTAAGGAACGTGCTCAGCAGTTTCCTAAGTTCGTCAACCGTACCGGTTGTGCCTTGGTCTAATCCTTCTATAATTCTAATTAGCTTTTCCTTAGGCAAGGAATAGATCCACGAAACAGGAGTTTTAGGCGGATTTACGTACTCTTCAGTGTCTGACAATAACAGACAAATTTACACACAGAAATGTTCCAATAAACTGTACATACATATTGTAACAAATAATAAAATATTAAAAATTGTCTATCTGATTATTTGCAAAAATGCAACCAACAGTACTTTAAACACACACAGCGTATCAGATATACACGGAAAATGAAGTCGTAAAAGGTCCCTGCTCGAGCGCCATCTGTGACGATGTTCTCAACCTCTTTTAGTGTCTCACGGTGTCCAGGGTTTGAGTGAACCTTCTTTCACTCCGGCGAAGCCTTCTGCCAGTTGGCGGTATGTCTCCACGGTACTTCGGGTGATAATCTTACGGCCAACTTCAGACGTGTGTACAAAGTGTCAATTGACGTTAAGAACTCATCATTTATTTTTAAACTTTTCAGGTAGCAAAATAGTCGGAGAATTATAAGTCCAGGTAATTACAATATTTACAACAAATTTATTTACAAACATGAAATGTTTTAGTACAGTTTACAGGAATGGAACATATGAAAACAAATATATCGTTAAACATGACAGAGAAAATACAATATAGCACAACATATTATTGAAATCGAAAGCTTCTAAACAACAAACTAACAGGAAATAACTTTGTAAAGAACGGTACGGTTGGTATAATATATATACAGGAAAAATAACATAAATATTTCTAACGGAACACTGATAATTTCTGGAAAACGGAAGCATGATATGTACAAAACGGTGTGTCCGGATAATGTAACATAAAATGCTGCTTGTATTGGTGACGACAAATCTCGAGGTACATCGATGGAAGCATATTTCACTATTAAACTTTCTAGGGCACAGTATTTGACTCCACCTCTACAAGAGAAGGAAATTATTAGGTATATTTCACGTCATTTCAGCTTCGAAATACAAAAAGCCACCAGTTCACAGAAAATAAGCACTTTTGCAGAGATGACAGAGCTTCTGGCAGAGTTTGATGTATTATACAAGGGCGCACACACTCAGAATAGGTATTCCAATGCATTTCAGGGTCCAGCTAGAAATAATAATAATGACAACAGACATAATTCTAACCCTACTTTTAATCCGAATTTTAAACAGAGACAGTACCTTTAGGAATACTAATTTTAAACAGCAGCACGCCAGACAAGACCAAGGGAATGCGAGATTTAATAACAATTATAATTCTTCACGAAACAACACTTATACCCACAATAATCATCTTCTTAATACCAATGCACAATACAACACACACGCCGCCACAACACAAGATAGACAAGTAATAATGACGCCAATTTAGAATCTGCATCACACGTTTCAAATTTGCAAGTTGCAAGCGCTCCACATAATTCGGTTTTTTAGAAAGTTTGCCTAAGCCCTCACTTAAATTTATTCAAAATTGTAATTACGAACATCATCATGCATTAGTGGATACGGGGTCCCAAATTTCGCTCATTTCTAGAACAGTTGTAGACGATCATCTTGATAAATTAAAATTAAGTATAATTCCGATAAATAAAACAGACACTAAGTCAGGTACTAATAAAATTCTAGGGAGAATATGCGAATGTTTGGTGACTAATTTAAAAATAGGTAATGGTTTTTATGCAACTTCTTTGTACATCTTGAACTCACTGAAATACGAGATTCTTTTATGTACGAACTTTCTCAAGAGGCAAGGTAAATTTTAATTTAGGCTCAGGGTATATGAGCATTTCAAACGATAGAATTTTCTTCGAAAATTTTAGTTTAGATAGCATTAGTATGGGAAGGGAAGGGATTTTTTTAAATAGTTTAGAATCTACGGATTCAAATAATAATAATGATTCAAACCGATATCAGGCTACGTGTAGTAAAGCTCGCACGCAGTATATAACTGATGGTTCTAGATTAAGATTGGGTGGGTTAGATAAGGATAGACTTAGGTGGCATGAATGTGATAGCCATAATTTAGTTTATAAGAGTAGTATAGGCGAGAATAAATGTTTCAAAGGGAAATTCAATTGTGATCTGATCTATGAACCATTTTTGAATGATTTATTTGAAAATCATCCAAACCTAGTGAATGACGTTGCATGTATTGCCGATAGAAGGTATGAACATCATCTTCAGGTAGATAGTGAGGCTCCTTTTTGTTTTCGTAGCTATCCAAGTCCACACGTATACAAAGATAAAGTTAGAGAAAATGGTGAAGGATAAGATCACCGAAAGGGCGAAAACATCGTATTTGAATCCCGTAGTTGTCGTAAAGAAAAAGAATGGAGAGATTAGACTGTGTTTGGATGCAAGGACTCTGAATAAGATCACAAAAAAAGGAGTATGAATGTCCTGAGAATATGGAAGCTCTCAGTAGCAGATGTCACAATAAATCAGTCTTCTCAAAACTCGATCTAAGACATAGCTTCTACCTGATTTCCTTAAGTCCAGATAGTAGACAGTACACCGGTTTTAGCATAGATGGCACTAGTTATCAGTTTCTTGTCGTTCCTTTCGGCCTAAACACATCAACCTCACCTCTTGTACATGCCATGAATGACATCTTAGACCTGTACCATGAGCTTGTCTCACACTACCTCGACGATATTCTCATTTTTAGTAGCTCGGTTGAACAACACAAGCATCATCTGCAGGTAGTCATATCCGCACTAAGTAGGGCTGGTATGAAATTAAGTTAATAAAGATAAATGTGAATTCTTTAAAAACAAAGTAACTTATTTATGACACGTTCTCGATAGCAAGGGTATGTCGATAGACTAATCAAAATTAGAAGATATTAATAATTTAACTCCTCCTAGGAATATTAAGAAGCTCAGGTCATTTTTAGGGTTCATCAACTATTAATCGCGGTTTATTCCAAATTTTGCTTCTATTTGTAAAAATTTCTATGAGTTATTGAAGAAAGGAAATAAATTTAGGTCGTCGCAAGAATTAGATAACGAATTTTCTATGATAAAACAAGCTTTTTCGAATGCACTCGTCTTAGTTCATCCTGCTTGGGGCGTACCGTTCGTATTAAGGACTGATGCAAGTCATTTCGCCATAGGGGCTGTACTATTCCAAATTAGAGATAAGGTAGAATATCCAATTTCGTTTATTTCACGTAAATTCAACTCGACGCGGAAGGCGTATACTATTTTAGAAAAGGAATTCTATGCTATTCTCTTTAGCTTCGTTAAATTTAGATATTACTTACTAGATAGAAGGTTTATAATTGATACAGACAACAAAGCATTAACATCTATATTAAATATTAGGATTGTAGGCAACAACAGAATTTACAGATGGTACTTGACAATACAATATTTTGATTTTGAAATTAGACACATTGGAGGCAAAAATAACAGTATTAGTGACTATAGAACACTTTACAACAAATGTAACACTGGCAAGCAACACCAGCTCCATATTCAACAGACAAAATATCATTCATGAACAAAAATATTCTGAACTATCAAATTTATATGAAGAATTGAGTAATAATCAAGCTAATAATAGCAAATATTTGATCAAGAATGATATCTTGTACAAGAAGGTGAAACTTGCTAAAGATTGTTTGATTGTTCTTCGACAAAATTTGGCATTAAAAGTTTTAAATGAAATCCATTTAACTTACGGACATATAGGTATCCGGAAGACATTCTTAATCTTTAGAGAGATGTTTATTGCTAAAGGAGATTACAACATCACCAAACGTCTTATAAACATTTGTGACAGCAGTATATTTGACAACCACAAGAACTTTCGAACGTATCACATTTCAAAGCACATTGTGCGTGAAGATATTTGCACGTTGGTTGCGATGGACTTTGTACAGAATTTGACACCATCGATGGATTTCCGATATATCTTGGTTATTCTAGACAATTTCAGCAGGTTCGTAAGACTGTTTCCCACGAAGAGGACTACAGGATCCGTTGTAGTTCGATGCTTAAATAGGTATTGCACCGAGATGGGTACACAATATCCACAAAGGATATTGGCATATAACAGGACGTATTTTCATTCGAAAAGGGTAACATCATACCTGAAGAGGAAGGGCGTTGAATACACCTTTTCACCGATACGTCATCCTCAAGATACCGTGGCAGTACGACAGATCGGAGTCGTATTGCAATTTCTGCGGATCTATACGAGTGAAAATCACAGCCAGTGGGCTAGGTACCTTCTGATCATTCAGTATGTTATCAACGATACGCCATCAACAGTGTCCTTCAGTATTCGACACAGGAAAATGTCCTCTACGACCATGGGTAGATATCCAACAGGATATAGACACATCGCAGCTGATTATCGATACCAGAGAACGTTTACATAAATTGCATAAGCACATGAATAACCAGGCTAAAAATCAAAAAAGGAGAAATTTAACATATTACGTAGGTGATAGAGTCATTTTAAAAGCCTTACGTACAGGTGATAGAAGTAAAAAACATCAGGGACCATTTATAATTTCCGAAGTTCTAGGTACAAAATCATATCGTTTACAGCACCAAGATTCCAACTTAGAACGAGGTATTTTCTCCTTTGAAGATTTGTATCCATATGATGTTCGTCAGTAACAGATATGATACAAAAATAGCATTAATAACACATTTAACTCATTTAAAATTAATAACTTACGTTAATTGAATTGTCGTTCAGGTATTTAAGTAAAATTTTACATCCAAATCAGAGGGATTTGCCTGTTTTGTCGGGGGAGTGTAATGTTATTATACACTATAACGCCATTTTTCACTTGACAGATGATCATACAGGTATATATGTACATAGGTACATAGGTATGCACTACGCAACTTTTTTTTTTCTGCGGAGAAACACTCTGACTGGGTAAAACTAATTTTTGAAAATTGGAAATTTTCTATTCTGACTCGCGCATAACTCGTTAACGGTAACAGGTAGACAAAAAGTTTTAACACAAAAAATGTTTGTTTGAATGAGTTTGTTTGAGTGTTGAATTAAATTTAATTGAATGAATTTTAAACAAATGCTTCGCATGTGTGCAACTATATTAATGTTACGTAATTTTATAAAATTGAATTAAATTGATAAGAAAAATAAACAGATCAGATAGTAGGTTATAGTTTCATGAATATAAAATTAATTTAGTGCTTTTTTAATTTTCTAGATTACTTACAGCTGTATGATCATCTGTCAAGTGAAAAATGGTGTTATAGTGTATAATAACATTACACTCCCCCGACAAAACAGGCAAATCCCTCTGATTTGGATGTAAAATTTTACTTAAATATCTGAACGACAATTCAATTAACGTAAGTTATTAATTTTAAATGAGTTAACTGTGTTATTAATGCTATTTTTGTGTCATAAATGTTACTGACGAACATCAAATGGATACAAATCTTCAATGGAGAAAATACCTCGTTCTAAGTTGGAATCTTGGTGCTGTAAACGATACGTCTTTGTACCTAGTACTTCGGAAATTATAAATGGAGCCTGAAATGCCTTTGTACTGTTTTTACTTCTGTCACCTGTACGTAAGGCTTTTAACACTTTCGGACCTGGTGGTCACATATGTGTACACAAGTTTTAAAGCGAGATGTTTCATTTATCCAAATTCAAAACATACTTAATTCTATGTACAAATGTTTATCAGCGTCTATTTTTACCAGGGAAGTGGCGGCATCTGTTGGTAGATGGAGCAGTAATGCGAACTAAGTGATAGTTTTCTGTGTTTTATTCAATGCTGCAACAATGGCTGACGGAGTTAGAGGTAAGTTGATTTTGTACAGCTTTTCATGGTAATTATTAGAGTATTGTATTTGTTTTGGCTATATAACACTATAGGGTGAATATATACCCAAAACTTATTTGGGAAATAGCCAAAATAACCCTGGTATGAGTATGCAAATATGTTGTACACAAATGTGACCAGTGAGTTTCAGAGTATGAATCGCATATTCTAAAACCCATTACACTTATTGTTAGAGGTAAAAGACAGTTCTATTTTTTTTTATGAAAGGTAAACAGGTGTATGATGTTTGGAAACTGTCTCGTCCACTTACTGACGAGAAGTTGCAAGAGGCTATTGATGCTGTCGTAGAAAAACTTGAAGGTAATAGTAACGTGTCGGACGACGAAAGTGAATATTTGCTGGCGACAGAGTTTGAAACAGCAGGATGGATACACAATGATTTATCTGAAAACCAAGAAGTCATTGAAGACGATGACGAGGAAAACAATGTGGATTATGAAAATGATATGCGGAACGGTCAGGAAAATAACGTTTCAAATGTAGAAGAAGTAGGAGAGCAAGATTTTGTGTCTAAAACTAAGAAAATACGAAAAACTAGGGAAAAATAGAGAATGAAAGAATTTCAACCTAAGAGTGTACTCTTTTGCGATACAGTAGACGATGATCAATCAGATATATAAAAGCCATATGATTATTTCAAGGAACACATCCCTGAGAGTCTCTATGATATAATAACTCAAGAAAGCAATTTATATTCTGTCAGAGCGACTCATCAAAATATCAAGACAAATAAAAATGAAATAAAAGACCTGGTAGCAATACACTTGATAATGGGAATTTTGAAGTTTCCTAGGATTAGGCAATACTGGAGTTCGATTACTGAAAGAAATCGCTTTTTAGCATTGAGAAACAATTTATATCTTGTAACGAACCTCTGTACCCAGAAACAATTTTTATTTAGTTTAATGTTAAATTTTAAGAAGCGAAAATTTATTTAATATTGTTTGCTGTAAATAGTTTTGGCATGACCTGTATATTTATATTTTGGATACCTGTGTATATTTTTCAGAGTTTTTCCGGGAGACGTCAGACGACAAAAACGGGTCCAGCCGACTATATAAAGGCCGCATTTTTCATCATTAAGAGAATTCCTTTTCCTATTCCGACCTGTTGGGGCCGATACAGTTGGCTAACAGGTATTTCCAGGTGAAGCGGCCGACGAAGTTGGCGTTCACCATCCTATCCGACCTGCTGAGGCCGAGAAGTTGGCTAGCAAGTATCCTGGGTGAAGTGGCCGAAAAGTTGGCGTTCACCATCCTGTCTGACTTGCCGGAGCCGAGAAATTGGCCAGCAGGTATCTGTCCGTTCACAAGACCGATATCAGAGACATTTATTATTTTACTTATTTTGCTATTACGTACCTGTATATATTTTTGCCTGATTATTATTTTGTGTATCCGCATGTTAATTTAATGATGTTGAATTGTTCACAGCAACAACCGAAGGACCTGGTATACATCCAACGTAAGATTTATTTCTCATGCTTTCTGTAAATATTATGTATTTGTATATTTGCCATTGATAAACCGATATTTTTCTCTGTACAAACCGACACTTGTTATTTTATATCCGATTATTGCTTTGATTGTTTTTTTTCTGATTACTGGTATTTGTATGTCATCTGGAAAATGTTGTTCATCTGAATTTTGAAATTTTAATGTAAATATATGTATATAATGAACCTACCTTTCTTTTATTCCGCTACCCCGCGGTTATAATTTGTTAATTCGACGTTACTGACACTTTTAAAGTATTTTTCTCGCTCATTAATCTGATTTAGATACATTCGTAAACAAACTTCGTATGTCAAACGTCAAATTGTGATACAGCGCCGCAGCCCGGATCTTCAGTGAACGAAGGCGCAAGCGAAATCGATAATATCGATCACCGACAAGCAAAGCGACCAGTGGCGTACGGTCCAGAAGTTAATTTACAAATTTTTTTAATTCCCGACTAATTAATGATCAATGGAAAAAGAAAGTAACGTTGCAAATTAACTGGCGCCCGAGCAGGGACCCCTTTTTATTAATCATCTCATACCGATTCCAGATTTATTTTTACTGTATTTCCCGTTAGTTGATGACTATTTTGTTTTAATTTCAAGAAAGTAATCAGACAAGCAGCAAAATTCTTTACTAATTTATACATAGTGTATTTCAATAAATACATTAATTTCTTCTGATAAATTTCTTCCTTTTCTCCGCTAACATGTCCGACACGGAAGAAACTTTTCAGATGCCTTTGAAAGCACCGACGACTGCTGTATCCTGGATTTATTCTGTTCCTAAAGAAAAATTAATGAAAATTTTAGAAGGAGTAGATTTAAGTACTACTGGTACCGTTGATGAGCTCAGGAAGAGACTTAGTACGTTTCTGAAGGCAAATCCACCGCAAACGTCCCGCTCAGCATCTCCGACACCGCCTATTACAAATCAGGCTACCGCTGATACGAAGATATCTCTCTGCGAAAAAGTCCGAAAATGGGGTTTGAATTACGATGGCATTGGAGATGGTATATCATTCCTAGAAAGGATTAGAGAATTACGCGAATGCTACGATTTAACAGGTAATGATTTATTAAAAACGCTTCCGTTGTTGTTTCGAGGTAATGCACTTTTATGGTACCGAAACAACAAAGAATACTGGTCAAATTGGGATGAGTTTATAAACGATTTCAAAATGCAATATTTACCTCCACGATATGATTATTTGATTGAAGAAGAACTTCGTTCCCGTTATCAGCGTCCGAATGAGTCTTTTCAAGACTATCTCACCGCAATTTTAACCCTCGTTCGACGTGGCAAGGACATGAGCGATGCTGACAAGTTAGAGCGTATTTACAGAAATGCACGTCCAGAATATAAACTCTACGCCCGAAGAAGTACCTTCACCACGTTGAAGGAGCTGGCAACTTTAGCCGCCGAATATGAGCAGATACAGAAAGAAAAGGAAACACATCCAGGTGAAGCTTCTAGCTCCACGAAAGACCAGAGATCTGGACAGCAACGGCAAGGTACCCACAATTCCAGTATGGCCAGCGGACGTACCCAGCAACAGACAGCGGACCTGCAGGCTTCTACCGATACAGCACCGAGAGCTCCTGCAACCGAAGGACAGAATCGTTTGACCAATCCCAGTAAAAGGTGCTGGCGATGTAGTCAAACAGGACATACCAGGGTAGGCTGTCGAAATCGCCCTGTTTTATTCTGTTCTAGATGTGGATTACGGGATATCGCAAGCAAAGACTGTAGATGTCCGGGAAACGCCAATCTGGGCGCCTCACGGGGCTGAGACGTTCAGAGCATAATCGCACCCGTTCCAGCATGGAAACCGCCGTGCTATCAAAACGCCCCGATAACCGGATCTGGCTGAAAATAGACATCGCCAGTATAAGCGTCGATGCACTCGTAGATACGGGCGCAACATCTTCGTGCATGAGCCAAAGTTTGTTGAATCGCTTACCAAAACCAGGAGTACGATGTGTACAACATTCCAAGACGAAGATATCGTTAGCCAGTGGTGATGTCGTCGAATCCCAAGCTAAAGCAAGCGTATCCATAGCGTCGGGCAAGAATACATGGTTAGTATCCTTCGTGGTGATGCCAAAGAATACGTATGACGTGATCTTGGGGATGGACGCCCTAAAACAGATGAATGCAATCGTAGACATTGGGAAACATGAAGTAAGGTATGCTACGACACAAAACAAAGTACTCACCTCCGCAGCACAGGCGATCGCCACGGTAACGACGGAAGAAGACCAGCGCCGATTGGACGAATTCCTTCAAACCGAAATGACCAAATTCTCCCGCGTACCAGGTCGAACCAGTCAGGTAGAACACGTAATACGCATCCAGCCCAATACCGTCCCCATTAAACAACGGTATTACCCGTGTAATCCAAAACGTCAAGAAGTGATTGACCAGGAAGTGGACAAGATGCTGGCCGAGGATGTTATTGAACCGAGCCACAGTCCGTGGAGTTCTCCCGTCGTCTTGGTACAGAAGAAGACTGGCGAACCCAGATTCTGTATAGATTTCCGCAAAGTAAACGCCGTAACAATTAAAGATTCGTACCCGCTACCATATATTTCCGGAATCCTAGATAGACTTCGTAACAGTAGGTACTTCTCGACGCTAGATCTGAAACATGGATATTGGCAAGTACCGTTGGCACCAGGAAGCCGTCCCATTACAGCTTTTACTGTTCCGGGGAAAGGCCTCTTCCAGTTCAAAGTTTTACCGTTTGGCCTTCATTCCGCCGGTGCCACATTTCAGCGCTTCCTAGACAGCATCATCGGTCCTGACTTAGGTAATATAGCACTAGTCTATTTGGACGATGTCATTGTATTAGGAAAAACCTTCGAGGAGCATTTAAACAACTTACGTGTTGTTTTCAATCGTCTGCAAGAAGCCGGTCTCCAGTTGCAACCAGCCAAGTGCCAATTCGCTAAGCGCTCAATCAAGTATTTGGGTCATGTTGTGTCCGCCGAAGGCATCCAGACGGATCCAGAAAAGGTCGCTGCAATCAGTCAGATTTCTCCTCCAAAGACAGCGAAAGATGTTCGTAGCTTTCTAGGAGCCGCTTCGTGGTACAGAAGGTTCGTACCGAACTTCGCGAGGCTTGCCGAACCTTTGACGCGTTTGGTAAAGAAGAACCAAAGATGGTCATGGGGTCCTGAACAAGACGCTGCGTTCCAAGCGATAAAGAAGACGTTGAAAGAAAGTCCGGTACTAATATGTCCTGATTTTTCTAGGCCTTTCCAATTACATACCGATGCCAGCGAACAAGGTCTAGGCGCCGTCTTGATCCAGGAAATTGACGGGATGGAGCGTGCTGTCTCTTACGCCAGTAGGACGTTGCATCCGGCCGAAACCAAATACTCTACAACAGAGAAAGAATGTTTAGCCGTCGTCTGGGCCATTAAGAAGTACAGATACTACCTAGAGGGATATACATTCGAAGTAGTCACTGACCATCAGTGTCTGAGATGGCTCAATGAACTGAAGAATCCATCCGGGAGGCTTAGTCGATGGGCCGTCGACTTGCAGCAGTTTGATTTTACAGTCAGGTACCGCAGTGGAAATATGAATAACCTAGCCGTTAGCTTATCTAGAAATCCTCTGCCGTGTGTGGTTGAAGAAGATGAGGAGATCTTCGCTGTTTTTCAAGGTAACACTTGTTCATGGTACAACAAGATTTTTCAGGCCGTCACCAACAACCCCGGACAGTATCCAGAATACTTGATACACAACGAAGTGTTATAC